>OX387321.1:11452433-12670276 GCA_947562085.1 Eudonia lacustrata | reverse complement strand
TTATATATCTTTTCTATAAGAATACTAAAAACTATAGGTACAATCGTAACTAAAGTTCCATATGTGAATACCTGTTAATAGCTAAATAGATTTATAGAAATCTATCCATATACTGTATAAGTGCTGTTGGTGTTCTGAACAAAATAAAATAAAATAAAGCTACTGCTTTGCCACTTGTGCTATAAACCTCAAATACACAGACAACCACTTACGTCGCCTGCACATACGTACCGCCATCCTACAGTCACATTCCGTGGACATATACCCAAACACTAATCAAGCCCCCGTTCGACCCGTGCCAAACCCCTCGGAGAATGTAGTAAGAAACGGCGACACGCACTTAGTGCGTGATGCCATTTTCTCTAGGAAACCTCTGACAGTGTTTCGTTTCATGCGACTTGAAGCCCGGTGATGATGAAAATGCCGCCTAAACAATCTGCAAACTTCCAAAAAAAAACAATCAAGCCAATAAAATATGACTCCTCTACGAAGTCGAACATATTAGTATCAGCATCTACGCAGGGAAAATTTTACATAAATAAAATTTTATTGTTTTCTAAAGTTTACGCGAACACCACATATTGAAATGAAACAACTTTTACGGATCTACTCGCGTTTATTTTACACATTACTTATTTAATGTTTATCCTAACGTTTCGAACCCTTTGCAGGGTCCGTGGTCACAGGGAGACTGAGGTGTTGGTCGTCTCGTAATTAGTTGGTAGCTTGTATACCCTTATTTTAATTTGTAATAATATATTAAATAAGTAATGTGTAAAATAAACGCGAGTAGATCCGTAAAAGTTGTTTCATTTCAAAATTACATTTTGTTATATATAACGTTCATTTTATTTTCCGCAGCCGCTGGCGAGAGTGTGGCCAACATAAATAGTGCAGAGGATTCAATATCCAGGTAATGAGTTAAATCCGTAATTAGGCACTTTTTATAACAAGTTGCTTGGCATGTAATTGTACGTTTGGAGTCTAACGATAATAAAATTATCTATACTAATATTATAAAGAGGAAAACTTTGTAGTTTTGTATTTTTGTTTGTAACGAATAAACTCAAAACTACTGGACCGATTTAAAAAAATCTTTCACCAATAGAATGCTACATTAAATGCAGTTGAGATGAGAGCGTTAAGAAGTATGATAGGAGTTAAACTGAGTGACAGGATAAGAAATAGTGAGATAGGGAAACGTTGTGGTCTGAAAGAAGATGTAGTGACAAAAATTGAGAAAGGTATGCTGAGATGGTTTAGACATGTCGAGAGAATGAATGAAGAACGATTGACGAAAAAAGTGTATAAGGGGAGTGTGAATGGAAGTGTTGGAAGGGGTAGGCCTAGGCGGACGTTTCGAGACCAAATCGGGGACGTCTTGGAAAAAGGCCAGGTCAAGAGTACCCTAAACCGAAGAGCATGTATGAAGGATATAATGAAAGTGGACGAAGCAAAACAAGTATGTATGGATCGTAGCAAATGGAAAAAAAAGGTCTCTGCCTACCCCTACGGGAAACAGGCGTGATTATATGTATGTATGTATGGATGTATGTATGTACGCTGAGTAACAAAGGCTGTATTTATTACTAGAAAAAAATTGCTTAACGATAAAGAAATAGAAATACGATTTGTTTGTTTTGTTGTCATAGAAACTGTCAAAGCGGTACGAATTCCGCCGGCCCAGCTATTAGTTATATATTTAAAAAAACGAGCGATCCTTACAGTAGTCGCATAAGATGTGTAACATTTGACATCTCACCTTAGTAATAAGCAATTTTAACATTATATTCTGAAAATAATGGGTCAGGTATTACATCATTTTATAACTATAAAATAAATAATGATAAAGTCAAAGTAAGAAATACACACGAAACATAAAGAGAATGCAGTAAATACTTATTAGAAGACATTTAACATATCAAAATGACCTTTGATAGTCAAATGGCACAATATGTCACATATAATAATAATATGTCATGTTCTTAATATCGATTACTTACTGAATTTACAAAATGGCGCGCGCTTGCGAGCTTCCTCGACTTCCTGTTACACTGTTAGACACTTCCGTCCCATTTCACGAAATCAGTCCCACAAATTGCTAGAAAGCGAGCGGAAAGACACACATAAATAATGTCGACGATGGCCCAATGGTTTATACTTACCACAGGTACTTACTCACGACTGCTATCTTACTCAACAGAAAACACTAACAGCTTAACATGCATTTCTAAGAACGGCCGAGCTTCACTGATCCGAGAAACAGCCATTACCCAAGGTAATGAAACCACACGACTGCTTGTCCACCGCGCTGCTCTTATTTGTTGGCCTTTGTTTGCAGAACCAATATTGAAGACAGTAACAATGACGCAGTAGAAATGTTGCACTTGCCATCGGACCGGAGTGAGAGCGAGATGCGCGCGAGCAGCGCCCCGCCTGCCGCAGCACCGTCGACGCCGCCCTCCCCGCGGCTTGTGGTCTCCCCCTGCCCACTCCCCGCCACGCCCCCCTCCGCGGACACCTCCATACTCATCGAGGAACCCGCGCCACTTGGCACTGAACACCCGCCCGACGTCTGAGAGCAGAGCGTCTCGGGAACCCGAGACTGCAGCGACCCTTGTTGATCATTTTGTATTGATTATACAAACATTTAAATTACTCTTTACTATACCTTCGTGGCTAACGTTTCCGCGAGGGCTTTTCGATGTGTCTTCGACAAACGATGACAATTATCTATTTTTTGGACCCGCTGTTGTATAAATAATTAATAAGTAATCGTATTGGGTAAGTGTGTTTATGAATTAGTATACAGAGTGTCGTGGTGGAATGAATTTTATACAGATATATTTATTTTATAGTGTTTGAATTAGACGGTGATTTACGCCATACTGTGTAAGGTTGATGTGAAGTAGAAAACCCATTACTTAGTAGTATAATCTGGTCGTGCAAACACAACGTAACCAAACCAACCAACAGCCCTACATTTACTGGGCTGTAATTGTAAAAGGAAATAAATAAGAAAAGAAATGGTAACCTCAACTATTTTATTCTAGACATTTACTCATCTCTTACCGTTGCCAGTATCTTTCATTTAGAGCTACATTTACTGCCATCGGGTTAGAATTCTAACCATGACCATTCATTCAACCATTGATGTTCAGAAATGTGCGTAACTTTTCAGGTTACATAAATAACTACAGAGCAACTACGTGGCTGTTGGAAAGTGTATGTGATACTGAAAGATGTTTGAATTCCGTTGTACTTGTTGTCGTTGCCTACAAATTAAAGAATTTATAGGCAACGACACATATGCTTTATATAAGCATTATAGGTATTATTAATGCGTACGACACCATCATTTATGATGAGATTGCACGAACTATTTAATAATACAAAAACAAAGACACCTAACTAACACGCTACAATATGGATCTAAGAATATTTTTACATATTTGATTGTTTGTAGTTGTCTTTAGTAAATAAAATAAAGCATTAACTATAATTCGATATCTTCCATAGTACTAAATTTTCCACCATCTAAAGAAAATATTGACCTTAAGAAATTACTAATTGATTGATACACAAAGTAATGTTGGTTATGTTGTGTCGCACATGCGAACCCATATCTAAACTCGTAGCGCTCATACTCGTAGCAATACTTTAGAAACCGTAGATGTTGACAAGATGTTGACTGATGGACGTTCGCACATAGACCACAAACACTTTAAATAGTATCACACTGAATGTTGTCATCCATTAGTTATTTATATTAAAAACTTGCAATAAATCAAATTATAAACAAGTATTCATTAAAAAATATTGTAAGTTAACACTTTAATAATATTATGTCAATCATCTTATAAAATTTTACGTTTTACCCCGTTGCTAAATTTAAAAGACTGATAAAAGCGAATTTTGTAAAAAAAAACGCATAATATGTAAACTGTAATTATTATGATAAAAAATCACTTACAATTTCATAAATATAAAGCCCAATAATAATTAACACATCATAATAATCCTAGCATGATTCTAGTGATACTTCTCGACTATCAGAAATATGTAAACGTAGGGCTAAAATAAAAGCACGTTGTTTTTTTTTTATAAGTTTTTCAAGGCAATAACTATTGATATTGTTTGAATTACCCGAAAAATGTACTATAATTAATTATTTCTAAACTATTTATTTATTTTTAAATGGGATTGAAATGTGTCGAAAAATGTGATAATGTTCTAAGGTGACAGCAAGTAGGATTTTTCACCGTCACCTATACTCCCGTGTGATGGAATTTGTTGCGCTATAGCATGGACTAGCTAAGGTGAGTTTTTGTAATAGATCGTAAGTAGATTCCTTGACAATACCCACCCTCGATGTGTTTCTTCAGTAGACTTAAAATAATTACAACGTCTATCTGTGAATTGGAGAATTGTAATGCGAATTGCTTTGGAAATTTGTACATCTTTTATTGCTAATATATTTGAAAAATAAGCTTAAACAGGAATAAGTACCTACTAAAATCGTTTTTTTTAATTATAATATCGAAAAGCTTAGATGAATTGGTCGGGTTGGTGGTTGGGTTGGTGATGATTGGTCTCGCTGCGCTCGACCGCAGCGAGACCAATCATTCATCTAAGATCGAAAAGATTTAAAATTGTATTACGCCATGGACTAAACGGCAACACTATACTCTCTGTTAAAGACAATTTCGTCCAATAAGGTCATGAGAGTACTTTCTGTATACCTTCTGGTAACTTATGATATTGAACTGAAAACATAAGTTTGGTAATTAGTTGTTAAATGTTACCTTCCTCTGTCCTTCATGATTATATGAGTAAAGTTCAACGAAATTCGATAACGGCCTATTATAACAGTATATAAAACCATTGTTTGAATAAAAGGTAATGCATCCGTTATTCTAAAAAACTTGCCAACATTGAAATATTAAAGGTCTGAATCTTTTACTCGTATTACAACTACTGTATTGGCGTAAACTGAAAATACTAACACGTAAAAAAACAACAGATTTGAGCACAAAAATATTATTATAAATTTATAAAAAGCAGTGCAGCCAATGACAATGTATAGAGATGGATTATATATTGGTAAAAGTGTAAGATGGTACTGTTTGTAAATTAACTTGAAAGAGTCAATGAATTTCGGTCGTTACTTAACGATTCACTTATTTAAGTCATTAACTGACTGATCCGCCAATTCGTATTTAACACTTTTATACAAACTTGGGTAAATATTTACGGTAAATTTATACAGAATTCTTGTGTCTTAAATCCGTATAATTACTATTAAAAAGTAAACTAATAAATTGTGTACTAAATCCAAATGGTTGTTGTGATGTCTATTAAATTTGTTGATGATGTACAGTTTTTTATTATAATATATATATATATATATATATAACGATGTTTGTTTAATCCTGGTGGGCGTGTTATTTATTAAACTGAAACAAATAATCAAATAAAAAGTAAAACCGGAAATATTGCAATTTTAAAAGTAATTAGGAAGCGGCCTTCGTTTGATAGTAGTGTGACAATAATAATAATAATGGCCCCCCATAAATCTAACACCACGTCCGGCACGACCATCTGTTGCCTCGTTATTTCCTTACCAGTGACCAACGGTGCTCTAGTGAACCAAACAGCGATTCGGCTTAGAAATAGGTAAATTTTTCCTCAGGAGGATCTTCGGGAGAGGGAATCCCGCCCCGAGCTTTCTGGCCCGGGCAGCCCCATCATATCTGAGGGGGCAACGTATCGCTTAATTCTGCCCAGTTTAGCACTGTTGCAGAAAACATACACACAAACTCACACGAAAACATCTCTCACACGGACACAGAAAACGCATCAGACACAAATTTCACCACACACTCGTCATCACCGATTTCATCCTTGTTTGACTCACCCAGTTCGTCACCTCATTCATTTGAAAATACACTTAGGTACCTCACGATCATCCACAAAACACCGTTGTCAGCTGATGTTGAGTTAAAGGCAACTGCCGACAAATTAACTCCCACAGCTGGCTCCACCCTCTCTTCGCGTAAATACTGGACTGAAGATATGAATAAATTCATTTGGCGTACATACTTTCTGATTACTAAATTAGAAACGCAGACCAAAAAATACTTAAAGCCTCTACACGAACAATTTCAGGAAAATTACCCTAATATTCAAGCATCTAGACAAAGAGTTGGAGACCAAAGAAGAACCATCATTAAAAACAAACTTCTTTCAGACAAACAGTCAGATGAAATTAAACAAGAAGTTACAGTTATTCTACAAACAATACCTAACAAGACACCACATTACTCACTAATTCGCAAAATATTCAACAACGTTCTAATTCTCCAACATCACTATTAGTCAACCATCAACGTCGTCCATCATAAATAATCCTAATAACCCAGAAAACAACGTGTTAACGACGATGTTACCAACAAAAACCAAAAGCGGAAAGGAGCGACTACGAATGAAGTGGACAGACGTTACTATACAGTAACTGAGAATAAGAAAAATCTCACAGGTTACGGCCATATTGTTATACAAAAATTTGTTGAGAAATACCTAGAACTAAATATTTTAACAGAGCAGCGACTTTCAGATCAAATCAGGGTTATTCATTGCAATAACAAAATCAATAAATCAGAAAGAGATCAATTAAAGGTTTCGATTAATAATGAAGAAAATAGGGACATATTAACTTTTAATGAAATAAGCGAAGTAGCTGGCACGAAAACGGATCAGCTTACAAAATCATTCAAATCATCATCAAATACTCACAAACACCTCAAACCCAACTACACAAACTTGCAATTCTCAAACATACACAAATTTACCATCATCCATATCACAATCTTTTCTTTCATATACACATTTATCAACAACACTCACCTCGCAAACCCAGCACTTCCAGGAAACAGTCGTTAATGAGACGCATGAAACTGTACACTCAAATAGGAATGAGGATAGTATCTAATAGTTTTATTCAATAATGCCCAGTAGATTTAGACAAATTAGAATATTCAATTAATGACAACCACGAAATATTCAGAAACATTGACCCAACATCGAGACCGTATAATACCAAAACAGAAATCTTCAAGAAAGTTTGCCCTATTACAACACATCATGTAGACACCAAAAAATTACCTAAATATTTAAATGAAGACATGGATTTCCTATTACTTCAAACTATAATTTACACTGCAGCCTACACAATAGCTTTATTTAACGGTAGCAAAATAGTCAAAATCCTGTGCAAAATAGGACAAAACTGAAACCATCATGGCAAGTTAGGTTTCAAAAACAAATAACTAAGTTGAGAACAGATATTAGCAGACTAACATAGTTCATAAACGGCAACCATAGTCAGAATACATAAGACAGTAGAAAATATTAAAGACCAGTATAAATCTCATTCACAACATGAGAACCCTAACACCGAAATATCATATTTTTAGACACACTTAAACCGAAACTAAATGTTAAATCTAATAGACTCAAACGATATCTTGCATGACTGAAAAAAAAATCAGAAAAACCAATTTAAAAATAATGAAAAAGTATACTACAGAAACTTAACTAAAGACAAACAACACACACAGGAAATAGAAATGCCACTAACAGAATCACACAAAGAGATTTGGGCAAATATATGGGAAAACCCAGTTCATCACAATAGTAATCACAATAGTAGCAAAATAGATTAATACAACTCAACAGATTAATCTGAGTACGCCTGAAATGAGTTTTAATTTTGTACCAGTCGATACATTCATCCGAATCCTTAAAACGTTACCCTCAATTGGAAATCACCTGGTTCCGATAATATTCAAACTTTTGGTATAAAAAGTTTACTTCTGTACATTCTTACATTCACACACACATTAATAAATTTATACTCGTACAAGCTCCAAACACATTACCTAACTACCCAAGGACAAACTTACATGCTACAGGATACCAATGACTCAAAAAATCCCGAAATATCGGCCGATTACATGTCTCTAAACAATTTATAAGATAACTAGCGGCCCGTCCCTGCTTCGCACGGGTAGACATTTTTTTTTAAATATAACCTATGTTACTCGGCGCTAATTAGCATTCAAATGGTGAAAGAATTATTTAAATCGGTTCAGTAGTTTTGTGTTTATTCGTTGCAAACATACATACATACATACATACATACATACATACATACATACATACATACATACATACATACATACATACATACATACATACATACATACATACATACAGACATACATACATACATACATACATACATACATACATACATATTAGTATAGATAACAGAACATTGCTTAATTTTACGCATTGGGTACGTTCATGCAGATAATTTGCAAATACATAGTTTAAGCTGGATACCTCTTTCTTATACCTAAGGATTCAAGCTTTTGCAATAGAAGGGGTATGGAAACTGTGTCGAAAGCTTTAGCGAGGTCCAGAAATATTCCCATTGTGTTCTTGCCCTTGTCAACTTCCTGCACTAAATAGCCAGTGAGTTGATGGACAGTGTCACCAGTCGATAATTTGGGTCTAAAACCAAACTGAGCTTTTGACAATATTGATTGTCGCTCCAGATATTGGACAAGTCTACTATTTATGAGCTTTCCAATATTTTTGATATTGCTGGCAGTATCGAAATAGGTCTATAATTCGTAATTTGATCTTTACTGCCAGATTTGAATACCTTTTTTTTTTTTTTTTTTTTTTTGGAGAGAGACTGCTGGTTGCCGAGGGGCATTTCCAGCTTCACCGGGCTTGTTTTAGGGGCGGCGAGGTACGTAAAGGGTACCTCAAGCCGTGTTGAAACGAAACACCTTCAGAGGATTTCTAGAGGGGTACGGCATCGCACACTTAAAAGTGCGCGTCCCCGTGCCCTTCCAGAGTCTCCGAAGGGTTCGGATCGGATCGGATTTGAATACCGCGACAACGACAGCTTTCTTCAGACAAGTAGCAAATATTCCTTGATCCAAGCATTTTTTTTAAATGTTAGTAAGGGGTAACATTAGGATGTGCTTGAATCGTTTAAGTGTTTTATATAATAAGAACAAGGAAAGCGCGTTTCACTTCAAATAATCTTATGTGAAAACAGTCCGCAGTATTAACCCGCCGCAGCACTGCCAGCACACATGCTGGGATATGGGATTGTATATAACGGATTGGTTAATATCAATAAAAGGACTCTATAATCATATCAGATAAGGAAACTTCAAAAGAGTAATGTCACTTTTTAGATGTATTGTTAATTAAGTAAACAAATTAAAGTTGCCTTAAATTATTTCTTACAGTAGGTAAATAATGTTTAAACAAATAAAACTAGATATAATTTCCCGACAGCGATCGTGTAGGTAAGTAATGAAAACTCTACCAACATTGTATGGTTTCTTATAATCGTACGTGACATACCCACCTAGATTGTATAAAATAAAGCTTTTATAACAAATCTGCGCGCGAGTATGTTTTGTAATCCTATCAAAGGTGTCCATATGGATAATCCGTGTGGAATCTCGTTAGGGTGGATGAATGATATAAAACCGGGTGGAGGTGTGATGCCAACGGCAGTCAGTCAGTCGGTGGGCTGTAGCCGCTACCGAGGACTGCTCACGACCGAGCTAACCCTTTCATCATGGACAATCAAACAGACTACTACGGCGCCCAGTTCGCCCTGCTCAGGTAAGATTATTAAACGACATTTGTTCAAATTCATTTTGTGTCATTCTGTAAAACAACCATTTGTGAACTGATGTAGATATGTATTAGCTTATGTATTCAAAATAAAATAACGAGTGCCATGCCTTTAGCGAGAACACTCTACTTTAGTTGCATGTAATACTGCGAATCGCTCTCAAGTCGAAACACCAAACAGGCGACGCGCGGGAAACGAGAATGTAGGGCTTGAACGCTTGCATTATCATTATCACAATACAGGAATGCATGGGATATGTAGAAAGCTCATAACATAATGTAGAAAATTATGAATAAAAAATCTAACTCCAGACAACGTTCGACCTTAAAGACATCAACGCACGCAAATGAATTAAGAGATAGGTTCAATACGACTACCACAGTGTTCTCCGAATTTTAAAACTCCATACAGTATGTCCCACCAACTCCAAAATCTGTTTTTTCTTGTCCTACCAACTCCAAACGATTTTAATTATTTATGTAATAAACACGACGTTATGTCAGTGTAACAGAGAGCCAACGTACGGCTCAGTACCGCTAGCTCCAAAAATTGTATCCCATCAACTCCAAATTTATTTCGCCTTGTACTGTAAGTTTAAAATTCATTGTTTTCAATATTTTTGAATTTCATACATTATGGCCCATCAGCTGTTTGCAAAAAAGTGTTCGACCAAGTCATAATTTAGGTGTTTAGATTAAAAATTAAACAAACGTAATATTGAGAAATCGTATATTTATTAAAATCAGTCTTTGTTTTAGTTAATATCAGAGTTTCATCACTACAAAATTGTCATTAATCAGTCTTACAAAAAGCATAACAGTAAAATAACGTATCTATACGTATGAAACTTTGACTATATACATGTCTAGACGGAGCGTCGCGGTACAAACGCTTCGCTCAAAGCGGCCGGTTTTTGTATCGAAGTGTGCGCGAAAGGTTGCCAGTGAATACTTAATTCCCGATAAAGTAGGGAAAAAATATTTATGCACAATCACAGAACTAATGGCACAATACAATTTTAAAATGAAAATAGTTGTTTTAAAATGGCTTCGTTGATAGATTTTATTTGTTTGTTTATTTGTGTGTGTGTGAACACGACGACGACAGGCAGGATGATTTACATTTAATAATCAAAATCAATTTAAAATTAGTTTTTTTTTAAATTATAAGCTAAACAATTAATGGCCTTCTCTTTGTATTTGGTTTTTAAATAACTTTCGTTTTGACGTTACATCATTTTCCATGTTCTCTAATTTCATAATCATCTCAGCCAAAAGACGTCCACTGCTGGACTAAGGTCTCCCCCAAGGATATGAGGGGCATTTGCCGTAATCGCCACGCTTAGCAGGTGGGTTGGCGATCGCAGTAGGTTGAGGGTACCCTCAGAGAGATGCTGCTGCCCATCCTCTAGAATGGTCCCTTAGTCGGCTTTTACGACACCCACGGGAAGAGATGGGGTGGTGCAATTCTTTATCCCCGGCACCACACAGGGAATTTCATAATATTTTATAAATATTTTTCCACCACCAGCCTTATTAGGTGCACTTGATGTAGAAGATCGCATTCATGATCAGCTGGTACCTGGGATTGGAAGTAGGTCACCCTACAGCCATCAAAACTGCATTACATTACAATAGTAAATTCGTCATAAAATAGTCAAAAAGCACTTTTCCGCTTAAATGCACAAAAAAACAAAATTATTTCTACATGATTTCAACTGTCTTAAATTTTTGACAAGTTTTTGATCGAAGAATTGTCTCATCTATGTAATCTATTAATGTCAATACGTCCAAATCGTATGTATTCTGATTATTCAAAAAGATTTTTTTACAAGACTAGAAAACTGTATGTTTCCTCACAAAATTAATATAGAATCTCTGATTTTTTTACAATAACGTAGCCACCTCGTTTTATACACATTCGCGCATAAATACTCTAAATCCAAGCCCACATATATACCTTCTTACATAAATACTTACGTACATTAAATTCAAACAAAATTATTATTTTACTCATTTCAAATATCGATATCATACCACAATAACAGTTAATATTAAGTGTACAATATTATAAAATATAACAGTATTATATTTTTATATTCTGCCACCAATAAATAATAGGATTGGGAATTCTACATTCCGATACTAGCAACATGGCCGCCTTGCTTACGTAATGAAATCGATTATTGTTAAAATTATAATTATCATTAAAATTAATCTATAAGTACAGATGGAACGTGACTTTCCTTTTCGAAAAGATCTTTTCTTTGTAGTTTCGACAAAATTTCATTGAGCAAACGGTCATTTTGCAAACAAATTCACCAAAAAGCGAAACTTTATCACTGCTTGACAGCACAAATGACACTGACCGCCAGAGGAGCGCGTCAAGCCAATACTGGCCCGTTAATTTTTGTACGTTTTCTGACGGCCAGGTTCTATCTAGACAGGTATATAATCAAAGGTATGAAATAAACAATTATTAGTACACAGAATAATTCAAAATCAATAAATTCAGATTAAATGGGTACCTAATAATTATTTAAAGTCAACAATTGTATAGTATACATAATATTTTGAAATTAACAATAATTATATTTAATAAACAGAAAATTCAAAGTCAACAGATTAAATACCATACTATCAATACAATAATATTGACAAAATCTATATATTAATTCGTAAAGCAAAAACTTTCTACCCCTTTTTACGAAAATTGCGCGGATGGAGGAGTATGAAATTTCGCACACTTATAGTTTATAAATAGAGAAGGAGTGCAGAACGCTAATATTTAAAAAAAATTAAGTATGCATAAAAAATACATTAAATTAAATAAACATTGTTTCATACATTTTTCAAAAATTTCAAAAATGGAAGAAGAGCGGCTGAAATCTGTCAATGCCAATCCAAACTCACATTGTCTTTTTTAATTTTTCATTGCTTAGGATACAATCCGTGCAGCCTTAATAAAATGTTGTTTAGTAAACAGCTTTTTATAAATACATATATATATATATAATACAGTATAACAAAAACACTCACCATAACTGATTTTGTAAGTGAACTCTGATGTAGGCAGGCACACTAGGTCCGGCAATAGCGTCACAGCCGCCATCTTGATTCTCCATGATTTCTACAATTTACAAACGCACTGTAGTTTTGTTAACATACAAGGTGCACGATCAAGTATCAACTGATAGGTAAATGCATTACTCCTCCGCCCTAAGAAACGGCTGGACCTGCCACACTTCCATCTACCTCGCCGCGTAATGTTGCTAGCACGAGAGGGGTCTCCCACTTTTTAGGGGTAACGTCGTAACACCAAAGACAAAATATTTATTGGAAAATATTAACAGATTCATTTTTCATTCTATTATTTAGTTATTAATATTATCATTTTAGAATAAAAAAATCACATAAAAATTTAGATGAAATAATTCGCTCCAGACGGGGCCTGTCCTGTACCCGCAAATGCATGTTTCATTTACGAGGCGTCTTGTAATGGCTCTTTTAGCTGTTTAGCAATGTGTCCTTGTTGTATTTTAAGCATTCTGTTATCCAAATCATTGTTTACGTGACGTAACGTTTGTATAGGTCTAGTAGTAATATTAATTAATTCATTATCTTAATTAATGGCTTCGCGTTTAGCATTTAGGCACTTTCAAGTGTTTTTTCTATTTAATAATACTACTACTTATACTAATGTAGTAAGGGTACAATTGTACGGTAGGTAGAAATTAAAATGGAGTCTCACAACACGTGTTATTACGGGAAGAACTCGGGTGAAACTCCTAGTAGTAATATTTTTATTAATTTGCTTATTGAAACGAACCATTTTGCCTGTCAATGATTGTCATTGTCACTCCTGAATTTTTATTGAATGTATGTTTTTTATATTTTATTATTGTACCGTTAGAGGTTTAGAATATACAGCCTATAATTTTTTAATCTTCTATTTTTGATTCTAATTTATTTTTATTTTGTATTTGTATTTTTGTGTGTTACGGTTGTGTTGCTATCGCAGCATCACTTAAACCGGTTCCGGCGGACTCCTATGTTTTTTATTTCCATTTTTATCTTACGTTTGAACTGTCCTGTCCCAAATAAATTTAATTTCATTTCATTTTCATTTCATTTCATTTCATTTCATTAATTTCATTTCACCTCTTGGGTAAGATCCTCGAACTATCGCATCACATTTTAAGTGAATAATTTAATTTTAAAATGATTAAAACAATAAATTTTAAAAAATTGTGGCATTTTCACCTTAACTGATCTTCAATTGGCGGACATGTGAATTATATAAGTAGACCTTGGGCAAAGATAATGCGTAATATTAAGTAATGGAGAAATAGGCAGGCTGGATTAGAGCAACAGTAGTCCAACTGGCACGAGTATAAAAAAACGGCAAAAATATTGACAATTTTGAATACATAAAGTGGGTAAAATTAAAGATTATTCTGGCAACACTTACATAATGATTGATTACGTCATTTTGTAAGTCAATCACAATAATAGTAGTGTAATTTTTGATTTTTAATCTGTAGATGGTTGCATAGATCTGATATAATCTGTGTGCAAAATACAGAATACCAACCTGACAACATCTAAAAAAAGTTTCAGCAGTCTAGACACAACAGAAATATTTTTTTTCTGCATTTATTGCGAAGTGTTTCAAAAGTTAGTGCGCGAAATTCCGCTAAGTGTTTTTAAAATGCCGTAAGTATTCAAATTGATGTATTTCTACTAGTATTATACCTCAAAATACTCAGTGTTTGTTAATCTATCAGATTGAAACTATATTTAAGTCCTATTTAATTTTTATGAACAACAAATCCCACTTTGAATCCAAAGATCATTAGTTTTTTCACGAGTTCGCTATTTTACGAATATATTATTATTATATTATATATTATTAAAATATTATTATATTCCAACAAATATGCATTCTATTTAAAGATTATTAGTGTCTCGTATTTTATGACTATATTTTGGTACTTCATTGCGTAAATTATTCTTAAATAAATCATAAACCTGACTCATTAATTTGCGGCAAGATAAGTATATAACGAGATTTATACCGAAATTAAAATATTTTTTTACGCTGCATTTAAATTAGAAACTAATAAGTTTTTTGTATCAAATTAAAGCGATTTAGATTTTTAATTAAAAATAATTATCTACTAAAAATTTTTAATTTTATTAGTTACGTGAATTTTGTGAATTTTTAATTATTTTTTCTACTATGATAACTCACAGTTAAAGAATCGCAAATTAATTCTTCATTTCTTTATCTTTAAAGAACATTAAAAATAAATACAATAGCACAAGTAGAAAAAAAAAGACAAATTTTTAAATTAAATCATGCGATTTTGCGGTCGAAGCCAGGAAATGTCAAAACAAATGGGGCTACCGTTTAAAGATTCGCAATCATCATAGCGGATAGAATAATAACAATAATAAAAAAATATTTCGTTTTTAGGTATGACTAATTCATAAACTAAATAAATCCACTTTTGAATACGTTAATTACAGATGAAATGTGATCCCATCCTGTTTATAAGTCCAGTAGTATTTTTGCATGTTGGATTGACGCAAGATGGCATTTTTAAATTAAACTTGACACTCGTACATGACGTATTGACGCGCTTTTTAAAAGAGTAGTATGGTTTCTTCAGTATAAAGCGCGCGGGCGCGGTCCGTCAAGTTATTTATTAATTGCATTTTCTTTGGTTTTGTTGCTAACTGTACTGTACGATTTCTGGAGTTACTGAAAAAAAACCGACTTCAAAAAACAGGAAACTTAAAAAAGTAAAAACAGCTCTTAAAAGCAATCAATAATATTGAAATCATATTATTAATTACCTAGATACGAATGTCAGTTTAAAAAAATGTTTTTTGAAGTCGGTTTTTTTTTGTTAAAATTTATTTTATTTTACGATTTTTAGTGATGGGTAGACGTAGACCTAACAAAGATGCTTCTCGGATGACGAAACGATGGCCTAGTAGGTAGTGGTATTCCTATGTAAAACTTCAATCTTAATTAGGTATTATTTTTGTCCGAACTAAACATTTTGGCATATTGAACCGTATGAAGTAAGCCCAACAAAAGGTAACTGCTGTAAATCGTTGAGGAATTCCCTCGACTATCTATGGTCTCTATCATCAGACCTGCAATGGCACTTATAACCCATATGGGTGCAAAGTTCTTATCAATAGAAATGAATTAAGACCAAACACAAGGTAGCTACTGTAAAACGTTAAGGAGTTCCCTTGTCTGTCCTTCGTCTTCATCATCAGACCCCTAATGGCAATCACAACCCATCTCGGTGTAAAGTTTTCATCAATACAAATTAATCAAGCCCAAACACCATGTAATTGCTTTAAATCGTTGAGGAGTTCCCTCGACTGTCTTTCGGCTCCATCATCAGATCGACTCCAGACCTTCATTAACCTTTTTACCGTTAACAACTTCTATAGAAGTTCGGGATTTTCGTGCCGTCCACGCCAGCACTTCTATAGAAGTTCTTCTTTGTACCTACTTTATTAAAATACATTTATACGTTGGCGTACAGCGGGACATCGCGTGCAGGATAGTTGGGCGGTGAAAAGGTTAAGTAGTAGTGCTTTAAAATACTTAATGAAAACATTAACAAACGCACTAGTCGCCCCTACAATTTTCGAAAGTTCCCCTTGATTTCTCTGGGGTGCCATCATCAGGTCCTGGTTACCACCCTTGGGATATCTTCTTTCCAACAAAAAAAATTTTCAAAATCGGTTCATAAACGAGGAAGTTATCCGCGAACACACATAAAAAAAATATATACGAGTCGAATTTTGTTAAAAAAGTTGGTTAAAAATAAATAAAATCGTTTGGAGTTGGTAGGACAAGAAAAAAAGAATTTGGAGTTGGTGGGACATACTGTAAGGAGTTTTCAAAGGGAATTGTTCATTTTCGGCTTTTCTTGAACAAGTTATTTCTTAAAATGTATTTTTACAGTAAAATATAAATAAATATAATAAAAATATCTTTGATACTGTCGTTGCCGGAAAGTAAATATCTAAATTAATTAGTTTAAAAGTATTTTTTGAAGGAAAGTCCCACCATTTATTCCTGTGTTGCTATAACAACAAATATGGAATAAAAAAGAAATCGATAGGTAGTTAATTACCGATTATAAAAATAATTATTCTCTTTAGACTTATGCGATCAAGTAATCTTTCGCAAATTAATTTTATTATTCACCTTTAAATCAACTAAAACTCGCAAAACACTATGTTTTACTACAAATTGTTTTACATGACAATTTCGATTATTCCTGTATCGATTTTACTTTCTATTTTTTATATGACAACATCAGCCTGCAAACATTGATGTGATGATGACGTTTGTAAAAAAAAGTATTCGCTTTGCCTTCGTGTAGGTACCTACTGTGAATATTACTTTAATTTTATATGTCAGGCTGAGAACTTTTCAATCCACTCTCGTATTATAGCATTATAAGTAAGATAATATATTAAAAATTATTAAAACAATGGTTAGTCATTTATTTTGTTATCATAATTACATTGTTTCAGCAATAATTGCAGAATTTTACAGGAACATTATACTTGCTTATTTATACACATATTACGTTTTCCTGCTATTATATTGCTATAATTACTTTCTTTTAGATACAAAGAATTAAAAACACAAATTTTTGATAATATCGGTTAATGTTCACTTTAAGCCAAAGCGCCCTAGTAAACTGAACAATTCCCTTTCGAGAACAATAGATTTGGAGCTAGCGGTACTGAGCCGTTTAATTTATAATCTAAACACCAAAATTATGACTCGGTTGCGTGATTCTCGAGTCAAACTGTATCTTTTTTTTGGAGCTGATGAGCGATAATATAATGAAATTCAAAATAATGGATTTTAAGCTCTATGTACGTTTTTGGAGTTGGCAGTACTAGATCAAAATAAATTTGGAGTTGATGAGATACAATTTTTGGAGCTAGCGGTACTACTTAAGCCGAATTTTTATTTTACATTCGTCCGTTTTTTACGTTTTACGGTAAGTTAAATTTTAAAGTTATCGCATACATGTATATTTTTTTAAATAACTATTGGAATGATAAATAAATAAATATAAAAGGAGTACCAAGTAGAACAGAAGTTTTTGTATAAATGCCTAGATGCAAATCGTATGACAGATAGTTATAAGGAACCTTGTGTCAGGTTAAGGTACATTTTGTATAACTTGCGGTTACAATAGTGAATTATGGACCACTGGTTCTCGTATTAAGCGCTTCCCACAAGCCAGCCACAACTTCCCAGCGCGCAAACAACGCTCGCACTTCTCTACACATCTATACTAATATATAAAGCTGAAGAGTTTGTTTGTTTGTTTGTTTGTTTGTTTGTTTGAACGCGCTAATCTCAGGAACTACTGGTTCGAATTGAATAATTCTTTTTGTGTTGGATAGTCCATTTATCGAGGAAGGCTTTAGGCTATATAACATCACGCTGCGACCAATAGGAGCGAAGCATCAGTGAAAAATGTTGCAAAAACGGGAAAAGAGCCTAAAAAATTAAAAATGCTGCCGAAAGTCACTATTCCACGCGGACGAAGTCGCGAGCACAGCTAGTTCTAGATATGAGCGCTGATGGGTAAAAGGCCGGCGGCGGCGCGCCGACTTTTGCGGGTCGGCGGCGGCGGCGCCGTCGGCGGCGTGACCTTCAAATGTTTTTTTTAAAGTTATTGACAGGAAATAATAAAAACACATAGTTTATCGATAAGAAATACTTGTTTTTATTAGTATTTTAAAAACGCACATTATCATCATCATCATCATCACAGCCAAAAGACGTCCACTGCTGGACAAAGGCCTCCCCCAAGGATCTCCACAACGTCCGGTTTTGTGCTGCTCGCATCCAGCGGCTTCTCGCGACCTTCACCAGATCGTCGGTTCAGCTTGTTGGAGGCCTGCCCACACTGCGCTTTTCGGTACGCGGTTGCCACTCCAGGACTATTCCGCCCCAGCGGCCATCAGTCCTGCGAGCAATGTGCCCTGCCCACTGCCACTTGAGCTTAGCAACTCTTCGGGCTATGTCGGTTACCTTTGTTCTTCTGCGGATCTCCTCATTTCTGATTCGATCACGCAGAGAAACCCCGAGCATAGCTCTCTCCATTGCTCTTTGAGTGACCTTGAGCCTTTTTATGAGGCCCATAGTGAGCGACCACGACTCAGTCCCGTATGTCATCACTGGCAATACACATTGGTCAAAGACTTTCGTCTTGAGACACTGTGGTATGTCGGACGAGAAGATAATTCGTAGCTTACCGAACGCTGCCCAGCCTAATTGGATTCGACGATTGACCTCTTTGCTGAAGTTGGAACTACCTAGCTGGACCGTTTGTCTCAGGTAAACATAATCGTCCACAACTTCAAGGGCAGAGTTCCCAACCTTCAGAGGAGTGGGTACGACACGTGAGTTCGACATAACTTTCGTCATCTCCATGTTCATTTTAAGACCCACTTGTTGAGAGACTCTGTTCAGGTCACCGAGCCCTGCGCCGAGGTCTTCCAGGGTCTCAGCCATGACCACTATATCGTCAGCAAATCGAAGGTGAGTGATGTATACGCCGTTGACGTTGATGCCGAGTCCTTTCCAGAACAGAAGCTTGAAAACATCTTCCAGTGCAGCAATGAACAGTTTCGGAGATATCACATCTCCCTGTCTCACTCCTCGCTGCAACTGGATAGGTTTCGAGCTCTGGTCCTGAAAACGGACTGACATAGCGGCGCTATCATACAAACACCTCAACACTTCGATGTACCGATAGTCAATTTGGCACCGTTGGAGAGACTGTAGCATGGCCCATGTTTCAATCGAATCGAAGGCTTTTTCATAGTCCACAAACGCTAAGCAAAGAGGCGGGTTATACTCTTTGGTCTTCTGTATAACCTGCCGCAGCGTATGTATGTGGTCTATGGTGCTGAAGCCTTTTCGGAAACCGGCTTGTTCGATAGGCTGGAAGTCATCAAACCTGCGTGCGAGACGATTCGTTATGACTCTCGAAAACAGCTTGTAGACGTAGACGTGGCTTAGAAGTGAGATTGGCCTGTAGTTCTTCAGCAAGGTTTTGTCGCCCTTTTTGAAAAACAGTACCACCATACCTTCGTGCCACGTCTCTGGCGTTCTGCCCCCTAGTACGACGGAATTAAATAGCTTCTGAAGAGCTACGAGTACCGATCTTCCGCCTGCTTTCAGAAGCTGGGCCGTAATTCCGTCAGCACCTGGTGCCCTGCCGTTTTTGAGCTGTTTGAGAGCCATATTAATCTCGTATAGGCTGATGTCCGGGATGTCTTCGGTATAGTGCCGGGTTAACTTAGCTCTAGGGTCTTTATCTGGTCGTGACAGTTCTGCCGTCATCGGTTTTCAGCGTCGTCAGTTGGCACTGCCCAATACCCAGATCTCTTGCGAACACTTTTGAGCCTTTGTTCCACTCAATGGCCTCTTTAATACGGTTAGTATTAAATCGGCGCGTGTCGCGAGTCATAGATTTCAAGATCTGCCTATTTAGCCGCCGAAACTGAGACGCATCGGCTGAGGAAAGCAGAACTATTGCGCGCCGCTCTTCCATTAGTTTTAGGGTATGGTCTGAGAACTTTTTGGTTCCTTTTGCACGATGGGTTTTAAAGAACTTGGACCCAACCATTTGATTTTGGACAGTTTCCACAAACCTGTTGCTGTAATCGTCCACATTTTCGCAATCATTTAGGCACTCGAAGCGATATTGCAATTCGAGCTGAAAGTTTTCGGGGTTTTGGATTTGGATGGGTGCAAGACGGAGCGTAGACCCTACCAATCGACGTCTTTCCAGCTTTACGTTGATATTCAATATGCCTCTTACCAACCGGTGATTGCTGCCAGTTTTAAACGCATTGATCACAGTGACATCATTAAATATTTGCTTCCTCGTCGACATAATAAAGTTAATCTCGTTTTTTGTTGCACCATCGGGACTCATCCAGGTCCACTTTTTTTTTTTTTTATTGTGAAAGGAGGCAAACGAGCAAGCGGGTCACCTGATGGAAAGCAATCACCGCCGCCCATGGACACCCGCAAAACCAAAGTTATCGCAGATGCGTTGCCAACCCTGAGGAAGGAGTACTTGCGGTATTCAGCCTTCCTGAAAAAGGAGTTCATCCTAAAGAGGCCCTCCCTTTCAAGAAAGTCCGCCAGCAGTTGGCCCGTGAGTTCCGATTACCAACCCCAAATCATCCCACTCTCATCTCATCGCCGCTTCGTTTGCCCAGTTTTGCGTTAAAATCTCCCATGACAACGGTGTAATGAGTTTTGGAGGCTTGTATGGCTCTAGAGATGTCCTCGTACGTAGCTTCCACCTCATCGTCAGGGTGTGTCGTAGTAGAAGCATAAACCTGTATGACCTTCAACGAACACCGTTTGGTTATTCTGAGTATAAGGTACGCTACCCTAGGCGACACACTCCCGGTCTCGACAACGTTGTTCACGAGGGACTTGTGGACGATGAACCCGACACCACCTTGGGACAGTTGTTCGCCCTCCCGGAAATAGAGCAAGTTACCGGACTTGAGGATTATCGAGTCCTTCCCCTCTTTTCGGACTTCAGATAATCCAACTATGCCCCACCGTAACTTGCTCAATTCTTCCTCCAGTTCGTAAATCTTCTCGTCAGTCCGCAATGTGCGCGTGTTAAATGTTGCCAGGGCCAGAGTTCGTTATTGGCGGTAACCAGGTCTCTGCCGAAGATTCTTAGCACCCCCTGCCCCGTCGCTGCCCTGGCCGCTACCGTAGCTAGGGCGAGCGGGGCCGCCGGGGACTAGGGGCCGGTTTTTGCTGGTGTGCATATTATGGGGGTATTTGCCGTAATCGCCACGCTTGGCAGGCGGGTTGGCGATCGCAGATGGTTGAAGGTAACCTCAGAGAGATACTGCTGCCCATCCTCTGGAATGGTCCCTTAGTCGCCTTTTACGACATGCACGGGTTGAGATGGGGTGGTGCAATTCTTTATCCCCGGCACCACACAGGGACCGTTCAGTTTCACACTAATCTGATTCATTGTCGGCGCGCCGTTGCCTTTTCGCGGCGGCGGCGGCGCGGGGGAATTGGCGGCGGCGCGGCGCTCATATCTAACACATTCATACAGATGCAACCTGAATATAGATAACACCGGACCGGTCGATGTAGAGATTTTTGGAACAGCCTTTATCTCATCATCATCATCATCAGCTCATTTTATGTCCCCACTGCTGGGGCACGAGCCTTCCCTATGGATGGATAGGCAGAACGGGCCATAAACCACCACGCGGGCCCAGTGCGAGTTGGTGGTTGTTAACGACTGCTAATGCAACCGGGAACAACAGCTTTACATGCTTTCCGAAGCACGGAGGATCTCGAGATGATACATTTTTGGTCACCCATCTGATGACCGGCCTTTGCGTAAGTGGCTTAACCTCATCACTCGCAGACCGGGCGCGTTAACCACTACGCCGTCGA
Organism: Eudonia lacustrata; assembly: GCA_947562085.1. NCBI lineage: Eukaryota > Metazoa > Arthropoda > Insecta > Lepidoptera > Crambidae > Eudonia > Eudonia lacustrata. Next base: position 12,648,021 of record OX387321.1, on the reverse strand, counting down.
GCTCCTGAAGCCTTTGTCTAGCGGTCGTCATTTGTCTGAGAGAATGGTGTTTTCTAGGTCGAGCAGGGCTGCCAGCGGCGTGGAGATGCTGGGTGCGGGGCTGACGGGCGAGGAGCTGGCCATGGTGCCTGAGCACTGGTTCTCCTACCCGGCGCCCCCCGCTAGCGCGCATACTGCACTCGCACTCTTATACATATTCTTTACGGCAGCGGCGTTGATCGGAAATGGACTTGTAATCTTTATATTTTCTACGTGAGTCCTGTTTTTGACAATTCCACCAAACTCTCACATTAAAAAGTTTATAAAACAGCGTGTCCAGGGATGAACCACCGATACCTTAGGGACACCTAGAACACCTAATTTTAAAATCAATAGAATCACTTGCTTAATTTTTTGTATAGATCTCTAGTGTTAGGTGGGCGATATTAATTCATCATCTTTTACAGAACTAAGAGTTTACGGACTTCAAGTAACCTCTTGATTTTACAATTATCAATACTAGACTTCATTATGATGGCAAAAGCGCCACTTTTCATATACAACAGCGCAATGCGAGGCTTTGCAACCGGCACGCTTGGATGTCAAATATTCGCTCTCATTGGATCCTATAGTGGCATCGGAGCTGGAATGACTAACGCCTGCATCGCCTACGACAGGTTAGTAAAAAACATGTTCAAACTGAAATTTGTCTGGACTTCGATAATTTTTTAGAATATTACAGTTATTTTCGTTTGCAGGCACTCAACGATTACACGGCCATTGGACGGACGCCTCTCTAAGGGCAAAGCGATACTGATGATTGCCGTCATATGGATCTACGCAACACCGTGGTCACTGCTGCCCCTTTTCAAAATTTGGGGCAGATACGTTCCTGGTAAGAAAATTTTTTCCCATTTGATTGAAATTATTTATATTTGAAAATATTTTTCTGATCCGGAAAATGATCACACGGTTTGCATGATGAAAAGTGACTTCCGCAGCCTATGAACTCTTCTAATACAAGGATTTCAAACGCGCGTTTCTGCCCCAGAAGCTTTAATTTCTACGCCTTCATGCCCATTAATGTCACTTATAATACTGTAAGCCACTATTTAAAGAGCTTAGAGTCCTACCACTACCCTGCCTCCACATATTTGAAATTTGTATGTTTGTGAAAAAAAATCTACACCTCTTTCCCTTACATGATACGATACATAAAAAAACCAATGCTAGAAATAAGTATAAGCACAGACTATTTGTACCAGCACAGAAATTGAAAATATATAGTAACAATACATTTTGCAATGCTATTAAGTTCTATAATAAATTGCCTGTTGAAATAATGGAATTAACTATGAATAAATTTAAACAAAAATTATTTAATATTTTACTGAATGAATGTTATTATACAACAAAGGAATATTTAGAATTTAAAATGTAATTTTTTTTTAATTGTATCTCAATTTAATAATGTTGACATTGCATTCAATTTTAATACTATTATTTTATTTATTTGACATTGTATACATTTTATTATTCTGTGGTAGGTACTGTATTGTCAATTAATTAAGATATTATGAACATTCTAGTTTAAGTGTAAGTTGCACAATATTTCTACGCCGACGATGGCAGAATATGCAGTTCTTTTTAATATTATGACACCCTAATGTACACCATATTCTTGGAAATAAACGAATTATTATTATTATTATTATTATTATTATCTACATATCTACAAACAACAATGCTACATGGTGGCAGAAATATGGATTTGGATGGTTGGCTTTCTGTTGGCTTCTAGGCAGAATCCTTTTTCCGGATAAAACAAAAGTAACAAAGTAAAAATATTGCAATTACAGTGAATCTTTTACATAACATAATTCTTTATCTTTTAAAATAACAATAAGAAATTAGATAAAAGCTTCTTTAGAGGATCTCTACCGATTATTTTTGTTGCAGAGGGATATTTGACGTCGTGCTCTTTTGATTACTTGACCAATACTTTCGACAATAAACTATTCGTGGGCTGTATTTTCGTGTGCAGCTACGTTTTCCCGATGACCTTTATCATATACTTCTACAGTGGTATTGTGAAACAGGTTTTCGCACATGAAGCGGCATTAAGGTATTTCCTCGGGTCGTACAAAATTTATAATATCGTTAAACTATTAAGTTTAGGCTTCAAACATTTGCTCTTATATGTCACTATGTCATTGATAAGGTCCTTGGGGGAGGCCTTTGTCAGCTGTGGACGTCTTTTGGCTGAGATGATGGTGATGATGATGATGTCACAAAGCCATTGGTTCGTTAGTCTACAAAGGGAGAGCTTGTACTGAGAAGAACCGCCAAGAAACGCACCAAGGGCATTTCTTTTACAGCGCCACAAATTGGAAAAAGTCCATCATGACATATTAGAAGGACACATTTGCAATACCCACAATGTATTTGACAGTCTCAGTTATCCCTATGTTGATCGAAGACTGAATTGTGTGTCTTCTTCCATCTGTGTCCATACTTGGAACCGCTTTGCTTCACTATACACACACTAGCCACACAAAAAGCTAAGGCATGGTGCCAATCAAATGCTATCCATACATAGGTATATTATATCGTGCTTGAACTTCATTTCTCTTGATTGCCGTTCCTTCTAAAATGTGACTAGTTCATTATTTTTTTCATTAGAGATCAAGCAAAAAAGATGAACGTTGAGTCCCTGAGATCTAACCAAGTGGCTGGTCAGCAATCAGCAGAGATACGGATAGCGAAAGCTGCGCTCACCGTGTGCTTCTTGTTTGTGGCCTCTTGGACGCCCTACGGGGTGATGGCCCTCATAGGTGCTTATGGAGACCAGGAACTACTCACTCCTGGGGTAAGCCAACGTTAAACAATAATACATTCGGCAGTAACCAGCGCCGGCCTTAGTCCTTGATCAGAGTAGAGCGAGATTTCAAAGAAAGCACGATATCACTCATTCATCTCAAAAAGTGCCAACAAAATGTTATTTTTGCTTGAAATTGTTTTCGTATTTTGGCGCCCCTTGCCTCTTCTCGCTCTTCCCTAGTGCCGGCCGGCCGGCAGTTAGTTATAGTTTATAACGTTAGTTAAGGCGACGCATTGTAAATTTACGTGGCGGGGATCTTGATTTTTCCCAACAATTACAAAACATATGAAAGTGATATTTGATGACATGATTTTTCATTTAATTGACTTCATTTTGCTAGTTGCAGAAACACGATTTGTTAACTTTTATAACAGAGAAAAAAATATCAAAGTTACCTCTTTTAAAACATAGATTTGCATTTTACTTTTAATTTTCTTAGTAGATTAGTCTTAACGCACACTTCAATATGCTAGTTCATTTTTTTAAACTTATTTGTAGTTTTAATTGGAAAGAAAAAAAACAGTTTTCTTATGGCAAACGCTCCGTATTAGATTAATTGTTTAGCGATGCGTCGCCTTAAGTCAAGTTTGATGTCTTTTTGTTACTAATTACTACAAAACTGAATAAAAAATCTTACAATTTTTTTAGACGCGAAATATTAACAATGTTATTAATGAAAAAATAAATGTATTTTGCTCATTTAGGTAACGATGATTCCTGCTGTGGCGTGCAAAGCTGTCGCTTGTATAGACCCGTGGGTTTACGCAATTAGTCATCCGAAGTACAGGTAAATAAACACACATGTAACAAAATCTTATAAAAAACACTCGCTGAAAGGTTTCTTTTCCTAATTATTATCAATTAAAGAAAATCTGCACCGACAAGAGCGTGTAGAAGAAAAATAAAAATAAAATTATATAAATTACAGACACTTTTTCGTTGAACACTCGAAACAAACGAAATTACAACGTACCTAAGTGTAACGTCTTTGTTCTTTTTAGACTTGATTAACGTTTTAATTGTAATGTAAAAAAAATACAAAAATATACCTAGATATTTGGGTAGGTTAGGTACCTACTTATATAAGTACAACGGCTGAAAACGATTCAGTAGCCGATTCTTAACAAACTACTTCTACTATGCGTTTATTATTTTACTGTTAATAATTACCGTAATTCTTATTTCTTCCTCTCTAATTTCGAAATAATCTAATTTTGTTTCTATCTTTACATTTATAACATGTTTTTTTGTTAATAGAAGGCAGATTGGCAATTGACTCTGCTCTGCCTGATGTTAAGCAGAAGCAAAGTCCAGTGCGATATATTTTTTTTTTATTTTAACAAATTTATTTCAACAAACAATTTAATTTCCAGACAAGAGTTACAACGACGCATGCCGTGGCTGCAGATCGACGAGCCTGACGACACGACGTCCACAGCTACTTCTAACACAGTCAGCAACGCCCCGCCCCCCGCCTCAGCCTAGTTTAAAACTTAGTTCTAGCTCCTATAACATAGAATAACTTTCAGTAGCTGTAAATCATCATCCAAAGATGCATTTCAAAACTTTTTACAAGCTCAAAATGAGATATTCACTTCACATTTATTTCTTCATAATGAATAACGACGACGAAGGCTTTCACAACGGATTTCGATGTAATTATTCAATATTTAATATACTACCTACTATGAATTAATAAACTACGGATTATCCGTAAGGTTTTTGTTTTATTTGGTCCATCCGTCCATCCGCCATTGTCCGCTCGAACATCGTATCAGTAATTTCCCGTGCGATTATATTATATCATCATCATCATCATCAGCTTATACTAGTCCACTGCTGGACATAGGCCTCTCCAAGTATATTATATAGGTAAGTTGAATGGTATACCTATATATGGTACGTTACTAGGCGATGGCGGCGCCCCGAAAACGTTCCGAACAAAAAAGACTGAATCATTTAAGTAGTTTTCGTTAGAAAAATGCCAATGCTGCTTTTTCGTTCTTTTTGTTTTCTTCATTTTACAAAATATATTGAAATTAAGATAAAGATATTGGAACTAGAAAAAGAATTGAGCAAGATACGGTGGTACATAGTTGGATTATCTGAAGTCCGAAGAGAGGGGGAGGACTCGATAATCCTCAAGTCTGGTAACTTACTCTATTTCCGGGAGGGCGAACAATTGTCCCAAGGAGGTGTCGGGTTCATCGTCCACAAGTCCCTCGTGAACAACGTTGTCGAGACCGGGAGTGTGTCGCCTAGGGAAGCGTACCTTATACTCAGAATAACCAAACGGTATTCGTTGAAGGTCATACAGGTTTATGCTCCTACTACGACACACCCTGACGATGAGGTGGAGGCTACGTATGAGGACATCTCTAGAGCCATACAAGCCTCTAAAACTCATTACACCGTTGTCATGGGAGATTTCAACGCAAAACTGGGCAAACGAAGCGGCGATGAGATGAGAGTGGGACGATTTGGGGTTGGTAATCGGAACTCACGGGGCCAACTGCTGGCGGACTTTCTGGAAAGGGAGGGACTCTTTATGATGAATTCCTTTTTCAGGAAGGCTGAACACCGCAAGTGGACCTGGATGAGTCCCGATGGTGCAACAAAAAACGAGATTGACTTTATTATGTCGACGAGGAAGCAAATATTCAATGATGTCACTGTGATCAATGCGTTTAAAACTGGCAGCGATCACCGGTTGGTAAGAGGCACATTGGCATCAACGTTAAGCTGGAAAGACGTCGATTGATAAGATCTACGCTCCGTCCTGCACCCATCCAAATCCAAAACCCCGAAAGCTTTCAACTCGAATTGCAAAATCGCTTCGAGTGCCTAAACGATTGCGAAAATGTGGACGAATACAGCAACAGGTTTGTGGAAACTGTCCAAACAGGTGGGTCCAAGTTTTTTAAAACCCACCGTACAAAAGGAACCAAAAAGTTCTCAGACCATACCCTAAAACTAATGGAAGAGCGGCGCGCAATGGTTCTGTTTTCCTCAGGTGATGCGTCTCAGTTTCGGCGGCTAAATAGGCAGATCTCGAAGTCTATGACTCGCGACACGCGCCGATTTAATACTGACCGTATTAAAGAGGCAATTGAGCGGAACAAAGGCTCAAAAGTGTTCGCAAGAGATCTGGGTATTGGGCAGTGCCAACTGACGACGCTGAAAACCGATGACGGCAGAACTGTCACGACCAGGTCCGATGTTATGGGAGAGGTCGAGAAGTTCTATGGGCAGCTTTACACATCCACGCGGCCACCTGTACAAAGCTTATAGCTAAAGACCCTAGAGCTAAGTTAACCCGGCACTATACCGAAGACATCCCGGACATCAGCCTGTACGAGATTAGTATGGCTCTCAAACAGCTCAAAAACGGCAGGGCACCAGGTGCTGACGGAATTACGGCCGAGCTTCTGAAAGCAGGCGGAAGACCGGTACTCGTAGCTCTTCAGAAGCTATTTAATTCCGTCGTACTAGGGGGCAGAACGCCAGAGACGTGGCACGAAGGTATGGTGGTACTGTTTTTCAAAAAGGGCGACAAAACCCTGCTGAAGAACTACAGGCCCATCTCACTTCTGAGCCACGTCTACAAGCTGTTTTCGAGAGTCATAACGAATCGTCTCGCACGTAGGTTTGATGACTTCCAGCCTATCGAACAAGCCGGTTTCCGAAAAGGCTTCAGCACCATACACCACATACATACGCTGCGGCAGGTTATAGAGAAGACCGAGGAGTATAACCAGCCTCTTTGCTTAGCGTTTGTGGACTATGAAAAAGCCTTCGATTCGATTGAAACATGGGCCGTGCTACAGTCTCTCCAGCGGTGCCAAATTGACTACCGGTACATCGAAGTGTTGAAGTGTTTGTATGAAAGCGCCACTATGTCAGTCCGTTTTCAGGACCAGAACTCGAAACCTATCCAGTTGCAGCGAGGAGTGAGACAGAGAGATGTGATATCTCCGAAACTGTTCACTGCTGCACTGGAAGATGTTTTCAAGCTTCTGGACTGGAAAGGACTCGGCATCAACGTCAACGGCGTATACATCACTCACCTTCGATTTGCTGACGATATAGTGGTCATGGCTGAGACCCTGGAAGACCTCGGCACAATGCTCGGTGACCTCAACAGAGTCTCTCAACAAGTGGGTCTTAAAATGAACATGGAGAAGACGAAAGTTATGTCGAACTCACGTGTAGTACCCACTCCTCTGAAAGTTGGGGACTCTGCCCTTGAAGTTGTGGACGATTATGTTTACCTGGGACAAACGGTCCAGCTAGGTAGGTCCAACTTTAGCAAAGAGGTCAATCGTCGAATCCAATTAGGCTGGGCAGCGTTCGGTAAGCTACGAAATATCTTTACGTCCAATATACCGCAGTGTCTCAAGACGAAAGTCTTTGACCAGTGTGTGTTGCCAGTGATGACATACGGGACTGAGACGTGGTCGCTCACTATGGGCCTCATAAAAAAGCTCAAGGTCACTCAAAGAGCAATGGAGAGAGAGCTATGCTCGGGGTTTTTTCTGCGTGATCGAATCAGAAATGAGGAGATCCGCAGAAGAACTAAGGTAACCGACATAGCCCGAAGAGTTGCAAAGCTTAAGTGGCAGTGGGCAGGGCACATTGCTCGCAGGACTGATGGCCGCTGGGGCGGGATAGTCCTGGAGTGGCGACCGCGTACCAGAAAGCGCAGTGTGGGCAGGTCTCCAACAAGGTGGACCGACGATCTGGTGAAGATCGCGGGAAGCCGCTGGATGCGAGCAGCACAAAACCGGTCGTTGTGGAGATCCTTGGGGGAGGCCTTTGTCCAGCAGTGGACGTCTTTTGGCTGAGATGATGATGATGATGATGATTGAAATTAATATCAGTTGAAATTTAATTTTAATCTTGTGGCAGCTTAGCAAAAAAATCTGTGGAGGAAAAATGTTTAATTATAGAAAAGGTAAAATCATTGACTTATATCGCTGTCTTCGTGATAACTATAATATTATTATGTTTGGAAATTGTAAACTATCGTATAAAGAAATAAAAGGAGCGTGGCACAAGCATATTTTTGCATTATTTAAATACCCTATTTTTCAACACTACTATTTGTTGAATTACTTTAAATCAAATTATTCAATTTTTAGATGAAATATAACTTATCTATTTACTATCAGAACGTTAGGGGCCTGCGAACAAAATCCCACGAGTTTTTGAGTAGTGTTTTAGCTAACGAATTTGATATTATTTGCATAACTGAATCTTGGCTTAATGATTCCTTTTATGGCTCAGAGTATTTTGATAGTCGGTATGAAGTATTCAGGTGTGACCGCGATGCGGCGTCTCATGGGTGTAGCCGCGGCGGAGGGGTGGTGGTGGCCGTGCGCCGGGAGCTGTGCCCGGCCGCGCAGCCGGCTTGGTGTGCACCGCCGCCCGCAGACGAGCTATGGGTCAGCATCCCGATGCGCGGCCGCACTTCCCGCCCCACCGTTCGCTTCGCACATGAAGCTGTATTTCTACATATAGCATGTACTTATATACCGCACGGTATTAGACATGAATCCTTATTGAATTCATTTTATGACAGAACTATAGACATAATTCATTCACATTCTGATGACGTTTTTCTCGTAGTAGGAGACTTTAATGTATCTAATGCAGTATGGCAATATAACCATGAACTCCGCTATATGACATTACTATCCGGTAACGATATATTTACTTTCTTGACAACAGATTTTATGAATTTATCTCTGCTGAATCAGTACAATAGTGAATTTAACACAAATAATCGCTTATTAGATTTAGTCCTATGCACTGAATTATGTAAGGTTGAGGCATCTAACTTACCTTTAGTACCGGAAGACGAACATCATAAAGCGATAAACATAGACTTGCCTTTATGTTTGCCCGTTCCCTTAAAACACAATTACAACAAGAAAAAAATGTATTTTAGTGCTGACTTTGAATCCATTAATAATGGTTTGGAATCTGTTGACTGGGACAAAGCATTCTCATGCTGTAATGACGTTGACGCAATGTTAACATTATTTTATAATATATTTAATAATCGAAAAATATGTACCTGTTCTTTCACAGATCAATACCCAAAGGTTTCCGCCATGGTACTCACGCCCATTGATAAAATTGAGTAATGAGAAAAGAAAATACCATAAAAAATGGAAAAAATATGGTAATCAAGCGGATTATATGATTTTCTCATTACTCAGATCAAGGTTACGCAAATTAGAAACAGATACACATAACAAATATTTAGTTTTCTCAGAAAATATAATTAAGGATAGCCCTAACTATTTTTGGACATATGTTAAGTCAAAAAACCAATCGGGAGAACTTCCTCAAAAAATGTTTTATGATAATAGAATAAATTCGTCAGGAGACGACATTTGTAATGCATTCAATGATTTTTTCCAATCCGTTTTCATCAAGTCTATAAATGATCATATAAATGTCGTCCCAAACACCTAATCAAAAAGTAATACACTCGTAGATATCGGTCACATAAACTTACAAGAAAGTAATCTACTTAAACACTTAAAACATGTCAACATACACAAAGGAGCCGGCTCTGATGAAATACACCCTATAATAATATCCAAATGTGCTGAGCAATTATTAAAACCAGTTACTATTATTTTTCGAATGTCCCTAAACTCAGCTGTGTTCCCTAGTCTTTGGAAAAGAGCTCTGATTACGCCTATACCCAAAAATAATAAAAAAGAATTAGTAACACAATACCGACCGATATCGAAACTATGTGTACTTGGTAAAATACTGAAAAAGATAGTAACATCCCAGCTTTCCTATGCTTTTCGTAATCATATCTCCGATAAACAACATGGATTTATCAAATCCCGCAGTGTTGACACCAGCATGGTAACTTTCACCGATTTTCTTCTAAGAGCTATGGATAAAGACACTCAAGTTGATGCTGTGTACACCGACTTTTCCAAGGCTTTTGACAAAATTAGCCACAATTTTCTTATCAACAAGCTTTGGAGGCTCGGTGTGCACGGCAGCTTGCTCAGATGGCTGGAATCTTACATTCGAAATCGAAGTCAGGCTGTCTGTCTTAAAGGTTATTGCTCAAGTTATTTACCAATACCATCTGGAGTCCCACAGGGTTCTCACCTTGGGCCGGTATTGTTCTCTATATATATCAATGACATCAAAGACGTCCTACTAAACTGCAATCACCTTCAATATGCAGACGACACAAAAATTTTCAGAGTTGTGACTAATATGGATGATTGTCTTAAATTTCAATCTGACTTTGACTCTTTAAGTAGATACTGCATTGAAAATCAATTGTTTCTTAACACAGATAAATGTCAGGTGATAACTTATACAAGAAAATCTGCCCCTATTTCATTTTATTATAAACTAAACGACATGATTTTAAATAGAGTGGACAGTATTCGCGATTTGGGTATAATAATGGACAGTAAGCTCTCATTCAAGTTACATTTTGACTCAATTGTCAAGAAGTCCTTTTGTAATTTAGTTTTCATCAACAGAATAACCAAACCATTTAAAAAACCTATTACTTTTAAAATTCTCTACTTCAGCTTTGTTCGGTCTATTTTGGACTTCGGCTGTGTTGTCTGGAATCCTCACTATAAACAAGACTTAGATAGAATTGAAAGAGTTCAAAGAAAGTTTATCAAAATACTAAACTACCGTAGTAACAATACCAGTGAGCCATACAGTGAATCATTGAAAAGCCACAAATTACTGTCGTTACAAAATCGGCGTAAGCAATTCGACATAGTCTTTCTTTTCAAATTGTTAAATTCCTACATAGACTCTCCAGATCTCTTATCTAAAATAAACTTTATTACCAAAGCTCGTTTGCCCGCACGTTCCTCGCGTTCCTTAAAAATGTTTGTGCCACCTCGATCCCGAAAAAATTACACTAGGAATAATTACTTCAACCGCTGCCATACTTTGTATAATACTGAATTTTCAAACACAGACTTATTTTGTAACTCTCTGAATAGCCTTAAGTCAAAACTCTTTACACAATTATTATACTTCGTATCTCTTCGAAGATGATTACCAGTTAACATGCAGCAGTTTTAGTCTGATGCAGTCCTTGTCACATATTTTAAAGCTACTAAAGAAAAAAAAAATATCTTTGTCTCACTCCCTGCCGCCCTACACAGCCGGTCGCCAGATGGCCGCCATTACGTTTTTTTAAAATAAAATAAAATAAAATAAAATAAAATAAAATAAAATAAAATAAAATAAAATAAAATAATATGAAATTAAATTAAATTAAATTAAATTAAATCAAATCAAATTAAATCAAATCAAATCAAATCAAATTAAATCAAATTAAATTAAATTAAATTAGATTAAATTAAATTAATTAAAATGAATTGAAATGAAATTGAATGAATACACAGATCTCCACGCAAGTCGTGTTGAGGGTTGTTTGCTAAACTCCACGTAAATTGTGTTGAGGATTGTCTGCTAAACTCCACGTAAATCGTGTTGAGGATTGTCTGCAGAACTCCACGTTAATCGTGTTGAGGATTGTCTGCAAAACTCCACGTAAATCGTGTTGAGGATCTTCTGCTAAGCTCCACGTAAAACGTGTTGAGGCTTGTCTGCAGATCTCCACGTAAGTCGTGTTGAGGATTGTCTGCTAAACTCCACGTAAATTGTGTTGAGGATTGTCTGCAGAACTCCACGTTAATCGTGTTGAGGATTGTCTGCAAAACTCCACGTTAATCGTGTTGAGGATTGTCTGCAGATCTCCACGTAAGTCGTGTTGAGAAATGTCTGCTAAACTCCACGTAAATCGTGTTGAGGATTGTTTGCAGAACTCCACGTAAATCGTGTTGAGGATTTTCTGCTAAGCTCCACGTAAAACGTGTTGAGGATTATCTGCTGAGCTCCACGTAAATCGTGTTGAGGATTGTCTGCTAAGCTCCACTTAAAACGTGTTGAGGATTGTCTGCAGATCTCCACGTAAGTATTGTTGAGGATTGTCTGCTAAACTCCACGTAAACCGTGTTGAGGATAATTTTGTATTAACTTCACGTATATCGTTTTGTGAACGACACAGACACTATAATGCTATGTATGTTTAATTGCCTTTTATTTAATTTTTTTGTTTCAACACTAGAATAGATGCATAATTGTTAAGTTCCGATTTTGCGGAACATTTAAAGTCATCTACTCGGCTCGACTCTAAACGTAAGGGGGGCGCCGCAAGCATCAGCCACCGAGTCACGAGCGTGCCCCATACCGAGAAGGAGCAGGCGGCTCCAGCTTTGGCGTTTTGCAACCGAAACAACTACAGCTCGAAGACCACGCAACGAAATCGTGGGAGGCGAACTTTACTTCAGAGGTACCTAGTTCCTAAATGTTAGTTAGTTAGTAACGACCCTATAATTTTATCTTGGGTCAATGGCAACAAAAATTCTTTAATAGATATCCAATAGAATACAACCTACTACAAAACAAGAGCTGTACACTAAAAGAGGCCGAAATTATTGACGGTTGCATTTCTAATCTTACTAAGTCTAGTTTTACTTCAACTTGCAGTCCGTGCGCAAAACTAATATATTTCAGCAATTTTTACTGTTTCTAAACTGAACGGCAAACACAGCTTATATTAAATCTAAAAGGTTAATCATGAACACTTTAAAATTGAAGATTTTCAATGAGTTTTATGAGCCATGAGCAATGAGTGATGAGCAAGACCGTACGGTTTTGAAACTCATGAATCAAAATGGCAACAATAGAACAATATACTTACTTTTTAGCATGTATGATTATTGAAGATCGTTCTTTACACAAATTAATCTTACTACTTTTTTTGTATTTAACTTGTTTTGTGTACTGCACCACTTTGTTTACACGAAACTTCTAACACATGAGTAAATATCCTATATCTATTCTGTGCTTCTAAGGCCTGTATTGTGTCAGATAGTGCCTAGCATATTGTGCATTTTTTTATTGAATACAACAACCATGACAAAATCTTTAACAGATAAAATTAATCTTGAATAAAGGATAAGGTAATTAAGTTGCTCAATACCAACAAATTTACTTTATGATAACTTTCAGAATTTATTGAACTTCTGACCTTAGTACGCCCAGCAGTTCGTTATGGCTGGGTTTACACAATATTGTTGAAGTGGGAAAAATATTTAGTTTTTAGTATTCCAATAATAACAAGTAGAAAGTAGTTTCTTTCTGATTTGAAAAAACAAATATGATATGGTCAACTTGAATTAAAAGCTGATATCCATGCATTAGAAACATTTACTTCTCATATTTATGTCTCATATACTTATTCGGATTGATCGTGTCGATCGTGCGTCACGTCAGTTAAATGTTGATACCGAATGGCAACTTGCTGGATATGCGCTTATACCAATCATAAGAACATTTCGCTAGCCGAACTTTGACCTTTTACCAGCTTATAAAATGACAAATGCTAGAAATGCGCTTCATGGAACCTTCATCCTCAATCCGAATTAATGAATTTACCAGTACAGTTACAGGAAAAGAGTAAGCAATGCCAGTGCATTGCTTACTTTTTTCGCATTCCTACCGTGTCACTTCATTACAAAAAAAATATTCAAAAATTAAATTGGAAGCGGAAGGCATTGTTGTCGTGCCACTTTGGTCATTTCAGAAGTGGCACCTTAAGTATCAAAAAAGGTTTGTTTCTCACGAAATTATATTTAAGCCAAATACGTCATTGCTATATCCTCCTTTTATTATCCGGCAAGCTCTTTTGAAAAGAGGAGCTCCATCTGTCTTTTTTTTTTTAATATGGCTTCTTTTTCTGCAACCACGTTGAATCAATTTAACTCATCTTTAAAGACTTGGCGGGAGTTTTGCCAAGCTAATTATTACAATTATTGTGATAAGTATATTTATATATATTTTACACAACATTTAATATCAAGAGCTAGTGGATACTGCAAGATCAACTATAGTTTAAACACTTCAGTATCCTCACATGGTATGATTACTAGACTGTTAAAGGGCGTTTCCGAGTAAAGATCTCCTAAGCCAAAATATCATGATACATGGAACCCAAATCTTATGTCCTATTAAAGTGATGTTTACCCATTTGATAATTAAAGTTTTTGTAATTTATCACTTAAAATAATTACATTACCTGCAATTGCATCTGCTCAGCGAATGCAAAGTTTAATGAAAAATTAAAACATATGTCTTGTTAAAAAGTATTACATATCAATAAAAATCATTGATCTAATTAAAACATACAGACCCAGCGCCTACCAACCACTTGTCGACTTCCTTCAATTAAAGAAAATCCCAATATATGTCCAGCACAGGCTTTACAGTCAAAACAAACAAAACTTTAAATATTAGAATGATGAGAGTTGAGAAAAAGTACAATTAGCATAAAAGTGGAATATATATGGTATAACAGGTCTGTTTAGTGCACGCAGCACACGCGGCCACCTCGGCCGCGCGCCACTTTTGGATTAACCATGGGTCTTAAGACTGCGGGCAAGATTTCCCGTAAATATTATAATCGAGATATCAGTACATCTGTAGACAATAACAAATTAGCAAATCTTTTTCTTTTCTTTAATACATAAAACATAAATTTGTGTACATTTTTACAATAATAATACTAGAAAAGTTAGATGGGTATCGTTTTCTTTAAATAATGTATAAATCACTTTTTATCTGCTTAAAATGTTGTTGTTAAAATGAGTGTTTTCCTATGTATCATAGGCAGTCTGCAAAGATTTCATAAGAACTCTTCATGTAACAAATCAAATTTTTCTTTTGAAGCTCTAAACATCTGCATGTTAACTGGTAATCATCTTCGAAGAGATACGAAGTATAATTAATAATTAAACGAACTTACCTTGTGAAGTTCGATTATAATTATACGAGTATCACGAAGAAGATGATTACCATACTCCCACCCAACCCAACTTCGAATACATTCTCCTTCCTTACCCCTTTGAAAAATTTGATTTCAGTTACCTCTAAAATTAATGGCGGCCATCTGGCGACCGGCTGTGTAGGGCGGCAGGGAGTGAGACAGAGATTTTTTTTTTTTCTTTCGTAGCTTTAAAATATGTGACAAGGACTGCATCAGACTACTGCTGCATGTTAACTGGTAATCATCTTCTTCGTGATACTCGTATAATTATAATCGAACTTCACAAGGTAAGTTCGTTTAATTATTAATTATAATGGATCTATTAAGCACTGTCAAAATTTTCTACGTGTGTGTGTGTGTGTGTGTGTGTGTGTGTGTGTGTGTGTGTGTGTGAGGGGGTGTGAGGATGTGTGTGTGTGTGTGTGTGTGTGTGTGTGTGTGTAAGGGTGTGTGTGTGTACGTACATGATTCATGTATTCTGTTCACTATGTGTATTGCCACAAAAGCATTGCTAAGACAGCTACCCGTTGGCCTTGCACATATCGTAGTTATTTATAGTGTTCTTTCTCTTTTATTTTTATTTCTATTTTTTTTGTGATTGTGTTAATTGTTTTAAGATGTTCTTCTTTTTTATTTTATTTTTATTTTTCTCATCTGTTTGTATTTGTTTTTGTGCAGGTCAATAAATGTTTCTTATTCTTATTCTTATTGTTTTTTGCTTTCAACGCATGGTTTTGCAACTGGATAATAACTATACCTACTTGTTCTTTTTGTACATTGTATTAGTAAGTTAAAGTTATGTTTGGGCGCTCATTGTCTATTAACCTTGTAAATTTTTAGTATTAGTATTTTTTTTTGTAATGACGGTTACGTGCCAAAATAAATAAAAAAAAAAAAATGTGTATCTGTGCTGCCACTGCTTTGGGAATTCGAACGAAACATTTCGAACCATTTTCAGTAATCAGTAAGTAATCATTTTGCTTTGAACATTTAGGCATGCAGAAAAGTTAAGGCGACATTATGAATAATGTCTATTGTGAACAATAACTATTTTTTTCTTGGAGGGTACATGGGAATAAATATTACTTGTGCATGATTGTTGCATGTTACCCGTCCTTACAATATGTAATAATAATAATGTTGCGGAAAGTTGCAGTCAGTGAAGTCCTTTAGTGTTGGACTCCTGTCCAATAAAAGTGAGTTTTTTTTTATATTTCGAGCTTCTGAAGTCGCGAGCATCTCTATTTGGAATTAATTTGCAACCTAATATAATCATTACAGACTTGGAGAAGGCATCAATAAATGCTGTAAAACAAGTGTTCCCTGAAAGTAAACACAAGTGTTGTTACTTTCACCTGGCTCAAAGTATTTGGAAACATATACAATCTGCTGGTCTATCCAAACAATACTCAGAATCGACATCTTTTGCTCACAAAATGCGTCATTTAGCCGCGTTAGCCTTTTCAAAACCAAATGAGATGCCAGAGACTTTCGAAATACTCAAAGAAAAAATAATACCCAAGGATGCAGTGAAAGTCACTGATTGGTTTTCTAAGTATTATGTTAATGGAACTTATAAAAAGAGGACTACCCACAATCTCGAATTATTAAAATGAAACTACCAAAAAGTGCCTCCATTATTTCCACCTAACATCTGGTCGGTAAATAGCTCAATTGGAACCACTGTTCCCATTACACAAAATGAGGTGGAGTCATGGCACCACCGCTGGAGTAGCCTAATGGGCAGAAAGAAATGGAATTTATTTAAAACCATTGACGAATTAAATGTATCTCAAAAACACGGGTATATGAATGGTATAAAGTATTTAAAGAAGGCCGACAAGTGGTACTTGATTTTCCTCGTTCTGGTCGACCCCCAACCGCTGCGAATGATGAAAACATCAATCTAATCAAGAGTCTAGTACTTGAAAATCATCGTATGAGTCTTAGAGAGTTAGCTCTAAAGGTAAACGTATCTTTTAAATTCGTTCATAATATTCTGACTAACATTTTGGGCATGAAACGCGTCGCCGCACGATTAGTTCCAAAAAAGCTCAATTTTGTCCAAAAAGAGCATCGAAAGCAGATTGCTGCAGACATGATTCCCCGAGCTTCCACGGATTCCACCTTCACGAACCGCATAATAACTGGCGACGAGAGATGGGTTTATGAGTACGATATGCAAACAAGTCAACAATCTTCAGAATGGGGCGCCTCGAAGACGAGTCGAAACCCAAAAAACTGCGTCAGGGCCGCTCGATTGCCGCGGTGTAGTGCACTACGAATTTCTTACAGAGGGACAAACGGTGAATAAATAATATTATTTAGGTGTCATGAGGCGTTTGCGAGAGAATATCCGCCGAAAACGGCCAGATTTATGGAACGACAATTCATGGATTTTACACCATGATGAATGCACTATCGCACAAAGCCATCATTGTGCAAGAGTTTTTAGCCAAAATTTTGATGAATGTCATCGACTAAGCGCTGTACTCTCCTGGTGTAGACGATGGTAGCTGATTCTGGTGTCTAGGCTAAAGAAAACACGGAATCACGCAAATTTTTCTTTTTATTTTTTATCGACGGTAGGGGTTCAATGAAATATTGGGAGCAGCGCGCGCGTCCGTTGCTCGCATTGATGATCGTGGCACTGGTCGAGGAGAAGACCCCCCCCCCCCCGCGCCCCCGGCGGTTCGCACCCCGCACGCCACTCTTTGATAGACACCTTACACAATTAACATTTTAAACTTAACATATAGGCACGCGTCGTCAACATAGCCCACCCCAAGTGCTTCATCAGCAGCACTCAACACCGATCGGAATTGGTATGACGCGTGTGACAGACCTGGTTAATGTCCCTGACTTTGTCTTAACTGTGACCATTCGAACTCGCCCGTCTCGCCCGGGTAAAATTGCCTCAAGTACGCCCCGTGGCCACATATTTCGATGGTTGTTCGAGTCTACCACTAATATAAGGTCACCAACTTGTAAAGACCTTTGATCTTCTTGCCATTTTTTCCTTGGCAACATCTCTGGCAGTACCTCCCGAACCCATCGGTGCCAGTACATATCAGCAAGTCTTTGCGATATGCGCCATTGTTTTCTTAGGTAGGTATCCGAGTCATCAAATACTCCTAGGCGTGGCAAATTAGTAGATGATCCAATTAAAAAATGATTGGAAGTTAATGATTCAGTAGTCCCTGTTTCTACTGAAACATGCGTCAGAGGTCGGATGTTGACCATGTTTTCGACTTCAGCCAATAATGTTATAAGTGTCTCCTCACGTGGGGCGCGCTCTTTTAGTACAACTTTTAGTGACGTCTTAACACTGCGTATCGTAAGCGTAAGCGTTCCCAGGCCCCACCCCAGCGTGGGCTCACCGGTGGGATGAACGTCCATTTGACACCTCGATTTGCGGTCTCGGTTTTTAGTTGATCATCGTCCAATTGTGCCATTGATTTCTTCAACTCTGTGCCTGAACCTCTCAAATTCGTTCCATTGTCCAAGAACAAGTGTTGAGGCCACCCACGTCG
Organism: Eudonia lacustrata; assembly: GCA_947562085.1. Classification (NCBI taxonomy): domain Eukaryota; kingdom Metazoa; phylum Arthropoda; class Insecta; order Lepidoptera; family Crambidae; genus Eudonia; species Eudonia lacustrata. The sequence continues at coordinate 12,629,720 of OX387321.1, read as the reverse complement.
GGATGCCATTCGTCGCCTCTGCGACGAATGGCATAATGAACGAATCGGAGGTAAGTGACGCCACTATTTCAACATGTATGGCTCTGGCTGTCAAACAAGTGAAGAGCACCCCATAACGCTTTTCACGGCGTCTACCAATTGTTACCTCCATGGGCCCGAAAAGGTCAACACCACAGAAGGTAAATGGGCGGTGATGATGCGCCATCCTGGCTTCAGGCAAATCTCCCATCCTGGGTATCTCTGGCTTGCACCTTCTCAAACGACACAAATTACACTTGGAGGTGACGCTTCGCACGGTAGGTCGTAATTTAATAATCCAAAACTTTTGCTTTAGCTCATTGACTACCATCTCTTGGTTTCCATGAGCGGCCTTTATGTGATAATCACGTACAATCAATTTAGTGATGTAATCTCGCCCATCTAATATAATAGGTTGTTTTGTTTCAGGTAATATATCAACGGCAGCGCTAATTCTCCCATAAGCTCTTAGGATTCCATGATCATCCAGCATCAGCGTCAAGGTAAGCAATCTACTAGCTTTTTGTAAATGTTCACCCTTTTTTATTGCAGCTATATTATTTTATCTTCGCAAAACGACTGTAGCTGCGATTGCTTTAACAAAATTAGCTCAGCCCTCTCCATCAACGTCAAGTCATCGGTAAGTGATTTTTTATTTATTTTACTTATGAATTTCAAAATTGTATACATTGCACGAGTTAATTTTAACTAAGACGAAAATCTCGTAGGTTCAGGTATGCAATACATTTCTCCTTCAGATACTGCCAGTAATATACATTCCAATTCCGCTTTGTTTACTTGCTGTTGCATAACATCTGTAGGCCACTCACTCTCTTGACTACGGAGGAACGCGGGGCCGTATAACCATTCGGATTGCAGTGTGGATATAATAAACCTCACAATTATCGCGCGTAGCAACGTCCGCTATGTTTAGCTTAGTAGGTACATATCTCCATTCATTTAAGTCGGTAAGGTCATCTATTTCACCCAATCTATGAGCTACGAATGTTTTGTAACTTCTGGACTTGTTTTTTATCCAATGGAGTACTGTTGTCGAATCACTCCAGAAGGTTTTTTGTTGTGGTTTGATTCGATGTTCGCTCTCAATTGTATGGGCAAGGCGCGCAGCTAACAGACTCGCCTGTAGCTCTTAGCGAGGCACTGTCGTAGTCTTCACTGGTGCTACGCGGCATTTGCTCGCTACGAACGCTACGAACACTTTGTTATTGTAAGTCCATCTACAATAGGCGACCGCACACATCGCTTTGGTTGATGCGTCGCAGAATAAATATATGCAGTTGTAGATTCAAGTAAGTATTTATAGCGTGCGCAGGTAAACTATCGGTCGCCGCCGCCGCCACCGCCGCCGCCGCCGCCGCCGCCGCCGCCGCCGCCGCCGCCGCCGCTGGTGAACTAGAACTCGCTCTCACCAATGCAGGCTGCGTTATAATATCTCGGTAAGCTTATGTGACGTAATGACGCGAGTAGATTTATCCATTTTTGCCATTTATTGTATAGATCATTAGGTACCCAGTCGTCCCAACCAATATCTACTTGCCAGCATTCTTGTAAAATAATTTTGCCAATTATTGTGACTGGTACGAGAAATCCAAAGATTTCGAAAATAGACATAATTATCTTTAAGATCTGTATTTTTGTTGGTCTCTGTTTCCCATTCGCTAAACACTCTGAGTTTTTTTTTAATGATATGTCCAATTTTAATAAATCATTATGTGGCTCCCATATTAACCCGATAGTTCGTTCGCCTTGGTATTCGTTCTGTTGGCCGGCTTTGAACTTAAATGCCGAATCACCTAAGGTTTCTTTTGGAATGCGCTTGAGGACTGTTTCACTGTTGCTCGTCCAGTTTCTTATGTGGAAGTTGTCTTGGCTATGGATATAACTTACTTCTTGAACTAATGTAGAAGCGGTATTTTCATCCGTAACGCTGTCTATGTAGTCATCCATATAATGAGACTCAATTATCGCTTCAGTGGCGCGAGGCATACAGTCTTTAAAACCGGTTCGGTCACCAAGGTCCAATTCCCTAAATGTCCAGTTTTCGAAAGTCTATTGTCTGAAAGTCCATTCCTCAAATGCCTTACTCCTTGAATGTCTATTCCCCGAACGTCTATTTACCTGTTTTTAATAGTACCTGAATCACTTCGTCTCTAAATAAAAACCGAAAAGCGTTTTGATCATCGGGATTTATTTTCACGCGTAAGAACATATCCATAATAATATATCTCCAGTTATTCCTATTTTGTTCTCGCGAAATCTAAGCACAATACCAAACAATGACTGTTGTAGGTCTGGCCCTTTCAAAAGGTAATCATTCAGTGACAATCCGTTAACTTGAGCTGTGACATTGAAAACAAGGCGCAACTTTTTTTTATTGGGATTGTCGACGCCGAAATGAGATAAGTACCAAGTTCTAATGTTATTTAATAAATTTACCTCTTCATTTGTCAGTTTCTTTGCATATTTGTTTTTAAATAAATGTTGTATGCGTTCTTTATAACGTTGTGCATATTCGTCGTTCTTTTTCATCTTATGTTTCACCCCTCTCAGTCTCGATATTGCATTAGGGTAGGTATTAGGCATACTACAATTTTCGTCCTTCCAGGATAGGCCTACGTACCAATCGGCGTCCTTGAGGGTCGTTGTCCGTTCCAGAATATCCAGGGCACGCATGTCCTCTGAGTTCTGCCAAGGATTGGCAGATACGACAGAGAAAAAACGACTTACCTCCTCATGTAGTTCGCGCCAGCCACTGTCGTTAGTTATTTTCGATACTAATAGTGTTGACTGTACCGGCGGCGAGGCGCCGCTTGCGCGCCCATGCAAACACCAGCCGAGTCCGGGTACGGGTGGCACACGGTTCGTTCGCGGAACCCACTATGGATTCCAGAGGCAATATTAAGTGGTAGTTATCCTGACCAATAAGCATCTGTGGTTTAAATTGTGCGATACATAATTTACTCTTAATTGATTTTAAATGTTTATAATTTTCGCAGTTTATAATAGTTAGGTCTTGTTTTGGCAAATTAAGTTCATTTACGCTACGCGCTTTAATAGTATGCATCAAACCTTGCGCTCCCGATAACGGGACATCAACCAGCTGACTGTCACACACGAGCTCGGTGTTGGCCCTCGCGCCACGCACACGCAGGCATTCCCTACGGCCGCGCAGCCCCGCGCTCTCCGCGAGCGCCGCGCTTATCAAAGACATAGTCGATCCCATAGCATAGAGTAACTTATTATATAGGGAATAGAGATCAATCTTCGGCCTTTGTATTGGAAGTATATACCTAGCGCCATCTGTATTGTCAAGTATGCAACTTTAAAGTGATATCTATCCAACAACATAGGTATATTGTATAGCACATTACCTATCCAGGTACTATAAGCCTACTAATTTTATGGACATGTTGAATGAAAAATAGGTTAACATTTCACATTATTTATTTCAAATAAAACATTAAATACATCAAAAAATAATGAAAGAGATAAAATTTGCAGACAATCGAACTTTGGACGCTTTTCGTACGTGATGTCCTCTAAAATAGTTTTATTTCAAAGGACATCATTGCGGTTCATAAAATGAGCTGATGATGATGATTCAGAGTTGTCTAAGTTGTGTTTCTATTCTAAACGGTCCCATAATTGTGTAGCAGTTAATTTAATTCAATATTACCTCCAGGTTCCTTGCAACCAGGTACGCAGCAATGCTTATCTGAAGGCATTTTAGAGACAATGTTTATAACTTATCACTAAATACGAGTCTTTTTCTCAAACACAACACAGCACACAAAACAAACAAGCGTAAAAGTCTAGTCTATTTACGGACGTAGATACAACGGTATTATGCGGACCGGAGGAGCAACTATAGCTCAACTCAACGGAACACAGAAAAAACACGTAAATCACCTCACTTGCAAATAAATCTGCGAACGAAACCGAAAACCCACTCAAAAGTTTCAAACAGTTTTAAAAACTGACCGGCCGGCATAGACAGACAGACATTTTGGGTATTGCTGATAAACAACTGTGGTTTTACTACTATTTATTATTACTACTTTATTTGATAAATTGACAAGTTAAAACATCTAAAAGTAAATTTTAATTAAATTTGAAAAAATCAGTGATATTTTTTGAGTGAATATAATTTTTTTACTAATATATAATAAATAAAATAATTGAAAAACATCAAAATCTTAAGCAACTTTATAGAAATAAAATCTACTATAATAGTAGTATTTTCTTACACGTCAATTTCTTGTACGTTTGTTTAGCGCCATCTATTCAAACTAGAGTGAACTATTTACAAATGAGCTGCCATCTATACCTTCTAGTGGTAAAATCTTCGGAATATAACCTGCCCAAATAGAAAAGTTACCTTTTCATTTAGATCTCTAGGCGACTTAAGGACTTTGTAATTTTCCAGCATTGTATAGACTAGGTTTCCCAATTGTTAGTACTAAGATTACAGCCCCTGGTCGATCCCATAAAGTATAATAATACGTCGATCCGTCGTCGAGCAGAGCGGTCGTGCTATAATCACACCGTTTGGATCGTGAATGTTTATAGGCACGACTTTCAGCAACACTGCACAATTGTTCGTGTTTATGTACGCCACAGTCTCGGCTTGCACTTCAGTTTCTACACCCGGCACTGACACTGCCCTGCTTAAGTTCTATCGAGGCACGTAATGCAATAAGCGATGATGATTTTGTCCACAGTTCTCAACATCACACACCGGCGCGGGGCACGTTAGCTTGTCATGTTGCGATAACAAACACTTGTAACATACGCCGTAAAGCTTTACGTGTTGCCAACGTTCCTTACGCAGCGCCTTTTTAAAACGTTTGCACTCAGTTAAATTATGTTCAGACGTTTTACAAAACTGACATTTTTTAATGACAGTTTGTGTACTTTGCACTAATACAGTTTGTGGTGGTTATACACTATACGTGTTATATTGTTTTTTATCCGGTCGTAAATAAAGTAAATTAGCACCGGACTGAGATAACTTCACCGCCTCTTCATGTATAAATTCCGCCAACATTGTTAATCGGCACTTATGTCCATCTGTGAGCTGTGCGTAGCTGTAGTCCGACCACTTCGGGATTAGCACGGTAGGTAGCTTACTCAGTACTATTGTGGCCACATTCACGCCTTGTAGGTCATAATCATCTCTGCCCAATGCGCGAATAGCAGTAACATAATTATTCACTTTGATAGAAAACTTTATAATCTCTTTGTGGTAATCTGGGGGCAACGCTGAAAGCCTTTTTATGTCGCTCACTATTTTAGACAAAATTATATCCGGGTTTCCAAACTGTAGTTTTAACGTAGACATCACTTTTTCCGGAGTTGTTGGTGTGATGAGCAGTGACGAGACGGCCTCCGCGCTAGACCACGTAAACATCTTCGTAATCGCCAAAGGTTTTCTTTGTCATTGAATTCACACAATTCGGTCGATTCCTCGTACGCTTGTTGGAATTGTAGCCACTCCAATGAATCGCCGGAGAATATAGGTAGGTCTCGCGGCGTACTAATGCGGTTTAGCAGGTTATTGTTTTGATTGTTGGTGACGGTGTGGGCGATGAGCTGATTGATTGCAACTGCCAATTGCTGAGCTGAGCCATCAGGGCCGGCGGATGTCTCCGGCGGCAAGTTCAACGTATTCTTTACATTGTTTATCTTGTGAACACGTTGTCCTCTCAGTTCCAGTTTACTGCGGTCCACCCACCTATCGACGTCACTTTTAGTAGTGTACTGCTCCAAACTAGCAGCCTCCGATTGTGGACTGTAACTTTTATCATCTTCTAGTGCAGCTATATACGCTGCCAGCTTTTTATCTATAAATTCCATTTGTATGCGAGCTTTTTCTTGTGCTGCTTCCAGTTCCAGCTGTTTCCTGAGCGCTGCCGTCGAAGTAGTAGACTTTTGCATAGATTTTGTCGTCGATATAAGTTTTCCGGAAGTCGACGGTGGCTTATCCTGTATGTGTTTTCTTATTTCACTTTCACTCTTCATCATTATTGTTTTATTAATAATTGTGTTTTCTTCTTTTACAGGTGTTTCGTGGACAGGTGTTTGCGTTGACATCGACGGTACATCCAGCAGTCTCCGAGTGACGATGGCGTCCTCCTTTTTGGCGGTTTTCCGTGTGTTAACCATCTGAGGTCCCGGGTTCGATCCCCGGTCGGGTCAATTTAGAAATTATTGTTCTTCTAAATTCCCTCGGGTCTGGGTGTTTTCTATGTATAATAAGTATGTATTTAAGTATTTTAAGTATGTTTATCCGTTCTCTAGTAACCATATAACGAGTTTCATAACGAAGCTTCTCTTGGGCTAGATAATTGGTGTGAGTGTAGGAAAGTTTATTATGTTTATTTATTATTCTGGTGTCCAGGCCAAAGAAAACACGGAATCACGCAAATTTTTCTTTTTACTTTTATATCGACGGTAGGGGTACAATGAAATATTGGGAGCAGCGCGCGCGTCCGTTGCTCGCATTGATGATCGTGGCACTGGTCGAGGAGGAGACCCCCGCGCCCCCGGCGGTTCGCACCCCGCGCGCCGCTCTTTGATAGATACCTTACTTACACAATTAACATTGTAAACTTAATATATAGGCACGTGTCGTCAACACCTGGTATGGTTCCGTCTGACTTTTTCCTGTTCCCGAGGCTAAAATTACCACTTCGAGGAAGGCGTTTCGATTCGATTAAATCTATAAAAGAAAATTCGCTGAAAGAGTTGAAGATCATACAGCTTCAAAATCATCAATCAACCAGCTTACAAAAAATGTATGGAGGACTGGGTCAAACGCTGGCGTAGCTGTATTGCAAGCGAAGGGGCCTAGTTTGAAGGCGACAAAATGAATTTTGACGAATAAATTTCTTTTTTGGTTTTTCCGGTAGTTTTTACACATAATGTATACTAAGCAATAAAGTATCAATTAATAAAGAAACTTGATTACAAAAATCTGTTGTCTTATTTAATTTTGAAAGCTTCAAGTTGATTTAAAAAACAAGATTTAATTTCTCTAAAAATAAAGAATTACGGTTAGAAAAGCTTTTTAAACACCTTCGCAAAAAATAGGTATTTACCGGTAATACCGGTTTACCGGTAAAAAAATGATACCGGTAAATTTACCGGTAATCAAATTAGCCGGTAATTGCAACCTCTAGTTAGGAATAAGTGTGGCTGACAGGAAGCAATCGTTGCTGGAGCGTTTCTTTGGTCTGAAAAAGGCCCTCACAAGCTCATTATCAGGCGGCAATAAGGTGCACGCCTTTAACGATTGGGTCATGCCAGTCCTGATGTACTCCTTTGGCATACTCAAGTGGACTCAGACAGAACTGGATGCCCTGGATAGGCGAGCCCGTACATTGCTGACCGCAAATCGGATGCATCACCCACGATCGAAGGGAATTGAGGCTGTACATCGGTGCAGTGCGGGGGTCGAGGTTTTTTTAAATGCTAAGACCCTCCACAACCGTGAGGTGTGCAGTCTCAGGAAATATTTCCTAAAAGCCGATGTCGGTATGCACCGAGATGTGGTAGCAGTGGACAAGGGACTCACCCCGCTGTCCTTGGCTAAAGAGAACTGGCACAAACCCGTAGTACTTAGTGCCAATGACTGCAGAGAGGTATGGCAAGGCAAGGAGCTCCATGGGCGCTTTTATCGGGCCCTCCATGGACCTGATGTAGACTTTTTAGCGTCCGTATCCTGGCTGCGCTTCGGTGACCTCTTCGGGGAAACTGAAGGTCTGTGCAATTATGGACGAAGTTATGCTGACGAATAACTACCAGAAATATATAATGAAGGACGGGACGGTTGACATATGTCGGGCATGCCACCATCCGGGTGAGTCTATCAGACATATTATTTCTGGCTGTTCTCGTCTGGCTAACGGCGAGTACTTGCATAGGCATAACCAAGTGGCCAGGATTATCCACCAGCAACTTGCTTTGAAATACAAACTTGTGGATTCTAAGGTAACGTAGGTACTACAAGTATGAGCCCGAACCAGTTCTCGAAAATGACCATGTCACGTTGTACTGGGATCTATCATCATCACCGACAGGACTATTGTTGTCAATAATCCTGACATTGTGGTGATAGATCGATTAGCGCGCCGCACGATGATTGTCGATATCAGCATTCCCCATGACGAGAACCTCGTGAAAGCAGAGAAAGAGAAACAAATCAAATATCTCGACTTAGCACACGAGGTTGTCGACATGTGGAATATGGATTCGGCTGTCATCGTACCGATTGTTGTTACGGCCAACGCCCTGATGGCCAAGAGCCTCGATCAACATCTCATGAGGCTTTCGTTAGGTGGCTGGATCAAGGGCCTGATTCAGAAGGCAGTTCTCCTCGATACGGCACGCATTGTGAGGAGGTTCCTGTCTCTAGAGCCCTAACCACCGGTAGCTTGGACCCTGGTCCCGATGCCGGCGAAAAGCCCGATTTCTGCGTCTCATGCCTATTTGTATTCCTCTGGTCAGCCACGGGCCAGGTGGTCGTTATAGTTTTACTTTTTTAAAAGGTGCATGCACGTCATACAGAGAAAGAATGGGGTATTTGATGGTGGCACTTCACATGGCTATTTGTATTCGCGTATTTGCCATATTTGGCAAATAATTGCCCTACAACACATGGCAATTATTTGCCAAATATGGCAAATACGCGAATACAAATAGCCATGTGAAGTGCCACCATGACACAGACGTATTATACGTCTGTGGTATTTGACAGGTTTTAGAAAAATATGTCTAATGGTTCATTATAGCATATATTTGCAATTTGATTAATTCGTTATGAATTTCTTTATTTTTTATGAAAATCGCCATTAAAAAACAAATTAATAAAATAGCCGCCAAAACGCTGAATGCAGGTCACGTGATGTCGTGACGTCACCTGCTTGTAAGCAAACTTTTAGCTGTCAAATTAAACGTACAAAACTTTGATTGACATTTACTGTAAACAAGCTGGTGACGTCACTCCAGATTCAGCGTCATCCCGTGCGTATTTGATCACGTGGTCAATCATAAAAAATTTATCATTGTTATTAATGATTTTTTATAAAAATCATACTTATTTTAAAATTGTGTGCTGGCTAAATTAGTTTAAAAACATGTTTACTATTAAGTTAACAACAGTTTGATCAATATTTTCATTGTAGTCAAATACCCTATTGCTTGGTTAAGGATGCTGACCTTTTCATGAACCGTGGAAACTGCCATTAAGTGTTATGTTATTTTATAATTTTAACGCTATATTTAAAATGTTGCTAACTGTACACTTGCGCAATGCAACGTGACGCAACTTCAAGCGAGCTAGAAGTTATCACGTTCGTTCCGTTCGTTATCGTTCGGTCGGTTGACTCAGCGTTGCCAGATTGGGGGTTTTTCCCCATTTTGGAAAAAATTGGCATTTTTTTGGGGAAATGATATTTTAGGGGAAATTTTTGGGGAAGTAATTTCAACTTTGAGGTTGACTATTTCCGAACGAATAACTCAACGAAGTCTAGTCTAAACGAAGTGGAAATTGTTTGTTGATTGATAGTTGAAAGCGTCGTTCGTTTCGTTGAAATCATTTTTGTTTGATCCGGTTTCACTGAAAAGTTTTGTATACTATAAATAATATATTAATGCTGTTTTTATTTGTAAATTACGTCAAATTGATGAGGTTTTAATTTATTGTCGTTGAGTTTTGATAATTGTTAATTTGACAGGTAACTATGGTTACTGAAAAAATGTAGTTGACTGTCAGGTCGATGTACTCTTGTACTGATTTGGAGAGAAATAAAAGATTAAAGTGATCGGATCGTTTTAATAATAATATATAGGAATATAATAATAATCCTTGTGCTAATAATAAAATATGTATTTAACAGGTTATGGGCCGCCCCATATTCCTTGATTTATAATTCGGGTAACGAGAAATATTTTTTTTTCATTTGTATATCATATCACTTGTCACTTATCGTTCAATATATAGGAGATAAATTTTTGGAAGTTATAAAAGGGTGCAAAAACGCAAAAAAACATGATGGAGTCATTAGAAAATACATTAACGAGAGGAACTGTGATGAATAAATATCATTTGAAAAAGAAATCAATAGAATTGAAATGTGATAATAATGATAAATTACAATTTTTTTTCCTAAAATTTGACAAATTAGTAAGTGATATTGAAGTAATGTCAAAAATGGAGGAGTCTGATAAAGTGGTACATCTACTACTTGCCTTACCAGGGAAACATAATAATGTTACGACAGCCTTAGAAGCGATGAATGAAGATCTGACCCTAGAAAAGACAAAAAGGACTCGGTAATCAGACTGGATGACATGAGCGCATCAAATCACGATAATGCATTTCATATAGAATGCTGGAATTGCAAGGAAAGAGGTCACAAAACAATATATTGTTATAAAAAATTTCATAGCAGACAATATTATACTTCCCTATGTGATGCGCATATCCGAGGAGAGGTTGAGGAATTCAATTTATCTTATAAGGCTCGATTAAATCAATCAATTTCTTTTGAAATAGATTCAGGTGCATCGCAAAATTTTATATCTAATCATTATCGACAATTTTTGACACAAATAAAAAAATTTGATCATCCGATTAAAATTAAGACAGCAAATGGTAAACAGTTATTAGCTTACGAAAGCGGCCATTTACCGATAAAATGTGGCAATGTCAAGTTTACTGTCGAGGGACTTATAGTGGCAAATTTAGCCTATAGTCTACTCTCTGTTCGAAAACTACTGGAAAAACCGAACGAAATCATATTTAAAAATGAATATGCAAAAATCACCTTCTATAATGGGTCCACTGTCTGGGCTTATAATAATAGTACACTTTATATTTTACAGGGTGAAATGTTAAAAGAGGATGTAGTTGCGGCGGCTATACATTCAGCAGATGGCATGTTGTGGCACAGACGTTTAGGACATACCAGCTCTAAAACTTTACAAAGGCTACATCTACCACTTAACAATAATGTTTGTAATGCGTGCATGACAGGTAAGGCAACACGGCTACCATTCAAAACGACCAACAGCTTTTTTAAACGGTTTTTAAAGGAAGACGTTTATATAAAACCAACTTTAGGGGTTAATGTTGAAAAAGGCATAGTTTTGAAACTAAAAAGATCATTGTATAGATTAAAACAAGCACCTAAATGCTGGAACGAAAGACTACATGGTTTTTAGTTGAAAAAGGATTTATACAATCAAAACATGATTTTTGTTTATATATTTTAGAGGATATATTTTTACTAGTTTATGTTGATGATATAATTTTAGTGTCAAAAAGTGAAATAAACCTAAATAAAGCGCATGTTCTTTTGAAAACAGAATTTAATGTGAAGGACCTTAGGGAGATAAGTTCTTACTTAGGACTAGATATTGTAAGAACCCCAGAGTCGATATCTATTTCACAAGAATCGGCAATAAATAGATTACTTGATAAATTTAACATGACAGATTGCAAAGGTGCGGAGACGCCATTGGAAGTTAATTTCGCAACGGATGATGATGAATCTATCACCTTAGATATAACATGTCGTGAACTCATTGGTTGTCTATTATACTTAGCTACTTCAAGTAGACCTGATATTTGCTTCGCGGTATCTTTATTGAGTAGATTTTTGGATAAGCCCACTACATCACTGTGGAAAACGGCGAAGCGTGTTTTGCGGTATCTTAAGCAAACAAAGACAAAATCTTTCAAAAGGGGTAGCTGTTGTCCCTTGGTTGCCTATACTGACGCTGACTGGGCTGGCGACAAAACTGATAGGAAAAGTGTGAGTGGTTCTGTAGTGGTTTTTGGCAATAATTTGTTGGCCTGGTTCTGTAAAAAACAGAACGTTGTCGCCTTATCAACAGCTGAAGCTGAATATATAGCTGCAGCTCTAGCTTGTACAAAGTTAGTTTATTTAAAGGGATTGTTACAAGATTTTAATTGTTTTTCAAACTCGATGTTACTTGTAGATAATCAAAGTGCGATTAAATTAATGGAATCTAATGAAAATAGTAAGAGGTCGAAACATATTGACATTAAATACCACTTTATCAAAGATTTAATTAGTAAACGAGAAGTAATTGTGAAATATGTGAGCACAAATGAAAATGTAGCAGATATTTTAACAAAGGCCTTGGGAAAACAGAAGCACAACTATTTTGTACAAAAACTAGGTTTGAATTGAATAGTTGCTTTGTTTTTAAGGTACTATATATAAAATATGATGAGGTTTTTATACTAAGATAAGGTCTATATGAGTTATTATACCTAATCTCGAAATACGAAAAAACTCGTTTAATCATCAAACTAAGCGGACGTGTTCAGTGATCGTGCAATATATTAATTATATTATTCTAGTTTTAAATTAGCATTAGTGTGTTGTGTGAGAAAAACATTTGTGCGCGGACATCAAAACATCAAAGGAGGTCAAACATGTATTGTAACGAGTGCAGAGTTAAAATCAATGAAACTAGTTCACTAAAATGCAATAATTGCAACTCGCATTATTGCTTTAGCTGTATTGGAATAACACCCGAGCGCTCATCGAAGCTAAATGAGAAGGATTTGTCTTCCCTAAGATGCCCTTTTTGTGCAAATGTAAACATCCGACGACGTGCTGCTGCTTACGATGACACTCCGGTCGGCTGCAAGACCAAGTCGACCTTGACGCCGACCAACTCATCAAGCCCCTCAAAAGCTACTTCCGGGGGGTTACACTGGAGGAGATAAGCGCGTTGTTAGATCAAAAACTGGCTCCAACCTCAGCTTATATGACTAACCTGCGAACTGCGCTGAAAACTGAGTTAAAAGAACTAATAGTGGCTGAAATTAAGTCGGCTACTGACGAATTAAAGGTGGAGTTTACTAACACAACCGACTTTATCATAAGCGAACAAAAAGACCTGAAATCGGTGATTCATGAGAAAGATAAAACTGTAAAAATGTTAGAGGCCGATAGAAACGCTATACAAGCAGAAATAAACACATTGCGTGGCAGGCTGTCGATTTTGGAAAAAATATCACGTGAACATAACGTTGAAATACAGACGGTACCGGAAAATAGAAATGAAAACGTATTATCTCTGGTAAAAACATTGTGTGCAGTTGTCGATTACCCTATCCAGGACTCTAACATACAAGCTTGCCGTCGTGTAGCGAAGATGAACAGCTCGTCCAGCCGCCCTCGAAACATCCTTCTCAGCCTAACATCGTTGCGTCAACGGGATGAGTTTATCTCGGCAGTCCATCGCTTCAACAAGGCTCACCCCAGCGATATGTTGAATACAACGCATTTAGGTATAGCGGGAAATAATCAAAGAATCTTTGTGTCCGAGCATTTATCGATCGACTGCAAGAAACTTCACGCTGAAACGAGAGCATTTGCCAAAACAAATAATTATAAATATGTGTGGGTGCGCTATGGTCGTGTGTACTTACGTAAAGATGACAACGCGAATGCAGTCCATATCAAAAACATTGACTGTCTAAGCAAACTACGTTAATATTTAGAAATTGTGGCGTAATTTATTTAAAGCAAGTTAATATCATAATATGGATACTTGGTTTCAGTTATTAACCAACAATGATTACGATTTATTATCAAAATGTTAACAGATTTCGTTCTAAATTAAAAGACTTTTTTCTTAATGCCTTATACTGTAACTTTGATATATTATGCCTAGCCGAAACAAATATAAATTCTAATAGTGTATATGACAGAGAGTTTTTTGATGTACGTTACAATATGTTTCGTAGGGATCGTTATAGTAGTTGTAGTAATAAGTCCGATGGTGGTGGTGTATTGCTAGCTATTAGTAAAAAATTTAACACAGTTCGCCAAATTCATTGGGAGAGCCGATTTGAGGACGTTTGGGTAAGCATATTGCCAGTCAACAACAGCATGCCTATAATAAACATATGCGTTTGTTATTTACCGCCAGATATGTCTGTAGCGGAACTTGAAGAATTTTATATTAACTGCCAAAAAAACATTTTGAACAGTAAAGATAATTAGATTTATTATACTCATAGGTGATTTTAATACTCCACACATGTCATGGTCAGCTGTTCATGGTTCAAAAATGCTTACCCCGAGCGATTTGTCTAATCGGAAGTCATTTCTCTTGCAAGAAACTAAGTATGTCGATGTGTTATTTAAACCAATATAATATATTCATTTCAATCATTTCAATATAATAATATAATCAATAGTAACAATCGTTTACTAGACTTAGTACTTTCCACTGTTGGCCGTCTATACAATGAACTGGTTGCACTTAATAACAACATCGACAATTATTTTCAATGAAAATACATGAATTTAAAAAAAATGTCCGCGAAATTCTTGGCTCGGCATCTCCCACTCATTAAGAAAACTTCATAAAGTTTATCTTCGTAAAATTAAGTCAACATTAACCTAGAATAAGTTTACAATTTGTTATATTTTTTTTTTAATTTTTTTTTTTCACCATTCCTATGTATTGTATATAATTAGTTTTTAATTGGATATAGTTGTAGATTAGGTAAACTTTAACATGGACGCTTATTATTAATCGTGTTGTGTACACATGTTTTAGATAGGAATTTAGCTCTTATACAATGTATCATGCATTTTTGTTATTTTTTAATTTCTATCTGTTTTGTGTACCTAATAAATAAATAAATAAATAAATAAATAAATAAATAAATAAATAAATAAATAAATAAATAAATAAATAAATAAATAAATAAATAAATAAATAAATAAATAAATAAATAAATAAATAAATAAATAAATAAATAAATAAATAAATAAATAAATAAATAAATAAATAAATAAATAAATAAATAAATAAATAAATAAATAAATAAATAAATAAATAAATAAATAAATAAATAAATAAATCTAAAACAAATAAAGTTCTAACATTGTGGGGGGAGTAATATAGTTTGAATGAATACATTTTATTTTGTATAAGACAAGTGTTTTGTTAAAAACACAGTGTAAGTCAGTGAGTTAATTTTTAATTGATTTCAATGTTAACTTATGTTTTAGAATAGGTACTTAGTTATATTATTAATTTCCTAATTTATACCAATTCTTATTTTGTGGTAAATTCGAATTGAGAGGGGATGATGAGGTTTTAATTTATTGTCGTTGAGTTTTGATTATTGTTAATTTGACAGGTACTATGACAGGGACTATGGTTACTGGAAAAATGTTGTCGACTGTCAGGTCGATGTACTTTTGTACTGATTTGGAGAGAAATAAAATATTAAAGTGATCGGATCGTTTTAATAATAATATATAGGAATATGGAGACTTCCTTTTGCTAATAATAAAATAAGTATTTAACACAAATCAGGTTTAGGGAATTTTTCTAAAAAAAGTATCATTTTGAGGGAAAAATCATTTTGAATCAGGGGAAATTCGAGAAATCTCATCTGGCAACCCTGGCTTGACTTCGCTATCGATCGCTAATTCGCTGGTTCGTTCGTCGGTCATCGTTGTCTGCCTGTGCGTGTCGTGTAATTTCATGAAACGTGCATATAATTAATTTGACTTCCAGCCAAAGAATAATAAGACTTGATGATTACTTACTGTGTGATTCAAAAGTGGTTTAAAAATAATTTTATTCAAGCACATTAGCCAATGTAAAGGTATTTTATTGTTTTATCTGCTGTTTTATTGATTTAGAATTAGTGAACAGCCGAGCCGTAAAGTGCGCCATTTTGATTTACGCCTATGATGAATCAAAGTTTTTTTTTGCTAATCGGCTAAAGATTGTAAGTTTTGCCATTATTTTATTACACAATTATGGCAGAGAACAACGCAAAAGACCCTCCCATACAAACTATGAATGGTATGCCACCAAATCACAATCCCTGGATGTATGGTCTTTACCATCAGTACAATGGTTACGGTGGTGGCATGTACCCACCGTACTACAATCATTATTTCAATCAAATGGGAAACAACGGAGGATTTCCAAATAACAATTGCAACCAATTCCAACAAAATAAAGAGGCCAAAAATGATTCTGGCTCCCAGCAATTTCTAAAACCGCCTATGCCGAGCCCTTTGTTAGGAATGTCACCTCTTGACACTAATCGTCCCTTTTTCAATCAATCTCCTATCCGATTTAATCTAAACGGTAATAGGAAAACTGCTCCTATCCCACCCACTGAAAACCCGCTTTTAAATAACAACGGTGCTTCAAAAAAGAAACGCAAGAAGGGTAATAAAATGTTTGACGAAAATGTCAATACTTCTCCAAATGCTTCATTGCCTCCTTTGCCAGACCACCCACCTCCATTGCCACCATGTCCTCCACCTGACTTACCTAAACCACCTCCACCTCCCTTAGATGTCCCTCTGCCACCACCTATAGCTACTGAAGACATCCCGGAGCCACCAGAAGCGCCCAAAAATGAAAGCATTGTGGAGAAAGAATCTAATGATCTTTTATTTAATAATGATTCTCCTAATATCCTAAAATCTCCTTCAATATGTCAGACTTCATCTGGAACATGGCCAGAAAGCCTAGAAAGATACATTAAAAGATGTTATGAAAAATGTAGAACAGGTTTTGATCGTGATCAGATTGATATCTGCTTAAAAGGGCGGATAACAGCTGCAGCAAACAAAGATGAAATATGGACTAGAAATTGGGATGAGGAACCTATACCTAGTGTTCATAGTGAACGTCATAATTTATCAGTGAAACCCATACGTGGTACATTATCTTTGTACCAAAAATCTGAATCTGACTCACCGAAAAGTAAACCCAGCTATAATGGACGCACTTTTGGTGGACAGAAGGTATCACCTCAAAGGAGGCGTAGGCAGCATTCTAGAAGTAGATCAAAATCCAGAAGTCCATTGAGGAAGCGTCCTAGGTAAGAATATATTATAACTTGTATTGCATACTATTTTGTTAATATATTTTGAAGTATCTCTGAAGCTCTGACATAAGGTAATAATTGTTTATTTTTTCAGTGCTTCTTCGACTTCTGGAGACGAAGTTGAAGAAAATAGAAGCTTCAAAAGCAAAGGTCGCCAAAAGGTCAAAGATAGATTATCTTTGAACCAGAAAAAGTCCGAAAAATATAAAAACTCAAAAAAAAAGGCTAATTACACAGAATTTATTGTTGAAGATGTTCCAGGAAATGCAGAAAAACTACAGAAAAGAGCTGAACGATTTGGAAGTTCTGGTAATGTACCCTCCATAGCAAGTTCAATACAAGCAGGTAAGAAAATTGAGCCTTGTGCAAGGAGATCCATCATTCAAGATACCGAAGGAGACATTGACTTGAATGAAATGCATATAGTTGGTACATGTTTTGATATTGAAAAGTCCTTTTTAAGGCTAACAAAAGCCCCAGAAGCTTGTGAAGTAAGGCCTGTGCTTATTTTGAGGAACTCATTGAAAAATGTTAAAGAAAGGTGGATAGAAAAACAAGACTACAGATATGCATGTGATCAATTAAAATCAATAAGGCAAGATTTAACAGTAAGTAAATATTGAACAGTGTTTATCAAAGCATGTTGACAGTCATTGTATCTGATAGTAATTCACTATTTTTATTATTTTAGGTTCAAGGTGTAAGGGATGGTTTTACTGTTGAAGTTTATGAAACTCATGCAAGGATAGCATTGGAGAAGGGAGACCATGAGGAATTTAACCAATGCCAGACACAACTTAAGATGTTATATGATGAGTTGCCAAATTGTAGAACAAATGCAGCAGAGTTTACTGCTTATCGAATTTTATACTATATCTTTACTACAAATACTTTAGGTTGGTTCAGTATTACGTCGCCTGCCTAACTATATAAAATTAAATAATAATTACTAAATTTTAATGAACAGGTAAAATACATTTATAAAATGACCATTTTCTTCTTTTTATTTGTTTTAGATATAACAACAATTTTCCAAAGTTTGTCAAAAGAAGACAGACAAAATGAATGTATCAAACATGCACTTGAAACAAGATGTGCCTGGGCCACAGGCAATTTACACAAGTTTTTCTTGCTATACAAAACAGCACCACTAATGGCAGGTTACCTAATGGACTGGTTTGTGGAGAGGGAAAGAAAGCAATACCTCAGATACATCATTAAGTCGTACGTCATTTTTTTTATTTATTATTTTGTATACATATTATTATGGTTAACACATACTCAAAGTGCTTATTTGAGTTACCTATATAAAAGTACGCCCAGCAACTTTCATTGCCAACAGTTCTTGGTAAAAGAGAAAATCTGTATCTAAAGTTACTACAGATATTTTGTTGATGAATAATTGATTGATTGATTAATTCTCTTGCGTTAATGTAAAGTAATTTTTTTTTTATTCAAATAAACTTACGAAAAGTGCTTTTGAATCGTCCATACATTTTTTACCTACTACCCATTCAGGACGTCTATTTATTAGCTGGGGAAAAGAATGGGCGCAAGAAACTCCACAGCTTTAATAGAAGTAACAACTTTTACAAAAAAAAAGTTTGTTGTTACCAAATCATTACAATATTTACAATTAAAAACTTTCAACACCCCGCTTATACAAATAATGCAGGAAGTAGATCTGCTGATAGAATAATCTTATACATATTATGTGTTTTGCTGGTTTTGCATATAGTATAATATGGTATTTATTAATTAAAATTTCCTTTCATCACAATTTAATGTTCTATAGTTTAACAGGTTCACTGTCCCGCAGACCACATATGGTCTGTAACAATTGATTTAACCATTGTTATAAGTTTTGGACAGTGAACCTGTTAACCTATTTTTTAAAATCTGATAGCCATTAGCAACCTATTAATTTTTTTTGTTTAAACTACACACTTCAAAGAGATGATAGACACCAACCATTTCAATATAAATCATAGTAAAAGGTATCTGCAGGATATTTTCACAAACAAATCCCATAAATCTCTTAACTTTTTAGAAACTAAAAATAGGCCTCTTTGTCTATCACTTAATAATGTATCACTGGAACATACTGTTTAATTATTACATCATATTTATAGTATTGATTAAATTATGCTTATTCTAAAAGCTATTAATTAATTTCGGAGTGTGGTTGTAACTGTTTTCTTTGCTTTTACTAACTGCTATTCCAAATAAACTTGTCTTTAATTTAATCTTTTTTTTTAAATGCATGCATTTAGATCAATTTGAAGTATTTTGTTTGGTGTGCACCTTTTTCTTTTTCCATTAATACCACGATTACATAGCAACATTCACATTTCTAAAAATTTTATATGAAATATGCACATAAACCACATAATATCTATATCTGGGTTAGAGCATATTATAGATACATTTTTAATAAAAGAATGATTAAACTTTAAATAAAAATATGCAATATACAAAATGCAAGATAAGAGAATATATTACTGTGCTCCAATATTACTTTAGCAATTTTATTTAGATTGTAAATTCTTAATGATTTGGTTGTTTTATATTACTACATTAATTTAAATATTTAGCTTAAAATTTTGCAATGCGATTGTAATTTAAGATATTATTATCATGTGGTATAATTTAATACATGTATTTCAGGACTGCCATCAGTCCTGATTTTGTTATTTTAACCTTTTCTTATATGTGCAGCTACAGGCAGTCGGTTCCTGTGGATTTCATCGTTCGAGAGTTGGCGTTCGAGTCGAATGCTAAAGCGTTAGAATTCTTAAAGAAATTCCCTATAACATTTAGCGACGATCAAAATCAAGTAGATTGCAAGGCCAGTGTAGGGGGTATATAACATTTTATCCTTGATGAATGTCGTGTCGTTATGTCGTATAGTTGCGTGGTGATGTAAAACACCACGCGAGCGCAGGGTCCGACACTTCAGCAGTTGTTGTCCTGCCTCGCGTCATTCACAGCATTAATTTCCATCAGCTTAACTAGGATCAAACGGCACAACAAGCAAGACATCCCACTATACTAATAGAACTAAATGGAAGCTGCATCAAGATGACGCCACGCCATAAGGAGAAGAAACAAGCATCCAAGTTCAGTGTTTGAAAACGAACAATGTTGCAAATAGTGTGATTGATGGTTATATTGACTTTATGGACTACATGTTAATGTTTACAAATGGACTTTTTAAGTGTTTCCCCCTGAATCTTCTGTAAATATGTATGTGTTGTAAATTTTATTTCTCATTAATGATTTTTTAACATTTAATTATACATAATTTAACACATGCAATTGTCATATTTAAAGTAAATACATCACTCTTTTTAAAATATGGTTTTATTTAAGTAGGTATTCCATTGTTTGTGGTTTATCTTGCTAGTTCACTTGGGTGGACTATACGGGTCGGATGTGGATTCCATAAATCGAAATACGTCTGATTATCTAAATAACCAGTTTCTTACTTCGTACACATCTCAAATCGCCTTAGTAGCAAAATGTCTAAATTCTAAATTACTAGTTTCTCACTTCGTTCGTATACATCGCAAATAGTCTTAGTCGCAAAATGTCTAAATAAAATAAGTATGGATCGGGTCGGGTCGGGCGTGGATTTAGTGTAGTTTTATTAGTGGTGTATTGTTCGCGATACCTACTTAGGTAGATAAAAAGCAAGTAAGTACTTTTTACCTATAGAAGATGTTATAAAGAAACTTCTTATAAATGCAATTAGTCTACATCGGTGCTTAATTGGAAAATAGTACCTAATTAGAAATACCTATCTATTAATTTTCTTTGTAACTACTTGTGAGCCGTGTGGTGGCGGCTCCTTTTAAGAATACCTACTGTTACACCATTCCTTCTTTTGGATATCGTAAAAGGCGACTAACGGACTGAGAAGTGCACATACATACATCCAACTGCTTATAGCGGCGACAGACTCGCCACTTATCAGGACACAGGTGCAGTAGTAATTTGGTGAAACAAACTGTGGCAGTAGTAGCTTTTGCGGTGCTAACTGCCTAGTCTCCGACTAACCCTCTAGGGACAATAGTCATGAATATGTATGTAACTACTTGTATGAGCTAAAGTCTTTAGAGTGCTGTAGACCTTAGATAGGTATTTTAAAGTTTATTACTCAAGACACTAGCAGAGTAGATAGGTTTAATGGGTATATAGATTTATGTATGAAGGCGCGTGATAGTTAAATTATTGCACTTAATAACTATTTTTAGTTTTTATATTAAGTTTTCAATAATACTCATTGAAAACTTTTATGTTGTAGGATATTATTAGAGATTTAAGTTACCTATAAGGAGCATCTATATAATAATACCTTTCAATAATAGGTGAACCTCAATAATCACCACTTTTGAATGTATCTTTGAGGTTGATAGTTATTTATTTTTTTATTAACTTTTCATAATCAATACCCGATCGTAGTTATTTAATAAATAAAAATTAGAAAGTTACATAATTATATATAGGTAGGTACTTCTAGTATATACTTACGTATTATATGTTTAGGTTCGTGTAAATGAATTAAAAGAAATAAGAAAAACCATGTTTACTAAACAGAAGAATAATTACAACAGAAGTTAAGAGTTATCCCTATTTTGTTAAACCTCTCGTAACGTACATGCAATTATCATAAACATTGGATTACCTATATTGTCGATTATAATGTTATGGACTGATTTTTCAACATTAACAAAACTTATCCAGCTGATAAAACGTTACCAAATCAAATTAAAATATCACCCTATAATAAAAGAAACAACGAGATATCAAAATATTTTAAAATGGCTGTACAATAACCTATTAGCAATAAATTAACGTCATGCATTGATTATGTGCATCCGATAAAGAGTCTGACATACCTACGTACACACATATATTCATTAATTCACATTATCTCTAAATGCTTATGAACGCGACTGTACATGTTGTTGTTGTATGGGAAGAAGAAGAAGCACCGACAAATTCTGGCGTTTGTCGACAAATTTCGACAAATTATCCACAAATTATTGGTGTAATCAGATCTTCGCTACGACCCGTAGTTTCAGAGAACTAGATGGTCACGCCAGGATGAGGCTCATCCTGGCGGGGCCACCTTGAACCACTTTATAACTTTTAAACGGTGAACCGACAAATTATTGGTGTAATCAGATCTTCACTACGACCCGTAGTTTCAGAGATACAAGGTGGCCACGCCAGGGTGAGCCTCATCCTGGCGGGTCCACCTTGAACCCTAGTAACAATTTGAGTTGGCGTTTTGTTGGGCCTTTGAGTACGTAATTGTTGGCCAACGGTGAGGTCTGTCATACCTATTTGTAGGTGGGCCAACCGTAGGACCAATGTAAGCCCAACTACGAGTAACCGTTACGCCGTTGGCCCTATGATGGGACTTTGTGGGATATATAACGTAAACATTACGCGGTTGGCCCTATGATGGGACTTTGTGGGAAATTTAACGTAAACATTACGCCATAATTGTAGATGGTGGTGCAGTTAGGCCAACGTTAAACCCGCGAAGCAATTTTCTTGTTGGTCGACCAACGACACAGGTAGTAGGCCCACTGTTAGTAGTTTGTGGTAAATATAACGTAAACGTTACGCCGTTGGCCCTATGATGGGACTTTGTGGGATATATAACGTAAACATTACGCGGTTGGCCCTATGATGGGACTTTGTCGGCAATAACACTACCATCTCCCTACCTTTTCCCTACCGTTGGCGACGACACCCCAACGGAAATTGTTACTAGGGAACCTCTTATAACTTTGAACAGTGGACCGACAAATTCTGAGATTTCACGACGAATTTCGACAAATTATCAACAGACTATCTATAAAGTCATATTTCCAGTTGGTGATGGTGGCCACGCCATAAAACGTGTGGCGTGGCCACCATCACCAACTGGAAATCTTTTATGACTCACTGACACCAATTCTACGATTTTTGAAATTTTTGTCTGTCTGTATGTCCTCTTATAACTCAAGAACGGCTTGACCGATCCTGATGAAAATTTGTACATGTTCTTACTAGAATCAATCTCATGGATTGTGCAAATAAAAAGCTCTAAAAAAAACTCAAATTTTCGCACGGCAAAGCAGGCGGGTGACCGCTAGTAAGAGTACCTATAGTCTAGAAATAGTCTAGATAGATACCTGTTACATTAGGTACCTACATTGTATATTTTCTGGGTAACATCTCTCGTGGTCGTACCTACCTATAGGGCAGGTTTTATAAAGGCCTTTATCTAAGAGACTTCAGATACTTTTGCATCTCACTAGAGATAGTAGAATTACGGTCTACCCTCCATTTAACGTTTATTATTAACCAACTGATAAAGGAATAAATCAGCCTGGCATGACAAGCACGACACATTAACTAATCCCAAAAGGCTACAAAACTACATAAAATATACCTACCTACGTCATATTTTTACATTTATCTTCGTCCTGGAGCACTCATGCCCGAAGGTCGTGACTACAAATTGCAGAATCGCCACCACCAAACCAGAGCTCTCCAAGAGGGTTACCTATTGAAACGCATAACGTTTTTAGGCATAAACTGAAAATGCATAATGTTCATGGCCATAATCGTCACTTGCCATAATAGACCGATAGCGCTAGGTTTTGAGGTTTCAAAAATATTAAAGTTGTCTGTGTTTCGCATATAGTTTCCGGACCTTTTGCCCAACCTAATACATTAGTTTGTGTCATCCTAGGTACTTGCATAGGTAGAAATTTAGGTATTTGTCGCTTCGATCTTTTTTGGACGAAAAGAAAATTAGAGTTGAAAATTTTACTGTCATGATAATAACGAAGTAGTAACTGATGTACATAGACAATTTGTGTCATCTCTGTCCACGAGAATCCTGATATTTAACCAGTACCTAAAACGTCGCCCAACTAACTCTGAAAGAATATTACAATAGGTTAAATAAGTGTTACGCGTTTTAGAGTACTGATATCTGTTGTTCAAAATATTTTGTGTCGAATTCACCCACGATATTTATAGATATTTTATTTTTTATTACAAAACCCTGTAAAAGCCACAAAAGAAAGTGCAAGTTATTAGAGTTTACGTGTTTTTGATTATTATGGTGTAATAAAACACTTTTCATAATTTGTGTTGTTTTTATCCACGAATTCTTATTATTTAAAAAAAAACAGATTTCTAAGCACGTAGGGCGAGCGCGGGGAAGAGCGCGGGCGCGGCGCGTCGCGTGTTGTTTGTTTACATTCGGTCTTCGTATTCGGTGCAAGTTGCGACAAGTGCGTTTGTTATTCGATTTGATTGATTTAAAAGTTAATGAAGCTGTGAACGACTAAAATGGAGGTTGAAAACAATATATCTATACTAATATTATAAAGCTGAATTTCTTGGTTTGTTTGGTTCAACGCGCTAATCTCATGAATGTTGGAAGGTTTGAATTGAAAAGTAATTTTTGTGTTGAATAGTCTATTTATTGAGGAAGGCTATAGGATATATTACATCACGCTATGACTAATAGAACGCGGGTGAAACCGCGGGGCACAGCTAGTGTGTTATATGTGGTCTCATACTGGACATTAATACAGTGATTGTTAAAGAAAGAGGATTAATAAAGTTCATAGAATCGAGCATTGTAAGGGATGACGGAAAAGCAGACTGTTTTAAGGCCCGTGCTTAAATACAACTACACAAAACCTGCCGAAACACATATAATAATCCGAAATGTATTAAAGTGGAATAGGAGAGAAAAAAGAAAGAATCTGAAAAAGTAACAGAATCAATCAGCGACTTCGACTTCCAATACAAGTACTTGCTTAGCGATAAGGATGCGTCATCGAATTTGAACAATAACATCTCTACGCAATTGCAGAGATTCGAGAGTATTTGCGACTTCTGCATTGCCGATAATGCGTTCAGCGCGACGCTGCCTGCAATCTGTCCAAGGCATCGATAAGGTACTTTGCGGAACCTTCCCAGATGTGCGAGCAATAACTCCACGCAAGACCGTACCTGTGTCTTGTACAAAAGGCACAACTGGTCCGGCGTAAAGAATCGCCGCACTCTGTTCAGAATACCAAGTTTTCGTGAGGCTGTTTTGATCACGGCTTCGATGTAGTCCCTTTGGTTCAGATCGCAGCGTATCGTCATGCCGAGCATGTTGATACGGCTCTGCAGGCTTAGAGATAATAGTCCTAAAAATGTGTGCAGCGGAGTTGTCCCCCGTGTTAACGCGCCTTTACCGTCTCTCGCTCTCTTCAGGTTGTGTGCCGGAATCTTGGAGAGAAGCTAATGTGCAACCGGTCCCCAAAAAAGGAGATCGGTCAGATCCATCTAATTACCGCCCCATAGCCGTAACTTCAGTTTTGTGCAAAGTAATGGGGCGCATTTTAAATAAACAACTTGTCCACTACCTAGAAGAACACTCCATAATTCACGATCGCCAATACGGGTTTCGGCCGAAACGGTCAACGGGTGATCTTCTAGCGTACGTTGCACATCTTTGGGGTGAGGCTATTGACAAGCGTGGTGAGTCGGTGGCTGTTAGCCTTGACATAGCCAAGGCTTTTGATCGGGTCTGGCACAAAGCTCTTCTCTCCAAGCTCCCGGCATACGGTCTGCCTGCTCAGTTCTGCAACTGGGTCGCTGGCTTCCTGCATGAGCGCAGAATCCATGTTATATCTGATGGATGCGCTTCGCGGCTCATGTCAGTGAACGCTGGTGTCCCTCAGGGGTCCGTTCTATCCCCCACGCTGTTCCTTCTGCATATCAATGATATGCTTCCACTTGGAAATATTCTTTGCTATGCAGATGATAGTACGGTCCATGGAGGATATAACGGTCACCCAGCGGCTGGGCGGGTCGAAACCGAAGTGAATCGAGTTAATCTTGTCATTGAGCTCAATCGGGTATTGGACCTCATATCTAATTGGGGCACCAATAATCTGGTTGAGTTCAATGCCAAGAAAACACAGGTGTGCGCGTTCACGGCAAAAAAGTCACCATTCCTTCCCCTTCCATCTCTTCAGGGTACATCTCTACGCCTGCAGAGCAGTATCAACATGCTCGGTATGACGATACGCTGCGATCTGAACCAAAGGGACTACATCGAAGCCGTGATCAAAACAGCCTCACGAAAACTCGGAATTCTGAACAGAGTGCGGCGATTCTTTACGCCGGACCAGTTGTGCCTTTTGTACAAGACACAGGTACGGTCTTGCGTGGAGTATTGCTCGCACATCTGGGACGGTTCCGCTAAGTACCTTCTCGATGCCTTGGACAGATTGCAGCGTCGCGCTGAACGCATTATCGGCAATGCAGAAGTGGTAAATACTCTCGAATCTCTGCAATTGCGTAGAGACGTTGCGTCACTCAGCGTGTTTTACCGCTTATACCATGGCGAGTGCTCTGAAGAGCTCTTTGACCTCATCCCACCTTCTCCCTTTCTTCATAGGAGTACACGTGCTGCTCTTCGGAGTCACCGATTCACTGTCTCAAGTATCCCATCACGCACAAAGAAATTTAGTGACTCGTTTCTTTGTCGCACCTCCAAAAGATGGAATAGTCTACCAGCACACGTTTTCCCTCCTTCCTATGATATGGGGTCCTTCAAGAGAGGCGTGAAGAAGCACCTTGTGGGCCGGCAGAGTGAAGTTAACTGATGCTACGTTCATTTCCACTTAACATCAGGTGGGATGGAGTCATTTGCCGAGCTAAGTATAAAAAAAAAAAAAAAAGATGTACCCTGAAGAGCTGGAAGGGGAAGGAATGGTGATTTTTTGCCGTGAACACACATACCTGTGTTTTCTAGGCATTACTCAACCAGATTATTGTAGCTCCAATTAGATATGAGGTCCAATACCCGATTGAGCTCAATGACAAGATTCACTCGATTCACTTCGGTTTTGACCAGCCCTGCTGCTGGGTGACCGTTATATCCCCTATGCACCGTGCTATCATCTACATAGCAATGAATATTTCCAAGTGGAAGCATATCATTAATATGCAGAAGGAACAGCGTAGGGGACAGAACGAAGCCTTGAGGGACCCCAGCGTTCACTGACATGAGCCGCGAAGCGCATCCATCAGATAGAACACGGATTCTGCGCTCATGCAGGAAGCCAGCGACCTAGTTGCAGAACTGAGCAGGCTGACCATATGCCGGGAGCTTGGAGAGGAGAGCTTTGTGCCAGACCCGATCAAAAGCCTTGGCTATGTCAAGGCTAACAGCCACCGACTCACCACGCTTGTCAATAGCCTCACCCCACAGATGTGCAACGTACGCTAGAAGATCACCCGTTAACCGTTTCGGCGGAAACCCGTATTGGCGATCGTGAATTATGGAGTGTTCTTCTAGGTAGTGGACAAGTTGTTTATTTAAAATGCGCTCCCTTACTATGCACAAAACTGAAGTTACGGCTATAGGGCGGTAATTCGATGGATCTGACCGATCTCTTTTTTTGGGGACCGGTTGCACATTAGCTTCTCTCCAAGATTCCGGCACACAACCTGAAGAGAGCGATAGACGGTAAAGGTGCGTTAACAGGGGGGACAACTACTCTGCACACATTTTTAGGACTATTGGAGGGAGGGATGCCATCAGGGCCATTAACTTTCCGGACATCGATTGACTGCAGCTCCGCACGGACGTCACGCTGCCTGATTTTAAAATCGGGCATAGCGTGGCCACAGTGAGAAATTGTAGGTGGCTGTGCATTGCAGTCATCGACTCGGGAGTTAGCCGCAAAGAGTTTAGCCAGAAGATTGACCTTCTCCTGCGAGTTGTGAGCTAAAGTACCCTCTGGACATCTCAGTAGTGGCAGCGAGGGTTGGTAGAAGTTCGATTGCACGGCTTTGGCCAGACGCCAGTAACTGTAGTTACGGCTGCCCGTAGGATGCGTCAGTAGTTCTTGGCTCTTTTGCAGGACTTGGTGGCATTATTTGCGGATAATCATATTATATTATATTCGGTTGAACCATCGGTTCCGCCTGCCTTTGCTGATGAGATAGGAGTGCGGAATATAGTATCCCATGCGACTGTAATTGCTGATAAGATAGTGTTATATCTTATCAGCAATTGCAGTCGCACTAGCTGTCAGGTCCTTCCCACTGCAGCAGCGCTGCACCCAAGGAACGGATGCGAAATAGTCCCGTATACCATCCCAACCCAATCTGCCGATGAGTAGTGCCAAATCTGGCGTTTCGATACCGCTGAAGGCGTTAGTGGGGCCAGAGGCACTTTACTGAATACCAAGCAGTGATCCGAAGATCCTAAAGGAGCTCGAACCTCCACTCGATAACCAGCTAGGCGACTCGTCAGCAGAAGGTCCAACAAAAAGGGCGCGTGACCGACTATATCTGAGATCCTGGTGGGCTGGTTCACCAGTTGAGTCAGGTCGTGTGCGAGAGCGAATGTGTGGCCAGTTCTACCAGCATAGTCAGTTTTGGAGGAACTTAACCACAACTCGTGGTGAACATTGAAGTCCCCCAAAAACACCAATTCCGCTTGTTAGAGATAACCCAACAGTTCGGAGCCGTGTCCACCGGGCTTATAGAGTGGACAACCAAACTGGCAATGTGGTATCTCCGTCTAGTTAGGCGATTCACCGATCTACACTTTTTCAAGTTCGGTTCCTAGCGGGCCAAGCCAGCCATAATTAAACATTAGAAACCTTAAAAAACTCACCTGGGCTATCCCAGTAGAACCTATACCCTATCAAAAGGAACAAAAGAGGGCGGTGGCGAGGAAGGCCAGGGAAAGACGGGTTCCCTAGATATCCGGCGATCACGGGGCTCGATCGGAGCCTCCTCTCCGCTTGTCACACCTGCTGGCGCTGCTGAGGCGCTGCTGTAGTATGTATTGCCCGGATCGTGCTGCTTCACGCGCAAGCACGATGTCACCACACACCAATACGAATCACTCTCCCGTGAGAGGTTATAACGCGGACACAAAACTCGCGTTTCCAAGCTGGGGTTCGATTCAACCACGCTGAATTGCCCTCGTTAGGACATTACAAAATTAAGGTAAACTTTACAAAATTCTCTCTCGATAGAGGTTTTATCAAATAATATTAACAATAATAAACCGCGCGGCCACAATATTCAACGTGTCTCAATGTGACATCCGAACACCGCTGATGGAAACCGCTCCTGCGCATCATCTAGTACCCGACTAAGATGTTCCATAAGTCGAGTTGTCTCCATGTCGCCTTTATGGGATCGGTAGACGCAGGCGTAGACACAGCTATGAGAGCCCAACTTGACGTGTACCACAAAAAGGGAAAAGGAAGTGTCCTCCAGCAGACAGCCCAGACGGCGACAGCAAACATCTTTCCGAACGAGCAAGCAAACTCCGGTTTTGGCTTTGAGGGATTCTTCAAGCACAAAGCCCGGATAGTGCAGGTAGCTGGTGTCGGCCGGACAGATTATTTGCGTCTCCGTCAAAAACAACATTGCTGGCCGTGCCGTCTCAAGATGGTGGTGGACGGCATTGAGGTTTGCATGGAGTCCGCGGATGTTAGTGAACTCGTCCTCACACGGTATGGTGGTGGTGCGGGGGGGGGGGGGGGAGGTGCACCGCTGTAGAACCAGTTTTAATGTTAGGCACTGTCATGGTGGAGAGAAGGACGGAGACGTGAATCGAGGAAATGCTACCGCGATGCAAATAGTCAAAGTGCAGCAGCCTGTTTCACCAGGGATCTGCCTACAGATGGGCAGCCTCACGAGCTGGTTAGGCTCGCTTTTTGTACTGTGCCACGGGCGGTTAGCGGGACAGCCGTTTCTACGGGTCTCCCTGGTCGGCGGGTTAACAAGGTCCTTTTGGACGAAATGCATCGCAGCACCATCCACTCGAGCTCTGGTTATACGCTGGCTGATCCCGAAACGCGACCGACAAGCGATCACTTGACGGGTACACCATGCGTACGTAACTATTAAGCAATCTGTGGTAATACAGTAGTCACTAACTCATTTGGAAGCTCGAAAATCCGTTAGTCGCCTCTTACGACACCCACCGGAGGAGAGGGGTGGAGCTAATAGTATTCTTTCTCCGTCTCCGCACGGATGGAACTTTGATCTGGGTGGGGCATGGGGCTTGCTTGTACTTGCTGAGTACTGTTTAAAGTAATTTGTGTTATACATATTATTAAGTACTATCGCGAACTAACTCGATTGTACCCATAGGTACAACAGATACATGTAATCTGAGGAGTTCCACCATCAGAAACTACTCCGTCATACTGGTCAAGTGGTCACCATCACCACACATAAAAATGTCGACAATTTTTTTTTACTTTGTATTAATTTTGTTTTGTTGTCTGTACACTACCAACTCGAAGCGGGGCACGCCGGGCGCGCGCGAGTCATACCGCGAGCAGAGGTATAACGAAAAAGCGGTAGGTATGTATGTTGATATTCCGAAGCACGAAGGAGTTCGAGATGAAATTTTTTTGGTCACCCATCCGATGACCGGCCTTTGCGAAAGTTTCAACTGCGCCATCGAGCTCTTCGTCCATCGTACAAAATTCGCACGTCATTATTGTTATCTCTATAGGTAGGTACCTTCGAAGGTAGGTACACATTTGTTTATTACTTAGCGGAGATAAGAGTCAATTAATACTCATATGATAGGCATGTAATTTATTTATGAACACTTTGCATTGATAAAATCGTACCGAACGAACGTGTGTGCGTGCGTATGCCTCCTGTCCGCTGTCGGTCGCCTGCCCGCGTCCGCCCGCTTCTACCGCAACTATTGTTTTTGTGTTTTATTCATTTAAATATCGTGCATGAATACGGCTCAAAATAAAGTCGATTTTTCATGCATTTAAGATATTGAATATGTGAACTCTAATCATTGTAATATTTTTTTAAAGCGTTTGTAGCTTGAAAGAACAAAATAATAAAAATCTTAAAATTGCGTGGCCTAATTTGGCTCAAAATTATTTAATGGGCTTATGTAAGTGATCTGAGATAGGAAGTAGATATTTAATCAATTGTAATTTTTTTTTTGCACTGTTTTTACATACTGACCCTAAGACAGTTTGCACTGGACGAAGATGACACAAACTATGTTTGCACACTCCACAGGCTATCCTAGATATGATACCATCATTATTTTAAACTTTAAATTTATTTTGCCACTTTTGATTTGAATAAGTCGAGCGGAAATTTCTTGAAAAAGTTTAGATTTTAAGTTTATTTCTTATTAATTTATATTTTTATTTTTGGAGTTCCGTAGCCAAGTGGCTCCATCCTACTTATATTATAAATGCGAAGTTTGTGTGTATGTTCGTATATTTGTTGCTTCTTCACGCTGCAACGGATGGATGGATGAAATTCGGCATACAGATAGTTTATAACCTGGAATAACACATAGGATACTTTTTATTCAGATATTATTACGGGAACGGGAACCACGCGGGTGAAACAGCGAGCGCCCGCTAGTTGTAAATATAAAACCACCTATTAATAAACTTATTTTTTTACTAGCTGACCCGGCGGTCTTCGTACCGCTTTGACAGTTTCCATGACAACAAAACAAACAATTTATGTTTCTCAATGTTTAATTAAACCTTCCCTGAACTTCCACAAATATTTCAAAATCAAAATTATCCAAATCTGTCCAGCCATTCTCGAGTTTTAGCGACTCAAACGAACAGCAATTGATTTTTATATTTAAAGATAGAATATGTATACGTATTACTCTATCTATATATATGTATATTTTTGTACGTATGTGGGAAGCCCGAGGCACATACACGAATAATGCGCAAGATGCTATGACCTACGTGCGCCATTACGGTCGCGACCAGATTATTTATTACTTTCACGTGCAACCCAAAATAGATAGAAATCACTAATCTATTAATATCCGGTCAATCATCCAGCGATCATCATATAACAGCACGAATGTTCAAGCAGAACCTCAAAGCGCTTACGAACTTCATTGTAAAATATCATGTCTTCGGAGACGTACGATGTTGGATGTACTCTGTAGAGTGGCAGAAGAGAGGACTGCCTCATGCGCATATTCTACTGTGGATGGTCGAAAAAATAAGACCAGATGAAATTGACTCAATAATTTGCCCAGAAATTCCCGAAGTAAATTAGAATTGTATGAAATAGTGAAGAAGAACATGATTCATGGACCGTGTTGTGAACTCGACTTGCATCACGCGTACGCCAACCGATATTTTGACGCCTCATTCTTTAAATCAACAACATTATTTATCACTACGATAAACCTACAAACACACGAAACACCGGTATTACTTTTGCAAAAGAAGCGGTAATGACGTATTGTCCGTTTGAAGTTGTCAAATGCTGGCTGAAGAACTGTAGGCCGATTCTACTAAATAACTGCAACTACACTGCAGCGTCGCGTGTGTCAAAATGAGCAAATTTTGACGTTTCGGTATTCTGTTATGCAGCGCTGCTGTCGTAGTGTTGCATGGACGGAAAAGTAACGCAAATATGTATTCCACTAAATAAACTGCACTACACCTGCACGTTTACTGCAAAATAATCGTATTCCATTAAAATATTTTGACATTTGTGTAGTAATGACAGCAGTATTGGTGCAGTTTTTGAGCAGGTTTATTGAAGTAGATCGTGAGCAACTTTCGCACAGCGTATTATAAGCATTTTACGTATTTAGCGTATCGTAACTTTAGTTTTATTGCAGGATTCGTGCAGCTGTAGTGTAGTAGTCGCGCAGTTGTAGTGTAGTTGTGGTGCAGAGAATTTTAATAGAATGCGTCTATTTCCACGGCACTGCTCCTACACGCGACAAATGACAGGCGTAAACGTGCAGTTGCAGTTTTTTAACAGAATTGACTTACTGTACGTCTTTCTGTCACACTCACTCACTCACTTTTCATAACATAATATTTAATAAAATCATATTTTAGTAAAAATTTATTTTTTTCTTTTAATTTTTTTCTGTACAAACCTTGTCGTGACAATAACAAACTCAATGAAAAAAGATTATCCAAATTTTGTGCAGTCGATCCGGAAGTTATGCGCGTACATACATTTTAGTGATTCATTTTTATTTATATAGATAGATTAGAATAAAATATGAAGCAAAATTGCAAAATACTACGAAAGAAAGCTTACGATATTTTTACAATAAATTAATTCTTTTTGGAGGAAGATAAAAATTCAATACGTTCTGTCTGTAGTTTTATTTAAATTCCTTAAAACTTAAAGATATTTATTTTTCAAGTAGATCTGTGTCAGCAGACAAGAGACGCTGCAGACTGTGTCGATAATCGAAGTCGAGGCAGGCACGCGCAGCACTATTTGCCTCGCACACATGCGCATCACACGCACACTGAAGTATATCGTTTTTGGTCTCGCCCTTAGTTAGAGCATTAAACCAACCGGAGACGCCACTGACAGGCGTTCCCCTCTGCCAAAATTATATGACCGGCGGTCATATCGATTATATAAAACTAGTTCTCGCGTGTTCCGGCGTCATTTACAAATCGCGGTGCACGCGTTAGGATGTAAGCAAAAAATGTCGAATTTCAGCGTGTTTTCGTGTAAAGAGCGATCAGAAAAGTCGAATGTACAAAAGGATAACGTTACTTTCCATCTGTAAGTATTATTTTGTCTTATTATTGTTGAATAAAGCACTAAATTTGCAAAAAACTGAAAAAATATTGTCAATCAAAAAGTGTTGCCACTAAAACGACAAGTTGCAACTTTGCGTAACTTTTAAAATTGAATGAGCCAACATTGAATTACAATTTATACTTCACGTTCTTTATCGTTAAAACTGTTTTTTAATACAAATGCTTATTTAATTAATAATAAATCACTATTTATAAATTGTTACTTATTTTCGTTTTGCAACTAAATTGCTTTAAAAAATTTCAATACTATAAGAAACTGTATGTTTAGGATCGGTCTACTTCATTAATATAATAGTTTGTCGTCCCGTCATTTATCCCGAAAATAGGAAATTTAAATTTAATTACAATAGCCACACTGCAACAAAGTTAGAACTGCGACAGTACAAAAACAAAACATCGATATAGACTTCATCATAATGTTTATTCTGGCTATATATTTTTCAGATTTCCAAAAGATGTATTTATTATATTTATATATTTGGATCACAGCTTGTGAAAATCATGTTTCGTGGACTCCGAAACGCACATGATTTGCTCACAGCATTTTCAAACTTTTTGTTTTATACTGCAGTCCAACAGCGTGTCGTGGCAACTTTGAAATTATTAAAATATGTGTGCTCTTTATTATTATAAAGTACTAAATATAACTTTTTTGAAATATTTACAATAAAAATAAAGATTATTGAATTGTTGTTAATTCTTTTTCGTTTAGTAAATAAAATAATGAGGTAAAAATTATTGATTACCATTTGTTTACGACGATGCCTAGTTTTAAGTAGTACACCGAAGAAACAGTAAAATTCCTTTATTCGGAATAAAATATAAATAAAATAGGGACGCGCGTACGAGCTAAAATCTCGTTGTTAGATAGATGTCATTGTCCGGCCGTCGCCGG
Source organism: Eudonia lacustrata (assembly GCA_947562085.1). Classification (NCBI taxonomy): domain Eukaryota; kingdom Metazoa; phylum Arthropoda; class Insecta; order Lepidoptera; family Crambidae; genus Eudonia; species Eudonia lacustrata. The sequence goes on along the minus strand of OX387321.1, from coordinate 12,595,204 downwards.
TGGCGCTAGTCAGTGGTTTCACTGCGTCGTCCTTGCTCCCTACCCCATTGCCGTTAGTATGCTTAACATCCTCCTCCCTCTTGGAAGCTGAGGTTCCTAGGACCTCATGAGAATCGCCTATGGGCAGAGCGCAAACTTTGGTTAATGCTCTTTTTAAGATGTCCTTGGACGTAGTAATGTCCACAACTCTGCAAACACCGTCAGTTCCATAGTATAGTTTGTTGATGCGTCCTAGGACCCATTTCATCAGTGGAAGGTGCTCCTCTTTAATAACAACCATGTCTCCAACCTTTAGGTATGTTTCCCTTACAATATTTTTGCCATTTCACGCGTTGTTGAAGTACACAGAGGAAAACTCGCAACCACTGCGCCCAGAAGTGCTGTCTCATGCGCTCCAGCTGCTTTTATCGGTTGATCGAAATCTTGGTCGAAGAAATGTTTTTTCAGACATGAAAAACCTTTATCCAAATACTTGGAAAATCTCCTGCCTGAATCGAGGCAGGAGATTTTCTAAAATTGTCCAGATTCGGACCAGCCAAATGTGGAAAGTTCCTTTTTCATTTTGTTATTCTATTTTCAGTCTTCCTTTAAGATTCAACGTTACCCACAAAAACGATTGATCTGCGTTGTGGAACCATGAAAATACATGTTGTTCAGTTTTTCTGTTCCTTCTGTTTGAGAGTCTGGGTTAGATAGCCAACTATTTTTACAAGCTTTTATTAAACTTGCAATGTATGTATGTATGTTTGTTCAGTTGGAATCTTACACCTCAATTTTGAAGCAGATATCTTCAACCGATTGAGCTGTAATTTCATGATGAAGTTTTTGTTTGACATGCCAATACATTTTTTGCCACACTTGGATTCTAAGACTTTGCCCAATGAGGAAGAAAGAATAGATACATGCCTATAGTTGGAAACAACATTTGTATCACTACCTTTGTTAATGGGAGTCAGGCGTGCGGATTTCCACTGTGATGGAAATATACCATTTGAAGCGATTTGTTATAATAATATTTGTAATGGCCCCGCAAGATTCTCGGCATACATTTTTAGTAATATGTTTGGTTACCATGCTGGTTTACCATCTAAACCAGCACGCTTATTATTAAAGCCTCCTCGATCTCCGGTACTGATAAATTCAATGAACCCAGAGAAGACATGCAATCTCGAGCAGTTAAGTCGTTCTGAGAAATTTTAGTCACTTGCGGATACTTTAGTTCATAAACCGACTGAAAGTACCTACTCTGAACTTATAACGTCATTACACAATTATATAATATAAAAGCTTGTCGCGAGATTTACTTGTGTAGATAAACAAGTAAATTAAATAACTTGATGTGATTGATTTTAACTATTAAAATTTTCGCGCTATGTCATTATTATTGGCATCGACAAATTTAATCGATAGTGTCAAGCCCTATCGACTTTTATATAAAGTTGACGTCAGACTCGTGCACGGACAGGCTATCCCTGTGTGTGAATATATTAGTGTGCGTCTAGTTTATGCTAGTGTTTAATAATTTTGTAGTGCGTGCGTAGCGACGTCATTGAAAAATGCATCAGTGTGAACTGTATTTGTGTGCGTTTACCTCGTCCCCCGCAGACAATGACAGACTTTTTTTCATAGAAATTCGTGCGCATGGCCTCTCCATTTGGTTTAATACTCTAAGGTCTCGCCTTAATTATTCCATCGCCAATCTATAACTATATGCTAAATCTATGGTAATAATGAAATACACCCCTTAAAACAACTTAAGCTTATGTCAAAACAAAATTATGAATGTTAACAGATAGGTATACCTACCTAGTAAAATTATGCGTTTTAAAGTACTTATGCTTAATAAAATTATGTCAAACAAAAATATAGATTTTAACGATTAAGATTTTTTACATTATGCCTTTCAACAGTTCTGCGTTATTATGTTTATGCATAATAAAGTATTATGCTAAATAATATTATGCTTTTTGTACTCGTACAAACCGTTATTATTCAATTAAGTCATCGCTCTTCGCACACTGAGCGACAGAAGAAGCACTGCCGCCGTTGAAGCGTCAAGTTCTAAGTTAAAATAGCTCACTGTGAATACCCGCGCCTCGGGGATTAAAATAACAACGATAAGACGACTATATTTTTTTTGCGTTTTGTTACATAATGCCTAATTCGCAAAACGCCTACCATGTCTCAAAAGGACTAATTCGCGAAAGGACTAATTCTCAAAAGGACTAATTCGCAGAATGCCTAATTCTCAAAAGGACTAATTCGCAGAATGCCTAATTCTCAAAAGGACTAACACTTGATTATCATAGATAATAATACTAATGAACGTTAGATGCATGAAAATAAAAACTTGCATTATTAAATAATTTTGGTTTAATGTCAAAAGAAATCAACTTTTCTGGAACTGGTAGGTTCTTTACGACGACTTCTTTTCTTGGTCTTGGATGTTGAGGGTAAATTTGCTAAAGGAACGTCGTCTTCGTCTAAAAATTCATCGTCCGTGTCGGGTACAATACGCAGGACGTCTAAATGGTATGGATGTTTTAGGCATGTCAGTGTCAGAATCGGAAGCCAAATCATCATCGCTAAAGCCATGCTCAGGGATTGGGTTGGTATGCCTATTATGTCCATAAAAGCGCCAAGGGTCCATTCTACCACCAAGAAAGAAAACAATGCATACGAACCCAGATATGGTTTCGAAACAATTGGTGTTGAAAATGGGTGAAAATTGATTAGAAACTGAAAATCTATTGCAGTGTATAGAAACTAGAGGTTATAACACACAACAAAACATTTTTTTTCGCTCAAAAAACTCACCTTTTCATTTTTATTCCTTTTTTCAAAGTTGAAAGTCGCGCGCACGTGTTAACATTCACGGACAACGTCTAGAAAAGTGGTGTTATATCCAAATGACAAGTGACCATAAACTTAACAGTTGCGTTTTGTTATTGCTAATGATTTGATTAAGAAAAAAAAAACAAATGTTGAAAAAATTTCCACGAGCAGGATTTGAACCCGCACCCTTCTGACATACCGAGTCAGGTGCTCTCCCAATTGAGCTATCCCTCTATCTAGTTCTAACCAGCCCGCCGAAATTATCAACACTATTTACTTTTTACTTTGTAAGCCAAAGGCGCCCATTCAATGTCAACAACTACCGTCATTAACATCGGGTGAAAGAAGGGTGCGAGTTCAAATCCTGCTCGTGGAAATTTTTTCAACATTTGTGTTTTTGTAATTTGTTCGCAACAAAATTTGCGTTAAAAATTATATAAACATTTTATAAATAGCTTGCCTACTTCTTAACTGATCTTTAGTTTTTGTAAAAATATTATGATCAGGTCTGAAACTATAAGACATACGATGATCTGTTCTTAGGAACCATGTCATCGATTTTAATAAGAAGAAAAACTGCATTCATACATTTTAAAAAAACCTCAGCTCGGGAATCAAACCCAGTTGTTTTGAAAAAAATAAAGTTACACTATTTCTATTTAGATATCGATTGTGTAGGTCTTAAGCCGTAGAGCATTAAACCAACCGGAGACGCCACTGACAGGCGTTCCCCTCTGCCAAAATTATATGACCGGCGGTCATATCGCTTATATAAAACTAGTTCTCGCGCGTTCCGGCGTCATTTACAAATCGCGGTGCATGCGTTAGGACGTAAGCAAAAAATGTCGAATTGCAGCGTGTTTTCGTGTAAAGAGCGATCAGAAAAGTCGAATGTACAAAAGGATAACGTTACTTTCCATCTAAGTATTATTTTGTTTTATTATTGTTGAATAAAGCACTAAATTTGCAAAAAACTGAAAAAATATTGTCAATCAAAAAGTGTTGCCACTAAAACGTCAAGTTGCAACTTTGCGTAACTTTTAAAATTGAATGAGCCAACATTGAATTACAATTTATACTTCACGTTCTTTATCGTTAAAACTGTTTTTTAATACAAATGCTTATTTAATTAATAATAAATCACTATTTATAAATTGTTACTTATTTTCGTTTTCCAACGTTTTTTGCAACTAAATTGCTTTAAAAAATTTCAATACTATGAAGCCATATGTTTAGGATCGGTCTACTTCATTAATATAATAGTTTGACGTCCCGTCATTTATCCCGAAAATAGGAAATTTAAATTTAATTACACTAGCCACACTGCAACAAAGTTAGAGCTGCGACAGTACAAAAACAAAACATCGATATAGACTTCATCATAATGTTTATTCTGGCTATATATTTTTCAGATTTCCAAAAGATGTATTTATTATATTTATATATTAGGATCACAGCTTGTGAAAATAATGTTTCGTGGACTCCTAAACGCACACGATTTGCTCACAGCAGTTTCAAACTTTTTGTTTTATACTGCAGTCCAACAGCGTATCGTGGCAACTTTGAAATTATTAAAAATATGTGTGTTTTTTATTATTATAAAGTACTAAATATAACTTCTTTGAAATATTTACAATAAAAATAAAGATTATTGAATTGTTGTTAATTCTTTTTCTTTTAGAAAATAAAATAATGAGGTAAAAATTATTGATTACCATTTGTTTACGACGATGCCTAGTTTTAAGTAGTACACCGAAGAAACAGTAAAATTCCTTTATTCGGAATAAAATATAAATAAAATAGGGACGCGCGTACGAGCTGAAATCTCGTTGATAGATAGATGTCATTGACCGGCCGTCGCCGGTGTCGCTAGTCAGTGGTTTCACTGCGTCGTCCTTGCTCCCTCCCCCATTGCCGTTAGTATGCTTAACATCCTCCTCCCTCTTGGAAGCTAAGGTTCCAAGGACCTCATGAGAATCGCCTATGGGCAGAGCGCAAACTTTGGTTAATGCTCTTTTTAAGATGTCCTTGGACGTAGTAATGTCCACAACTCTGCAAACACCGTCAGTTCCATAGTATAGTTTGTTGATGCGTCCTAGGACCCATTTCATCGGTGGAAGGTGCTCCTCTTTAATAACAACCATGTCTCCAACCTTTAGGTATGTTTCCCTTACAATATTTTTGCCATTTCACGCGTTGTTGAAGTACACAGAGGAAAATTTGCAACCACTGCGCCCAGAAGTGCTGTCTCATGCGCTCCAGCTGCTTTTATCGGTTAATCGAAATCTTGGTCGAAGAAATGTTTTTTCAGACATGAAAAACCTTTATCCAAAGACTTGGAAAATCGCCTGCCTGAATCGAGGCAGGAGATTTTCTAAAATTGTCAAGATTCGGACCAGCCAAATGTGGAAAGTTCCTTTTTCATTTTGTTATTCTATTTTTAGTCTTCCTTTAAGATCCTACGTTACCCACTTAAAAGATTGATCTGCGTTATGGAACCATGAAAATACATGTTGTTCAGTTTTTCTGTTCCTTCTGTTTGAGAGTCTGGGTTAGATAGCCAACTATTTTTACAAGCTTTAATTAAACTTGCAATGTATGTATGTATGTATGTATGTTTGTTCAGTTGGAATCTTACACCTCAATTTTGAAGCAGATATCTTCAACATTTCATGATGAAGTTTTTGTTTGACATGCCAATACATTTTTTGACACACTTTGGATTCTAAGACTTTGCCCAATGCAGGAAGAAAGAATAGATACATGCCTATAGTTGGAAACAACATTTGTATCATTACCTTTGTGAATGGGAGTCAGGTGTGCCGATTTCCACTGTGATGGAAATATACCATTTGAAGCGATTTGTTATAATAATATTTGTAATGGCCCCGCAAGATTCTCGGCATACATTTTTAGTAATATGTTTGGTTACCATGCTGGTTTACCATCTAAACCAGCACGCTTATTATGAAAGCCTCCTCGATCTCCGGTACTGATAAATTCAATGAACCCAGAGAAGACATGCAATCTCGAGCAGTTAATTCGTTCTGAAAAATTTTAGTCACTCTGAACTTATAACGTCATTACACAATTATATAATATAAAAGCTTGTCGCGAGATATACTTGTGTAGATAACCAAGTAAATTAAATAACTTGATGTGATTGATTTTAACTATTAAAATTTTCGCGCTATGTCATTATTATTGGCATCGACAAATTTAATCGATAGTGTCAAGCCCTATCGACGTTTATATAAAGTTGACGTCAGACTCGTGCACGGACAGGCTATGGCTATCCCTGTGTGTGAATATATTAGTGTGCGTCTAGTTTATGCATCAGTGTGAACTGTATTTGTGTGCGTTTACCTCGTCCCCCGCAGACAATGACAGACTTTTTTTCATAGAAATTCGTGCGCATGGCCTCTCCATTTGGTTTAATGCTCTAAGTCTTAAGCAGTAAATGGCTCTATGAAACATGATGTCTAAAATGAATAAAATGCATTGTTTTCACATACTTTAATTTGTTTTAGTAGGTGTTCGAAGTGACCACCGCTACATTCAACAAGTTCAGGCACGTAAAATTGTCTCTATGGTTGTTTGTACCTCTTTGCTGGTTTTTTAATTGTAAGATCGTTACCTAAACGTGTTGAATATTGTATTGAAAAAAACGGTTTTACACCTATTAACTTTTGGGTAACATAACCCTCTATGCGGATGACACAAGTCTACTTTACTACGGCCATTCAATTGACGCGATTATTGGCGAGGCTCAAGAGGATTTAAATATATTAAACTCATGGTTTCAATCTAATCTTTTAACTATTAATGTACATTTAATTTAAGAGGTGCATAATTATCAAATTTTTTTATTTTTTTTAATAAAAAAATTGATAATTATGCACCTCTTAAATTAAATAAAGAACTAATTTCAAAAGTAGACCACGAAAAGTATCTTGGCCTATTGTTGGATCGATGTTTATCATTTAAACCTCACTTAAATAAAATTAAATCTAAACTCGTTTCTCTCACTGGGGCACTTCGAGGCATAGTAAAATGTCTTCCGCGTAAAGTCCGTTATACAATCTATAACTCGTTAGTGAAGCCACACATTGATTACCTGATAGAAGTTTGGGGTACATCTGCAAAAACCAATTTAGAAGTGATACAGGTGGCACAGAATAAACTAATTAAGGTGCTCTTTAATTACGACTTTCTGACTCCAACTGTTAAAGTATATAAGGAAACCAGAATAATGAACATTGCACAAACATATATTTATTTTACATGCATCTTTATTCGGAAAGTACTAAATAAAAAGATACATACGGAATTAAGCTTCTCTAAGGCCAAACAATTAACAAAGCTAAGACCAAGACTAGGAAAAGAATTACAATTACGTCCAGCACGCACTAATTACGGAAAAAAATGCAAATTCAAATTCAAATTCAAAATTCAAATTCAAAATCATTTATTCAGTTTAGGCTACAAATAGCTCTTATGAACGTCATTCTAAGCCATCGGTTCGTAAGTCTATCTACTCCGGGCGGGAGATCTTGTACTGAGAAGAACCGGCAAGAAACTCAGCAAGTGTGCATTTTAAATGAAGGTGTCGCAATTTATAACAAACTACCAAATGACATTAGAGAAGCAAAGTCAACAACCACTTTTAAAAGGCTACTAAAATCATATTTATTTAATAACCTATAATCATAATTTCAGTTTGTAAATAAATAGTACCTATATTAAAAATATATATAAAAAAAAAACTTAACTAAATAATAAATTATGCATAATAAATAATATATAAAACCAACTTAATTAATTTATTAAAAATAAGAATACACATATAAAACATAATGATAAAATAGGTATAATTTAAATCTTTTGGAAAACATAAGCTAACATTGCGGAATGATCTTATTATTGTATTATTATATCAATAACTTAATAAATTTTCTAAGAAAATAACTGTATAACGCTTTTGTTGTTGATCGAGCTCAAAGTACGCTCATGCCACTTCCAGTGTCGTTAGTTCAACGTTATCTGTTGTCGGAGCTACTCGCCGGGCAGCGGTACTTGTACGGACCGCTCCTAGCGGTCGAATCGGAGTTTTAATAAAACTACCTACGTACGTGTTTTGTTAATTTTTGTTGATCGCTTTGTTTTTGTGTCGTTCAATGTGTTTTAAAATAACTTTGTATCTCTCATGTAAGTGAATTGTAAATTCTTTATGAGAAATAAATATCTTTAACCCTAACTTTTGTTTAATCGGTAATGAATGAAACATTAATGACATGAAAAAATATTTTTTACAAGCAGTTTCATTTTGGGTGCGAATGGGTTAATCAGATCCTGTTACCCATTTAATCTGTACTAATATTTATATAATAATTTAATGTTTTAATGCTTTAATCAGATCCTGTTACCCATAATCAGTTAAGACTTTCTTAACAAAAATTTAAATCACCCAGGTGTATTTTGTTACAGATATTAACTTGTTGGCTCCCGTAAAACTCAGACATGGCGCTTGAAGTATTAAATAATTGGTTCATCCATATCAATTTAAATAAATGAATAAATAAAATTTGAGTCAAATAAATAAATCACTTTCTTGACTAATTTTCAAAATATTTCCAATAATAAAGTAGCCATATACTGTATGTAAAATGGTTTTAGTACACTTGTACAGCATTAAACCCCAATATGATTTAAATTATTGGCTCAAAAGTTCTATTACTGCATGTGACTTAAAAATAAAAATTAACAATCACTTATTATCATAAAATATTAAAAACTTATAAAAATATCAAAAATGAGGCAAACAAACTTTTCCCGCAAAAAGTTCTGATATCACAGTAATCCATAAAGACAACACAAACAATATGTATGAGATTCCAACTTGGTGGCTGTTGGGAAGTTGGTATGGTTGTCCACCAATCTCATCAACATGGAATCCCATAGGGAATATAACAGCAGCTAGACAGAACACCACCACTGAAAGAAAAAATATTTGTAAGATTAATCATACAGACTACTGGTAATGTTAAGGAATTGAGAACTTCAAAGAAATTGCTTACTTGCAGCAAATCCTACCCATCGAGCATATGGGATTACATTACGATCAAAATGACTTGATGCTAATAGTATTACAGTTGTTGTTATACATATGCAACCAATGAATATGCATATCAAAGCTAATAGCCACTCTGGTTGCAAATCTGGGGTGAAACAAACTTGTGGTCTATTGTACAGACTTATACAAGACCACATCAATCCAAGACGCGTATCACCTGAAATACAGAAGTGACTTAATAATTTAAAACAAAAATTAAGCATGGATACAATACAACTGTACTAATAATACAATTAGTAACTAGACAGAAATTGTAAAAAAACTTAAATAAATTCTATTATTGCCTTGTGTTTAACCCTGTTTGTAAAGTTTAGGTTTATTACTTTCGACTTACCTCCAACATCAGTAATTATCCAATCTGGCATTGCAAGGCTAACAATAGCAAAAACATCAGCAGTCATAAACAGAGTCCCTGAGATTACAGTAAGTTTATCCATATTTTTAAATGTTAGTTGACATTCTCATTAAGACAACACAATTCTTTAATTCCGTGTTGATTCAAAACCAGATAGATATTTCAATTCAATCAAAAAAATCTTTATATTTGCACTATGAATTTCATTTATTATTTTTCACAACACCCAAATCCACTTGCTTCTTGACTGACAGATCCACAAAGTACGCCCAGTGTTTCCACTTTAATGATTTCTTTTCCCCACGCCTCAATTGAAATTTCCCCTTCTCAGGACTTTTTTCCCCTCAAAAATTATTCCGCTATAGTTTTAGCACTAGTAACTAGTAGTAAAAATCTGGGTTAAAATTTAGAAATCACCCCCCACCAATTTAGTTTTTTTTTTATAAAAAAATTTTCTACCTCACCTCAAAATGTATTTTGCACTAAGAGAATTAAAAAACTTGAGACTTCTGAGTGTCTTCGGCACTGCGGGAAGTGCAGCCCCTCCGCCCTTGCGTGGCAAACCGCAGGCACTTCACTGTCTGTGCTGTGGTTTGTCACAGCGGGCGGGGGCTGCCCACCCTCTGTGCCTCCAGCTTTATATATACACTAGTACTGCCTTACAAATAAACAAAGAATAAGCTCCGAATAGTTGTTCCGTGTTTTGTTCCTATCATGTAAACGTCATTTCAAATTAGAGCGAAAGAGACAAAACACGGAATAACTATTTGAACCTTATTCTTTGTTTATTTGTAAGGCACTAGGGGTAGGGCAGACTAATACCACGTGGAGTCGGGGTTGACATACAATTCTGTCACTATTTGTCATAAATATAATAATAATCAGTGTCCAGAAAATGTAGCCAAGTCGTAGAAAATAAACAAAAAGAAACAGCAGGGTCCATTCACATAAATTTGAACGGAATGACGCAATTTGACGCTGTCAAAAATGTCAAAGCTACGTTCAAAATGGCGGATTGGCGTATCGTTTCACGCGTTTTAATAGGTACTTCAAAAATTTCAAAAACATAGCTTAGACTAAAAAAGTATCGAAAATACGTTTTGTTTCACGCATTCACAGTACATTTCATATGAATTTTAAAAATTAATTCAATCGTAACTCCGGCAGCCGAAATTATTTTACGGGATCTTTGACGAGCTTTCCTGAGCCCCCATACATATTCAGTTTCCTCAGATTCAGGCGACTTATTTCTAAATCCAACCCAAAATCTGCTCAATGGTCACTCATATAAAGATTATCGTATCATTTTTATTTGTCTTATCTTGTTCCATGCATACTAATAATCTGCCTACCTACATCCGTAGTCTGTGGTTCGCTCATTGTTCCGTTAGATTTGAAATTAAAATCAGTTTGAAATACCACACCTCAAGTTTGTACAGGATAAATGCAACTGCAAGCAAATCCAAAAAAATTAGACTAAGCATAAATAAAGTATAATTCAACATTCGTATTCTTATTTATAGCCTGACCAGTTATATATTAAATCTGCATTGGTGTCGCCACTGTATCTTTTTTTTTAACACATAGTATTCCACACAGAAATTAATTCCGAAATTTTCCGCCTTATGGCGAGGCATTTTTATTTTTTTGGTTAGGCTTTACCTTAGAGCATTAAGCCATGATTTCCCCTTTTCATCTCTTTCCCCTTTTTCTTCCCCTCTGGACCCTAATTTCCCCTCAAAAGGAAAATTTCCCCTCATTGTGGAAACACTGCACACACCCGCGCCGCGCCGACGACGTAACTCGCAAAATGGTTAAAAAAAAAATTAAAAAATAAAATAAAATGGAAAACGCACAGAGAATAAAGTTGTTGGGGGGGGTTTGAGAGTAACAAAATTCTAGTTTGTTTATAGCTACACTTCTTCATACAAAAGTAGACTAGTTTGACGGAATATGGCAGGGCTCGAATTCGAGCTCTCGGGGACTGGAGGACTCTTTATAGGATGATGATGAATGATAATAGAAATGAGAAGTGAGTGAGGAAGTGAGAAATGATATACCCCCCAACCCCTCGAGTATCTAAGTAAAGATGTGGGGCTTTACTAAATCCTCACGCGACTTCTTGAGAGTATTTGAAAAGCGCCGTTGCACTGTTTTGTTTCATTTGCCAACACTCATGCACACTCACGATTAATGGTTAATAATCCACCATTATTTCACATTAATATTCGACTTAACACAAATTTTAGAAAATAAAACAAAACCGCAGACATGACTCTTTACTTTCCCGCCAAGAAGTCGCACACTGACTGTTTTTTTTTATAATTTTTTCATGACCATGGATACTAGTCCTTCAGTCGAAAACTTTATTTATACGTTTCTCAAAATTAAACTCTATATAAAATGATTATGAATGATAATACAAATGAGAAGTGAAAAATGATATACCCCCCAACCCCTCGAGTATCTCAGTAAAGAAAGATGTGGGGCTTTACTAAGTCCTCACGCAGACTTCTTGAAAGAATTTGAAAAGTGCCGTTGCACTGTTTTGTTTCATTTGGTAACACTCATGCACAGTCATGAACACTTAACGGTTAATTCACCATTATTTCACATTAATATTCGACATAACACAAATTTTAGAAAATAAAACAAAAACCGCAGACATGACTCTTCACTTTCCCGCCAAAAAGTCGCACACTGACTGATCAGTGCCAGGGTTGCCAGATGAGATTTCTTGAATTTCCCCAGATTCAAAATTATTATTTCGCAAAATGATACCTTTTTTAGAAAAAATCGCACTCAACGTCCTACGTTTTAGAACGACACCCGCTGCTGAAGCTGTCATTGATAAACAATTGATTTCAATTTCAAAGAAACTGATAGAACCAATCTAGTGTGAAAGCTATTATAATGGAAAAACTAATTTTCTGTGCAGCTGGACAAACTATAAAGGTGGAAACATACTATTAAAACGTGACGCCACGTCACGCCATCCGACGCGTGTCAGTACTAATCAATCCTAAACATTTATTATGGTCAGTTGCACATAGAAAACACACCATGTGATGACACGCACTCCCACGCGGAAACATCCAGTCGATCTAGATCGGCGTGTTGCCGGGAGAGAGGGTACACACGCCACCCGACGCTTGGCACGCAGTGTGTTTCTAGTTAAATCATTTAGTCGAAATCTAAAAAGCGCGCGAGAAAATCATAACCTCACAAAGTATGAAAGTAATTTGTTTGTATTCAATAAACTGTCAAATTTCTGTCAATTAACGTCAGGGCGACTTTCACCCTCGTAGGGCGACCGGTGCTTCGTCGAGCGGTGTTTTCGAACGACCACAGATCATCGTCGAGTTAACACACCGACACTTTTAGAACGGGTGTTGCATCGTCGGGCGTCATCGGACGACCTTTACGAACGCAGCCCAGTAAAGGTGGAAACATACTGCTAAAACGCGACGCAACACCATGTATCGACACCCGATGTGCACCGTGCACATTACCAACACGCTACGTGATGCTACATCACGCTCCGCTAGTGTCATAGTATCCTGAAGGACGTAAGTGACAAAAAATATCTTAATACCAGGAATGTTCTCGAATGACTGACGCGTGGCGTCGGGTGTTAACTAGAAACACACTGCGTGCCAAGCGTCGGGTGGCGTGTGTACCCCCTCTCCCGGCAACACGCCGATCTAGATCGACTGGATTTTTCCGCGTGGGAGTGCGTGTCATCACATGGTGTGTTTTATATGTGCACCTGACCATAATAAATGTATGGGATTGATTACTACTGACACGCGTCGGATGGCGTGACGTGGCGTCACGTTTTAATAGTATGTTTCCACCTTAATACTTCTTCAGTTTCCCCTTTTCACAAGTACGACAATGTCAAATACGGTTCATTCGTTCGTAAGGGCCTTTTTCCTGTCATGTCTGGAGCCCGACCGCCTAACCGATCGCTTTGAATTCGTGTGTGGTTTATGACGTCATCTTGTCGTTTCGTGCCGCCTATGAAAACAATATCGAAAGCTATAGCCTTTAGCTTTTGATATTGCTTTCATAGACGGTGCAAGGTGGCAAGATGACGTCATAAACTATACGCGTAGTCAAAGCGATCGGTTAGGCGGTAGAGGGGCAGGTCCGCATGCGGGCTGCCGGCATCCTATCATTTCATACATGCTTTTCCTATCACGCGCGCGGGACGCAGATTGGCTGCGGGCGCGCGCCACTCGCTTGCGGGGCGCGTTTTTCTACTGCCAAGGTACCTAGTCAAACAAGTATAGTCACTGGCGACACGCACGACACTGCAGCGGCGAACGTAATCTTTGTTCTGCGTGTGGCCCGGAGCGTATTATTACCCGCATGCGGACGAGATCCGCACGTGGGTGAAAATAAGCATGACAGGAAAAAGGCCTTTATTTTATTTTTTATGTTAAACTTGTTAAAAGAGGTTCTAATACTTTTTGAATATTGTATTGAACTGACGATCAATTCTTTTTCTTTTACTGTCAATTATATTTAATGCAAAACACACGGTTGTTTAAAATTAAACATGGTAGCAGAGCGCAAAAACGATATTCTAACGTGCTGAAACTGGATTTTGTGACCTATTTAATAAGTGCGCATCTTTCAAACATGAATTCTGTGAAATTTGAGATTGGGCGCTTAGAAGGAAGTACAAACTGGCAGACGTGGAAATACAAGATTTCCCTGCTCTTTTGGAGCACCCCAGGTACGCTAGACATGATCCAGGGTAAAGTAACTAAGCCAGAACCACCAGCGGCACCGGCGTTACCAGCAAACGTGTTGAATTATAAGGCGGAATTGGATAAATACCAAAGCCTTGACAGTCATGCCTGGCTTATTCTTACAACAAACATGACAGAAGAAACTCTGCACAAGGTCATGCGATGCAATACGTCAAGTGAAATGTGGACAGAGTTGCATCGTTTTTACGATTTCGCTTTCGCTTTCCGCTTTCAGAATACTGAAGATCACGATATGGATACTCACATTTCAACGCTCTAAAACTTCTGGTACGACTTAAATAAAGAAGTTGAAGGTCTATTGGTGAATCTTCCCGAAATGCTTTTAATTTGCAAAATCTTGGACACACTTCCTGATCAATATTTTCATTTCAAATCGAGCTGGCTGTTAATGAATAAGAGCGATCAGAACATCAAAAACTTGACGACACAGTTGTGTGCTCATGAAAGAGCTTTAACAAGTGGAAACAGAGAGACCATTATTTAAGAAGCTCTAGTTCTGAGATCGAAAGACAAAAGCAAGCAGAAGGACAAGAAAAGGAAATGCAACTATTGTGGACAGCTAGGGCACAGAGTAAAGACTTGTCCAAAATGGTTAGCCGATGGGAGACCACCCAAACCCTCGCCAAATAACCAAAGTTCAAACGTCAACATGAACCTAATGACAATTGTAAACAATGTGGAAGGCATCGATCAAGACAGCTGGTATGTCGACAGTGGGTCTACTAGTCACGTTTCAAATCGAGGAGAGTTATTTAAAACCTTTGAGTACCTCTCTACGTCGCACACAGTTACAACTGCAAATGGTACAGCTATTCAAGCCGTTGGAAAGGGAGCGCTGGATATCGAAGCTGACGTACGTGGTACTAAAGAGGTTATTACTCTTAACGACGTGTGGTATGTACCATCTATTAAGAAGAACCTGTTTTCGGTACTGTCAGCTCAGAACAAAATGACAAACACTATATATATTTGAATCCCAAACTTAAGAATGTATAATGAAGTATGAAGGCGGACGACATCTACTGATTGGAGTGCGAGCTAAAAATGGAGGACTTTACATGCTAAAGGTCAAAAACATTAAGGGCGATCATGAAATTAATCACATAGAGGTATTGCATCTGGTCAGAACCAGATGCAATTATATCATGAAAGGGTGGGACATCAAAATAAGTCTCATGTTAAGAAGGTTGTCGAGACAGAGCTTGGCATAACGCTGAAAGTAGACAGTGAACTTTGCGAAGGATGTGTATTTGGCAAAGCCCATCGACGCAAGTTTGTCACTAGAGAACGTACGTCACAGCCTGGAGAGCTGTTACACACTGATGTATGTGGTCCGTTCAAGAATTCATTTTCCAAATTCAAATATTATGTTCTTTCTAAAGACGACTTTACAAAATATCGGCAAATCTATTGTCTGAAAGAAAAGGGAGAAGTTCATGAAAAACTCGAGTAAATGTTGGCAGAGATTAAAGCTACTGGACATATTGTAAAAGAAATTCTTAGCGACAACGGCGGTGAATTCGACAATGCTAGAGTTTGGGAAATTTTACACAAGAACGGAGTATGTCAAAGATTGACAATGCCTTATACGCCGGAACAGAACGGATCTTGTGAGCCTGACCATAGAACGATTGTAGAGTCAGCAAGAGCCATGATGCATGCGCATGAAGAAATGCCTCAGGGCCTATGGGCTGAACTTGTCAATACTGCCGCTTACATCCTGAACCGCACTAGACCGACACAAGAAGAAAAGTCACCTTATGAACTCTGGTTCGGCAAGAAACCCAATATCAAACATTTGAGAATTATCGGAAGCACCTGCTACGCCCACATCCCAAAATGCAATAGAAAGAAAATGGACAATAAAGCCGTGAAAGGAGTCTTAATTGGATATGACAATGATGATGGATACAGAATTTGGTGCAAAGAAAACAGTACACTCATAAGATCTCGAGATGTAACGTTTCAGGAGAGAACTTTTGTACCACCACCACACCATGTAATGAAATCATTCTACAACCTCCTTGCCTGGATCCAGTCGCATCGATATCAATCGCAGAACATCCCTCTGTTACTGATGATGAAGAAGATGCTGATCACAGTTTGAGTGTTGAAAACGATTTCGACAGATCTATTGAATTGGAAAGAAAGATGGAGATAGAACCTGAAACTGATGAGTATTTTATTTATCTGCACAAGAGATAGAAACTGAAAGACTCAAGACACTCAGAAGCAGATCAGACCTCAAACCTCCCTCTAGATACGATGGTTTTGTTATGACCGTGAATAGAGATGATGAAGTTAGTCCGGAGCCTAGAACATACAAAGAAGCTATGAACAGTACTCATCATCATCATCATCATCATCTCAGCTAAAAGACGTCCACTGCTGGACAAAGGCCTCCCCCAAGAGTCTCCACAACGACCGGTTTTGTGCTACTCGCATCCAGCGGCTACTCGCATCCAGCGGCTTCCCGCGACCTTCACAGTACAGACAAAGATAAATGGATAAAAGCAATGAATGAAGAGTTAAATTCGCTGAAGGATAATGACACGTGGGAAATGGATGATCTACCACCTAAACGCAAAGCCATTCCTTGCAAGTGGATTTACAAAATAAAAACTTACCCAGATGGCAGTATCGAAAGATACAAGGCTAGGCTCGTTATAAAAGGTTTTTCGGAGAAAAAAGGCTTTGATTATTACGATACCTTTAGCCCGGTAGCAAAGACAAGCACTATTAGAGCTCTCTTAAGTACCGCAGCAAATGAGAAATTGAAACTTGGACAATTTGACGTGTCTACGGCATTTTTGTATGGAACGCTCAATGAAGAGATCTTTATGAAACCTCCTGAAGGACACCAGAGTGATTCGAAGGTGTGTAAACTCAAAAAAAGTCTTTACGGACTGAAACAAGCACCGAGATGCTGGAACACCTGTTTAACGGATTATATCATTCAAATTGGTTTTGAGCAAAGTTCAGCGGATCCGTGCCTGTTCATCAGGAAAAGAGGGGATAAGAAAGCTATAATTGCTTTATATGTGGATGACGGATTGGTGGCTGCAAGTGATGAAAATGAAGTGGAAAATGTTTACACCACATGGTTGTTTTAAGGAAAAGATTTAAAGTCACGACTAAGCTCGCATCCTATTTTCTCGGAATAAAGATAAATGATGGATCTATCACAATAGACCAAAAGGCGTACGCAAGGAAATTACTGCAACGTTTTGGCATGGTAAACTGTAAACCAGCACCAACGCCGATTGTGAAGTATCCGCAAATGGAAAAAACGACAGATTGTGAGGAACGATTTCCATATCGCGAGGCAGCTGGTGCTCTGTCCTATTTAATGGTTGGCACAAGACCAGACATAGCTTTCGCTGTGGGAGTGGTGTCTAGAACACTACAAAGCCCGAGTAATGAAGATGTAGTAAGAGTGAAAAGAATATTTCGTTACATTCAAGGCACTCTGGACTATGGCATCACGTACACGTATAAAGGTAAGCATAACGATATTGTTATGTACACAGATGCAGATCACGGAGGTGACCCCACTACAGGAAGATCAACATCTGGCATGATTTGCCTGTACTCAGGTGGCGCTATCTCTTGGCGGGGCAATCGCCAGAGAACTGTAGCACTCTCGTCAACCGAAGCTGAGATCGAAGCGGCGAGCGAAGCTGCTCGAGAAGTTTTGTGGCTAAAGAAAATTGTTGATGACATAGCTATGGACGTGGCAATAGTGAAGTTGCTAATAGACAATGAGTCTGCATTGAAACTCAGCAAGAATCCGATTGAGAACCACCATCAGACTAAGCATATGCACGTCAAAAGACGACACTTCTTCTTGAGAAAATGCATTTTAAATAATAATTTGGTGGCTAATAAAGTTACTTCGGAGCAAAACTTGACTGACATGTTAACAAAGCCACTATACAAGCCAAGGCTGCTCTATCTGACTGAGCTGATGAGCCTCAAGTGAAGAAGGGAGGGAATGTTAAGAAGAGAATCTAATACTTTTTGAATATTGTATTGAACTGACGATCAATTCTTTTTCTTTTACTGTCAATTATATTTCAATGCAAAACACGCGGTTGTATATAATTTAACAAAACTCACTCGTTCAGTCAAGTAATATTATATTATTACTTCAGAGTTTATTTTATTTTATGGTCAACCTATCTTTTGTTCGTCTGTTTTACGGCCTAGACCTTCTTATTATGAGGACATCATCTCATATCATTTCTCACTTCTCATTTTTAATATCATTCATCATCATCCTGTTAAGAAGCTAATGACATGGCAGCATGGTCTATGACCTTAACCGGTTCCTCAGGAAACGAACTACACTTTAAAAAAAAGTGACAGAATCCAATCCGTCAGTCAGGATCGGAAATTGTTGTTTTAGATGTAATGTCAATAAAAAATCTACAACTTTACCAAAGTGGGTTTAAATTATTAAGCTATGTATTTAATAATGCTAGTAGAAGACAATGACTTTTAGCAATTACCATATTAAATATTTATAAAATATTAATAAAATTTATGAAAGTAGCATGGACTTACTCAAGACCCCTTCTGTCCAATCATTACTGGATTCTGACTTAGATTCTGTAGAAAGTCTTCAGTATTTAGATATTGAAGAGGTAAGCGTTTATGTTTCTATAGTTATATAGGTCGGAAGACTGCAATAAGCGGAACCCCGGTACATCGATCTAGGCTAAGTGGTTATAGGAAACGCCCACCAATCAAGCCAGAATCGAATAGGTATTAATAACACTCATTTACTAATTATATAAAATATTAATATTTTAAAGTTTACTGAATATAGCTTTGAATAAACAGTAGTTTACACTGAATTATTATATTATAAAACAGGTATCTATTAAATGCGCATAAGTCATGTACTTGCTGATCTTATTATCAATAATGTCTCTGCATAGTTTCATTTATTTCTTAATAATTTATTTTGAAATAACCAAGCAAGCAATATGTCCTGAAATATGGTCCCTGAGGATGTTTCTTTTTACATGTTTAATCAATTTTAATTATTTTAAAATCGGAGCAGTATGGCTTTTTTCATAAAGTATCATGAAAATAGGATCTATTTTAATTACCTCTAATTAAGTTTCATTACTATTGAAAAGTAAGGTTGTTTGTCAGGAGAACCAATTATTATTATGATTTTTGGTACACAAATAGAATATATATCTAGGATTAACACTGGACTCACCACAGAAAACTTCTTGTTCCCGGACAAGTTTTCACTTTAAATTTTCACTAGCGGAATATGTTATTACTACTACAGTTAATGTTACCGAAAAGTAACATTTCTGGTTTTAGTTGGATGAAGTTGAATATGCATTACCTCCAAGTGAAGCACCTACTCTGGCCGAAGTTTTATCAGCTGATGAGGAAGAAGGTAGATATGCAGCACCTTGTAAAAACAATGAGGAGTCATCATCTTGCTCAGCGCTTCAGGTGGACTTTATGCAAGCTGTATCTCAACAGCTAACACAAGCTCAAGTAAGTTGTCATTGAAATTTTTTTTCTATTCCCTATCTGCAATCGGCTGCTTAGCCTTTATCAGATGTGGTCCAAGCTTAGGAGTTTTGGGTGCAATTTCACTGAACAGCACCGTGTTGGATAATATGGTTCAATTAAGAAGCTGGTTAGTTTCTCTGGTCTAGGTTAAATATTTGCCATCTTTTGTGGAATGCTACATTGTCCTGTGTGTTTAAGAGGTTCCTAGCCAGTTCTTTGGTATGTTTATTAAACCTTTCCTTATATTTTTTGCACTTTTTTCCTCAATTCAAGCAATTTCCTCCTTGACGGTTGGCATCTCAATGTAATCTTGCATTTCCCTGTTTGTTACAAACCAGTGTGTGCTTATGATGGTTCTTAAGGCTATGTTTTGGAATCTTTCGATGATTTAAATGTTAGAGTTGCTAGCAAAGCCCCAGAGTTAAATGCCGTATGTCCAGATAGGCTTTATTTATGATGGTGGCTTTGTATACCAATACTTTATTGCTGAGGGACATTAGAGATTGACGTCCTAGCAGCCAATATAATCCTTTAAGATGTATATTATCTTCTGATCTCTTGGTTTTGATACACTTTGTCTGTAGTTTTAATGAAGGCCAAGTACTTCCATGTTGTGAACTAATAAAAATTAAAAAAATAGAGGTGCTATGCTGTATTATTTTACTGAAAACATCTTTTGCTCTATTTTATATGCAGTGTTGTGAAACAGCGTGAGTGAAAGTTACAAAAAAATATGAAGATTAATAAATGCATTTTTGGGCCATAGGTTTGATACAACATAGATAATTGGCCAGTTAATATACCCTTAGGCAAAAACGTATGGTATGCTTAAGTCACTTGGTTAACTACTACAACTGTAAACTACATAGTCACAAATATATATTACATCATGTTGTACAAAATATCTTACAAATAAGTATTAAGTAAATTATTGTCTTGCAAGGAAGTACTAAGTCCCATACAGGGCCGTGCAAGGGAATTGCAACAATGAAAATAATTATTTACTATAATAAAATAAATTATAACAAATAATAAAAATCTACTCATACACTTTCACATAATACAGGTACTTAACTATACTTTTTTAATTGATCAGATATTCCTTTCATGTTTCAAATACATTGAATTAAAAGTATGCATATAAAAAGCTTCATTAAATCCTTTTATTAATTACAGGAACGATCGTCAGCCGGAACTGCAACTGCTCTTAGTGTAGGAACAGCAGGAAAGTTGACAGTAGGAACAGCCCATGGCCAACTCCTATCATTCTTTGAACAGACACTGCGATGGGTCTGTGATTCAAATGCTGACAAAGGTGCTGTATCCTGTTTAGCTTACAACCACGACAGTACTCGCCTATTAGCGGGATACGCTCAAAGTCTTATATGTCAATATGAAAGTATACGAGGTTTATTATTAAGGCGGGTGACGTTGGGTGGCGATATATGGGGTATCTTGAGAGTGACTTGGGCGGGTACATCGGGGTTGGCGCTTGACACCGGTGGTTCCGTTTGGCTGATTAAATTCTCTAGGCCTTTGGGAGTTCGTGCTGTGCGGACGTCCTGTCTCTTCTCCGGCGCCCGAGGTGAAGTTGTAGCCATGACGGCTCGGGACGCCCGCATATTAGCCTTAGCCACCTTGTCTCGCGTCATCATTGTGGCTGGAGGCAGAGCTGCGGGAGTACGTCTCGGTGGCCCACCTGACACACTTCCCGTATTAGAATGGTGTGAGAACGACGACAGAGTGTTGGTCTGTGGACGCGCGAAGACATTACAATGGCTGTCGGTGTCTGTTACTGGAACATCGATATCGCTGCGTCCATTGCAACGTGTGGAATTGAAAGCTGCACCTCTGTGGCTTGGATGGCTCGGTGGCACTTTGGCAATATTTGACGCTAACGAGAATGTGAGACTGTGGGGAGAGGACTATGATAAGCCACTTGACCTTTCTCATGTTGAGCCGGTTTATGCATCTGCTTTCTTTAAGGCAAGTTAAGTGGTATTTATTTTCATTAGTTTTATTTGCTGTATGATTCAATTTAGTCACATTAAATCATAATTTCCTTCTCTCTTTCTCTTGTAGGGTTTATGGACTGACGGCAGAGTGTCGCGCGCAATGTGCAGAGTTGGCGTAAGCGCCTTAGGAGGTGCTTGCGTCGTGGAAGGTGCTCTTTCGTTGCTAGGGAGACGAGGCATTGTGCGCGTCAGACCCCGAGACCTAATAGCTAGAGCGAAAGCCTTCCTAGCATCTGGTCACCATTTGCAAGCACTACGATTACTGAGTACTGCTCAAGGGCCAGAAGCTAAAGCACTTGCAAACTATTTTATATTAAATTTATCTGAACGGCCTCACATACTGGATAGCAGAAATATTGCAGAGCAAGTTATAAAATTGTGCTTAAAATTCGATTTAAGGTAAGCATAGTAATGACACAGAATACATAATAGTACAGTAATGTGTGTTACATGATGAATATAATGTTGCTATTACCACATATTTATCTAGGTACCTTTTTTATTTTATTAATTACCTAGATCCTCATATTTACAGTTATTCATCTTATTTTCTAGCGATGAATTATGGACAACGTTATGGGAAAGCTGTTCAAGCGAAAATGCATTTGTAGAAGCCCTAGGCGATGCGGCAGTGCGCGGAGATTTTTCCTCCAATGCGCCTTCTCCAGATTCAATTCAGGTATATAAACCAAATATTATGCTATTCAGTACATAGTACATGATACAGATTGATTTTCTTGTCTTTTTGTAAATTGCATTTCTTTCAACTTTTATTTTTTAATCAAGAAAAGAAAGTTCTTTACTGTTTCTCAATAAAAGCGCGGATATGAGCGCGTTCGTTCGATTATGCAACTATTACCATTGCCTCAAATAAAAAAAAATATTTTAAGTTTTATTCATTCTTCGTATTCGAGTTTGTTGATTGATATTAATTTTTATACTAGTCTCATTGCTTTTACCTCATAATTTAAGCTCGCAACAAATAAGCAAGATCGATCGGGAATAGATTTGGTAATTTCATTACCCCAGCTTGGATCCCGCAAAAGATCCCTAGCATAGATTAGCATAATATTAAACATTATAGGCGTTAATCGAGCGTTTGGCGGAGTTCGAGCCGGGTCTGGTAGAGCGCGTGGTGGCGTCGCTGCCGCTGACGTCCCTGGATCCACACCGCGCCAGCGTCTTCACCAGGGAGCGGCGGCTGTGGCGGGGCGTCGGCGCCATTGCCGCCGCCTTGGGTACTGTGGACCTTTTATTATTTGTTGTAGCTATGTAATTGTTAATTTAGGTGCGCGTAAAGCTAAATAAAGGGTACGAAAATGTTCTAGTTCAATTAGCAAAATTCAAAAATTACCTTCCAGGCTGTTTGGAACTAATCTCGAAATACCCCATTACTCAATAAGACCTAAAATCTAAAAGACCTTTTCTCATAAGAAATGAAACCCGAATGGGCTTACTACCAAAAAGAGCGGTTCTCAATATATACTGTTGTCAATAAGACTCAATTTCAAATGAACCGAGTCTCATTGAAACTTATTCCCAAAACGTCTCATTCCCAAAATACACTAAAATATATACACATGGAAATATCAAAACAAACGATTCTCTTATTGACTAATTTTTAGAACGTCCTAGGCCCAAACTACACTAAATGTTTGATTCAGCAGGTTGTAAGTAAACAATGCTAAGACAAGTCCAATATATAAATATTTTAGTACAGTTTTGAACCCCAAGCTTGCATTACACTAAGTTGCATGTCGTCCCATATTTGGTATCAACTGTTTTATTCCACCTAATGCATAACGTGCCATATATGCACATTTTGCTTTCCATGAAATATAAAAATCATTGGTACTGATACATTTTTTTTACATTTTAAAGGGTTCCATTAACTCAAAACTATAAGATATTTTTTTCCTGCAATGATATGAAATTCCATGCGGTAAGGGGTTAAGTAAGGTTAATCTTATATTATTTACATAAAAGTATGTTATGTAATTATAAGAAGCAGAGGTTTTTTAAATATTTGTTCGACATATTAAAGTACTTACTTCATACATAAAAGTTATTTTTATTATGAGTAGAATAGATAAAATAGAATCGGTCTCACAAGAGAAAACCTGAGACCAGCAGTGGTAGGGGCTTTGCTAAAATTAGTAGATTTCTTCATTCCGTGTGTAACCCAGAACTTAGTTTTGAAAAAAAACAGCCTTTTTCGCCAAAACGCACGGCAGCAGGTCTATTGAGAGGCAAAACTCATTAAGTTTTTTTTGATACCTAAAACTTTTTTTATCTTTT
Organism: Eudonia lacustrata; assembly: GCA_947562085.1. Classification (NCBI taxonomy): domain Eukaryota; kingdom Metazoa; phylum Arthropoda; class Insecta; order Lepidoptera; family Crambidae; genus Eudonia; species Eudonia lacustrata. The sequence goes on along the minus strand of OX387321.1, from coordinate 12,571,243 downwards.
TGATAGTGTTGAAATTTGACTGGTGATTTTGTCTCTGAGAGAATATAATAAATTAAGGAATTTAGTGTGTTTAGGGACTAGGACATTTTGAGAATAAGTTTTTATGATAATCGAGTACTTTGATCATCGATTTAGAATACCTAGATACACAAACAACGCCTCACACGCGGCTTCAATCAATTGTGCTAAAAACGCGTTCTAGCACAATTGCACTCGTAGTCGCGCGCCGATCACCGTCAAGTCAACATGCCTAAGTGCTCCGTGAAAAAGTGCAAAAATAATACTTCAAATAGCTTAAAAAAGGATGGGGTTTCGTATTTTTGCTAAGTATTCATTCAAGGTTTCATAATCTAATGAATTTGTGGCTAAATTTACCTTCTACCTAAGTAAAAACATTATTTTTCTAAAATAGTTTGAATAAATCGCTTACGCGGTTGTCCCTTTCCCTCGTGTGACGCTATTCACGTGTTATAAGGGACGAAACCGGACCGCCTAACACGTGCAATAGAAATAAAACCTTATCTCTGGGGAATAAAGTTGTATTTAATTATTATAAATATGGTCTTGGCACATTAAACGTTTTTAAATTGTCTACTATACACGTATACTTACAACTAAGCTAGTCGGGACACTTTTTCGACGTGAATTTGTAGGTGACGGTGTATCTAGGTACTCTAAGTCGATGACTTTGATACTAGAATTTAGTGTATTTTGGGAATAAGTTTCAATGAAATTCGGTTCATTTGAAATTGAGTCTTATTGACAATAGTATATATTGAGAACCGCACTTTTTGGTAGTAAGTCCATTCGGGTTTCATTCCCTATGAGAAAAGGTATTTCGAGATTAGTTCCAAACAGCCCGAAAGGAAAAATTCATCTGCAAATGCGATAAACGATACGAGCAGTTACTGTTAGCTTTCATAACCATATGTAGATTTTTTTTTGTTTGCGTTCCGAAACCACCTCTCGCACACAGCGAGAGGTGGTTTCGGAATTAAAAATGAGAATAAACGTATTTGTTTATTTCGAGCAGGCGGCAGCAGCGGTGCGATGCGCGAGCTGGCGCCGTACGTGGAGGCGGGGTGCGGCGGCGGCGCGGCGTGCAGCTGCGCGGGCGACGCGCTCGTGCTGGCCGCAGCCGACGCGCTGGCGGGGCGCGGCGCGGCCAGCCGCCCGCTGCCCGACCACGCGCGCCCCTCCGCGCGCCACGACGCGCTGCACACGCTGCTGGCCGCTGACGTGAGTAAAGCGCACAAGCTAGTGCGGCCGCGGCTGACGCACAGTGTTGCCTCGCCAAAGAAAATCCGGACAATATTATTTTGTTGTTGGATTGTGTTGGAAATGAGTTAGTAGATGCTTAAAAACAAGTTAATGCATAAACAAAATAATTAGAATAACAAAAATAATTAATTTTCCAAAAAAAACGGAGTTTTCATCATCCACGTCACTGCTGTCACTTGATATTATATCATTCTTTAATTTTAGCATGTTAATTACATTCTATGGTAAATGTTTAATTGTTTTTTGTGGTTGTCTACGGAGGCTTGAAATTAGAGGATCGTATGTTATTAATAAACGATTAAATACGTCTCCTATACACTTTTCCCGACTGAATTTCTTAGTAAACTTTTCTCGGTATCGCTTGATGTCCTTGCTGCGAGCCTCCTGTGCTTCTTCCGACAATAGTCCTATAGGAAGTAAAAAATTGATATAACAGCAGAGGCGTGAAATAGAATTTTATGTACGCTCGTGGGCATATACAAATCCACAACATTTTCCGCAAGGAATAAATGAAAATTTGGTTCAACATACGCATAATTTTATTTGTTTTTCCAAAAGTAGATAAGCTACCAAATATTTCTACGTAAATTAGAAAGTGGAATCTAGTGGAGCACATAAACATAAACCTTCATCAACAATCGAAATTATTTTACAATATTTTCATGATTACTTAAGAGCGTTTACGCCACACACTAGCGCCGCCAATGAAAAAAAAAACATATCTAGTAATTAGAAATAGAAAATCAAATTATGCTCAACAAACTATCTGAATGAAGTAATTTAGTTAAATATGGCGTTATAGTTAAAAGTGGCCGTAACGTCTTATTTAACTAAACCATAACATGTGAGGTGTTCATTAGGTGACGTAAAAATGCTAAATTACTTCATTCATATAGTTTGTTGAGCATAATTTGATTTTCTATCTCTAATTACTAGATATGTATTTTTTTTTCATTAGTGGCGCTAGTGTGCGGCGTAAACGCTCTTAATGACCAAATATAATATTAAACTTTAAAACATACCTTCTGCTCCACGATTCATTATAAATCTCACAAATAACTTAAACTAATATTTTATACGAATTTCAAAATAACAATGTTTAGTACGCGTAATTGCACCGAGGCAAGTCATGCAAGTTTAACGTTTCGTATCTTGATATTGTTTAAGATTTATCCTCAACTTGATACACGATAAAATAGTGTCTTTATTCGATACTAGCTGTGCCCCGCGGTTTCACCCGCGTTAGTTAGCGAACAATCTATTAAAAAACAATTTTAAGAACATCACGCTATGATCACTAAGAGTATATATAGTAAAAAATTACACGGGAAACGGAAGAATAAAGGAACGCTTGGAAAAAATATTAGTAAGACCCCCGGTCTTATAAAATATGGATATATACAGGGTGTTTGGCGCATCGTGTGCCAAAATGAATTGGCCGACAAAAAGGGTCATCTGCTATACTTTTAGCCCCCATAACACGTTCCATGCCCGACGGTTATTTATATTTGTTGACTTTTTGAGTTATTTAACCAAAAAACCCAAAATACCGCATTTAAACTTAAATAAAAAAAACTAGGATTTAGCCTCGAAATTAAAATTTTATTTTGATGTGCATTGATGTAAGATTCTATCAAATTCAAATTTGCTGATAGTTGTCATCTAGTTTTTTTTTCAATTAAATTCCAAAGTTTCAGAAATGTTAAACATAAAATAAAAATTCCAATTTATATTGCTATAAGGAAAAACTAAAAAAGATCGGGATCTTTCGACTCTCTCAAAAATTCTTTAGTTTATCCTCTTTCAATCGGTATGCTAATGTCATTAAAATAATAATAAAAACTTTACTAAATCGCTAAATTAGTCCTTCGACTCAAGTCAGGCTGATATTAAAAATTAGGGCTAACTCCTTTGAAATTAAAGACCTAAATTGTTATTTAAATGTTTTGTACAATATCGGTTTAAAAACCCAAAAACCACGAGGGGAATTAATAAAAACTCCACACTCAGAACGGAGGCAAACTTTATTGTAAACTGACAACTACTTTATATTACTGAGTGGTAGAGCCACGCTGCGTTGCAGCACGAAATAGGCCGGCTCACCCGGCGAAATACCACCCTCTCACAGAATATCGGCGTGAAACAACGGCACTCGTTGCTGTTGTGTTTCGTCCAGTGAGTGAAAGTACCGGAGGCCCATCTCTCACCCCTCCCCCCTCCCAATTCCTACTCCCTCCTCAAGATCCAACTCCTTCCTCAAGGTCGGCAACGCATCCGCGATTACTTTGGTTTTGCGGGTGTCCATGGGCGGCGGTGATTGCTTTCTATACCGGGGAACAGGGAGTGCAAAAATAGGCCTTCCGAATATTTACAGTGACTACATTATGACTGACTTATTATCTAAACCTTACAAGATTATTTATACAATATAAACTGTGTAGATATGGAGGGTGGATGCCGTGTGTTATCTTAATCAGATCTACACGCGATTAGGAATGCGTTTACAAACTCGTTAACCATACGTGAAGATAAAAAATTATGTGGCGACCGCAGGCCGCCACAGTACTCCCCCTCTCGAAAAGGAAAAAAAATCGTTCAGGTCTTCAGCTTCTTTTGCGTTTTCCGTTGCGCGTAGATCGCGTGTAGATCTGATTAAGATAACACACGGTTAGGAATGCGTTTACAAACTCTTTAACCATACGTGAAGATAAGAAATCATGTGGCGACCGCAGGCCGCCACACTTTCCATCAAGTGACCCATCTGCTCGTATGCCTCCTTTTAACATTAAAAAAAAATTTAAGAAAACACTTTATTCACAACACATTAACACGGCGCTATCTCTTGGTCAAAACTCGAACTAAACATTCAACATGATTTGTCGCAATTGATTATTATTCTTAAACAAAACTTTTTGTTGTTACAAATCTTGCTCAAAATGTTAGCCTCTTTTACGAATGCAGCCACATCTCTTGCGTATTTCTACTGTAGTTGTAGGTACGAAGTGTCATTTCACTCTTAATTGTGACAAAAGCAGCTTCAATGCGTTGTCGTAATTCCTCCTTTCTGTCTCTTCACTCGTGAATTTGCATCTTTCGGTGCCCAGTGCAAATTGATAATCCCTTAATGAATAAACTTCGACTCATCCGTCCAAAGGATTATTTTTATTATCCAATGGCCTCGTTCCCCAGGCCTAACTCCGTTAGAATTTTACGTCTGGGGACGAGCTAAAGAGCTTGTATACGAAACAGAAGTTGAAACAAGTAGTAGTTCCTGAGATTAGCGCGTTCAACTAAACAAACAAACAAACTCTTCAGCTTTATAATATTAGTATAGATTATGCGTATGAGGTTATTTTACTCCTACCTTACATTTATTAAAATCGACTATCGTCCGGCTTTGGCAACACTGTGCGACGCGCTGCACACGCTGCTGGCCTGCTGACGCGAGTATAGCGCGCGGGCTAGTGCAGCCGCGGCCGCTTGCTGCCCGACCACCCGACCACTGTGTTGCTGGTTTCCAAATGATACATGCAATAACTTTTTAATCCAAATATTTTTCTTTATTACCATTGTGCTGTTGCGACTATGGTTGAATGGTACTTCATACGTTGTTGACCTTTGGCCAGCAGTAGCTCCGTATAAATGCTAACACTTTAGTATACGTGGCGGCAGGCGCGCTGCGCCGGGCGGTCGCCGCTGCGCGCGCTGGTGTTCCACGAGGCGGGCGCGGCGGCGCGGCTGCTGGAGCAGAGCGCGCGCGACGCGCCGTTCGCGGGCCCGCTCGCCAAGCAGAACCGGCTGCGAGTGGCGCGCGCGCTGCTCGACATGGCGCCCGACTTGACGGCGAGTACACACGCATGCATGCACTCACACACAACGTACACACGCACGCTCGCACTTTTATTTCGCCCGCTCTTTGGGTACGAAAAACTAACATCACTTAACAGTTCTTTAAAACATTAACTTATTCTTGGTGGTCGCGCAAAGACCAGTACCGCGTGCACGGATCTTTTATCGACCGATAAAGTGACATTAGACGATAAAATTTGACAGTTCAAGTCGACAAATTAACATCGGCAGCATGGGACTTGCTTTATCGACCCGTAGATATAATTGGTAAATTTCATCTATTTTGTTTAAAAGCTAGCATGGGACTCGAAAATGACATTTCTTGTGGATAAATTATATCGATTTGTAGATAAATTTATCGGCATCTAAAAATTGGTAGATAACGTTATCGACACTCGACGCCATTGGAAAGTTACTAAATATTACACTTTTCTTGGGCGGTCGTAAAAAAATGGATTTCGGGCACTTTTTGCTGGTTGCAGAAGAGACGCAACGGCGACGTCGCGAAGAAACTAACATTGTCCGGCGCCATCTGATGAAGAGAATCAACCCCATGGATTAAGAAGATTCTGATTTCATGAGGTTGTTTCACATATCTGAAAATATTTAAGATCATTCGTAATATTCAGGATTGCGTTCAACTTCAATCAGATCTTGCTAACTTTAAGGAATTCTGTAAGTTAAATAAACTTTTCTTGAATCCGGATAAGTGTCATGTTATATCTTTTTCTAGAAAATTTACCCCTATAAAATTCGGTTACACCCTTTGTGGTGAGCCTCTGTCTAGAGTCACTCAAATCCGTGATTTAGGTGTAACCATGGATTCTAGACTTACTTTTGTACCGCATGTTGATAACTTACTAGCTAAATATTTTAAGCAACTTGGATTTATCCTGCGCATGGGCAAGCCATTCAGATGTTCTTTTACATATAAGATTCTTTTTAACAGCTTCGTGCGTAGCCGATTAGAATTTGCCTGCAGTGTTTGGCATCCTTTCTTCAACATTCATGTTGATAGAATTGAAAGAGTGCAAAAGAAATTCATCAGAGCTCTGGATTATAGGATGGGTCACGACCATATTGATTATAAACGGTCTGCTAGCAGATACAAAGTCGAATTTCTTTGTAATCGTCGTGATTATATCGATGTAGTCAATTTGTATAAAATAATAAATAATAAGATAGACTGTACACCTTTGCTTAATCAGATACATTTCAGAATGCCCCGGAAACGTGAAAGGTCCTGTGTTAAGAAATTTCTTTTCTCCATTAAGAAATCTAACAAACGTTACGTTGGCAATAGTTTTATCCGGCGATCATGTGAGACTTATAATAGCAAATTTTTGGATGTGGACATGTTTCAAAATTCATTAGAAAAATTTAAAGAAAACCTTAAAGCCTTGTTGTAACCATGTAAATGTTAGTGTTAATGCAATATTATTATATATATATTTTTTTTTTTTTTTGTTTAGCTGTGTTACTCATAAATAAGTTAATTAAGGAAACTAAAGGTCTAGACACGTGGTAGAATCATGTAATACAATATTGTATATTGACTGTTTGTTTCTGAAATAAATAAATAAATATCTCGAGAAATAGCCTTTGTGGTTATCGAGAGCATTTGGGGCGCGATCCGACGGATTAGATCAAACGGATTGCCCGTCCATGTTGTTGTAAGTAGCAGGAATTTAGTTTTTTCTTTTCGTATTTCATATTTTTATTCTAACCTCAACAATCTACTTTTTGCCGGTTCTCACCGCTGTGCTGTTTCATACCGTCGGTAGTTATCAGCGGTACATTGGGCAAGAATATAACTTAGCGTTGGGACAATGCACAGTTAGCAAAGTTGTGAAGGAGGTCTCTGAAGCTATTGTGCGTTGTCTTTTGCCCGTCTATATTTGATTTCCCAGCAACCCGGCTGATAGGGCCCTAATTGTCGCCGGCTTTTTACAAAAGCATGGAGCAAGTAATCCACTAAAAGTAATCCACTAACAAATAAGTAAATATTAGGTACGATGTTTTTTAAACGACTTGGAAAATGTGATACTTAGGTACTTTGGTGGTTCCGAGTTCCGACATAGTAAAATAATATTAAATAAATAAATGGATAATATTAAAATTCCTTTAAAAACCCTACTCGATAAGAAACAGAACACAAAACAAAGATAATTTAATGACTGTTTACGTGCCGTAAACATGCAATAACGGCGAACGTGCACTCAGCAATCACGTAATACAAGATTGATTGTGAAGAAGAACTACCGCATTGTCAGCAAATAAATACAGCATCAAACCATTGTCAAACACCAATCTTTATTAATAAATTAATATACACATATGTAAATAAATTGATATAAAATAGCATGTAAAATTAAAATAAATCACATTAGTAACCACACTTCAGACGTGTTGTGATTCTGTTTACCTACCATCGCCTACGAATCCTCTCACTGCAGCCAAGACACCTTTAGCCGTCAGATATCTGATCAGTCCTGTGAGCCTGCTTGACTGTCAGTGAGAAAATCCATCCTTATACCTTGTTGCTTCCACTTTCCGCTTGTTACCTTAGGTCGACTGGTACAAGCATCCTTATTTATTTATATGTGTATTTATTAACTTTATGGGTAGGGCTAGGGCTGTTAGGGCACTAGGGTATTAGCCGTTCTTCCCTTTCCAATATGTATATGTATAGTGTGCTAGGAGAATAACTATTTCACTATAAAATCACTAACATTTAAAAATATAAGATTCGAATGAATGATGAACGAATGGGACGATAAAATTGCCGTGTTGCCATTTTTAAATATCGCTAAAATAGAACACGATAAAACCTACCGATCCGAGTCCCGTGCTAGCGGTTGTAGATAAAATTCGATAGATAAACGGTTTTGTCGACCGATAAATCTATCGATCGGTAAGATCCGGGCTCGCACCACAGTGCTCATGACAAACGAATAGTCAAGGCTGATAACGATAAACGAAGCACCTAGTTCTGTTTATGTGCCAAATAGTCACTAGCTGGTAATGTTTCTTTTGGGTAATTATTACTATTTATTAACTTTTATTGCAGGATAACAAGTCGCGCACAGAAATATTAGAATTTATCACCGGGCAACTGAGTACAGGCGCGCTGCCTGCGGACCCGGAGGTTTTGAAAGGCACGCAGGAGCTGGCGGCGGCGGCGGGCGGCGAGCGAGCCGACCGCGCGTTCCTCACACTAGCCGCGCGAGCGCCACGCGCCCGCCTGCTCGCCCTGCGCGCCACCGCCGAACAGCGCCCGCGCATCCTCTGGCGCATAGACGCCAGCCTCAAGATTCACGATAACGCCCTACACAATTTTTTTCAGATAGATAATCCTTCCCCCGACGACATCGACGAACTTTTCGAATATCTCCGTTTGCGTATCGAAGCGGACGGCGAGAACGTGAAACTCGAACCCCATCTCTCGGCTCTGATAGCGCTTCGACCGAAGGCGATGGCCGCCCTTCTTCCCGATAACTGCTTAGATACGGTCGCGCCGATATTAAAGACGGCCCCGAGCGAGAAGACCGTTGAGTTCGCCGAGAGCCTTCTCGAGAACGGCCGGCTCAGGGGCGAGGCGGCAGCGGCGCATCTGAAAGCGCTCTGCGTGATCCGGCCGGCAGACGCGGCGGTCTTCCTCGCACGGAACCCGGGCGTCGTCCGGCCCGAGGACGCGCTCGCGATAGTGCGGGAGACGGGCGCCGGCGAGGCCGAGGCGATCTGCCTCGAGGCGGCGGGCGACACCAGCGGCGCGCTCGACGTGCTATTGCGGCGCGCGGCCGCCGGGGACGAGGCCGCCGTCACCGAGGCTGCCGAGCTGTGCGCTCGCGCCGCGCCTGCCGCGCCCGCCGCCGTCGCCGAGGAGATGTGGACGAGGCTGCTGAAGAGCGCAGGCCCCGCGCCGCTCGCACTCATACTGGAGGCGGCCGCGTACCTGCCGGTGGAGGTGCTGGTCGCGCGCGCGGGCGAGTCGTGGGGCGGGGCGCTGGCGCTGCTGGCGTGCGCGGCGCGGCGGCGGCGGCAGTGGGCGGCGGCGGGGCGCGTGGCGGCGCGTGAGGCGCACGAGGCGGTGGCGCGCGCGCTGGCGGCGGCGCGGCGCGGGCTGGCGGTGCGCGGCGGCTGCGCGGTGTGCGGCCGGGCGCTGGCGGCGGGCGCGCCCGTGCGCACGACGCACTGCGGGCGCGCGCGGCACGCGGGCTGCGGCGCGGGCGGCGGCTGCGCGTGCGGCCGGCGCGTGCCCGAGGCGGTGTGGTCGCCACCGCCGCCGCCGCGCCGCGCGCCCTCGCCGGCGCAGGAGCACGCACTGCGGCTGGTGGCGCCGCCGCGGCCTGATCTCGAGGGAGTCGTGTAGCTCTCCGCCGTCCGATGTGTATCTGTACGATTTGGTACGCTAATTGTTGAAGCTATTTTATTCTGTACAATAAACTTGTGATCATTAAACACTCGTTTAATTACCTACAACAACTGTATCATATCTATACTAATATACATCTACTACTATGTTTAATGTAGGATTAGTTTGACAGGAGAAAATATTAGTTAGTTACTAGATAGCGCTAGTGTGTACATACTGAATCGCGGTATATCGCTTTGTTATGTACCAAGCATATATATTGTGTGGTGCTGGGGATAAAGAATTGCACCAACCCATCTCTTCCCGTGGGTGTCGTAAAAGCCGACTAAGGGACCATTCCAGAGGATGGGCAGCAGCATCTCTCTGAGGTTAAGTCTCAACTTACAGCGATCGCCAACCCGCCTGCCAAGCGTGGCGATTACGGCAAATACCCCTCATATCCTTGGGGGAGGCCTTTGTCCAGCAGTGGACGTCTTTTGGCTGAGATTATGATGATGATGATGAAGCGAATATATAAGGCTGACGAAAATATTATATTAACTTTACTTTGGAAAATAATGTTTTTCTTTATCATCATCATCATCGGAGGTCATTCGAAGCCGGATTTTAACGACGAACATTTATATCGAAATCGGAACGGGCACCAACTTATATAGCGGAATAAACAAATCAGAGCAAAGGTTGTATGGGCGAATAAACTGCAAGTACATTTATCAATACTAAATTAGAAAGTTGAACGGTTCAAGCAAATTTAAACTTTAATTGAAACACAGTAATTTTTTATTTTGAAAATTTAACAGTTTGCTTGGACTTGTAGTGTGAAAGAAGACATTATAAAACTGAGTTAAAGGAGCGTTTAAAAACATTCACTTGTTTATACAAACAAGATTCTTTAGAGTTACACAATGATATGGAACAAATTGGTGTAAAATTGCCTAGAATTGCTATACCAATATATTCTGCAATGTATTCGGAATGGACAACTTTCCGGATTTCACATATCGCTCATTCACAACAATAAAACTTTACAAGATGTGCAAAAGCTTCATTACCTACTTGAAGAGTTACTAAACTGGTGAAGCAGAACAACTTCTGCGGCTTCTACCGATATCAAGTGAAAACTATTCCGTGTGCTGGGAACTGTTAGAGCATAGGTTTAACCTTTTCACCGCCAACAACTTCTATTCGTATTCTATTCTTCGAAGTTCGAGATTTTCGTGCCGTCCACGCCAGCACTTCTATAGTTCTTCATTGTACCTACTTTATTAAAATACATTTACGATACATAAAACATTTGTTTCTTTTGTAATTTTATTAGATGGACACAATTGAAGCCATATTTTTTATTTTCCCAGGCAAAACAGGCTTTGTGACACTGATGAGGATGGTGCTGAATTCAATAGTGAATATTTGGAGTTCATCAATTCGCATTCATCTAAATACCACGATATTATAACAAAAGTACGTAAAGTGGTAAAAATATTTAGGAGTTCTACAAAAAATGATGACATACTTCAAAAGCATTTGAGACCTGATTTTGGTAGGGAAAACTCGCTGAACTAGCATTTCTGCCATTTTAGGCCGTTTTCTGAAGTTGAAAACGTCTATGATAAAAGCTTTGATTAATTTAAATAAAGACATTGCCTTTACTGACGATGATTGGAGAAATATAGATGAGCTACATAAAATCCTAGGTGTCATTAGGACTGTCATAGAGGCACTATGTCGACGCGATGCAACGTTACTTACAGCCGATGTTTCCCTAAAATTTGCGTTGAAGAAAATGAAAGAAATGAACACACAATTAAGTAAAAAAATGGCAGATGCATTATGTCAACGATATGCCAAAGGGTGACTAACTCATGCAGCAAAACATTCAAAATGAAGACGAGACTGTTTTTTTCTCGGCCTGCAGGTGATCAAATGCTACATGAGATTGTAAATCTGATTAAGCACACAAGCAAAATTCAAAATATACCTCATGAATTTACGCTAGATCAAGACCTTCAGAATGTTGGCAATACTGACACACAGCTATTAACAAATGAAGAGGAACTTAACATAGAGTTAAGCCAAGCTGTTGCTATTGCTCCTGAAACTAGTACTGTGCCCATCAGACGATTTGCTTACTACTTACTTTCATGTATGAGTTGAAATGGCACTATTTGAAAATGGTGGTCAGCGCCAAAGAGGTATCTATCTCTGGTGTATGACTTTCTAAAAACCATCCCACCTACTAGTGTGGAGCCGGAACGTATATTTTCTTCGGCTGGTATTGTCTCCAATAAATTGCGCTCGTCTTTAACTTACATGTTATGGTTTAGTTAAATAAGACGTTACGGCCACTTTTAACTATAACGCCATATTTAACTAAACCGTAAAAGGTGTTCCTTAGGTGACGTAAAAATGCTAAATTACTTCATTCAGATAGTTTGTTGAGCATAATTTGATTTTCTATCTCTAATTAAGTACTAGATATGTTTTTATTTCATTGGCGGCGCTAGTGTGCGGCGTAAACGCTCAAGTGACAAAACTTTGAATGCTCTAATTTTTTTACGTTCACATTATTTAAGTAAGGCCCGATTTTTCAATCCTCAGGGTACCTAGTGTGAGTTTTGTTTACTATCCGTATTCATTCGATTACGTTTACGAAAACGAAAATTAGTATGGCATTGAAGCAGCGCCCCCTGGCGGCATACGAGAAGAGTTAACATTTTCCCATACAAATTCTCGTTTTCGTAAACGTGATCGAATAGCGAATAAAACTCGCACTTGGCACTCAGATAAGTCTTATCCAAAGAATAAGATTGTCATTGTGACATATTTTCTAAAGAGAATCTGTCATTATGTGAAATTATTCAATGAATAAACTGACTGTAAAGGCCTGTTTTCACTTTGATTAGTGCGAGTGCAGGTGATTAGTAATTGCGAGTGTTTAGTGCAGGTGTGTAGTGCAAGAAGTGTCCAATTTTGTCAAGTGGCTGTGTTTAGTAAATTCAGTTGTTAGCGTCCGACGCCAAACGCTAAACACTGCTGTCCAGACGTGTGTAGTGCAGCACAGTGCGGCAGGCTGCGAGTGAGGGGAAAAGGAAGGCGCGCGGGACGTGGCTACTCGCAGTCCACTCGCAAAAAAATAGAACCCGCGTCTAATCACTTTACTACGCATGTTACTAATCACTCGCACTAATCAATCGCTGTCCACACGAGTTTACTCCTAATCACTAAGCACCTGCACTAATCACTAATCAAAGTGAAAACAGACGATTGTAAATCAGCCCTAAGAAGAAAAACTTATAAGGTTAACAAAAAAAGACGATAATGCGAAAAAATACATAATTTTATTAAATTAAACAGATCGTAAGGTTTGCAGCCCTGCGAATCCTGCGATTAATCAAACCCATTCAATTCATTTAATTCAACTTTACGTTGAGGTGTTGGTACTTCAAACTGACAGTTAAAATGTTCGGCTGCCATTACACATTCATTCGATCTCGATCGTGCTCCTCATCTTGCTAGAATTATTTTTATGTACCATTATTTATCATTTTTATATAGTACTAGTGACCCGCCCCGGCTTCGCACGGGTGCAATGCTGATACTAAATATACTACAGAATGTCTTTATATACAACGTTCACAACTTTTTTGTCAATAGACATTACAAACATGTTTTCTTTAGAGGTTACTCTTGAAAGAGCGACATATAATTGGCCATGTGAAATACACTCAACGCTGAAATCTAAGCCTGCAACGTTGAAAGTTTGACCCTGCGATTTATTAATGGTCATTGCAAATATATCTTTACCGGAAATTATAGGCGTTCAAATTGGAATGGTAAATCCGATGGTATCAGAGGAATTCGGGGAATCAATACATCTTCTCCGGTACCACATCCGGTGAGTATTGTGCACAATGAAAGTTTTTAGTGATTTTACCGGCAAACGCGTGCCATTGCAAAGTTTAGGTGGATTCAGGTTTCTTAATAAAATAACAGGAAAACCTACTTATAACACCATTTTATGAGGAGGGAGTCCAGACGGGTTCAAAGAATTAAGAAATTCTGTAGGAAAATGGACAGCTTCTTCCAAATCGAGAACAGTATCGACCGAGTAGTATATTTGCGTCGGCGCATCAATCTTTGAAAGAATCAAGTCACCTTTACCTTATCTACTTGTTCGTTAGTTGGTGACAGAATCGCTCTTTCTTTTTAACCAAGATATAGCCTTACAACTTATGTTATCAATGTCGGGATAGACATTGTTGACCAACTCTTGGATGTTGTCTGTCAAAACACAAAGGTTTTCTAGGTTAATCCTTCCATCACTTTGTGTTAACTCTCCATTGCCAACTTTTAGCAGCATCTCTGAAAAAAGCCTGTTCTTACGTGAAGACAACGAAACCCTCATGTTAGTTTTAAGCTCTAATTTATTAACATGTGGCCATGTCCCTTTTTAGGGAAGCATTTATTTCGTCAGCACGTGTTCCTCGAGTCACAACTGGTAGGATTTGACGAAAGTCTCCTGAGAACAGAATTGTACATCCACCCATAGGTGAATTTTCGCTGCGCAAATCGCCTATCCAGTGCCTCCACAGACGTCTTGTTTGACAAGGTGGCTTCATCCCAGACTATTAATGAGCAGTCACGCATCAATTTTCCCTTTATTGCTCTGTTTAGAAACACTACAGACGCTGTTATCATCATTGGTGGCGATTTTCAGCGGGAGCTTGAATGTAGAGTGTGCGGTTCGGCCTCCTTCTAAAAGCGTAGCAGCAATGCCGGATGATGCGACAGCTAATGCAATTTTTCCGGTAGATCTCACTTTTGTTAAAAGCAAATTGATTAAAAATGTTTTTCCTGTACCTCCTGGGGCATCAAGGAAAAATATTTTTCCTTCATTATTATCAATTGATGATAGTAATGTAGTGAATACTTTTTCTGATCGACGTTCAATCGTGGCTCATCTTGAGCTACGCTATGTGCCTGCATTTTAAATCTGTAATATCTTCGAAAATATTCATTTAAATTAGATGCTGTAAAGGGCCACATTGATTTATATTAAATGCACAATTTATTTAAGGTCCTTAATTGGATAAGGAATAATGCTGTATTGCTTAAAATTGCTTCGTAAATAAGCCGTTATTTCTCGTAAAAAGTAAAGGACAAAAAAAATATTATTGTGGGTTATCCCTAAGAGATAGACGTATACCATCGCGGACTTTTTTGGAGACCTTTTTAAGGTGTACAATACTGTAGAACATTATTTTGATCTAACTCGTAGGGTTCAGCCAGCGTTTGCAATTCAAGCGCAAAAAAATGTGAAACCTCTTCAATTATCAGTGTTTCTCTACTATATTATGCATGCATTGCAGCATGTATTATACACACAAACCTTCCTTTTGAATCATTCTATCTATTAAAAAAAACCACATCAAAATCCGTTGCGTAGTTTTAAAGATCTAAGCATACATACATACATAGGGACAGCGGGAAGCGACTTTGTTTTATACTATGTAGTGATTTTTAATTATTTATAACTAGTAGGATAGAGAGGAACAGAGTTTTGGAGGAATGTAGCGGATCGTGATCCAGATTGAATATGTAATGGCCGCCTACGGATTGGCAACCCTGAACTCCCGGCAGCGCCGGCTTTAGGGGGGGGCGACCCGGGCGGTCGCCCGGAGCGCCAGCAGGGCCCAGAGGGCACCGCGTGCGCTACCGCGAGGCCCTAACTTTACCACTTAATTTGATATCTATCAATCTAAAGAAAAGCTAAATTCATAAATAAGCATTGTTCTATATTGCAAGAAAAGTTAACGACGGCGTTTAATGACTCCCGGTATGCATCTCTATCAAACGAAACGGGGAAATACCCGTCGGTTTAAAAAAAAAATCAAGATAAATTTATGAGACATGTAGCAATTTTTTTTAATTTTTAATGGATTTGCTAGAAAAAAACATGCAACACATTGATCTAGAAAGCGCATGTAAAGTTATTGACTATTATCCCGATGATGTGGATGAATATTTAGTCAATGAATGCATCCAATTAAAAACTTATTTGCTTCAGTCGACAGAGTCCTACTCGTCTTGCGTAGGCATTAGTAGACAAGAAAAGAAGCTTGTTGACGTATTCCCGAACTGCTATACAATCTTAAAAATATATATAAGTTTACTAATCACAAGCTGCGAAGCCAAGCGCTCCTTTTCCAGGATGGCATATAATTATAGAGAATAAATACAGAACGACGATGTCAAACTCACGACTTAGGCCCGGTTTTTCAATTCTCAGATAAGTTTTATCCAACGAATAATTTTGTCATTGTGACATATTTTCTAGGGAGAATCTGTCATTATGTCAAAATTGTTCAATGAATAAATTTTAACTGACGATTGAAAAATGCCCTTAACCATTTATCCGTTTTGTCCATAAATGTTGATTTAACTAAGAACTTAGAATGTGAGGAGCAAATTAAAAATTTGCCAAAGGAAAGTGCAGGAAGGTTGCTTTATAATTTGTCAATTTATTTACGGTTATATTTAACAAAGAGTAATGCATAATATATTTTATCTACACTAATGTTGTAACATTCTACTTATGTTTCCAATACTTGACTTATAATTACTACTGTTATAGCGCAGACAACAAAACACTCAATTTAAGCAATTTCACATGATGGTATAATATCCACATCGATATCGTAAAATCTCATTATAACATCAATAAAACGCGACCAATTAACCTGGCGAGCCTTATGTCAAAATCCTCATACAAGTTGTATAAAGTTTTGATATTAGGCTGGCTTTTGAAAACAGTTGGGTTATACGTGAAAACTTCGTCGAAACTACTAAACTTACATACATAAAACTCTTTGGTAAGATCTTGTGCTAATTAAATAAAAAAGAACAGCGCGCGCTCGCTCCTGATTGGCCCTGCGCGCGCAACTGCGCTCTCATTGGTTAGACTTTAAGGCAAGTTCACTGTGACAATATACGTACGCGTGAATTTAATGTTTCGCAATGTGTTTTGTTTTTAAAATGGACAGCGACGATGATATTTGTACGCCTCCGGATATTCTAGAATTTGCAACAAAAGTAACTCACAATCTTTTGCCAGAAAAATCTAGAAAATTATATGAAAAAGAATATAATAACTTTTTGGCATGGAAGATCGAAAAGAAAACTACATCATTTTCTGAAAATGTCATTCTTGTGTATCTCAAAGACCTCTCCGAAAAATTCAAGCCATCTTCTATGTGAGCTAAATATTCTATGCTCAAGTCCACACTGAGTATCTACAACAATATTGATATCACGAAGTATTCAAAAGTCATAGCGTTCCTGAAACGCAGTTCAGAAGGACACAAGGAAAAAAAGTCCTTGACGTTTACATCAGGTCAAATAAAGATGTTCCTGAAAGATTCACCAGATATTTTGTATCTTTTTGAAAAGGTAAGTGTATTTTAGTTCTGTTATTTAATCTACCTAGTACTTACGTACTACACACGCAAGTTATCTAGACACTCCGTTTAAGCGCTTTGTGTATAAATTAGGTAGTAGGTACCTACACTTTACTACTTCATAAATCATAGTTTTTGCCTTGGCTATGTACCTCAAGCTTATTATATCGTTTATTGTTACAGGTTGCACTAATCTTCGGCATAATGGGGGCATGCCGAAGGCAAGAGCTATGCAACATCCAGTTCGATGAAGTCTCTAACATAGACGACAGTACAATCATGGTGAAAGTTTCGAAAACAAAAACGAAAATAGATCGTTCTTTCGTTGTGACGGGCAACTGCTGTGCCGTATGTAAAAAATACATGGAACTTCGACCCACGAAGCTATAGATCGGGGAAGTGCGTCGATCAATCAACTGGTATTAATAAATTTGGTGCTCTGGGAAAAACTATCGCAAGTTTTTTGGATCTGCCTAACCCAGCGTTGTACACGGGGCATTGCTTCCGGCGCACCTCGGCGACCCTTCTCATAGATAGCGGTGGTGATTTGACCGCACTGAAACGACACGGGGGGTGGAAGTCTTCTACTGTGGCTGAAAGCTACATTGATGAGTCTTTAATGAATAAAATTCAAGTCTCAAATACGATCTTGAACAGTATAGAAAACAAGACGAATGAAGTAATTATAAATATTCCAACTCCGTCTACGAGCTCTACTGCTTGCCCCGCGACCGCTACAGCTGCTGGATCAATAATTAACATTAACTTTCAAAATTGTACCATCCAAAATTTGAACAATTATTATAAATAAACTATTGTCAGCTTTTACTCTTGTTGTTTGACTAATTGCATTAGTGAAGATAAAGTAGTGTATGCAACTGCATATAACACGGGTATTAAAACACTCGTTACTATTATGAAACTCGCTGCGCTCGTTTCATAAACTCACACTCGTGTTTTAATACCCTTCATTATATGACAGTTGCATAAACTACTAATTTATAATACTAGTGGACCCGGCGGACTTCGTACCGCTTTGACAGTTTCCATCAAGTGATTAAATTCTCTTTGGTTTCCATGACAACAAAACAAAAAATCATTTTATATTGGAAAATTAAATTGTTATTTTATAGTATTTTCCGTTACTTATTATTCTCGAGTTTTAGGTATATTATTCTGTGGTTTTAGCGAGACAAACGAGCAAATGATTTTTTTACATATTAGATAAATCAAATATTTTATTGGCTTATTTTTTTCCTATACTTTGACTTAGGTGGGCCCCTAAGTAGTATTAGCCCAGGGCCCCCTAAACTCACGGTCCGGCCCTGGGTATGGCATCGAGCGCGCGAGCGAAGCCACGCGATTGGTAGATCAGTAGACCTCTGCCTCCCGCACCGCGTCTACGGCCCGCTTTCTCCAGGATAAACTTGCGTGCATTTAAATTGTTATTTTTTATAGTTTTTGTTTTTAATTGATTTAATATTTTTTTTTCACTATGCAACGACAACATAACGTAGTTTTAAAAATACAAGCTAGAAAAATGGTGTTTGATGTATATTGCTTCTTAAATAGAAATACAAAATTAATAAAAGAAACAGTAAACAGACTTCCGAAGCAACAAAAACATCTGTTAATACTGTTAGGAGAATTATTAAAGAAGCTAATAGTTCCGACTTGCTCAGTGTGTTCCGAACTCCGGGTAAGAAAAGATCTGGAAAGAAGAAAGTAACCGAAATTGATAGTTTTGACCAGTCGGTTATAAAAAGATGTGTTCATAATTTCCACGTTACGAACAATGAACTACAGACTGTCGGAAGGCTCTGTAAAAAACTAAAACATGACATACAGTTTAAGAAAACAATCGGAAGCTGTTAATTGAAAAGACCAACATTCGTTCACTACGAATTGAATATCTCCAAAAGATAGCGAAATACAGGCAAGAAGAAAGACCTATTGTATACACCGACGAGTCTTATGTTGACTCATCACATACAAGTGGCATGTCGTGGTCAGATGGTTCATTACAGGGTCTAAAAAAACCAATATCAAAAGGGCAACGTATAGTTATAGTCCACGCCGGTTCCGAAGCTGGATTTATTCCCAATGGCCTGCTACTGTTTAAAGCTGGCACAAAATCCGGTGACTACCGCGATAATATGAACTTTGCCAATTACGAAAAATGGCTGCGTTCTCAACTGCTACCAAATCTGCCATCGAATTCAGTCGTGGTAGTCGATAACGCGCCATATCATAACAAACAGTCTGATCCCGCCCTAACCACAAATTCAAGAAAAGGAGATATGCAGAAATGGTTACGCGAAAAGAGAGCTCAGTACAATGAACATATGTATAAACCACAGCTATATAAATTAATAAAAGCGCATAAAGAGCAGTACAAAAAAATTTGCATTGATAAGATTTTTACTGACAACAACCATACAGTGCTGCGCTTACCTCCATACCATCCCGATCTTAACCCAATTGAGATGGCTTGGGCAGCCATAAAAGGATAATATGTTCGTAACAAAAACACCAGCTGGAACATTAACCAAGTAATGGAGCTTGTGAAGCAGAAGGTTGAGATAATGGGCGTTAGCGACTGGGAAAAATTATGCCGAAATGTAAAAGATATAGAGGCGGAGTATGTAAAAAGTGACCGCGTTGTAGATTTAGTCACCGACCAATTTACATTTTTTTGCTGATGATGACAGCGACTCATCCGAGTCGCTGTCATCATCAGCAAAAAAATGTGCATGTAGATGAGTATGATGATGATGATGATGACGAAGAACCAATGTCTACAACCAGCTCTGTTTCTGCTGAACCAGGACCTAGCACCAGCTCTAATTTTGCCGACTTCGACATAATGGAAGGAATATCTGTTTTGCCTCCAGATTAAATTATTATATTTTGTGAGATTTCTAATACCGAATATTTATTCTCATTTAAGTACCTAGTCAAACCGCAGATTGAAACAAATATGAGAACATATTTAACAGGAACAAGTAAACACTTTTTTTGCACGTAAGTGTACGTAGTATTCATGCGCAATCTTTCCCCCACTACGCCTCTCAATACCCAAGAAGTTTTCCGGCTACTTGGACATACATAATAATCACGACTATTATCCCCAAAGGGTTAGTCAGAGACTATGGTGTAAGTTACCGCAGCAGGAAAGTAGCTCCTAGAGTGTTATGAGCGGAACGTATAATTAGTGCGTAATCTGCTGTGCTGTGCACGTGCGCCGCATAAAAAACGATTCCTGCTGCAGTAACGTTTTTCCAGCAGGAAAATTCTAAACGAATAATCGGAGAGAAAAAAATTGTGCATAGGCAGAGCTTACATTAGTGCAAAAATGTGCGCCGAAAATAAAATATGTGCTTCTTTAGGTTTTCGAGATATTGCATTTCCTGCTGGAGTAACGTTTTGCAGAATCGTGTATCTCTAAAGCCATTGTATGTGCGCCTGTAGAATAAACATACACGAGTAGCTCTTGATTTGTGCGTATTAGTGACAGAATTAAATTTACGAAAATATTCATCAATTTTAAGTAATCGCGCTTTTTTTTTAATTCGAAAAAATTCGCAGCGCTGACATTGATGACACCGGTGTTTTGACTTTTAGTAATATTATTCAATAACGCATCTATGTACACTTTTGAAACTTTTTATGGTTACTATTTGTGTCAAGAAGGATCGAATAGTTTTCAGTAAGCTTATACGTTTTCTCGATTAGGCTCGACGTAACAGGTGGTGAGCCCATCGCCGCTATAAGCTGTTAGATGTATGAGTAGTTCTCAGCCACCACACGGCTCTAATATAATAGCGTCGAGATAAAATCATAAAATTATAAGTAGGTAAAAAACTAGGACGATGTTCGATCCAATTTGACCCTCGCTGAGCTAAAGGACGGCGCCAGCGCATTTGATTTAGCAAGGCTCAGAGCGGTATCGCAACGAGAAGCGGGCGCCTGGCTGCATGCGTTGCCTTCTCCACAATTGGGTACTGTTACGGGGCGGGTCAGGAAAGTCTTTTTAAAAAAAGATATTTTATTTGAAACACGTTATTTTATTTATTAAAAGAATGGACAGTCTATGCCCGACGGAGGTCCAATCCAAACTGATGTGAAAAACTAACTGAAGCTATTATGACGATTCGGGTTTCCTATTGCATTGACGCAAATGCAATGGGAAATTCAGCAATTTAATTTAATATGGCAAACAGAGCTAATTCCGATATAACAACCCCCCCGTTAAGATCGATCATCACCATTCAAAGTGATGAGAGATTAACCCAAGACGAGATGAACTATGATTGGACTTACGTTTGGCAGAGCGGTTAAAATCACAAAAGAGTAAATAAAACTTACAATAATAAACTTATTTATCGAAAGATATGTATGTGCTACAGAATGCAGCATCCATGATTATAACATAAGAAAATATAGAAATAGTATTAAAATAAAAGATTAAATTGTTACAGATCATGTGTTTTAGTGAAAACAATATTTCTTTTAGTAGGAGTTGGCGTTGCTGTAACATCAGCCTCCTCAGATGTTTCTACATGTGCATCTCGATAGATGACCATTTGAGATACAGGATCTTTCTTTATTTTAGAATTATTACATTGATTGTAAATTTGAATACAACAAGATGACGAGCGATTACAAAATACTTTACGATATTTGAATAGTACACACATGAATATTAGGAAGCTGGATATATAGCTAAGAGACATATAGTGAATACCATAGGTTTCAAAATGAGAAGGAGTCTCTAATTTATTTAAGTCTTGTTCCAAAGAGTTTAAATGTATGCTAGCATGTAACAATGAATCAAGATTATTAATATTATCTAACTTAGTATAAGGTAATTTCTCTAAAGTTCTATTTACTTTCGACCGTTCGCAGCAGTCATCTAATAAAATATTAAAATCTGAGATTTTATTAGTAACATTACCTATTGTAGTTTCGCCGGCGGCGGTAAACTGTAGTTTTATAAAATGCTTTACAATTTTTTGGCAATGACAATATACCAGTTCCGAACAAGATGAAATCTGAATTTACATCTCGATTACTGCAAGTGATATGGCATTTCCCTGGCTCTGATTGTACAAACAGCCATCGGTTAAAACTTAACTTATGAAATAAATCGATTGACACGTGTACCAATTTCGTAGAACACACATCTGGAAGTTTCTTCACAACTTCGCTTAATAGAGTCGTTTCACACGTAGGATTCGCGATCACTGAAAACACATTTATAAGTACGCACACATAACACTTGTCACTAATAAGTTTGCACTTCTCTATGTCTCTTATCAGTGAGTAGAACATGCGATCAGCTGTTATTGCTACGTATGAGCTAGACGGCTCGATGAGAATGAATGTGTCAGGTTTCGATATATCATATGGGACAGGTAAAGGAACTATGTTATAAAGGTCATAGACCTGAGGTAACACTAAAGGAATCTTAATAACGATTATAATTCTATTTAAATGATAATAACATATTAGCTTAGATATATCTATAAGTTCATGTATATTTTGTAGAGTTAAGGATACAGCGAGTTCATAATGGCTAGGTAGTCTATTCCTATGCTTATCTAGTTCGTTATATAGTTGATGCGGGCTAATTACAGTCGGATGCAGAATATTGAGCTTCGCGAATAAAATAGCATTATTAATATCGTCAATGTCGAAAGATAAAGTTAGTATTATAGACTCTAATGAATTCAATAAGGAGCTAAGTTGCGATTTGATTTCTAATTTGTCATTAGAGTTTGAGACATTCTCTAAGATTTTGTGAATGGTCTCCATATTTCTCATGAGATGTTTCTCATTTTGGTCGACCTTGGATATAGAGTTATTGAAAGATGTGATAGTAGATTTTATCACGTGGATATTATCTTTCATCAGATGAGCCAGCTGCTTCTCATCCGTCTGTACATCTTCGATAGCCTTTGAATATTTAACAGCATCTTCCGAATCTAATGTACCAAAAATAGTTTTTAGCAACGATCCCCCGAAATCGATGAGAGCTCTTTTATAACGCTTATTTGGCCTTTCATCTACCAGGAGATATGAAATAGAAGAAAACTTATTAACATTATTTAAATGTTGATTTCTCAACGCAGATAAAGAATTGAGACAATCAGTCTCTATCTTAGAAGATGTAAATGAGTTACAAAACACGTTTAACTTTTCAAATAGAAATTCGATTTTATCTAAATTAGGCTGTATATGACTTATGTCTACATATGCTACGACATTCCAGTCACTATTAGTAAACTTAACATCTAAGAGTTTATCGAAGAAAAGCCCGGGACTACTGACTATGGGTGATACGAATTCGCACGCGACCGAAGACAGCGCCGATCTGAAATAAATGATAAGGAGTTGTAATAATATGACGTCATGCCATGTGACGTGTTTGTTATGACGCGCTATCACTAGCGGGCTTGATCTCGTCATAGTGATGACGTACGTGCTTACGGTTTATCAGTAAGGTAACAGTATGTTTTCCATTTAGCTTTATTATTTTAAAAGGGCCCTTCCACACTGGAGATAAGGCTTTGTTTTGCTTATGGTGGCAACGTACATATACTAAATCATTAACGCTATAAGTTATAGGTTTGGTGTGCGAATCGTAATAATTTTTAGATTTTTCTTTAGAGGCTTGAATATTCTGAAGCGCTTTTTGGCGGCTATAATAAAGACGATGATTAAGAGCTCGGATGTAATCTGTATATGTGTTGGTGTCGAGAGTATCGATACTCGTAGGTATATAAGGCTTATAACCGAATAACAACTCTAAAGGCGAGTAACCTGTAGTGCTATGCACGTTAGAGTTGTACGCAATCATTGCGCTTGGGATATAAAGATCCCATGTGTGTTGATTTTCACCGATGTAAGATCTAAGATACTCTTTAAGAGTAGAATGACTCCTTTCTAGGGCACCGCACGTTTGCGGATGATATGGAGATGCGAATATATGTTTTATACTAAAAAGTTTCTCGAGTTGTTTAAATACGTCTGAGCAAAAATTTGTACCTTGATCTGAGACGACCATTTTAGGAATTCCCATATGGGAGATAAAGATTACAAATAATTTAGCTGTTTCTTCAGCAGAGCATGTTAGCATAGGATATGCTTGAGAAAATTTGGTTAAGTCGTCTTGTAAGGTAAGTAAGAATTTATATTTGTGCTCATGAGTTTCCGGAAGTGGACCGACCAAATCAAGATAAACTTTTTCGTTGGGCCGAGATGCTGTGGAAGTTACTATCATAGGAGCCCGATTTGTCTGCCTTAAGGGCTTATTGATTTGGCAAGAGCGACAGTTCTTTACATAATCTTCAATATCTTGTCGCATGTTTTTCCACCAAAATTGAGATTTAATTGTCTCTAACATACGCGAGATACCGGGATGACCGGCGAGAGGAGAGTCGTGATTATCTTTAAGAATTGGTTTGATCTCGTCCGGCGTAGGATACTTTATAGAATTGCGGTATATGTTAACTTTAATATTAGTATTGTGAAATAGAAACGATATAATGTTATAGACCTTAGTAAATGATAGTTTAGTAAATGGATCCGTGAAGTCTGGTAGAGCGATTTCTTTTTCCTCCATGTACCAGTACTTGATCATATCTCGATAATTTCGTAGAAGATTAAAAATATCTCTATATGACGTTTCATCAAAGTGATTGGCTTTTACAAATAAATGAGTAAACGTATGTTTATCGTTTGACGTAGAATAATAGGTGTGCAGATCATGTTCAATACTACGAATGTCCGGCGGATTTGGACAAGCATCTATGATGTCTTGACAGTAAGGCACGGACTCATCTAAATCGGCTGATGCTGGATAAGCGATCAGTTTGCACTTCGCCTTAAGTAAGGAATCGTTGTGCTCTTGAATTTCAGTGTCAAACGAGACACCGGGTTGTTTTATTATTTGAAGAAACTGTTCGTAAGTTTCTGATATGGAAGGTAAATTATGTGAGTCGTCTTCGTTATCTGGTAATAGCGTCGGATTACATAACATGGAGTCTGTGTTATCGTCATCGCTTAAGACGTTTACTGGAAAACGGGATAATGCATCGGCATTTGCATTTAATTTTCCCTTTTTATAGACGATCTCATAGTCGTACTCTTCTAATTTTAGGCGCCATCTTATAAGCCTGGAGCCTGGATCCTTGACATTAAAGAGCCACACAAGTGGCTTGTGGTCTGTTATTATTTTAAAAGTTCGACCGTATAAGTAAGGACGAAAGGTCTTTACACCGAATAGTATGGCTAAGAGCTCCTTTTCTATGGTAGAATAGTTGCCCTCGGCTTTGTTTAAGGTGCGTGACGCATACGAGACGGGCTTGTCTTTACCTATTTCGCCTTGCGACAGTATAGCGCCTATTGCGTAGTTAGACGCGTCGGTGGTCAAAAGAAAAGGTTGTTTGAAGTCAGGATACTGGAGTAGAGGTGCCGAAGTTAGTTTATCCTTTAATTGGATGAAGGCTTGCTCCTGATTATGAGACCATTGGAAGGTGGCGTCCTTTTTTAATAAGGAAGTCAATGGTTTTGTTATTTGAGAAAAGTTATTTATAAAACGACGATAGTATCCGACTAGACCTAGGAAAGACTTTATATCTTTAGGATTTTTAGGTGTCGGAAACTGAGAGACGGCCTTGATTTTGTCAGGATTCGGAGACACACCTTTGTGTGTTATTATATGGCCTAGATAGGCGACTTCGCGCCGTAGAAACTCGCACTTATCTGGCTGTAGTTTCAAATTAAACTTTCTCAATCGATCAAAGACTAAAGTAAGTTTTGTGATATGACTTCTGAGGTCATGGCTATAGATTATGGCGTCATCCAAATACACGTAAGCGTGAAGACCTTGGAGGCCAGAAAGAGCTGTATTCATCAGCTTTTGGAAGGTGGTAGGAGCATTTTTTAACCCGAAGGGCATTCTAGTAAATTCGTAATGTCCGGAAGTGCTAGAATTGGTATTGACAGTGAAACCTGTTTTAGGAGCGTCCTTGGGACTCATCCTGATCTGATGAAAGCCACTGGAGAGGTCCAGGGTGCTAAAATATTTGGAATGTCCTAATTGGTCCAATATGTCTGTGATAAGAGGCAGAGGATAGCTCTCAGATACGGTGACGTCATTGAGGCGGCGATAGTCTATAACTATTCGCCACTTCTTTTTACCAGAAGCGTCCATCTTTTTAGGGACTACCCATACTGGGGCGCTCCATGGCGAAACAGAAGGACGTATAATGTTCTGATCGAGCATCTTACGGATCTGAGTGTCTACCTCCTCTTTATGACATTCGGGAAAGCAATATGATTTTACGTGAGTGGGAGGCGCATCTCCCGAGTCTATGGTATGTTCAATCGCGTTTGTGAAGGACAAAGGCTCGCCTTCCATATGAAAGATGTCGGTGTACTGTGAGCAACACTCGAGAAGTGACTCTTTTTCTTCAGAGTTTAAATGAGAGCAACGAATAAGGTTTAATACCTTCTGTATTCTATCGGATGCTGTGTAAGATATAGAATTTACGCATTGAGATGAATCAGTGATATCGTTTTTAGGCTCTAGAGGCGTTAACTTAACAGCATAGTCCTTGACCTCAACTTCAGAATTAGTAGTATTTAAAATAGTTACGTTTATTTTTTTATTAGGTTTTATAAAAACGAGACAGTTAGCGACATAAACACCATCGCTTATAGAATGATCTAGTAATAACCCTTCATTGTTTTGATAGCGTTCGGGCGAGTAATTTGATACCGCGCACTCGATAACAGCTTCGGCTCGAGCGGGAATAATATAAGTTGGCTGGATATAATTCATATGCACATTTTGCCCGTAAATATTTATTAAATTCAAATCATAGTTTATAGTGGCCTTGAAATAGCCCAAAAAATCGCTACCGATGATGCCGTCATATTCTAGACTGACGTCATCGTTGACTATATGAAATTTATACGTATAAGTATTCTTGGCTAGGATAATATCCATTTGAAATGTGCCAAGGGTTTCTGAACAAGATTCTATGCTATTGATTCCTCTTATTTTAACAATTTCGCGAGACAAGTCAGGTGCTTTGCTTAGGCTTGATCGTTTAACAAGACTGATACTTGCGCCCGTATCTAAGAGAAAACGAAGAGGTTTCGTAGAAAAACTAGTTTTAAGATGTACATGTGGCAAGGATATTTTTTTTAATGACGAATTAATCTCGTATACAGGAATATTTATATTATTCTCGATTCGGTTTTCCGGATTGTGCGATACATAGGGTCCCGAGGACAAATGGGACGTTTTACTCGGTGGAACCGGGACTCTAGGTAGATTATATTTGGGTTTTACAGATTCAGAACTCAACGAAATAGGGACTCGCGGTGGAGCGTGTTGAGGTTTATTATATTTAGGATTCGATGAAACAGCGGTTCCCGAAGGAAAGTATCGAAGTTTGTTATTACTAGGACTCAACGAAACAGGGACTCGCGGCGGAGCATGTTGAGATATAATATGTTCATACGTACGACTCGACGAAACAGCGGGTCCCGCAGGACAGTATCGAGGTTTATTATTTTTTGGGCTCAACGAAACAGGGACTCGCGGCGGAGCATGTTGAGCTATTTGTGCATACGTATGACTCGACGAAACAGTGGGTCCCGAGGGACAGTATCGAGGTTTATTATTTTTTGGGCTCAACGAAACAGGGACTCGCGGCGGAGCATGTTGAGCTATTTGTGCATACGTAGGACTCGACGAAACAGTGGGTCCCGAGGGACAGTATCGAAGTTTATTATTTCTAGGACTCAACGAAACAGAG
This sequence comes from Eudonia lacustrata, assembly GCA_947562085.1. Taxonomy (NCBI): domain Eukaryota; kingdom Metazoa; phylum Arthropoda; class Insecta; order Lepidoptera; family Crambidae; genus Eudonia; species Eudonia lacustrata. The sequence continues at coordinate 12,543,446 of OX387321.1, read as the reverse complement.
ACTCGCGGCGGAGCATGTTGAGATTTATTATTTGAACGAGACTTAACTAGAAATGCGCGTGTGCCTAAATCACTCGGAAAACGACGGCACGTTTTCGTAGACCGATTATTTAGTTTAAATCGTCGTAAGACTCTTCGACGTTTTCGCACGAAACTTGATAAGGTGTCGATGACGGCGGCGATAGCGTCGGCGGCGGGTCGTATGTAACGTGATGCATATTCGACGACTTATTATAATTATTAGAATTCTGTGCATTATAGAATTTCCGTTTGCGACATTGTGAAATATCATGACCCTTATGTTTGCAATACCTGCAGAAAGCGTGTGAGCCGGAATTATTATTATATGACGTTGACGGCTGGGGCTCAGAGGAAACACGTGGCGGAAACGCCCGCTTTGGTTTAGCGAAACATTCGGATTCTGGATGCCCGAGCTTTCCACAGATTCTGCATTTAGGCTTAGTCACGGTCTTAAATAAAAGATTTTGAATCTTTTCTTCCTCAAGAGCGATATTTACTGCATCATTGAGAGATTTAGGGCTTCTGCATCTAACGTTATTGCTTAATCGCGGATGTAGCCCTAGAGAAAATGAGAAGAGCGCTAGATCTTCTGTCATAGCGATACGCCCGGATAAATCTTTTTTTAGAGATTCGGAATTATAGATTTCAGACTGCAGATCAGTAAGGCAGCCTTCGACGCGGAGCGCAAACTGTGCAACAGTATCGTTTGATTGTTGCTTACACGACTGTAGATCTAGTAGTAAATGGTTATAATGTTTCCTTTCACCGAAATTTTGTTTGAGAAAACATTTTAATTGATTAAAATCTTCAAAAATTTTATTAGAACACGCGATTTGGGCCTTGCCCTCCAAACGAGATAAAATATATTTCGTTAATAAAACTTTTTGACTCAACGATGCTAGATCTAGAGCGTTTTGGCAATTTGTAAGAAAAGCGGTGAGAGTTTCGCGGTCTCCTTTGTAAGGACTAATAAAATTACATAACACGTTTATTGGAAACTGTTCGCTCAATGAGATTTCCGCGCTAGCACTGCTTTTCTTCGAATCAGTAGACATTATGATATAGAAAAGAAATAGAAAGTAAAAGACACAGTACTTACTTGTATTATTTGGACACGGTTGGTAAGTATAAAGGATTACGTTATTATTATTGAGATAAGTTTAAAGGATACACATTAAATAATAAGGTAAGGATTTATAGCATAGGAAAATAGGATATTATAAGGTAAGTATGATATATCGTCTAACACAATTTATAGAGCACTTTATAAGAAAGTTGTAGCAGTAACAGATGATATTATGTTCCACTTACAGAGTTAGCAGGATCACGAAGGAGTTGGACATCTCTGCAACTGGAGCAGCGCGTTCACAGGATCGGAGCAGCGTGGCACGCTACGCGTCAGGCAACGCGACCAGCGACTGGAGCGGCAGGAACGGCGGCGAATACTACCACCAGCGGCGGTGACCCGGCGTGAGCGGCACCGGCACGTGGCGGCGATGGCAGAGCGTCGCTTCAGCGGCGACGGCGGCGGCCAGCAGGCGGCAGCAGCAGGGGGACGGCGGCAGCGGCGGCGCGACTTACGCACCGGCGGGATACAGCGGCTATCTACGGAAGCTGGTCGGCAGGCTTACGGCTGTAAGGCTGACTGTCGCGACTCAACCACAGGAGACGAGCGGGAACTTGACGAAACGTAGTTACTTAGTGGTTACTCACGTTCCGGAGACGGACTGGACGATACGGAGTATTATAACGGATAATCTTTCACGCGACCCGTTGATGGAATACCAGTGGAATGGAATCAACGAATATTAACGAATTTCAACACTGGTATCCCACTTCTGACACCACTGTTACGGGGCGGGTCAGGAAAGTCTTTTTAAAAAAAGATATTTTATTTGAAACACGTTATTTTATTTATTAAAAGAATGGACAGTCTATGCCCGACGGAGGTCCAATCCAAACTGATGTGAAAAACTAACTGAAGCTATTATGACGATTCGGGTTTCCTATTGCATTGACGCAAATGCAATGGGAAATTCAGCAATTTAATTTAATATGGCAAACAGAGCTAATTCCGATATAACAGTACCTTCATGGACGATGATTCCTTGCGAGTGGCGGTAGCGTTGAGGCTTGGTTGCAACATTTGTGAACCACATCGTTGTATATGCGGAGCTCGAGTTGAGGCCAACGGGCACCATGGATTGAGCTGCTGTAGATGCGCTGGCAGTTTCCCGAGACATCACGCCATGAACGACATCATCCGGCGGGCATTGGTAACCGCCAATATTCCGTGCGTTCTGGAGCCCCCGGGCTTGAGCCGAACAGACGGCAAGAGGCCGGATGGTTTGACCTTGGTTTCCTGGGAGAAGGGTCGTTGCTTATTGTGGGATGCGACGTGCGTTAGCACCTTTGCGACGTCGCACATTCAAGGCACAATGCGGACTGCTGGGTCTGCTGCTGAGAGTGCCGCGAGGCAGAAACATTTGAAGTATGCTGCCTTGAAGTCACAGTACCACTTTCTCCCTTTCGCTGTAGAGACTTCTGGGGTGTGGGGCATGGAAGCGAAATCTTTTATTGCCAAATTAGGGCACCGTTTAGCCGATCGTGGGTACGATCGCCGCCGCGGCGTGCGGGTCGTACCTGGTTCAGAGACTGTCCCTGGCAATACAACGTGGTAACGCTGCCGGTATCATGGGAACCTTTGAGCCGGGGGTGGCCCGCGGTGGTCTTTTAGATTAAGGTTTTAAATTGAAATATTTAATTATTATAACCATTTGATTGTATTAAGGATAAATTAATTGAATTGAATATATATAATAATTTATTGAGTAAGAAATCATTCAATTAAAATTTGTGGTCAGGAACAAGAGCATTAGGTAGGTATATGTATGAGTTTCGGTACGGTGTTATGCTATGTAAGCGATTACCTGCGCGGCCGCCGTGTTGCATTACATTCTCACTGGCCGCGGCGAAATCACAAACGAAATGCTGAATAAAGTGTGCTTTTAAAATGTATTACAAAACTTGTAGTAGGTATATAATTATTAATTAACTAAATATTAATTCAATGATGCGTACCTACATAGGTACTGAAGGTGTTTTATATCTATATTATTATTATCATAATCTCAAAAGTTCGAAGGTCGAGTCAACTCAACGTAGAAAGTGAACTTTTTATGTTGGTTCGGGTTTAGGTGTTTCTGATACAAACACATTACAAGTTAGCACATAACACATTATTCTGTCTCACTTTCCGTTCGGCCGCAGGCGCGGCCTCACTCGTGAGATAGAATCCCAATATCTTACTACTAACACGTCAACAGACTGTCCCCATAGGTACAATTTTTTTTAATGACCCTATTTTGTCCTAAATATTTGTGTCCAAAATTGTTCTATTGACATGGCCCGATATAAAGCAGCAATCTAACGCACAAGTCAAGAAGTTAGAGTCCTTTTAGTTAAGTCTCTTGTTGTTTAAAAGATAAAATTGCTAGCCTAAAAGGAAAGAACTATAAGAAAAAGGCAAATAAAAACAAATTATTATTATGAAGTAGAACTATATTAGACTAATTCGACTTTCAAGGTAATTTACATCAAACACACGCAATAAGAGCTGACAATACTTAACTAACATTATCGCTCGATCCTCCTCGCATTTTATGTACGAAGACATTTTGTTATTCACTGACAAAAACACCGTAAACTATTTTATTGCAACTATGTAAATTGTTAACCGTCACACTCAGTCGTCTATTAGCATTATTCTTAATTCCAAAAAAAAAGATTACGCAGTCAAATTAGGCTTTTTACAATTAAAAATCATGGGTGCTAAGTAATTGTTAATGTTAATTGACACGTCTGAGTGCAACAGTACGTGCTAGTGTTAAATCTAGCTTTATGAGAGCTCTACAAATAAAAATAAAGTTTGTTGTGACAAAATATTAGTATTCATTGCTTTTTATTCACATCTACTTTATCCTATAATAAAAAAATGTACTTCATAAACTAATAATAACTGCTAGACCATGTGGTTGGAAGCAGGCTGCTAATAACTTTTTAAATGCCACTTCGGAGAGTGCTCCTTATATTTCTCATTAATTTCTGTTTTATATGAAGAATTTGTGGCAAACACATCGTTGATAAACATATTTCATTAAACATTGAAGACTAAAATAGCCAACATTTAATATAAAAGTAAGATCTTAATTATAAACAGATATGTTTTTTACCGCATTAGTTTTGTTGTTGCATCAGTATTTATGAAACCAGTACAATCTGAGCGCAATTACATATGCTGTGAAATACCAAAACAGCATTGCACTTTCTTCTTTTGAACCCAAACATGTCGAGGAACATTTTTATAATGCAAGCATAGATAAAAAAGAGCAAACAGCAAAGCACTATCATTTTTAAAAATATAGATACAAACAGATAATAATATTCTTATCTATTAGACTTATTAGGTAGGTATCAAATGTTTCGATCATTAACCGACTTCAAAAAAGGAGGAGGTTCTTTTTAGAGTAGTAATAGACCAAAAATGTTAACTCCTGTTTAACACCTCAATACACGTTAGTATAATATTTAATAACAAAAATAGCAGATACTGATGAAACGGATTGAAAAAAGAATAGGTAACTATTGTCGTTACATATAATAAAGTTTTCATGTCTAATTTATTTATACATTTGGCATAAAAAGTAGGTATGTTCCTCAAAAAGTAGGTAAGTATATCGAAATTCGGACAATGATTGTTTTCCATTTACATACCTAGTTAGCTATAATACGTATAGTCGACAATGAAATTGCTTGACCACCTTAGAAGTGAATTTTGTTTACATATAATAAAACAACAAGTTCTATTTTTGTTTAAAAGACCAAGTGACAGATACGTTGTCATTATTGACAATGAGCCTTAGCGAAATTTTATTGTAATGGAAGTTTTTGTCAAAAGTGATAAAGCAATTTCATGGTCGACTATACACTCGAGTTCAATAATATGTATACACTTGCGACAGTTTATAACTTTTATATGCCTTGTAATAAGAATCAACGTCTCTCAAAGTGTATACACATTAATGTACTCGACTGTATGTATGACAAATAAGATTAATCTAACACACATTCTTATATTTTTTAGATATAAAATATATCTATTAAAAACAAAACAGTATTGAAATTAAAATTATAGTAGGTATCTCTACAGACTTCGTAACTAAAACGAAAAATGTATATGTCACATCAACTTTTGTTATTTTAGTTGTTACAGAACCCTCTGAGCACAAGTTCTATTTACTCATGTTCTTTTCAATACATACATCAATATGAATGAAAACGTCATAAATTATAAATATGACGAATTATATATATAATTATATATATTTTAATTTAATTTCTAATTTCTTTATAATAATCTGATTGTAGTGCTAGACTCAGTGGCAATATGAGGTAGGTTGCCACAGCCGCCTCGCAGGTCCTGCGCTCGATACTTTGCTTTGGTGTTTTATTATTACTTTTGATTGAGGGTTTTCTCCCTTTCGTTTTGGTTTGGTTATCGAAGCATTCAACTACTTGAAAGAAAGAAATTATTTACTAATTTAATAAGTTGTAAATAGAAAGGTCTTAATTATTTATCTAATATAAAGTAATAATAATAATTTTCTACAATCGTCTTTAGACTTTTCACAAACATAGACAGATAACAGTAACTTTTTGTGCATAAATGTTTTGATTGATGAACATTTACAAGAGCCATTTCTTTTAACCCTTAGGAAATCACAAACGAAGACGTAGACATTATCAGTATTTTTTTTTACTTTCCCGAAATCTGTTTTTGTTACATTCCTACGAATGTGACAACTTAACATGTGTTAATTACTCCGTATCGTCGTAACGTACTCTGAAAGGAAACATGAAACAAATATATTTTGCAATCTAATCAATCCATCATAGAATAATAGTATTTATTATTTTTGTTTGCAGTCAATTTAGCTAGTTACGTAATGCATTGTGTTGGGGAGGGCCAGCTAAAATCTAAGATCGGTATTTGACCAACAATCAAATTCCAGATTAAAAAGGCAGAGAGGCAAAAAGTACAATGATACGAAACTTAAAACGTTGTTCTATTGATGGTATCTCGTAATAAAGTAATTTATATACAAATGAACCCTTTGATGCAGAATACTGAACTAAGTAATGTGCAACTAAAGTTAACGTTTATAGTAACTTACTAGCCAGGGTTCGAAAGAATAATTATCATGATAATAAAAGTTGGATAATAAATTGTCAATTGATAATAACAAAAAAAAACCGTAGCTAATGTAAACTGTATTCGAACAACGTATAACCGCACTCATACGCATGTACTTACGTGTCTCTATGTTTCTCGTTAAAGCGCTAAAGAGTTACAATCGCTCGATTTATTATGCATTGCTTGATAATTGTAAATTCAAGAAAATACTGAGGTTATTTAATATATTGAATTGTAAATTCAAGAAAATACTGAGGTTATTTAATATGTTTTAAGTATGTATTTAACGAATTCGTTGTATTAATTGTAAGTGGAGACTGTTTTCGCAAATGAGAAACTTAGATTAAGTTATGTTATTACCTATGTACTATAAAATGGTGTTTGTTTATCAATAAATAAATAAACATTACTAACACTGTTGATAATTATCCAATAATTATGAAGCTGTGTTATGATCTTGATAATTACGAACCCTGCAACTAGCTCTTACTGGAAGAGCTTAAAGGATTTTATCCATTTTATTGTTACCTCTGACGCTGTCCGCGCCTCTTGCTGAGCCGCCGTCCCGAAGAAGGATCTTGCAACGTGAAACGATTAGTAGTCTCAGGAGCCACCCGCAAGTTTCTCGAGTCTGAGGAGCGAGCCTTGCTCACCTGTCAATAGTCAATATATTACTAAAATTAATCTCAATTCAAGTGACGTCAGAAATAAAATCATTAGAATTCGAAATAGTCGTGAATCTTTTAGTTTGGCAACTAAAATATAAATAAATTCAGAACTTGATAAAATTGCAAATTTTTTTTCTTAAATTTTTCAATTACAAATTGTGTATGAAGAGTTATTTTGTATATTGCCCTTGCCCCTTTTCGTTTTGCGTTTTAAATGTGGTTTAAGCGATGAATGGATAATATTTGAATTAAGTAATTTTAATATTTATTTTTCTGTACTGTAAAAGACTTGAATAATAATTGATTCTGATTACATTTACCTTATCCATGAATCTTTTTATCAGATCAGGACAATTCAGATTATTTTCAGGTTCCCATGAATCAAATTTCGTGGACCATCCTTTCCAATGAATAAGGAACTCTCTTTTCCCATTTTTCTTGTGGTGCACCTCTAAGATTCGATCAACCTAAAATATAAAAAAAAAATATAGTTAGAGTGCCATGCATTTAGTAAATAAATTATTTACCACAATACTAATGATATACAAATTAAAATGACATAATATTAAAATAAAAACTCTTTTTACTGACAACTATTAGGGAATTTTGTTATCAGACTGAAGTATAATACACAATTTTTACAGCATTACTTTCTGTTCTGTTGGCTTCAGATAGCCTTTAAAGAATCACGAAATCATCAATTTGGTCAATATAATACATCTAACCTAGTTCCTGTTATCAGGTGCCTAAGGCGCGGGACATACAGAAAAGTTGTAAATCGCGGATGGGGCGCCGTCGCGACTTTTTAAAACATAGAGAAAAGACGAGGCACGGACGTGAAGCGTAGGGTTGCCACCTTTTTTGAAGGTAAAATAGTATTTTTTTCAAAACATTGCTTTAAATATGAAAAGTACTATTGGTAAATTTAAGAAAAAATAGTACACATTTATTTTAAGTAAGTAATTATTTATTTTTCCATGTGTATTTGTTATTAGTCTTAGCTTTGGTTAACAAAGTCTTATTATTTAAAAAATGATTAAGTATAGGAATCTGAGCAATTTAGATCCATATTAAAATAAATCCTTTCTTCTCGCCATTTTATATTAATTACGGAAAAAAAATCTTTCCGTAAAAGCGGAAGTTGCAGGTATGGAAAGTAAAAAGATAATAATTTTAAATGTATTTATTAAAATGTATCTGAGTTTTTAAAAAGCATTTGCCATTTTTCAGCAGTATTTTTAGATTTTAACACTTGTTTGTTGCTTATTTTTGAAATAATTTCATTAACTATATTTTATCTGAAAACAAATTGTTGACATTAATATTTAATTTAGTGACTAAATTTAAAGAATCCAATATACTCTCGATTTGTTTAAATTCAATTTTCGTGCTTAAATTCAGAAATTGGCATTGGCTGAGCCAATTTGTTGGGTTAAAATCAAACAATTTATTTAATTATATTAAACTTTTTTTAACAATCGGCGGCATTCATCAACGGAGATTGGCAGACTCCCGTGTATTTTCAGAACCACTTAAAGGCTTAGCGTGCCAAGAAATGAATAGTAGGAATTCAATACTCTAATATAGCTTATCAAAAAATGTTATGGTAAGATATACTTTAAAGCTGGGGATAATAAGTTATTCTAGTAGGAAATGTAACTATTACTACTGTTACCGTGTTGTTAATACTATTATCTGCGTAGATAGGAACGACAGCAGGTATTTCGATCTACTTCTGCAGTAGATAGATGGAAATACTACAATCAACAACAGTAATACATAGAAGGGAAGGTGGTGAGTGTCAGATCCGCCGCGGGACCTTCTTACCTATCCAATAGTTACTTTCTACTACTATTAAGTTGTAATTGCTATGTTCTAGATAGTAGTATTATTTACAGAATATAATGATCTACTAATAATAAAACAAGTATGTAGTGGTTTATTTTACAAAAAGACAAAATGAAGCAAACAATTTTTTTGGGTTGTCACCGATTAAAAATCGATTATTAGTGTAGGAACATACTATGCCGAAATTACGCAACTGAAGTTCGGCATGATTACGCCTGCAATGCTATTTGAATTACTGACGACACATAATACCGAAATTACGTTGCGTTATAGCGTACAGCCTAACTTCGGTCGGGCGTAAGTTCAGCGGCAACTTATTCTATAGAGCACACATTATACGCGACCGAAGTTCGTTTAGATTGCCTACGAAGATCCGGGGGCGGGGCGTAAGTTCGGCACTTATGGTGTGTCATATCAGCCGAATACGTCGGAACGTAAAATCAGCCGCGGAACTTTGGTCGCGTACCTTCGGCAAGTGTGTTTTTACACTTAGTGTAAGTTTTTTGATAAATAAATAAATAAATAAATAAAAGTTCGAAATCATTTATATAATCGAACGATTTAAAAAAATTATAGATATTGCGCAAAATGGAAACGAAATAACGGTTTTTGACTTTTCTTAATGGATTTAAATATTTAGACAGCTTTATTATAAATACATACCTAACAAATTGTATTTTAGGTTTTCTTTAAATCAGAATAATCGATTTCTAATAATACTATTATTCTATGGCAGGACAGGATGATTGACATGTAAAAAACATTTTGTTTTTGCAAGATAGACTATAAGATTAGCGTTTTGTTTCAGGGAAAAAGGAGATACTACAATCATGTTTTTCCAACTATTTCCAGCTTCCATTAAAACATTCTAAATTGAAAAATAACTACCTCATTACGACCTTTAAATTTCATTTAGTCAGATTTGGGCATGATAACTTTTATGAATTTGAATAGGTGGTTCCCAGTTTGCCATTCTCTATTGAAATTGACGTGTATTGTTGTTTTTTGAATTTATACCTTTCGGGAAAGGTTAGCCTTTCCCGAAAGGTATAAATTCAAAAAACAACTACTACTCCGGAAACTAAGCCCAATACTGCCAAGAAGTTGACGTAAAAAGAATCCCAAAGAAATAAAATATGTGAAATAAAGTATTTGCGTGTAACTTATTGTTCTCATAAAGTATAGAGTACAATTACCCGAAATAACGTACAATACTTTATAATAGAGTACGGGTGGCAACCCTAGTGTGACAACGACGCGCGAGTCCCGCCCGGCACCCTGGCCCCCGACCGCTCGCCTCCCTCGTCCTCTCGCGCCCGTGCGTTCTTTCTGTATGTTTTACAATAGGGCGAAGACGAATAAGCGTCGTGCCCCCGCCCTGTCTTTTCTATATGTTTTGCGACGCTTCTATACATTTTGTATGAAAGGGACACGGACTGCGCCCCGTCTGAGTCTTACGTCTGTTCTGTGTGTCCAGCGCTTTAGGTTGCATAATATTCCAAGAAAGATTTTTAAGAAGTGGGTTTGCTTATAAGATTGATTAGATGACTGGAAAATTAAATAGTATGTGTGTGACTTATGTAAGCCTCAGCACAGAGAAGATACCTGTGTAGTAATCAGTTAGTCAGTCATTCTTGTTTACATTTTAATTGGCTTTACACTTATAGAGCTAGTACTCATAAAATATTAGGTACACTATGATTTAGGTAAGCACAAGTATAATAATAATAATAATATAACGGGCCCAAGAAGAGCTAATGATAGCCAACCTCCGATAAGAGATGGCACATAAAGAAAAAGAAGAAGCATTAAGTATAAACAATAGAGAGAGTAGTTCACAAATTATTATTTTTTTAATTTTATTGTTCAAATTAAGGAATCTCAGTGTACTCAAGACTTATGAACAGGGTAGCTACTTACTTCATATTCTGCGTTCTCATCAGCACTTTTGCTGTCCCACTCTGTCTTTGATCTCTTAGAAGTTCCCTTTGGTTCTTTTGTTGCTTTCCTCTTGTTGCTTTTCTTTGCACTCTTTACTTCTTTATTTTTGGAGTTTTCTTTCTATAAATTAGAGTTCAAATAGCTAATTAGGAATGAAAATGCTGCCAGTATGTATTTACTCCCAGAATAATATATATTTATTACAATAGTTATAAATAACAAAAGTAATTGATTACTTACTTCATCATTAAACTTGTTGATTAACTCAGGACATGACAATGTATTTTCTGGTTCCCAAGTATCACTATCCGCAGAGTATCCCTTCCATCTAATCAGGTAATGTAATCTTCCCTTGATTCTCTTTGAGTCAATAACTTTGTCTACCTAAGACAAACATAAAAAAAACAGAATTAAATCTATACAGTCACCTTAAGACAAGTAATTTCAAATCAAATAAGACCTGTTTAATTCTATTATCTTGGAATGAGAAAATAAACTTATAGCTAACCACAGCACTTACAGCTTATTAGTTCTGAAATCGCAAAAATAGGTATGTTATAAACCAAAGGCGCGCGGGCGCAAAGGGAGCCCGTCTTGAGCCATCGGAGTGATTGGTCGATGACAGTGTGCGCGACGGTTGTGTGCTTCCGTTTTTATTACGTGTTTTTTGGATATAATTACAAGATCAGGTGGTTTTGGTGGCCTAAGTACCCTGGGTCCCCTGTGTACCTAGTGGTAATAGTTTGGTGCGAGTGTTCCCAAAACTAAAGAAGACCAGGCCCAAAGCTGGGCTTTGTCCGGCGTGATCGATATAGGGGAGCGCTCCTCCCACCGCCGCTGTTCTGAAGCTGCTGATGGGACACTTGCTGTAAGTGATTTTTAAAGTTATTAGGCATCATCTAACGTGCCAACCCAAGTGCCGCGAATCGCGGACATAAGTGCGCCCCGGCGTGGTTGATGAGGTTAGGACAACGACGTGGTTACTGTCCTTCACACGAACGGCTGCATACTGAACAAGGTACATACATTATTGGCATAGCCTGTTACAGCGGGTGCATGACACAACATCCACAGACTAAAAATTCAGAAGCAAAAGATCAAGGTTTGTATGTACTTTCATTCTACACATAACCACAGAATACATGCATGATGCACTCTGCAGTCATTTAAATAAATAGCGACTCTTGCTAAGACACAATAAAGTGCAATTCAGGTCGCACACCTTCCCTACAAATATTTACCTAAAACGGGGATGGGGAAATAGATTTAGAGATGGGGCCATATTAAATAATTATAATATTTCTGCGGGCCAAGGAGCATTTATTCTGAGACGAATAGATAACAACCCTAATCAAGTTCCTATAATAAATTTAATCTATCATCATTACCTCATTTTATGTCCCCACTGCTGGGGCACGAGATGGATGGGAGAACAAGCCATACTTGGTGGTTACCAAGCAGGCTCAGTGTGGATTGGTGGTTGTTAATGACTGCCACGGGACATAGTTGGATTATCTGAAGTCCGAACAGAGGGGGAGGACTCGATAATCCTCAAGTCCGGTAACTTGCTCTATTTCCGGGAGGGCGAACAATTGTCCCAAGGAGGTGTCGGGTTCACCGTCCACAAGTCCCTCGTGAACAACGTTGTCGACACCGGGAGTGTGTCGCCTAGGGTAGCGTACCTTGATTTTAACGCAAAACTGGGCAAACGAAGCGGCGATGAGATGAGAGTGGGACGATTTGGGGTTGGTAATCGGAACTCACTGTGATCAATGCGTTTAAAACTGGCAGCAATCACCGGTTTGTAAGAGGCACATTGAATATCAACGTAAAGCTGGAAAGACGTCGATTGGTAGGGTCTACGCTCCGTCCTGCACCCATCCAAATTCAAAACCCCGAAAACTTTCAGCTCGAATTGCAAAATCGCTTCCGAGTGCCTAAATGATTGCGAAAATGTGTACGATTACAGCAACAGACCGGAAGGTGGCCAAAAACAACTGACCCTGGCTACGTACAACGGACGCACGTTACGGCTTGATGAGCACCTGGCGCAGCTCGAAGAGGAACTCGGGAAGATAAGGTGGCATATTCTTGGGTTAAGTGAAGTCCGAAGAGAGGGAGAGGACACCGTAACCCTTGAGTCAGGTCACCTTATGTACTACCGAGAGGGAGACCAGCTATCCCAGGGTGGCGTAGGGTTCCTGGTAAACAAAGCCCTTTGTGACAACGTAGTAGAAGTGTCGAGTGTGTCGAACAGGGTTGCGTACCTCGTAATTAAGCTAACCGAGAGGTATAGTCTTAAGGTAGTGCAGGTTTACGCACCGACCTCAACACACTCGGACGATGAAGTGGAAGATATGTATGGAGACATATCTAAGGCCTTACACTTCACCACCAAGGCCCACTACAACGTTGTCATGGGGGACTTCAACGCTAAAGTGGGAGTATAGAATAGCCACGAATCGGTAGTAGGATCACATGGTTTTGGCAGCAGAAATCATAGGGGGCATATGCTTGTCAACTTCCTCGAAAGAGAGGGGCTTTTCTTGATGAATTCTTTCTTTAAGAATCAGCCCCAAACAAAGTGGACATGGCAGAGCCCCGACAACACGACTAAAAATGAGATCGACTTTATCATGACGGACAAAAAGCACATATTCAGAGACGTCTCAGTGATCAACAGGTTTAATACCGGCAGTGATCACCGACTTGTTGCATATGAGAAAAGCCTTTCAACTGGACCCGATGATGGTAGAGGTGTATTATATTTCTTAAAAACATTTTTGTTTTTAGGATATCTATTTAACATGGATATATCTTTATCTTGATCCGCTAAATAATGAGAAATAATGACATATGCCTTAGATCGTTGGACTTGGTGAATATCTCCTGTTGAATCAGTCTCTATGAATCAGTGTAAAACTCGAAATAACTTTCTTCAAATCTGTTATTTGGGGTATCTTGAAAAGTTTCAGGTGCTTCATGAATTTCCTTGATAACAGCTCCCTTGAAAACTGATTTGATTCTGGGATGATATTCTATATTTATACAAACCATCCATTTGTCCCTGAACCTGGGATAAGAACAATTTCTTACTTATCTCTTTTCTTTTTTTGCTGCAATCAGCAACTACCGCATTTTGAGCAACCTTCGAGGAGACATCAAAAAACTCAGAAAATCGCGTTTCCACACTTTCCAAATACTTTTCTGCCAACTTTTTCAACTCAACTCAATTTCTAGATGCATACAAATTGTGATAATTAATGGCAACTCAATAAAATATACATTACCTATAATCATTAATTCCTAAACCATAATTCAAATAAACTTAGTTAAGAATAATCATGTAATCTAGATTACTGACTACTGTAATCAAGATTAAAGATTACATGTTTAATCTTGATTAAAAGTAATCACAACTACTTTAATCTGATTAAAAGTAATCATAATTACTTTCAATCAGATTATTAATCTAATTAAAAAAGTAGTTGATTACGCCCATCTCTGCTCACTGCATTAGACATATCTTTAGTTCAGTAAAATGTGGATAGCATATTAGACTACATGTTTTTTCCTGCTACTTTAGGGTAATTTTATCTTATAATGTTGTTAATGTGTAGTTGATAGCTGTTCCAAATAAAGTAAAAAAATGTTTAACAAAGTTAATTCAATTCCTGGTAAATTTTGTGACAGTTTTTATATTATTATTAAATGCTATTAAGTGCAGTCCACATAACCTTGACTTGACTTTAAACTTTAACTTTAGACTTTAAACATTATTTTATAGGTTATTTAGACCACACTTATTTTAAACAAAAAAATAAGTCATAAGGTGATCAACTTTAGTTATCACTAAATAAATTTACAAAAATTATGACTCCTTTTACTTAATTATTTTATAAACAAAAGAATAAATAACTCTTAAAAAATAAACCTATTTTGAACTTATTGAGATCAAACAGTTCTTAATTCTTAGAAACATGTTATTTTGGCAAATAAATAATCTTATTAATAAGTTAACGAACAGGTTGTTCCTAATCAATAGCATGTTCGTCACAGCTGGTTCACATTATGGTTTGGTGATCTGGACAAACACGTAAATTCTCCACATTATTTATGATATATATATATAAGCATTACTGATGAAATCAACGTTTTCCAATGAGTATCGATAAGTTTTGTGCTAGTATTATATTCCGGTAGCCCCAGAAGCCTGGCTTTTAACTCCATAGCCTTTTTTTCTTTTAATTCCATAAATCATTCCTACTAAAAGTCAATTCTTATGACGTTGATGCCATTCAGCTAAAATAATTTGTTTGTTTCATCACTTCGTAATTATAAACAATTTTATCAAATTACTATAAAATAAATAGGTTAAACTCAATTAGTTAAGTCAGTCATACAACATGTAAAACAAAAGTAATAAATAATTTGCGAGATAATGTAGGTACAACACTGAAACAGTTGTAAATGCAATAAATGTTCCAAATAATTTTGTTGGTATTTTATTTTACTTTGACACCCCTAATGCTTAAAGGTTTGTAAGTAGAATACAAAAGAAATTGCACACAAGTTTGGTAGTGGTAAGGTATAACTTAAAATTAACAATGTGCTCAGAACTTTTGTAGGTGTTTTATAAAAACAATTAGTTGGATGAATGTTATGAAGCAAATATTTACATGTAAGCATGAAAATTTAGTTTTTTTTTTAAATTGAGAAATATTATTAGACTGTAACAGTACTTCAATCACTAACAAACCAAGAAATATATACCTAGGTAATTAAAATATTTTTCACTTTTATTTCCTAAAAATATCCATCAGCTACCAACAGATGACGTCATAACTGTAGATCAATATAAAACAATACACTTTTATGCAGTCTAAATAGGTTATTTTTTTATTGATAATAACACACAAAAATATAAACTTTCTTTAAAATCAAGACCACAATTTAGTGGGCAGAAAACCTTAATCTGTTCGACTACTCTTCTGTGGCTACACATATTCGTGCACCTGGCTAACAGGGTACCTATATCTTTAAATACATATATAAAATCTTCTGTGCGTGCGTATGTTACTGAACTCCTTCTAAACAGCTGGACCAATTTGAATGAAATTTTCTGTGTTCAAGTGTGGTTTGTGTTCGAGAATGGTTTAGATTTACGATTGGACCCAGTAGGTGGTGATTCTATAGGGGTCCATCATGGGATACGGGTGTTCTTAAGCGGACAAATGATTTGTTTGTTTTGTTGTCATGGAAACTATCAAAGCGGTACGAAGTCCGCCGGTCAGCTAGTATAACTATATAAAATTCTCGTGTCATATCTATTTATATAAAATTCTTGTGACACCATGTGAGTTGCCATACTCCTCCGAAACGGCTTGATCGATTTTTATGAAATTTTATATGTACATTCGGTAGGTCTGACAATCGGTCGTGATCTATTTTTTATACCCTTAGGTGTGGTTCACCCCAAACATTTTTTTTTACAATTTAAATTTCCAATACAAAATGTTCCACGATTTGATTGTATTGTTGACATAGAAACTGACAAAGCGATACGAAGTCTGCTGGAGCTTAATAGTAGTAGTGTAGAAAATAAAAATTGTAAAAAAAATACTTTTTGCATAGTCACACTACAATACCCAATAATTACAAACAGACGTTCAAGTAATTTCAATTTTCGATACATTAAAAATAGCTAGCTACTTTATATGAAAACCACCAACCTCATATTCCTCCTTGTCAGCATTTTTGTCTCCCTTCTCAGATTTCTTCTTTTTTCCCTTACCTTTAGCTGCCTTGCTCTTTTTAGGGGTTTCTTTTTCTTTAGAAATATCAGAGTTTTCATCAATACTACGCTCGACGCTATCATTGGCTTCAGAAGCATCCTTTTCATTTAGGTCAGACACTAGTTGTGCATCTGCTGCTTGTTCTTCATTTACCATAGATCCGTTAGTTGACGATATAACATCGTCGTCAGCACGAATTTTTGAAATTTTCCTCATGGTATTTGTGTAGTTTATGAGTAAACAATATTGCAATCAAGCTATTATACTTAAAAGGAGGGAAAACGACGAATGATTTACTTACATGCACGCTTCGTTTCGGTAGCGTTTATTTTAGAGATGCACAACTAGGGTTCGAACGATACTTTCGATACTGAGTAGATATCGATACTTTTGATCGCGATACCCGAAACTGAGTACTCGATTCCTGAGCTTTCGATACTGAATAGGTATCGATACTTTTGATCGCGATACCCGATACTGAGTAGGTATTCGTTTTATTGGTTCACGAGGCTTACCACAAGCTCTTAGTCAACAGAACTAATGCAGGGCAGTTTTGTTGCAAGATTTAAAATAAACTTCTATTAATCATACCATAAGCCAAAAGTAGCAGGCCTGCGATTATCCTATTAGAATAAGTGAATGAATTGACCGTTGTCTCTGGCATTTTAGGCTAAAATGTTGTTTGCGTTCGAAAACCAAGTCACGTTTTAAAGTAGAAGGTAGGTATTTAGCTCAGAATAATAACTAAAGCTATAGAAACCGGACTAAAATAGCAACACTCATTCATCAGTTCATACTATTTTAACTAATGAACCTAAGTGATGTATTGGAAAGAGATCGATTGTCCCTTTTCTTTCGTTATTTCGAAGGTGTCACCAGATTTGTGACGTCATATTTGAGGTAATGTAGTGAGTGACTTTATAAAGGGCTCGGAAGATTTTTATTGATCACCGATTATCTGATGACCCTTTGACATAACAATGCAAAAAATAAAAACAAAGTGTCAACCATTTGTCGCACTTCAACCTCCTTTTCTAGCCATAAGATAGAACGGAACTAAACATAGTTGCACGATTTTTATTTTAGCCATCCTTCTATAGCTTTAGTTATTGTTCTGAGTTAGTGTCTTTACCTTTTAAGAAAAGGCAAAGGGACCAAGTCATACAGCCTATTTAGTGGATCATTGCATGTTGGAATAATAGCCTTATCAAAAACAAACATGGTTGGTTATATTTTGATTCATTTCAATTTCCAAAGAGATAGGCAAAGGTACGATACTATACAGTTTTCTTCGATATTTTAAATCTGAAGGCATTAATTTTTTATTTTGTTGTAGTTTACTGCATTTTTGAGACATTGACATAATTATTTTCCTCTTTGGCCACATTTTAACAGTTTTATGAATTATTAAGTTCCAAAAATTATGTATGTAATACATAAAATTACTTCTAATACGCTAGCCTTTAATTGTAGCGGTGACTTGATTTCAATGATGGAGGCCTTTGCCCAGCAGTGGGACAATTACAGGCTGTTTACTTTACGCTAGCTTCTTGAGTACTCTCCCACGAGGGTTTGACCTGCACCACATGTTAAGTTTATTAATTAGGTTCCTTCTATTATTTTACGCGTTTGCAGGTTTATATTCCTGCAAATACTCGATACTGAGTAGTATCGATACTTTTGGAGTATCGATACTTCTTCCTTCGACTATACTTTCTTACTTCCTCGATACTACAAGAGTAGTACTTGGTATCGATACTCGAAGCCGATACTTCGAACCCTATGCACAATAATGCGCATTGGCGGCTAACTAGCTTACTGGCTAGCTTGGATTGGTTTTCGTTTGCCACTTACTAACCACAGACAATGAACTTAAAACATACAGATTGTTTTTAGACCCAAAGCGATTATAGGGGATTCGAAAGAAGCGTTATCAAGTTATTCGATCCCACTGTATCAATGGCTAGCCCAATCTTAATATCGAAAAAAAGGAAAATGTATCATCAAAAAATATAGAACAAGAACAAGACTCATAGAATTATATTCTCTATCTACGCATAAAATAGAATTAAAGGACTCAATACTGTAGATGATTTTAACAAACTCCTCATCGGGGAAGCCTGAGAAAATGCTTATTTGCTTTCATCAAACCCTCAGAATGCTGAGATTTTGTGTCCATTATGGTAGCGTACACATGATCTAATTCACGTTTGTTGTTATTCCCTGGGTGCCTAGAACATTAAAGTTTGCCCTGGGCGTCGAATTAGTGCCTTTTTAGTAGAAATAAAGACCCTTTTTAGTGTGTACGCTAGCATCACAATCAAGCTGGCGTACACGTGATCGTTCTCGAAAACTACTTATATTATAGCAACAAAATTTACACACACATTTAGTGCCTTATTAGTGCCCACGCTATGCAAAATTTCACAAGGGTTGCTCTTATAGGAACGGAGTTAATATGTGAATGACATTTCGAGCTGGCGTTTAAACAACATACCCATATTAGTGCTTACAAAAAGTGAACTTTTCTTTTTATATTGTTTTAATATGAGTAGTGAGTGAAATACTGACTCTGTCAGTATAAAGCATGTTCCAGACGGTTGTGAACCAGCGTCCCAACAGGGGTGACCTTGGTGGGAACTTGGTTTCCATCCGCGGATTGTGTTCGTCTCCACGAATCTCATCCACCCGCCAACACGCTCGCATACCAGTCCCGAATTCAGGGTTGCTGAACTCGGGACTGGTTTTTTTCGCTGTTCCTACCATTTTATAGGGTAAATTTTATTTTAGTATTTATTGTTAACAGAACAACAACAGAAATACAATATCGATACAATTGTGGCAGCACAACAGTTGTACCAATGCCCATACTAAGACGCGAGCCAATCACAGCGCAGTACAACACGATGTCTGTATATATACTATAGAACGTTTGTATTACTTTAGCTTGTAAGTTTCATATTGTTTGTCATAGCGCTAGTTGCCATATCATGTTTTAGTACTTTAGTAAGTTAAGGGTGCGCCGTTCGTCCTTATGGAACCCCCACAATTCGAATGCTAGGGTCCGGTATCCCATGGCAAAAGTCGGTCAAATATCTGGGCGTAACACTGGACAAGAGTCTATCCTTCCGCCCTCACATCAATAGAGTAAGTAAAAACGCTCGTTTTTACCTAAATCGGCTTAACCCTATGTTGGGCCGGTTTAGCAAAATGTCACTTAGAAATAAAAGAACTCTTTTTAAAGTCTGTATTAGACCTACGATGACGTACGCGTCTCCCGTTTTTAGTCATATAGCGCCTTCAGCGCTCCATAAACTTCAACTCATTCAAAATAAATTCACGCGTAGGGCCACGGGTGCCCCGTGGTACGTAAGAAACGCTGATTTGCATCGCGATTTAGAACTTCCAACCGTGCAACAGCACCTCCGTACAGTCGCGGAGCGATTCTTCGAAGCGGCGGAGAATCACTCTAACCCCCTCATTAGAAAGGCAGCGGACTATAGCTCCGATCCTCCATCCATTTCTCATTTTCGTAGGCCGAAACACGCGTTATCGGACCAACCCAATCAGCTGTCCCGTGATCTTGATTGCTTAAACACGGCGTGGGACACGGCGGCACATAGTTAAGTCAGTTGACATAGGCAGCTTCACTGCAGTGCAGCGCTCCCCACTAGGGGGAGTGTAAAGTCCTTTTTTGCTGGCGACTCAATCTGAGTAACGCCTACCGCGCCTCTCGGCCATCCGAGGGGCGTGCGTTCCGGTAGCCTTCGCAGCCCTTAAGACTAAAGGCGAACCCCAGGGTTTTTTTTACTGTGGTCGGTCTTAGCTCTCTTTAGAGAGGGCGAAGGCTAATCCCAGATCTCGGACCATACCCAGGTGTTAAGATCCTTCAGATCTTAAGACCAGTATCTCCGGGAATATGCGAGCATATTTTCTTCCCTGGGCCAAAAAAAAAAAAAAAAAAAAAAGCGCCGTTCGTCATTCGCGTTCGGTCGTCCGTCGAGTCCAGTCATCGTGGTGCAGTCCGCCCCCTCCCGGGGGCGCGACCCCCCTCCCCGTAGTTCGATTTATATCCGCGATTCGCGCTATCTTTCTTTTTCCGCTCCGCATGTTGCTCCGTCGAGCCGTGCTCCCGCGCGTGCGCCCGTGCGCTTGTCGTGCCCGCGCGCGTGCCCTTGCCCGCTTTAGACGCCCGCGTATCCCGTCGCGCCCGCGTTATTCCGCCGCGAGTTTGATTGCTCACTGCCACCGCCCAGCGCCGTCGTGTCGGGTGATTGAGGGCCTCCCGTAGAGACCGCCGTGGAGTGGTGCATAGTGTCGATCCGTCGCTGGCACGTCCGTTTTAGCGTGCCCCGTCGCGCTTTACCCTTCCGATTCTTTCCTTCCGTGCTTCGCCGCGCGGCGGCTTTTACCGTCCCCGGTACCCGCGCTCGCTGTCCTCTACTTCGTGCCCCGTCGCGATTGGCATGACTACCGAGCCGCCGTCGCGTTGCCTTTGACCGACTATGCGCCCGCGCGCGCGTTCGCGCCGTCGCAAGTCCCGCTGATTTGATTGTTTCACCTTACGCATAACGGGTTACTTGAGCGGTTTGGTTGGGACCAATCGTTTCCTGTAGTGCGTTCGCGTCGTTCGATCCGTCCGGCTAAGGTCAGTACGCGCTTTTTAGCTCAGTAGCACACCCCTATATTCTATTTCATTCTATCCGTTTTTTATTACTTTTTCGTTTTTAGTGCCCGTATGCACTCTCCTCCCGAAGCCTCTCGGATCAGTCCAAACGCGCGGGACTGATCAGAAGCTTCAAGTCCTCTCTTTTTAAAACCCACGACGCAGTCAGTTAGTTAAGTCAGTAGACACAGTCATAGGCAGCTTCACTGCAGATGGTCCGGTTAATAGTTCAGTAAGCCGACATAGACAGCTTCACTGTAGTCAGTCAGTTTCGGAGAGGCGCCTCACTCTGAGTAACGCCTACCGCGCTCCCCGCCCTGTCGGGTTGCGTGCGTATTCCGATAGCCTTAATGGCCCCTTAAAGGCTAAAGGCGATCCTCAGGGGTTTTTTACTGGGTCTGGCACTGCCCTCCTAGTGAGGGCATGGCCAATCCCCAGAGTAATCTGTTTGCAGATTTTTCCCCTGAGTTGCAAAAAAAAAAAAAAAAAAGCGCCGTTCGTAAGTGACAAGTGTCATATGTTTTATTTGAAATGTCGTCGTCCATATTTATTTGATGCCGCGCGGCCATACTAATTTTGTATGGGGAATTTAAGGTGCTTAATAAAAAAATATTATTTAAATAACCACTTGATGAATCAAAAATGTAATCTAGCAATTTGTAGTTTATCCATTGATGATTGTTTGGACAAAATCAGAGGTACAATAATTTAGATAAACTATAAGAAATCTACTAAACGCCGCCACTCGTTTTCATGATCTTTGCCCAACTTTAAATGATATTGTAGAAAAAACTATAGCGTGTTATGAATTTATGGTTCTGACAAATTGTAAACACGTTCCCTATGATACTAAATATATATTTTGTTCATTTGATACGATAGTATTTTTAATTATATTTACTTAACCGTAACTGCATTTTTGGCATTTTTTGGTCAGCCCACCCATAAGTTTTGTAAAATTACTGAACATAAATTACTGAACATAATCAAGACCCTCAGTAATATTGGTGACCTGCGACAGAAAAATAGAAGAGCACAATGTCTGAAGAACAAAAAGCCACTCAAGAGCCAACTCCAGAAGTAGCTACGGTGTCCCTTCAAGCCCGCATTCCACAGTTTTGGTGAGAAAATCCGCGATTATGGTTCGCTCAATTTGAAGCCGTCGTCGCTGCGCATAAGCTTGGTGAAGAACAGAAATACAACCTGGTAATACCGGTACTAGAACGAGTGGACATCGAACAAATTAGTGACATCATAATCAAGCCACCATCGACTGGAAAATTCACAGTACTGAAGAACAGACTTATCTCCGTATACCAAGAATCGGAAAATCGTCAAATTCAGAAACTGCTCAGCGGCCTAGAGCTCGGCGACCAGAAGCCAACGCAATTGTTAAGGAAGATGCGAGACCTCGGCGGCACTATGATTCAAGACGATGCGCTCAAGTTCATGTGGATGGGTCACCTCCCCGCCCAAGCCCGCGCCGTGCTATCCGTCAACAATTAATCATCTCTCGACGGCCTCGCGGCGATGGCAGACAAGATGATGGAGCACAAAGAGAGCACGATAGCTGTTGTCTCAGCCACAAAGAACATTGATTCAGCGATGGCAAGCCCTCAATTTGACTTTTTAACGAAACAAATTAAAAAGTTATCACTCGAAATCGCCGAACTACGCTCCAGTCGCACGCCGTATCGCCGTCCCTTTCACTCACAACATCGTCGCTCCCGCTCTCGCTCGAAGACACCGGCCGCCACGAAACGCAAGCCGGGTGACGCAAACTGAGAATGTTACTACCACCATCGCTACGGTGACAAAGCGAGACGATGCTCATCACCATGCTCAAGAAAGAAATCGGAAAACTAGAAGAAACATCGACTATGGCGGGCGTCGGTGTTCCCAATATAACAAGCAACCGTCTATGCGTTTTCGACACCAACACTAGAGAGCGCTTCCTCGTGGATACCGGAGCAGATTTATCCGTTTTGGCGGCCAGAGACAAGAGAAAACACGTCCCATCTAAGTATAATTTGTACGCGGCGAACGGCACACCGATAAGTAATTACGGCGAGCGAACACTTCAACTCAACCTAGGACTTCGACGGAACTTTCGCTGGACATTCATCATCGCTGATGTCAAGACATGGATACTGGGAGCCGACTTTCTTCACCACCACAAACTACTAGTAGACTTGCACCACCGAAGACTCATCGGTAACGTCACTCAACTCTCCGTCAACGCGATTGAAGTGACAACATTGCAACTGACTGTCCGCGTGTTACACCAACAGCAAAGTTACTCTGACATCTTATCTCGCTATCCAGATGTACTTCGACCGATGTCTCTACCGCCCGACAAGTACAAAGCAGCGAAGGAAGAATTTGAACGCATGATGGAGATGGGCATCTGTAAGCCATCCAATAGCCCGTGGGCGAGTCCACTACATGTCGTTAAGAAGAAAAATGGCTCACTACGTGTCTGCGGCGATTACAGACGACTTAACGCCGTCACTGTTCCGGACCGCTACCCGATACCGCGCATACAAGAATTCACCTATTTACTCCATGGCAAGAAAATATTTTCGAAGCTTGATATCAAAATGGCCTACTTCTGGATTCTAATAAAAGAAGACGCACCGAAGACAGCAATAATAACGCCCTTCGGGCTCTTCGAATTTAACTGCATGACGTTTGGCTTACGCAATTCCGGCCAGACGTTTCAGAGATTTATGCACGAAGTACTTCGAGGCCTAGATGACTTAGTATTCTGTTTCGTCGACGATCTGCTAATCCACTCAAGCTGCGAAGAAAGCCACAAGAAACATTTAGAACAAGTACTGCAACGCCTAAACTCGTACGGTGTCACTTTAAATTTCGATAAGTGCGAGTTCGGCAAAGACACGATCCAATTCCTCGGCTACGAAGTTTCGCAAGATGGAATCAAACCTACACAAGAACGAACTGAAGCAATTTCGAATTATCCAAAGCCGCAAACAGTACAAGACCTAAGAAGATTCCTCGGTATGATTAACTTCTATCGTGAATGCCTACCACATCAAGCCGAGCATCAACATGAATTAAGCAAGTATTTGCATAACACAAAGAAAATCGACAAGACTTCTATTCAATGGACACCTGAAGCAGAAGCTGCATTTGAAAAGTGCCGACAAAGCATTCTCGAAGCCACCACGCTCACGCATCCAGTTCCGAACGCTCCGCTATGTTTGATGACCGACGCTTCGGACCGCAGCCTCGGCGCAGTACTTCATCAGAAAATCGACAACGCTTGGAGACCACTCGCTTTCTTCTCAAAAACAACGAGCGAGACGCAACGCCGCTACAGTGTATATGATCGCGAGTTATTAGCGATGTATGCAGCTGTCAAACATCTTCGTCGACTCATCGAAGGCAGCAACGTCACGATATGCACAGATCACAAGCCATTGTCTTACGCGCTAACTCGACCGTCCAACAGTAGCGACACACCCCGGAGAGAACGCCAACTACATTTCATTAGCTAATTTTGTACTAACATTCAGTACATTCACGGCAAAGACAATCAAGTGGCCGACGCGCTGTCGAGGATCGAAGAAATACATCAACATACGTCAATAATAGATTACAGCGGAAACGGTCGCGAAGGCGATCTACGAAGGCTGGATTACGAGATTCGGATGCCCACTACGCGTCACGACGGATCAAGGACGCCAGTTCGCCGACTCACTGAAACAATGTCAACGATAACACCTGTCAAGAAATCGCACACGTCGAGTCAACGCACGTTCATTTATAAGGACTTAGCAACGTGCAGCCATGTTTTCGTGCGCAACGATACCGTCCGAGGCTCGCTAGTACCTCCTTACGACGGTCCATTCGAAGTACTTCACCGTGCGGACAAACATTTCAAGCTACAACTACCACTGCGCACGGCTACGGTGTCAATCGACCGACTGAAGCCGGCGCATCTGTACAACGAAGCCACAACGGCAGAGCCGCATAGCAACACTCCGCCTACGGTACTAGCTCCACCTCCGTCGTCGCCTCCGGCTGCGAGCAAGACATACACAACAAGATCTGGACGCACAATCAAGCCAAGCGTACGCTTTGCTTAAGGGGGAGTACTGTGGCAGCACAACAGTTGTACCAATGTCCATACTAAGACGCGGGCCAATCACAGCGCAGTACAACACGATCTCTGTATATATACTATAGAATGTTTGTATTACTTTAGCTTGTAAGTTTCATATTGTTTGTCATAGCGCTAGTTGCCATATCATGTTGTAGTACTTTAGTAAGTTAAGTTTTGTAAATAAATATTCTTCTTCTCTACACTAACCATGTGTATCATTACTGTACTGTACATAATCAAGACCCTCAGTAATACAATCATTTGCGATACATTAAGTTACGATATATCGTTACAAAGCAACATATCGGGCATCGCTACAGCGCACAGTGATGCCATCTTAGGGTAATTATTCAAAATAACGCGTATTCTAGGGTAAATGGCACCATGTCTAGGGTAATCCGAAACCTAGACCTGGCAACACTGATCAACTGTCCTTCCTTACCTAGTTTGTGTTCCCTACGCCGATTCTACTAAAATATAGTGCTACAAGGATCTTTTGGCACGCGGCCGAAATTGGAACTAACGCTGCCATCATGTAAAACGTCACTTTTGACAGATAGCTGAAGTTGATGTTTGTTGTGGATATTTCGCGGTTTTATTTAAATAAAAATATCACAAAATATGCCAAAAGTGATAAAAAGTGGTGTTAGAGAGGTGGTGCTAAGAGTGAAGGATTTTTTCATGAAAGAAAAACAATCTAGCGCCCCGATTATTCCATTTGAAAGAGTAAATGAGCGCGTCGCAGCTGCAAAAGGTAAGTGATAACATAGCATACCTTGTAAATCTCCCCGTTATTACTTACCAAGAATACTAATTCACACTTTGTAGGCTTATGAAACATATTTTCATTTAACAATATTTTAAGTATGGGTAAATACTTATTTAATTTTGCTTCTTTTTTTAGATATCGCGCTTACCACCGTATCATTGCGATCTAAATCCCATAGAAATGGTCTGGGCATCCATGAAACGAAAAGTATCTGAGGTAAATATTGAGAAGTCATCCAATCAAATGCCAGAAATGGTACAGAATGCTTTCGATACCATTCCTGTCGATGAATGGCGCAATCATTGCGCCCACGTCAAGAAACTATAAGAAGAGTATCGAAAAAAAGATGTATATTTGGACGAACCTTTCACCATACAATCATGCTCTGAGAGTGAAGATAGCTGTGACGATGATGAAGAGAATGAAGATGAAGAATTTGATAGTATGCAACCTCTCGACAAAGTTCACGCAGAACATAATTATAACAGCTACATTATCAAAATTTATTAAATTTTCTTGTATATGCTTTATTCCTTGTTTTATTTCCTTGCAATCGAAGTGAAAAGCAGAGTGTAAAACTCGAGTATAAAACTCATTTTACCCTAGACGTGACTATCCACCCTCGCCGTACCGGCTCGGGTGGCTATATGCACGTCTCGGGTAAAATGGCTCGTTTTATGCTCTTGTTGTACAGTCTACTATTTGTTTAATTTTATTCACATTGTTTTAACTTTATTTTCATGTAATGAATCCTATCATTTAAATATTTCCTAAATTAAAATTTAATTACGGAATATGGAACCAGGTTTAAGAGCGTTTACGCCGTTTTGCTCAAAAACTGTACTTTTCAAACCTCTTAATATCTATGAATATTTACTTTACAAATATGTTAATTACTTATATCATTAGGCGATCTTGTCATCAAAATAGTTTGTTGAAAACATTTTTATATTTATGGATATTTTGGAATTTCTAACAAGATAATTGAACAGAGGTTTTCATAATTTGACTTTCCGCGTCAACTTCGAAGCTTAAAAATGTGTTTAAATTACTGACAAACCTAAGAACAAAAATTTTATTTCAATTTGAAAGATCTTCAGCAAAATAGTTTGTTGAAAACATTTTTAGATTTTGGTTACTAACAAAAACTATAAAAATCCAATCATTTTGAATTTTTAAAGAAATTATAGGTGATAAAATAATTGTTTTCTCTAATATACTTACTATATAAATATGAGATAAAAGCTTTTTACTATAGAAAAAAGTGTTCTTTAAATTATGCGCAAAATTCTTTTTACTAAATTAGCTCTATAATTTTTCTATAAATATTTTAAAACTGCTCTAAAACTACTACAAAACTCTGCGTTATTAGTGTTAAACTATTAATGTCAAATCAGTCCGCCGCGAGGCCTCTGAGAGAGTGGTCACGTCGCTCGACGCTCTACCCGACGATTGTCGAACAATTGCCGTAACTTCGAAGATAGTTCAAATTTATAGCGCGATAAGCAAATCTTTGTACTTTAGTGAATAAATTATTTTATGTTACTTTTGATGAATTGCAACATTTTTAAATTGGACGACCTCCGTGGTCGTGTGGTTAGCACGCCGGGTCGGGCGTCGCGCCGTCTCCGAAGCCCCGGGTTCAATTCCCGGTCGGGTTAATTTAGAGAAGGACTGTTTTTCTAAATTTATTTCGGGTCTAGGTGTTTTTTCTATGTTTATGCATGCATGCATGTCTATGCATTTATCCATTATCTTACTATACTAACGAGTTTCTTAAGAATACTTATCTTGAGTTAGATAATTGGTGAGAGCATAAACAAATTAAAGAGGTTCGATCATTTTTGTATGGAACCTGACATACCTACATGTCCGCCATTTTGAAAAAAACGTGTTTTGGCGGCCAGTGATGAAATACATGTCAATCGACAGAGTATGTGATTACAAACAAAAAGTGTTCTGTGATGAAACCTCTAAGTGATACGGTTTCTGAGATATTTGACTCCAAAAACAGAAAGTTAAGCAAAAAAAAACATTTTTTATTTAGTGATTCGTTTCATTCGGCTTCTAACCTCTGGTGTGAGTGCACGAATGGTTATTTTCCTCACGAGCAGTTTTTTGTTACGTTGTGTTTATTGTTATTGTTATTTGCATTATCATGTCCACCGGTCCACCGGGATCACGGTGTTTGTTTTGTGAACTCAGTTCAGTACAGCCACCTGTATAGAGGGACGCCGTCCTAGGCCGCAGCTAAGAAGCTATGAGCTGACTGATATGTATAATGTATATGTATATATGTATGTTTCGTATTATATATGTCGGAGACATGGCGCTAGCATCGCTTAGAAACGACAAGTATAGTCTATACTTGAGTGTGGTCTGCGCAGCCTATGCTCTATGGTACGCGGAACGTCAACGTCAGTTGGTGCAACAACGGACTGGACACATTTGAACGGTAGCGGCCGGAGAGTACGCACGCGCAGAACTCACTTCGTTTCTAAAATCCATTTGCATCGGCCAACTATTTTTAAATAATTTAATTCTGATGTTAAAATAACATTAAATTGACTGTAAGGAATACGACTGCGTCTTTATTTTGAAGATCCAAGATTAACTGTGTTATCAACGAATCCGAGTTTGCTCGACTGTTCTACCTACAAACAACCTCGCCGCCGACATATACTTATTTTGTCATTCAAGGAAACCAAATAAATTAAAATAAAATATTTGTTTTTGGAGTCTAATATCTCAGAAACCGTATCACTTAGAGATTTCATCACGGGACACTTTTTGTTTGTAATCACTTACTCTGTCGATTGACATGCGTTTCATCACTGGCCGCCAAAACACGTATTTTTCAAAATGGCGGACATGTAGGTATGCCAAAGAGGTTAGATGCTCTTTTAAACTGGCCCACGGGATGGGTGGGAAATACCATCTATGTGTGTGTTTCTCTCTTCCCTCCTTTGCAAGACACGTAAAACCGTTGGTCCCAGTTTTTGTCACGACTGCTCCGCACCCGTGCCAGTGTGCGCTATGGGCTATGGCCCAATCTCCTCGCCATATCCAGCATCATATCATATATCATAGCAGTGCGACTTTTGTAGACTAATTATTTATTTTGTTAATAAGTGTATTGCTTTTTTAATTTTTTAAAGTATCCTTAGCTATTATTATGGTTTTTAGAATCCTACTTATTAAAGTTTTTCTTCCAATGTATTACAAAGAAATGATTAATTGTATGGGCAGTCAAATAACTTGACCTAGTTTTGACAGAACCTATTTTATTGCTGCATGATGCGCTTTGTGCTTATGTGGCTCATATTTTCCAAGTAATTTTTATACAAAATTTATTTTAAAAGGAGATTAGCAAAATTGGGCTTGGTAATAGACAACATATTATTATTGATATATTCTAAAAAATCGGTCAATTTATTTGACTGCCCATACAATTAATCATTTCTTTGTAAAATATTGGAAGAAAAACTTAAATAAGAAGGATTCTTAAATGTTTCGTATCTCAAACCATCAACAAACTGTCAACTGTCAACGTCATGCAGGGAACAACAGGGACTCCATTTCCACTTAACATCAACATTTGCCGAGCTATGAATAAAAAAAAATAAAATGTGTCGTCGTCAAATCAATTCGTCCAAAATAAATCGTTGAGGAACAGATAGGTATTGATTATAATTTTGTGATATAAGATTAATTACAACATTAATAAAAATACATACAATATAATATTATACTTAGGTACTTATTTCGTGTATCCGTAGTTTAGTCATCTGTTTACGCCCATAGTTAAAAATAAATAAACGAAGGGTGGCACCCCGGGAGTGCCGGCAGAAGTGAAAACTTGAATATTAACGTTGTGCATTTTTGATATTTTGGAATGGTTAGGGAATAATTTTGCACGAATTGCTTCAATTATCAGTATAAAAGTACTATCATTTATGTGGTAGAATACAATATTTATTTATTGTGCTATCGTACACAAACATGACAACTTATTCGCGCAAGCGCCCTGCGCCGCATAAACGAAACAACAGGCATACATTTTCGCCGCGCCGTAGAAAGTGAGGGGGATACTTCCTCTCCTACACCGCGCCGGCTGTCTACTCTCCATCCGTCTTACGATTTTACGTCTTACATTTTCGATCAGGTCACGTGTCTTGATGCGAATTTAACATTTTTTACCCATTACAAAAAAAGTGTACAACGCCGCTAAAAAAGATTTCACTTCAATAATTTCTAAGTATACCGAAAAACTAAATTCGAACGGATCAAAGTAGTGAGTTTGACTATAGTGAGCAGAACTAGCCTACTCTACGCACACACTCACGCGCGCTCACAACCCGTTTCTGTGTGCGTGATATTTGGACTTAAAAACCTAAACTTAAGGTCTCGCGCTCGGCGTAAACGCTCTTAAACAATTCCCATAAACTAAGGATATTTTTGCTAGCTGGTAACCCTAATTTCACACCCACGCCCTCATGTCACTGTCATCCACGTGCCAAAAGATCCTTGTAGCACTATAACTGCAACTACACTGCAGCGTCGCGTGTGTCAAAATGAGCAAATTTTGACGTTTCGGTATTCTGTTATGCAGCGCTGCTGCCTTAGTGTTGCAGGGACGGAGAAGTTACGCAAATAGGTATTCCACTAACAAAAGTGCACTACACCTGCACGTTTACTGCAAAATAATCGTATTCCATTAAAATATTTTGACATTTGTGGAGTATTGACAGCAGTATTGGTGCAGTTTTTGTGCAGGTTTATTGAAGTAGATCGTGAGCAACTTTTGCACAGCGTACTAAAAGCATTAGTTCTTTTAGTTTTATTGCAGGATTCGTGCAGCTGTTGTGTAGTAGTCGCGCAGTTGTAGTGTAGTTGTGGTGCAGAGATTTTTAATAGAATACGTCTATTTCCACGGCGCTACTCCAACACGCGACAAATGACAGGCGTATACGTGCAGTTGCAGTTTTCTAATAGAATTGACCTCTTGGTTGGGAACACGCGCCCGTCCACCAACCCAAGGACGTTAGAGGTCATATTAAGATATGGATGGCAACAAGCAAGATCACCCCTGTTGGGACGCTGCCGCAGGTTTACAACCGTCTGGGTCTGTTATGTGTTTGTGAACGTGTATGAAGGTTAAACAACGAAACGAAACAGTACACTCTTCAAATTCTATAAATAAAATAATAGGTAGTCATAATTACTGATACTCAAGGGTTTCTGGGGGAATTTCATTTATTAATAACCATTTCTGTTATTACTCATGTAGTGGGTATGTGCTGAATGAAAGTAGATTAGTTTCTCATAATTTATTTATGTTCACTGGTTCTTTTATATCGTTGTTAGACAGGGACACATATACAAGCATTTCATACAACACAAGAAATACAAAATAATAGGTAAAAACAAACAAAATCGCCTTAACCTCGCGAATGAGAAATTATTATATAAATAGCTAACGTTTGGAGTTTGCTTCACCAGTGTGATGTGAATGCCGGCGATGCGGAGTGCGACGTATCTATGTAATTATGTATGCTACACTCATTATCATCTGTGAACCGATCAGACAAAAAATATTATTTCAAAGTAATAAAAAAAATTACACTTACTAAATGTGCTGAACGCACGAAGAGGGAAAAAGAAGATTGTAAATTGGTAGCTAAGGAGCTATGGGGTATAGTGTATGTTTATTCTACAGGCGCACATACAATGGCTTTAGAGATACACGATTCTGCAAAACGTTACTCCAGCAGGAAATGCAATATCTCGAAAACCTAAAGGAGCACAAATTTTATTTTCGGCGCACATTTTTGCACAAATGTAAGCCTTCTGCCTATGCACAATTTTTCTCTCTCCGATCATTCGTTTAGAATTTTCCTGCTGGAACAACGTTACTGCAAACGTTACTGCGTTCCACTCATAACACTCTAGGAGATACTTTCCAGTTGCGGTAACGTAAACAAAAGGATTTATTTTGCAAAAGAAATTGATAAAATCACAGTTTTATCACATTATTGTTTATGTACAATAATCACACTTTAAACAAAAATACTACATATTTGTAGTTATTTTTGTAAAGTAAAGATTGATCAGTTCTCGGAAGTTAGCTGCCAAGAGTTTGGCCAGGAGATCGACCTTCTCCTCCGGCTTGTGAGCTAAAGTCCCGTCAGGACATCTCAGTGGTGACAGCGAGGGTTGGCAGAAGTTTGATTGCACGGCTTTGGCTAGACGCCGTCATTCAGGCCAGTAGGTACTCAGAGGTGCGAGCACGGATCTTACCGATCGATAAATTTATCGGTAGACAAAACCGTTTATCTATCGAATTTTATCTACAACCGCTAGCACGGGACTCGGACCGGTAAGTTTTATCGTGTTCGATAACCACAAAGGCTAATTCTCGGGATATGCGAAACAACCTCATGAATCAGAATCTGCTAAATCCATGGGGTTGTTTCTCTGCCTCAGATGACGCCGGACAATGTTAGTTTCTTCGCGACGTCGCTGTTACGTCTCTTTTGCAACCAGCAAAAGGTGCCCGAATTCCCTTTTTTCACGACCGCCCAAGAAAAGTGTAATATTTAGTAACTTTCCAATGGCGTCGAAAGCGTCGAAAACTTTATCTACCAACTTTTAGATGCCGATAAATTTATCTACACATCGATATAATTTATCCACAAGAAATGTCATTTTCGAGTCCCATGCTAGCTTTTCAACTAAATAGATAAAATTTACCAATTATATCTACGGGTCGATAAAGCAAGTCCCATGCTGCCGATGTTAATTTGTCGACTTGAACTGTCAAATTTTATCGTCTAATGTCACTTTATCAGTCGATAAAAGATCCGTGCTCGCGGGGCAGATTCTTTACAGACAACCCTATATCATCGAATTCACAATTAAATAGCGCTCATTTTGATATAAGATTTATTAAATGTTTTTGTTTTGTTTACATAATTTTAACGCAAATTTTGTTGCGAACAAATTACAAAAACACAAATGTTGAAAAATTTCGACGAGCAGGATTTGAACCTGAGCTATCGTGGTTCTAACCAGCCCTACTATTTACTTTGCCCAAAGTAGCTTGTCATTATTCATAATGCCCGGGTATTATGAAAAATGCCCCAATTTATTACTTAGTCTCATTTGTGTAAAAGCCCCAGAACAATAACTAAAGCTATGATTCTGAGGTAAAAGCAAAGTCGCCTTTGTCCACTTTTGACATTTTTATTCTGTGAATGCAGTTTTACTCTATGACTATTAGTCTATGGTTCTATAAAATCATAAATAAGCAAACTCGACTCAATCCGCCTTAAAATTAAGTTAAAAAAACTAGGTTTAGTACAAAACCAACTCTGTCCCAAGTTTCAGCAAAGTCGACTCTGTCCATTTCGACCAATCAGAAGCCTGTATTTCGAAATTTTCGAAGCGAACTGTCATGGCGATCATATCAGCTTTTAGATATTTTCAAAGTTGTTTATAGTTCATTTTAAGAGAAAATATTGTGTTTCATAAGTGAAACAATGGAAATTAACATCGAAAAGTTTCCCAAGAATAAAGCAAAGGAAAAAAACAGCAATCCTAAACAGTGGAAAGTAGCGGTTGAAAAGTAGGACCGGTTAGTACATTTTCGCTTGTTTAAAAGTAGGACCAATAGCAAAAAAAATTACTACTCGGTTGAAATGAGTTTGTTTGTTTGTCGATTAAAAATTAATTCCTGTACCCGCCTTTTATTTTTTCTTTGCCTTCTATTGAATGTAAAAGCACTTCGGTCCGGTCCAGGTGAGAAGCAAAATTACCTCTGTCCATTTTTTTATTTTTTTCTTATTTTCTTTTATACATAGCTTAGCAAATGACTCCACTCCACCTGATGTTTAGTGGAAATGGAGTCCAGACGTAAGGACAACTGGTGCAGCGAGAAAACAACGCAGCATCAGTCACCCTCACCCTGCCGGCCCACAAGGTGCCTCTTCACGCCTCGTTTGAAGGACCCCATGTCATAGGAAGGAGGGGAAACGAGTGCTGGTGGTCCATTCATGTTAAATGCAAAAGAGTTTCTGTCCATAGGTTACATGCAAAAACGACTCTTACCAATTTTTTAAGCTAAATATTCCCTTATAATATAATACTCATTTTATCGATATTTTGGTTCACCTAAGGCCCTATTCATTTTAGCAAATTCAAGAAGGTTGTGATAATTATCACTACTAGGTAGGTACTAAACTGAATTTTGTTTTTATTTCAATTTGACACTTCACGGACAGAGGTGATTTGTGATTTTGCTTTTGCACCCCTCATTTAATAAGGCTCGTGTTTAAATGCCTACCAGAAATGCACTTATATTAATTCCAATAAATTCGAAATACCTGCCAAAACAGATAAAAGCTCACCAAATTGTGTTTCATGAAGTATTATAGAAATTAAGCTAATTTCCTTTTTATTGCATGCCATAAAATATGTAAACGCCGTTAAAGTTAACTTTAGACCAAATGTTTTATATTATCGCTAAATAAATATTACTAATATTTTATTTTATGACTTTCATTTAAGAAATCTTTGCTGAGGCAAAAAACTAACTGTCGACCGTATGTTTTTTTAAATACCAAATATAATATTGCTTACTCCAAACAGAAGTTACTTGTTTATTGCTTTGTGAATTTAATTAAAATACGCCTTCTTAAGTGTTATGTATCTTTTGAAAAGACCACAAGCTTTCGTTTTTAATAAACATTTCGGCATCTCGAATATTTGAAAATTTGTTGACAAACATTGCATGTTACTATCTTGTTCTTGAGCAGTGGCGATCTCTTCGTAATTGATTGTTGATGGGCAGGATATGGTTTCGATGCGACTTAGTGCGTCGGCGACTATATTTTGTTTACCGCTCACGTGACGTATGTCTGTGGTGAATTCGCTAATAAACAAAAGTTGTCTTGTGCGGCGCGGCGTTTCTGTGTTTGATTGTACTTTAGTCATGGCGAATGTAGGTAAGCAGCTTGTGATCGGTAAAGATAATAAGTTGTCTTCCTTCGAACATCTTGCCGAAATGTTTTAGTCATGTAGATCGCTACTAGTTCACGATCATACGTTGAGTACTTTGTTTGATCGTCCGTAAATTTCATCGAAAAATATCCAAGTGGTTGCCATTTGTCTTCGACGTATTGTTGTAGTACGGCACCGGCTGATTTATCTGAGGCGTCGCAGAATAGCGCGTAGGTAGCTTGATGAGACGGGTGAGCAAGTAATACGGCGTTAGTTATGCTCGTTTTACACGCTTCGAATGCTTGTGTTGCCTCTTCTGTCCATTCTATGATCGTTTTATCTCGTTTTTTACGTTGTGTAGAAATGAGTTTAATGGTGTTTGAATGGATGCGGCGTTAGGAATGTGGTCACGATAAAAATTTGTCATTCCGAGAAAACGTCTGAGTTCTTCTATTGTTTTTGGTTTCGGGTAATCTGTGATAACCTTGACCTTTGCTTCAGGAGGCTTGATACCATCTTTTGAAACGATGTAAACAAGGAAATGAACTTCTGACTGCCCGAGGTTGCATTTGGCGGGGTTTATTGTAATACCGTTTTTTCCCAATCTTCTAAGGACCTCTGTGAGATGTTCTTCATGTTCACTAGCAGTTTCTGAGGCTACAAGTACGTCATCGACGAAAGGAAACACGAAATCTAGGCCTCTGAGCACTTCATGGATGAATCTTGGGAATGTCTGGCCTGCGTTTTTTAAACCTGGGCACATGCGCGGGAATTCGAACAGTCCCATCGGTGTTATAATGGCTGTTTTTTCAATATCCTCTTCGCGGACGCTTACCTGTTGGTAAGCTCGGTTTAGGTCCAGTGTCGAGAATATGGTCTTGCCGGATAACTGGTATGTGAAATCTTTGATGCGAGGTATTAGATATCGGTCGGGTTTCATGATGGAATTGAGACGGCGGTAATCACCACATACTCTTAAATCACCGTTCTTCTTTGGTGCGATATGTAGAGGTGACGACCATGGACTTTTGCTTGGCCGGCATAATTCTTGTTCTATCATGTTGTCGAATTCTTTCTTCACTTTTTCGTATCTGTGAGGCGGTATGGGACGGGCACGGCAGTGAACGCCCAACAAACAGCGTGCATTACCCCAGCGGAATGTTGTCCAATTTCTTGGATTCTTGATATAGAATAATTAGTGCTCCATCTCGTGTAATTGTGCGCGAAATCTTAAATTTGTGCGTCCAGTAGTTTTTGAGATATTCGCGAAAACAGATGCCGCTGGGGTAACGTTACCCCAGCGGCACATTTTTTTTCCTGTGGACTTATCAAAAAAAAAAGTACCCAGGAAGATAGATCTTGGGGCGCTGTAAATATGCGTGTTAGTTTTAAATTTGTGCGTCTTATAATTCCGAAGTTATTCAAAATACCGCTGGGGTAACTTTTGGGTGGTTGCTGTATCTCGCGAACGGTGAGGCGCACAAGTATGATTTGTTTTACACACAATGTAATAAATTTGTGCGTAATTTCAGCAAAAGCAGAATTTGAAAAAAATGCACCGTTCTGAAGATATATTTATTTTGAAGAAAAAGGATAATCGGTCCTAGCTCCCTAAATACTAACCCTAGAGACTAATTTCTGATGGTGATTCGTACCTTATAATACCTTACAACGTCTATTAAAATCTTAAAAGCTTACTGCAAGTCGTTAATGAGTTAGGCACTTTAAATGTCACTGGCCCGGCCCGTGAGGTCATTTTGATCGTCGCTTACATGAGTTTGGTATGGACCAGCAAATCACTTATTAAGCAAATAATTAGTGCCTTCATTCAAAACTCGTGAAACCTCGTTCATGTTACATCTTACCCCCCGCCGAGCCATATCCCGACTATGGCACACATACATAGTTGGGTGTATATAAAGTTTAATTTTCTATGAACTGGTCCGCGCAAAAACATCCCCCTCCCGATTGGCAGATTGCAACGGCGGACGGCCAAGCAAAAATGTCACTTACGGCGTTACTTAATGTTTGGGCCGGCACGGTCGGTGTTGTTTACTGTAAGTTTGATCTACACTGGACAGCAAAAAAAACGGGTCTTTTAGAAAAACCGCGATATCTCCCAAAGTTATTTACATAGATCCCTCGTATAAATAATATGTTATAGGCAGATTTGTGACGCTTATTATACATATCAAAAGAGGTTGCATTTGAACAAGCTACAGCTTCAAAAAAGAAATTCCGATTTTTGGAATAGAAAATTTTCTCGCTTTTGTTTCAAACCGAGCTGCCATCATAAACAGTTTTTTTGGCTGGTCCCAGTATTTTGTGCATCAACCATGCACCAACATGTCGTTATCTACTGAAGAATGTACACGAATTATCACCATGGTACTAAAAGGAAGGAGTCAGCGGAGTACTGCTAGAACAGTAGGTGTATCTTTATCCACGGTCCAAAGAGTACTCCAGCGATTTCAAGAGACCGGCATGAACATCAGGAGAGCAGGGAATGGCAGGCCAAGGTGTACAACTACACGAGAAGAAAATTGTAATAACTATAAGATAGAAATAAGTAATATAGGAAAAAGTCGAAATATAGGATAAAATAGGAAATAAAATAGCTAGGGCACAAACGTGCGATAAAAATGTAACACAAAATCGCTAGAATAGGAAGCCGAAACAGAACGTCTAGTGTAAGAGTAGGCAATATCTCCGACATGAACCACGTCGGGGGACAAAAAAAAAAAAAAAAAAAACTACACGAGAAGACCGATTCATCGTGAGCACTATGTTAAGAAATCGACATCTCACGGCTGTTCTGGTCCGAAATAGCCTTCAAGAAAAACACCACAACAATGTAAGCTCTGACACGATCCGGCGGCGACTTCGGGAAGCTGAATAAAGCCTTATAGGCCAGCAAATGGCCCTAAATTGCTCAGAGAACATCGAGTTGTCAGGTTGCGGTTTGCTCGAGAACACGTCCGATGGACAGATGAAGATTGGTCCAGGGTTATGTTTTCCGATGAGTCAAGATTTTGTTTATTCGCACACGATGGGAGACGAAGAGTATACAGGCGACCAAAGGAACGTTATCGTCAAGCGTGTTTCGAGGAAAAGGTGCCATTCGGTGGAGGATCAATAATGGTTTAGGCGAGGATATCTTCAGAGGATCGTACGGAGTTAGTAATTATAGAAAACGGTTCTCTGAGATATGTAGAGGAGATTTTTTTAATGAGCATGCTGGTCCTTTCTTGGTGAATATGGGCGCAAATTCCATTTTTATGGACGATAATGCGCGACCACATACAGCACATTTGGTCAACGCGTATATTCAAGACGTCGGTATCACCCGCATGGAATGGCCAGTTCGCAGCCCAGACTTAAATCCCATAGAGCATTTATGGGATGAGCTCGGAAGATGCGTTAAACATCGCTCTCCAGCTGCAGCTAACTTACGTGAGTTAAGAAGTGCGCTAGTAGAAGAATGGTCAAACATAGACCAAAATCGTATTAGAAATTTGATTTACAGCATGCCACATCGTCTTAATGAAGCGATACGGGCTCGTAGAGGAAATACAAGATATTAAATTTACAGAAAAGCTTTCATTTTGCAGATTAACTGTGTTGTATATTTTTGTTGTCAAAAGTTAGAATTGTTTTTTTTTTGTATTTTTTAGTACTTAAATAAAATTATACAGTTTACAAACCTGTTATGTATTTTCTTTTATGTATGTCAGTCATCTATAACATACTACAGTTTCACTAGTTTGTGTTGGTGTATGGTTGGTGTAGTTAAGAAACTATTCTTATTATTTTTGCGGCCCAGTGTATTTCCTGGAATGCGCATTGTTTTGGATAACAAAAGGAGACCGACACACCTCTAAAGGAAAAAAACGATCGAGATGATAAATAGTTTAGGCACCTATCGGAGTGTTTAAGTTATTTTGCATGATTTCATGCAAACACCTTTATAAAAATATTTAAAGGTACCTACTCCATCGGCGACAACTTTAAAAAAAATCAGCTAGTTGCCACGGGTAAGCCGCCACCGATGGCAATCGGGAAGTTTTTTAAAAAATCTTCCCATTTGCCACCCGGCGGTGGCGTTGCAAGCGGTGGCAACTGGGAATGACCGACTTAAAATGTCCTACCCATTTAATAATACAGACAGGAAATTGTTTCGGGTAGCTGCCAACTAGATGGCGCTTTATTCGAGAACAGGCCAAAGAGCAGTTGCCTACTCCGTATTTACATGTAGTCTTTGATTGTTTGACTTGTTTCACTCTTTTACTTGTCGGTCGCTGTCTCTCCATAAATACGTGGCTACATTCCACCACCACCACCACAGCCAACAAAAACCCAACACACAACTTCATCCTGATATCCCAAAGTTTCGATTAACTTCAAAAATACGGACATTTGCTTCGTAAAGGTCGTCCAACGATGACGCTCGAAGTTGCAACACACGTTCTAAAAGTGTCGGTGCGTTCGCTCGACGATGATCTGCCCCCTAACTATGAGCTCTTAAAGCAATATTATTGCAGTTGTGGAAAAGAGAAGCGAATATATTCGCCGCTACACGCGTCTCATTTTGACAACTGCAATAATACTGCTATAAGAGCTCGTGGTTACCCCCCCTGGACTTCTTGGCGGGAAAGTGAAGCGTCATGTCAGTGGTTTTGTTTTATTTTCTAAAATTTGTGTTGTGTCGAATATGAATGTGAAATAATGGTGGATTATTAACCGTTAAGTCTTCGTGAGTGTGCATGAGTGTTGGCAAATGAAACAAAACAGTGCAACTTCACTTTTCAAATTCTCTCAAGAAGTCTGCCCGAGGACTTAGTAAAGCCCCACATCTTTACTGAGATACTCGAGGGGTTGGGGGGTATATCATTTCTCACTTCTCATTTCTAATATCATTCATCATCATCTTATAAGGAAATATTGTTTATTTATGTATTACTTGTAAGAAAAATTACTTTGACACTGGCTAAATGTGCTAATCGCACGAAGCCATCAACTAAAAAAAAAAATTAATTTGATAGTTTAAACAAATTACTTTCAGTACTTTGTGAGTTAGATTTCGTGAAAGTTCGACTAAATGATTTATAGTTTGTCCAGCTGCACAGAAAATTAGTTTTTCCATTATAATAGCTTTCACGCTAGATTTTTTTACCCGTATCTTGGAAATTGAAATCAATTGTTTATCAACATAACCATAGCTCAATGACATTGACAGCTTCAGCAGCGGTTGTCGTTCTAAAACGTAGGACCTTAAGTGTCGTCCGCCTTGGGGCGATCACTCGCAGCCTTAAAGATAATTGTATTTCGCAGCCGTGCGATGGTTTACGAACGCAGCCCTCTGTCTCGCTGTCATGTTACATACAACATGTGTCAAACAAACTGTCAAGCAAGCTATAAAAATCTCGACAGGTAGATGGAAAAAGTTTATATCAATCCAATACAATTTATTTAAATACACAATGACAAGCAGAAATAATTTCAAAGGTCCTCGAATGAATTTCAAAGTACAAGATGAGTGTCCTGAAACTAAAGGTACCAAACCAATACGTGAAGCGTCGTCTATCTTAGAAGTACTGACTTTAATGATTGTGCACGTTTGCAAGAAGATACTATTTTTTGACACCAATTTAAAAATAGCCCTCTATTTAGGAGCTCTGTTCCTAAT
Organism: Eudonia lacustrata; assembly: GCA_947562085.1. Taxonomy (NCBI): domain Eukaryota; kingdom Metazoa; phylum Arthropoda; class Insecta; order Lepidoptera; family Crambidae; genus Eudonia; species Eudonia lacustrata. Next base: position 12,502,671 of record OX387321.1, on the reverse strand, counting down.
TTCTCTCATAGCTGATGTGTTTACATTTCCTAAATCTTACTTTTCTAGAAGCGATAATGTGTTCAATCAATATTTTGTGAAAATTGGTTGGTTTTGGACATTGTTTTTAACAGTGCCCTATGTTCTTTTGACGTCTTACACTACAAATTGTGGTAAGAGAAGACTCATTATTACTGCTCATTTGTCGAGATTGTTAATAGCCACTCTCTTTTGGTATGGGTGGACTACACTGTTTAATATTATTGAAACAAAATATGGACGTTGTAACATGAAAGCAATTGTAGATAAAAGTGCCTGCTTAAAAAACGGGCATTTTTGGAATGGATTTGATATATCAGGGCATTGCTTTATTTTGATATATTCAAGCTTGATTATGATTGAAGAAGCTAGAGCAATAAATGGATGGGAGGGAATAAAGGATTACATTCGAGATGAGAAGTACGCCAGAAGTGTGGATGATAGAACAATTCGTACAAACCCATTGAAGAATTTAAAGAGCGAAGAGTTAGACACCTTGAAATTATCATATGAAAATTATACACCATATGTCAGAGGATTTTTAATTGCAATAGCTTTTCTGCAATTATTGTGGGATGTCATGTTAGTCTCAACAATTCTGTATTACCACATTATGGTAGAGAAATTTATAAGTGGTGTAATTGCAATTTTAACATGGTTTGTGACTTATAGAGTATGGTATACAATACCTAATGTGTTACCAAATTTACCAGGAGATGGAATATTTAAGTACAACAAAGAAAAGCCCACAATGGCTGCTCCAGTTAACCGAAAAAAAAAAAGTGTGTCAAATGGAAAACATTTTATGGGCATGCCCATAAATAAAAGTCAAGAGGGTGTAGATGAAGAAACAAGATAATACAGAATACAGTTCATTAATGGGGATTAAGTTTTTACTGGTTTTTATTTATTTTATACAAAGTAGAATAGTTGTTTTATTTTAATGTAATAAGTTGAAAATGGGTTATGGAAGCTAATGTAGGTACCTATAGGTCATCTGCTTGATAAGTTTAAAGTAGTGTGGATGATTCTTAATTTGGTAAAGGGATCAGACAGAAGATTTTTGTAATATAATTTTGTTATTTATTTCATATCTTTTATTCAATTTGTAATCAACTAACATTTTTTCTAATTCACATGGTGCTAACCACCTTATTTATTACTATTGAATAGCTTATACTTTACAGCACATTTTAAATTAAACAATTGTTATTATGTCTAATTTGTAACTATTAGTCTGTCCCAATTTCACTATACTCTGTTAGCTAACAATAATGTAAAACTTTTAACAAACTTTTGCTTAATTACTACTAATTCAAGGTTCAATAAATTCAAAAAGGTGCACATTCATAAAACAATTGTAAACCAGTTTGTTGATAATTAACAAAAAGTTAACAAACTCATAGAGTATTGTGAAATTGTGTTCAAATGACCTATGGAATTCAAAAATATCAAATCTAATAGCTATTTTAAAAGTTACTCTGAATACATACAATATATTAAATGAATATGTATTCAGAGTAACTGAATAGCTATTAGATTTGATATTTTTTATATGTTATTTGTTTATTTGTGCAATAAAGAATATTTATTATATTGTATGTATTCAGAGTAACTTTTAAAATAGCTATTAGATTTGATATTTTTGAATTCTATAGGTAATTTTTTGAACACAATTTCACAATAATCTATGAGTTTGTTATCAATTTGTTAATTATCAACAAACTGGTTAACAAGTGTTCTCTGAATGTGCACCTTTTTGATTATACTTAATCACTCAACAACTATTTATTATATTCCTTATAAAAAAATAGAATTCATTTATACGAGTCTTCTTTTTATTATACATGTACTGCATACTTGCCTTTAACTAATACATTATTTTCAAGTCCATAAAAAGATCTTAGAAAATAAGTTTTTTCAAGATGTACACTAATGCCACAACAGCACCAATTGATGCAGCTCCTGCAGCTCCAACATAACCAACCGGTTGTGACATTATAATCATTTTTATATGATATGGCAGATTTGGTATTGTTTGCTTGAATGAATCTCTTTGTTTCACACGATTAAAGTAGCTCTCTAACAAAGGGCGTTTTCCTCCAGTCCAAAATCTTCCTTCAAACCCAAGTTCCCATAATCTTTGAAGTAGAATTGCTAAATTAATATCAGCTATAGTGAAGTTTTCACAACACAACCAATTACCTGGAATGTATAAAAATATTTTTATATTTTTGTACAATAAGTTAATTATACATTATATGTATTATATAATAAATATTTATATAATAACTGCATATGAAATAAATAAAAGAATAAACCTTCAATCTGAGTTTTCAATTGCTCCTCAATTAGTGACAGTACTTGATCCACTATATTTAGAACTTTTAAAAATTCATCTTCATTAGAAAGAATTTCATGTTTTCTTTCTTGTATTTCTGCTTTGTATAATAAAATGCCTCTGGCTTTAGGGTTCACTTCTGCCAACTTTCTTAAGTTCTTAGAACTTGCCAAATCACCAGCTGAAAATTATAATAAACTAAGTAAAAAGACCTCAGGTAAATGTTTAGGTCATGCTAGACTTATCTTATTTAACTTAGGTGTTGAGTGAAAAATTTAGGGCAGTCAATAAGGTTTATTTAACCTTTTCACCGCTCAACTATCCTGCACGCGATGTCCCGCTGTACTCCAACATATAAATGTATTTTAATAAAGTAGGTACAAAGAAGAACTTCTATAGAAGTGCTGGCGTGGACGGCACGAAAATCTCGAACTTCTATAGAAGTTGTTGGCAGTAAAAAGGTTAATAATAATAGTTACCTTTAGTTTAGTTACCTACTTAACAACTTAATACGTGTAAATCAGCCATAACATACCAAAATGTAATACTTACTTTTAAGTACTTCTCTTACTGGTAAGACAAACGGCAATTTTGGAGATCCGCACAAGTGTGGATGGCAAAATGAGCCAATAGTTATGACCCCTGCTGGTAATGCTTCAATTAAATCGCGAAATTTATTAATACTCTCCACAATCTTATTATCATTTGATACATTAATGAGAGATGGCAAATCTAAAAAAAGTAACTTGATTATTAGTTGAAACTTAAAATTAGGGTTACATAAATACCAATTACTTTTTTTTACCTTGATTCAAATATAATTCCAAATAATCTAATATTCTACTGGAATCTGGTATAGTGTCATTATTTACTTTGAGGACAGGGATTTCTCCGCGGGGATTAATATCCAAGAACCATGAAGAATATTGTTCGCCTTTCGTAATATCAATGACGAAAGGCTCGAACTCAATTTTTTTTTCATAGAGGGCCATCAATACCTGCAACAGACAGATCATAAATAATGTTTTAATAAAAGTTATAAACGACAAAGTTTTACTTACCTTTTGTGAATAGAAGCTATAATAGTTACAGTATAGAAGAATGTTTGTTTTGCTACTGTTGGTTAGTTTTGGATTTGAATTAGCAATTGGTACTTTTTCTAAATATTTCTGTAAGTAATGCATTTTTACTAAACTGATAGTTAGATCTATCACAAAACAAAACACTAAAAAGAAAATAGGCGGGCGCGGGTTTCTTACGTTATTAGTAATGCCAACATTACAAAATTAAAATCAGCTGACACTTATTTTTCCGTTTCGAGATGCACTTATATCGATAAAAAATTATCGACTATAGAAGATTTGCTTTTTTTAAACCTGGTGTTTTGCTCATAAAGCATTAAGGTTTTGCTAATGTTACGTCTTCGGATTCGGAGACAAACCCAGCTCATTTAAAACTAAATTAGATTGTTCAGTCAATAGCAAAGTGACAATGTTGAGCATTAGCTTGTACATGACGTACACAATTTACTGCGAATCTTTAAATGAAGCTGATCCCCCATATTCATGTTAAGCTGTTCTTTCACTAACAACTTTTCTGGACTTTGCACTGTAACGATGACTGCGCATTATTGACCCCGAAGAAGCCGCATTCATTACGGTGTTGAAAAAATATAAGCGAGCATGTGGTTCTAATGTTGGTTTCTCTCATCTACCTTAAGTCGAGTGATGAAAGAGGCCTCGTCAGCCACGAGCACAAGTGTCTTGGTTGCATTGAATACTGGTATTAATTTTAGGTTGTTGTACATTCGCCACAAAGTTAGTTTGCCACGTTTTTGTAACTCCATACATTGAAAGTAAATTCGCCACAGGTAGGTAAGGGTTATTGTAAATTTGCCACAAGTCTTCATAGTACATCATTTTTGTATAACGTACCGGTAGCAAGGAAAGTTCGTTTTGAGCGCTCGAAATGAAAGGTAGTTATTTTATTCTAAAATCATTGATGTATATAGATATCCTACGAAAAAATTTTAAAACAAAATAACCATAAATCTCTCTTTTTAAAAATTTATAAATAACGTTTTTACTTTACTTATTTATGAAAACTGCGCTTTTATTCCTGTAAGATACAAATTCGGCTTGGACACTTAAATAGAAATGTGTTTTAGATCAAAACGAAAAATAAATAAAGCGTAATTAACCAAAATTAAAGCTTTTATTCCCCAGAGATACACTTTCGGCTTGAACACCTACATAGAAATGTTTTTTAAATGAAAAAAAATAAAAATATTATTAGTGCACTAGATTCAATATTTCCAACATAAAGTACCAGGCTACCATAACTATGCAGGAGATTGCTTATTAATATAAAAGAATAATATAGTCTTGTAAATACATATACATATAGCAAAGATTATAATAATATTCTTTTATATTAATAAGCAATCTCCTGCATAGTTATGGTAGCCTGGTACTTAATGTTAGAAATATTACATCTAGAGCAACATGTAGGTATATATAAGATTGTTTGTGCCTATGGTTCATACATACAAATTATTTATCTCCAGCAATTATTTTATACACAACAGTATCTAAAAGTGTATCTAAGAGGACAAACTGGTAGTCTGAATTATTTTAATTGCTGTGATTATGAAAAATTAATAAATAACGTTTTTACTTCACTTATTGTTTGATATTTCTGCTGTCTGTATCGAAAATAAAAGTGTGGCGAATTTACTTTATAAAAATAGAACTGTGGCGAACTTACACATACTTTTTTCTGTGGCAAACTAACTTTGTGGCGAAGGTACAACAACCCTTAATTTTGCGCATTGTGCGTTATTTTAAAATATATGAACAGAGAAAACGCGCGCCGCGCTAGCAACGGCGATCCATTATAATTTATAACGAAAGAACCTTATCTTATTCAATAATTGAATATATTATATTATAGTTATATAATATTTGACTGATGAGTGGAGTGATGTGGTGAGACTTGAGACCAAGGCTTGATACCAGTACCAAAAATACCGGTAAATACCGGTATTTTTCATTACGATACCTCGGTATCGGTACCTTAACGAATACCGGTATTTTACCTTTAAATAACGGTATCAATAGCGGTTCCCGCAACTACGACGCGACGTTGCCAGTTCGCCTTGTAGGCGTAGGGTAGTAGGTACAAGTCGCGGCACATAAGTCTAGCGCTGACCGTTTTTGCGCAGAAGTCAAAATTAAGGTATCACAGGGGGCTGGGGAAGGGCGAGCGTGCGTGCGTAGCGCCCATTGGCTCTTTAGTCGCATTCCGTGCCCCACATTGGTCGCGCGACAATACTCATGCGCAGCTATCCCCTCGACGTTTCGTTCAGCGCTAGACTTACGTGCCGCCACTTATAGATACGCAGCACGGCGCGACCCTGCGCGTGCATTATGCGACGTTGCCGCTTTATTCATTTTGCGGGATTTGTAGTTGACGACGGTCACGCGCCGCGCGGAAGTACTTACCTTCTATTTCTACTTAGGTATTTCACAATAGCAACAACAAATCACTACACAACGAATTTTAAAAACTCTTGTGTAGGCTGCGATGTAACAGCTATCCATTAATTTATACCAAAATTTAACCAAAATCGACACCGAGCCCCACCCCGAACTCAATGATTACTATGCTCTTTCGCTCGCAATTATGTAAACGTCTATTTGCTTTCGGTGTTAGAACACCCACATTATACCGGTATAATACCGGTATCAAATGTTCAATACCTGTATAATCATTAGCGGTACCAACTCGAGTATCGGTACTGTATCAAGTTAATTGGTACCGGTATCTGTAAAGTACCGGTATATTAATACCGGTACCAATTAAAGTACTGGTACTACATCAAGGTCTGTATACCGGTATCTGAAAATACCGGTATTCCAAGCCCTGCTTGAGACTAGTAAGGTCGAGTTTGGCTACTAAAAGTAAAAACTAGAATTATCTTTTTACATTAATATATTATTCCTTCATCCGTTTCTCATCTCACTTATAGAATACAATTTTTTATACATTTTAAAAAAAACTAACTGAACGAAATCGAAAACATTGCAGTGTAATTTTTTTTTCATTGGTAGGCATAGACTATATCTATTATGTTAGTACCTATAGGCTTTATAATTATTAATCCATTTGCTAAAAAAAAAAATGCGAATTTTTTGATGATTGCAATTGATTGCATTCCGTTCCGTCAGTCAGTCAATTAATTCAGGCTTTATTTTTGAATAAAAAGATATTTGACTTGGAACTACTCTGATTTGCGATGCTTTAAATTGATTACATAAGTTGTGTTTTCACCATTTACCTCACTATGTGTTATTGCCTCTATTAAAATAGTTACAAGATATCATCATCCAAACACTGAATCGAAAATGGAGGTTTCCAACAACACCGACGCCGTCAACCTTGGCGTTGGCGAAGTAGAAGCAGAAATTGGCGAAGAACTCAAACAGTTGGAGGAAGGCAAAGATTTTGACACGCGAAGTGAAGTTTCTAGCTCTTCGTCTAGCGAGTCGAGTACTCCAAGCATCAGTTCCGTCAGCACGAAATCTAAAGAAAGACGCGTAAATCGAAAACGCACCAAGTCTAAAAGCCATTCCCCAGTCCAAAATAAGAGAAGATGCGTTAATGATGCTAGTAACAAGATAAAGACTTATGATTATATGACAAAATTGAATTATCTGTTTAGGGATACCAGATTTTTTTTGATAAAGTCAAATAATGCAGAAAACATAACATTGTCAAAAGCCAAAGGAGTGTGGTCAACACTGCCGCAAAATGAAGCCAACTTAAATCAAGCTTTTAGGGAATCAAGAAATGTTCTATTGATATTTTCTGTGAAAGAAAGTGGTAAATTTGCTGGCTTTGCTAGACTGGGCAGTGAGTCCCGTCGTGATGTACCACCCATCTCTTGGGTACTACCACCGGGACTCTCGGCAAAAGTTTTAGATGGTGTATTTAAAGTTGACTGGATTTGTCGTAAGGAGTTGCCATTTAGCAGTACACTTCATTTATACAACCCATGGAATGAAGGTAAACCAGTTAAAATTGGTAGAGATGGTCAAGAAATTGAACCTAAGGTTGCAGAAGAATTGTGTAGACTGTTTCCTGAGGATGAGGGTATTGAAATGACTCCAATTCTCCGAAAGTCTAAAGAAGCATCCAAAAGAGGTTATTTGAAAAGCGGTGGCAGCTACAGAACTTATCGAGCACCATTGTCTTCGAGGGGAACTAATTATAGAAGTCGTTTAGGAGCTTCTTCAAGAAGTCGAAGAAAAATATTCTCAACACCCAGAAGCAGACTGGCTTCAAATTCTTTTAAAAGAAGGTCACCCTCTCCATATATGCGCGAACGCATGTCTGGTTGGTTTGGTCGTCAAAGAGAGAACTATAATAGCAGTGGCTCTGCTGCTGCTGAAGCGTATGTGGCAGAGTACATGCGTTCAATGCATCACCAGCTGCCACCACTGCCTTATGTTGCGCCCCCAGGATTTAGCGGTGCTATATCAACATATGATGGATTGCCACCACCTCCTCTTCCACCACCCCCACGTTATTATGACTTACATGACTACCCACGCTCAGTGTTAGTTTATGATAAACGATCATATGAGCGTTCAGTTGACGAGTTTTTGTGGCGTACATCTGATCGTTCTCGGGGCCGTAGCCGTGACCGTGAACAGCATCGTTCATATAGAGATCGCAGATAAAAGTGTAAATTGACCACCGATGTATTAATTATTTGGTAATTGATAATAAAAAATTGTGTTTGAACTGTGAACTTTATTGAATCGGAAATCTTAAGTGTTGTGATGAACCTTGATGAACAATTTCTAATACGTTTTGGTTTGGACAATTTAATTTTGTAGGTATTTCAAATAAGACTAATTTCAGTGTTTCTAACAGACAGTATTATCTGAGTGTGGAAATCTGATAAAGTACAGGGTACATGTGAAAAGTTTTGTGTAAAGAATCAATGCAAACTTTTTATACTGTTGGATATTTTGTAACATAGACTTGGTTTATTGTAAACTGTCTTCTACCCAATTTAAGTTTGTGTTACATAATTATCAATAATAATATGTATATATCATGTGAAAATTTGTTCAAAAGAATGGAAATTTATACAACAATTGGGTTGTGTTATAGCTGTGATATATTTGTAGATTAATGTATATTATAGTGCAAAAATATAAGCCAAAGTATTTTCCAAACTAAACTATTTTTGAAGACCATATTCTTTATGTACAACAAAATTCAATAATATGTATAAATACTTTGACATTTTTGACTCCTAATGTTTATACAATATGGATTTTTAAGTGTCAAGTAAACTCATATTATTATGCAACTGTTTACATGGAAGACATTTTTTTTAAATTAGAATGTGACTGATCTTAGTGCATAACTCATTTTTCATTCTGTGCCTATCATTTTACCATTACGCTTGCTTTTACAATGAAATTGTGTGCTTAAAATGTCCTTCTTGAATTGACTTTCTTTTAGCCTCTCGTTATCCATAAAATCAGCCATATGGAGTCACTGGGAGATAAAAGATTAATACATACTTACTAATTGGCTTTGCACTGAATGAAGAACCTAAATATTGGAATGTCACAAGTAGGCACTTTCAGACCACATCAAAAACAGAATGTAACATTTTGAAAAGGTGTGAAAATGAACCTTTAAACCCTTATATTTAGTTGCACTACATTAGAAATCATCAAGTGAGGTTTCATCCCACTGTTCATCATCACCAATACATTCAACTAGGTAACTTAAGGTTAATGGATTTGGTGTTTGAGGATTGAGTGATAGCAGCTCTAAATGAATTAGGTCTATATAGTTATTATAGGATAGGACTGACCCTATATATTTAGGCTATGTATTTTTTGTAGATAATACTCATGCTAATAGGAGATACTATTTTTGGCTGTTGTGTGAATATCCGGAAATTGTCTAACATGGTCTCGAATCACCTTGGCGGCATGTAAGGGGATGTGCTAAGGTTTTTAATAGGTTGGCTTGACCCTTCTCCCTAATTGTGAGAGCCAAAGGAGAAAAAAGGTCTGTTTACATATCTACTTCATGCTATAATGTAGACCTTAGACTTCATCCCAAGCAACCATGGTGTCCCACGTGTAACAGGTAAGTATGGCGTTAGAGGACACCAATACCCCTACCTGCCCATGTATGTTCAGTGAAATTTTGTTCTGCTCTTGAAAGAAGTCTTATTTGTCTACATTCATAGATTGGGCCAGTGTTGGGAGTAATTCTGCCGTCATAATTAAAAAAGGCACATCTAACATTTTTCAAATCAGGAGAAAAACGGGTTTGAAAAGATAGGCCTTTTTCTCCTGATTCCAAATGTGTATCTAACTCAAATTTAAAAAAAATGTTAGTTGTGCCCTTTTTCCTTATGACGGCAGAATTGTACTCGGGCTTTAAATTGATGAATAGGTCTATCAGTTTTGTTTGCGGTTGGCATTGGTTTGCTTAAGGTGAGTTCTTCCGCTGTCTCATTATCTTAGTTTGTGTGGCGAGTCATCATTATAAATAACCATGTTGCCACATTAATCATATTAGTTGTCTGTTGATTTTCTTTTGGAACGTATGAAACGCTTCAGTCAGAGTGCCTAGTGCGAGTTTTATTTTTTATTTGAACTTATTCAATCACGATAATTATAACGAGAATTTGTATGCCATTGAATGAAGCAGCCCTTCCGGGTGACTAATAAATAAGAGAGGTAATAGGCAATCAATAATTACAAATTCTCGTTTTCGCGAATAACTAATAAAACTACACCTACAGCACTAGGCATCATCATTTGATAGATTATTAAATGTAATAAAGTAGGTAAAGTATTTAATTGCTCTTCTAACTATACTTTAGAAATTATTGAGGTGCTAATTGTTATCGTAAGCATATTAGAAATGAGACGATCGAGCCAGACGTCCTACGTCAAAAATATATAGGGTCTAACAATATCAATAAGCGAACGTTTAAGGGGAGCATCTATACATCACACTGAGCATGCTCACCAAATTTGGTCCAAAACTACAGGCTCGTTACCGAGATAATCAACAAAACATTATCATAATTTACCAAAAAAATACACCCTTTCCAAACTCGTACAGCTGTACTACATGCACACAAAGATAGCCGTTGTGTTGTGTATCTGTACACTATCTTTGCCTGCGTGCGTGTTAGTAAAGATACAGCATGTTTCATGATGTGCATTATTTTAATTGATTTAGTTTGTTAGAAAACATAACTTAGAAAAATCACTAAATTCAAATTCAAAATTCAAAATTCAAAATTCAAAATCATTTATTCAGTTTAGGCTACAAGTAGCTCTTGTGAATGTCATTATGCCATCGGTTCGTAAATCTACTCTGGGCGGGAGATCTTGTACTGAGAAGAACCGGCAAGAAACTCAGCAAGTGTCCAGCTCTTTTCTCCCTTACAGCGTCAAAAATATTGGAAAATGCCCTATCATAGCAGAACACTTTCCATTACAAATAAACACAAAAAATATATATAAGACAATTACAACATGTAAAAAAACAAAATAAAAAATGTAAGTTAACAAATTTACATCAGATAATTATGTAAAGGTTTCAATTTCCACAATGTCATACAGCACCACTACAGTACTCTAGTAAAAGTCAAAAATTGTTTAGGGGTTTAAAACAAAGTCAAACTATAATTAATAATACTAAAAATAAGATAAGTATGCAAGAGCAGACCAGCCTCCACAGGCGGCACCCGTTCACGAGCATGACATATGAATCAGCCATCGCTTCGCTCAACCATATCTTAGGGAACGTAACGACCCGACGCACATGCCACCACCGCAGAGACAGTAAAGAGAGCATGACACACTCAAGATACTCTAAATAAAAACTTAATGATGTATTTAACGCAACGCTGTTTGTTATCTGTAGGACAATGCTGTTAAAATAAAAAATGTAAGTTAACAAATTTACATCAGATAATTATGTAAAAGTTTCAATTTCCACAATGTCATACAGCACCACTACAGTACTCTAGTAAAAGTCAAAAATTGTTTAGGTAAAACAAAGTCAAACTATAATTAATAATACTAAAAATAAGATAAGTATGCAAGAGCAGACCAGCCTCCACAGGCGGCACCCGTTCACGAGCATGACGTATGAATCAGCCATCGCTTCGCTCAACCATATTTTAGGGAACGTAACGACCCGACGCACACGCCACCACCGCAGAGACAGTAAAGAGAGCATGACACACTCAAGATACTCTAAATAAAAACTTAATGATCTATTTAACGCAACGCTGTTTGTTATCTGTAGGACAATGCTGATAAAGGCTGTCATATCAGTATAAAAAGTATAAAAAATAATTTTAATAAATTGATTCAAATATAATATGTGATTTTTATTATAACCAGGCTGTTTTATCATCTAAATATTCTTTGACTGTATAATAACCTTTTATAAGTAATAAAGACTTCACATGTTTTTTAAACTTATCTAAAGGTAAATCTAGTACAGAATTTGGTATTTTATTGTAATAGTGTATACCTTGCCCCAAGAAAGAACCAAGTACCTTCTGTAACCTGAACAGTGACATTACAAGTTTTGTCTTATTTCTAGTATTGAAATTGTGTACGTCACCGTGTTTAGTAAAGGAGTTGATGTTGCAACGTACAAAAACTATACAATTATAAATATATTGAGATGCAACTGTCAGGACATCAATCTCCTTAAAAAGATTTCTTAGGGAAGTTCGTGATCCTAGTTTATAGATTGCTCTTATTGCTCGTTTCTGTAAAATGAATATAGTTTCAATATCAGCCGCTGTTCCCCACAGTAGGACGCCATACGACATGACACTATGAAAATAACTAAAATAAACTGTTCTAGCAGTTTCAACGTCTGTTAACTGCCTAATTTTTCTAATGGCATAAGCAGCAGAACTGAGTTTACCGGCCAATTTCGATATATGAGGATTCCATTGAAGTTTTGAGTCAAGGGTAATGCCTAAAAAGACTGTAGAATCTACCAAATCTAATTGATCACCGTTTATTCTAATATTGGTTGGTTCATTTCTGACATTTGGTAATATAAATTTAATACATTTTGTTTTCTTAGCGTTAAGCTGTAAATTATTAATAGTAAACCAATGGAGTACCTGTGAAAGAGCTTTATTTACATTTTCATAATTAGTCCTACACCTAGTCACATTAAAAATGAGTGAAGTATCATCTGCAAATAATACAATTTCACAGAAATTCTCTACAAAGAATGGTAAGTCATTAATATAAACCAAGAACAGAAAAGGACCAAGAATCGACCCTTGTGGAACTCCCATTTTTACATGAGAACCAGATGATTTAGTACCATTTATATCGACAGTTTTAGTTCTAGAGCTGAGGTATGACTGTATTAAATTTAGTGCAAAATCTTCGAGACCGTAATAATGTAGCTTCAACACCAGAGTCCGGTGCTCAACGCAATCAAAAGCCTTGGACAAGTCGCAAAAAACTCCAAGAGCATTTTGAGACTTCTCCCAGGCATCAAATATATGTTTTATTAGAGCAACGCCTGCATCAGTAGTAGAACGACCCTTAGTAAAACCATATTGCTTACTATGTAAAAGGTTGTTTGTGTTAAAATATGACATCAACTGTTCGAGTATAATTTTTTCATAAATTTTACTTAGCGCTGGTAATATTGAAATGGGCCGATAGTTACTGGGGTCTTCTTTTTTTCCTGATTTGAATAAAGGTATAACTTTACTAAACTTCATAAGATCAGGAAAGATTCCCTTATCGACACAGTTATTAAAAATTTCAGCAAGATACGGTGCAATAGAATAAATAATATTCTTAATTACTTTAATAGATATACCCCACAAATCACTCGTGTTTTTCATTTTAAGTGATTTGAATGTTTTAATAATATTCATTGAATCAATGTATTTAAAATGAAAGGAAAGATTACATTTTGGTACATATTTTTGGAGTAAAGTTTGTGCAGCTTCCGGTGATGAATCTAAATTTGATGTTGTTATTACAGGTATATTTACAAAAAAATCATCAAAAATATTAGCAATTTGTGAATCTGAATTGACTAAGTTGTCGTTTACTTTTAAAGTGAAAGTATTATCCCGTACTATAAAAATACGTACTATTACTATAAAACTGGAGCCCATTTTTTGTCATTGTATTCAGAATGATGTATAGATACCGCCCTTAAACGTTCGCTTATTGATTTTGTTATGGTGGCACTTCACATGGCTATTTGTATTCGCGTATTTGCCATATTTGGCAAATAATTGCCATGTGTTGTAGGGCAATTATTTGCCAAATATGGCAAATACGCGAATACAAATAGCCATGTGAAGTGCCACCATTAGACCCTGTATAGTGAGTAGTGTGTAGTGAGGTGACTCAGTCTAATACTTAAACGATACCTCAACTCAATAAATAATAGTGCCCCAGGTCTTAGATGAACGATTGGTCTCGCTGCGCTCGACAAGATACCGCCGGCGTACTTGTTAAATGCGGCAAAAAATACTACGCCGAAGTCGGCGTTCTCGAGTCAGTCGCATTGCAAACTGTGTGTGAGGTGCGCGTACCGAAATTTTTTTTAAATTTTGGTCATAAATCGAAGTAAAATGCCAGTTTGCGTAGCTAAACTGTGTAAAAATAATACTACAAGAAATAAGAAGGACCGTTCTTACACCGCGTATCAACGCGGGGCCTTGATTTTAAAAGGGGTGTTAAAATCAAGTCACCCTGATTTACATCCTTAAGTATTAATATTATTATTATTACAAGGAGTGAGGCCACTGCGTGTGCCACCAGTGCGAACAAAGAGTACCGGAAAAATGTTGACAACCCTGACAAAAAAATTAAAACCGTTATTATCCCCGTCTTCCACGAGATACGGACGCTTTTTTTAGTGTATAGATAGAGCATCGATTTATCGATGGTATAGAGGCATATGCTATGCCTCGAACCAAAACTTTGATCCGGATTCCATAGAAAACGGCGGAAAAAATATTTTGAAGCAAAACCAGAAAAAATCTCAAAATGCTTTCAGTTATAGCTGATTTAAGAGATCTTTATGTGTGTATCATCAGTTCATTTCAAACTTTAAAAAAAAAATAAAAAAAAAAAAAAAATTCCGGTAACTACATAGAAATAACAAATTTAAAAAAAAAAATCGTAAACTAAACAGAATCGGCACGAGGGAAGTTTAATATTGCACTTGTGAAACAAAGCTCTATATTTTATAATAATGAAGAAAAAAGGTAGGCGTCTGATTTAAGGGTCTCTTAAAACACTGCAACGGGATAACCATATTATTAGCGTTATATCTCAGGATGTAGGTACTGTAGCTAGAGTTCTCGTTTCTGTCTAACAAATTTTCTCTCAGAGTCAACAAAATCTTCCCTAGATTTCATGAATGTACCCTTTTTTCTTACACCTCAACTAGAACTTACTTTTCGGAGGAATTTTGACGAAAAGCAGGTATTTGATTACTCGGTAACTACAGAGGGTAGAATCCTGGAATTTTCACTGATGGATTCGTAATTGAATCAACAAAATCTTAGCACAATAACTATATCAGTAGCGTGTCTCGTTCCTGCTCGTTTTAGGTTAAGTCAATTTGACGAACGTGACCCCAGCGAACGGGATACCCTTTAACATGGGATATCTCGATAGCTATTGGTCAACAAATTTTGATATTAATTTTGCTAACTAAATACAATATTAACTAAATCATGGCGAAATTTGAAGCCGATCTGAAGGGGTTATCCCGCTGGGGTCACGGACATCAAATAAACACAAAAAATATAGAAGACAACCACATAACATGTAAAAAAACAAAATAAAAAAATCTAAGTT
The DNA here is from genome assembly GCA_947562085.1 of Eudonia lacustrata. Classification (NCBI taxonomy): domain Eukaryota; kingdom Metazoa; phylum Arthropoda; class Insecta; order Lepidoptera; family Crambidae; genus Eudonia; species Eudonia lacustrata. The sequence goes on along the minus strand of OX387321.1, from coordinate 12,487,377 downwards.
AACTTACATCAGGTAAAAGTTTTAATTTCCACAATGTCATACAGTACCTACCACTACAGTACTCCAGTAAAATATATACGTATATAGACTATAAAAGTAGGTACTTATATAATAAAGATGTAAAAGTACAAAGTTTATTAGCGGATTGGTTGTTGACGACTGTTAATGCAGTGAATACTACTAGCACAATAAAACGTTTTGCTTCCAAAGCACGGAGAAGCTCGACATGATAACTTTTTGGTCACCCATCTGATGACCGGCCTTTGCGAAAGTTGCTTAACTTCAGCAATCGCAGACCATCGTGCTCTCTAGCTATCAAACTGTTGTGGTTACAAACAAACTATCAAACTGTTGTGGTTACAACAGTTTGATAGCTAGAGAGCTGTGGTTACACGTTTTAATAAAAATGCGTTACTAACATTTTTGTTAGGATGACGGACTTTGATAGATAAGTATATGCGCGTAACCAAGCGGAATTTGAACAGCTCTACAATATATACGGGATTGGAACCCGACAACTCCTAAAACCCGGTGAGGTCTTACTGATCAGAGTAACCGATGTCTTGACTGCGATAGTCGCGGCTGTAAATCTTGCGTCGTGAACTCGTGACGTCACAGCCACAGTGTCCCGCCCGATCCTCTAAATGACAGCACACATTTACAGAATACACTAAACATGCACATTACTTTAGGCCCAAGACACCGTACTCGTAGAACAAGGGTACGAAGAACCGGTTCACACGCGCTCTACACCAGGTACAGACATGTACCTGGGCGCTTCTCTCCTCCTCCACGGCCCGGTCTACCCGAGCCGAGGTCCGTGCCTTTAGAGGCGCCCTCGGGTGGTTCCGCTCCCCGATCCGATCCGAACCCTTCGGAGACTCTGGGAGGGCACGGGGACACGCACTTGTATAAGTGTGCGATGCCGTACCCTCTATAGAAAACCTCCGAAGGTGATTCGTTTCAACACGGCTTGAGGTACCCTTTACGTACCTCGCCGCCCCAAAAAAGCCCGGTGAAGCTGAAAATGCCCCCTGTGGCAATCAGCAGTCCCTCCAAAAAAAAAAGCCACAGTGTGTTATAGAAGATATTTTTCGGACGTCAACAAATAATTTTGAACGCTAGAGTAAAACTCCAGAGTGCCAAATGTTAATAATTAATGAGAATTTTTTTTTGAAATTTCATGCATTTGATACCGGAAAAAATAAAAAATAATTCTACACTAAAAACTTATAGCAATATAAATTAATGTCATAAGCAGTTTCGAAATACCTTAAAAGCTTCACCTTCTAGAGCTTTAACCAAAACCTCAACTTGCTTAGATCAAGAGCTATTGTATTTTTTTGGCTTTTCCTATTTATTTTTTTCTCCAGAAATCCACTATTTTGGGAAAGGTTTTTTTAACTAAACTACCTACATCATTATTTTTTTCTTTTTTATACTAGGGAAAAACTTTTTATTTATATACAAAACTCATTACCGAGTAACACCGCGTCCGTCGTCCGAAGAGAGGCGATTGGTTAAAGTGGAAACTAACTATCTAAGTTAGATCAACCTATGTATTTAACCTATATATTTTTTATTTTGTTTTTTTACATGTTGTGGTTGTCTTATATATTTTTTTTGTGTTTATTTGTAATGGAAAGTGTTCTGCTATGATAGGGCATTTTCCAATATTTTTGACGCTGTAAGGGAGAAAAGAGCTGGACACTTGCTGAGTTTCTTGCCGGTTTTTCTCAGTACAAGATCTCCCGCCCAGAGTAGACTTACGAACCGATGGCATAGTGACATTCACAAGAGCTACTTGTAGCCTAAACTGAATAAATGATTTTGAATTTTGATTTTTTTTTAATTTTATGAAGATTTTAAAAGTAGACGCAAATATAGACTTAGAGCATATATGCTCTAAGCAAATAGACGTGCCAAAGCAAAATAATAAGCTTCGTTCCGGTTTCTTTGAATATTTTCTTAAAAATTTCGATCACTGGTGACCGCAATTTTTTTCCTATAATCATTAAAAAAATATCATCATTCTTTTTTTTAAATAGGGGTCAGCAACTGATTTTTTACTTTTAGCAACAATTAAATACAGACCAACTGCTTCCTAGCTGTTTTATCCAGTAACTTTTCAACGAAATTCTATAATTTTTGGTGACTAAAACTGATGTCGAACACTGCCACGACAATACCTGCCTACAATAAATATAAGTAACTAGTGGCCGCTCGCGGTTTCACCCGCGTGGTTCTCGGTTTCACCCGCGTGGTTCCAGTTCCCGTGGGAATATCGGGATAAATAAAAAGTACCCTATGTGTCCTATAATCCAAATCCATTCAGTAGTTTTTACGTGAAAGAGTAACAAACATCCAAACAAACTTTCGCGTTTATAATTATAAGAGCGTTTACGCCGCACACTAGCGCCACTAATGAAAAAAAAAAACTTGAGAGGTGTCAAGGGACACCCGGATGGAACGAAGTTCCTTTCGATTAATTAGTGAAGGAATTGTAATAAAATTTTATTTTTTTTAAGTTATAATAATATTTTTTTTATTATTAACAAATATAATGTTATATAAACTTTATCAGTAGGTTTTTTTTTTGTTTTTTTTTTTAGGTTATAGTGCGTACTTGCTAAAAATACAAAAGCATTTATTATTATCTGTATATAATCTCTACTTACCTAACTCCATCAGCAATATCCGGAACTTGTGCAGAAACACTGTCAGGATTCATTATTATTATTAATTTTTATTATTTATTATTTAAAAAAACCTGTATACACTCAACAAAAATAATCGTCGAAATAGAAATGAAAATATCTGGCTTGCTTCTATAAGAGAGAGAGAGACAGACAGAGAAACATTTTGACAGACAAAGAAACAGTTTGCACTGAAACCCTTACAATAGCTTACTATACCAAAAATGAAACTCATTTTGAAAATACTGTATATTATTATTACAAAATATTAAATCAACGAAAAAAATATAAATAAATAAATAATTTACAAAAAAAATTAACAAAATAATATTTCGACCGTCACAGGACTCGAACCTGCAATCTTCGGATCCAAAGTTCGACGCCTTATCCATTAGGCCACACGGTCTTGTGATAACAATGGCGAAATTTACGTACACTTCTATTGATAAAAAAAGTGTCGTGACAACTTTTTTTCGTAAGAATTTTTTCCGTCCAGCCCCCTTTCACAACGCGCGATAAGGAACTTCGTTCCAAAAACATATCTAGTAATTAGAGATAGAAAATCAAATTATGCTCAACAAACTATTTGAATGAAGTAATTTAGCATTTTTACGTCACCTAATGAACACCTCACATGTTATGGTTTAGTTAAATAAGACGTTACGGCCACTTTTAACTATAACGCCATATTTAACTAAACCATAACATGTCAGGTGTTCATTAGGTGACGTAAAAATGCTAAATAGCAGATAGTTTGTTGAGCATAATTTGATTTTCTATCTGTAATTACTAGATATGTTTTTTTTTTTAGTGTGCGGCGTAAACGCTCTTAATAGGATTATTAAGTAGTAAGTACAATAAATATAGAGTAAAATAAAAGTAAATCCTATAAACTGTTCCACTGCTAGGCAAAGGCCATCATTGAAATCAAGTCATCACATCAAGATCACTCGGTTCAATATACCTTTTAGAATCGGAGATTCACTAAAGGTCCTGGACCTGATTCCATCCCAACAAATTTTTTTTAAAACTTGCTCGTCGCCTCTGATAAAACCACTACACTACACTATATCTTTAATACATCTCTGACTTGTGGAATATTCCCTACTAAATGGAAACTTGCCCACATCACTCCAATTCACAAGAAGGGAGACCACGGTGACGTTATTAACTACAAACCTATCTCAATTTTATCCCTTTCGGACCCTATACTCACTTTTGTGAGTCATCATCATCATCATCATCATCATCAGCCTATACTAGTCCACTGCTGGACATAGGCCTCTCCAAGTGCACGCCACCGAGCACGATCCGCGGCTACTCTCATCCAGCTCTTGCCAGCCACCTTGCGAAGATCGTCGCTCCACCTAGTCTGAGGGCGTCCTACACTACGTTTGCCGATACGCGGTCTCCACTCGAGAACTCGTTTACCCCAACGGTTATCGGTTCTGCGGCTAATATGACCGGCCCACTGCCACTTCAGCTTGCTGATCCGATGGGCTATGTCGATTACTTTCGTTCTCTGTCGGATCACCTCATTCCGAAGTCGGTCCTTCAGAGAAACTCCGAGCATAGCCCTTTCCATAGCTCGCTGAGCGACTTTAAATTTGTGAACCAGCCCAACCGTGAGTGTCCACGTTTCAGCTCCGTATGTCATGACCGGTAGGACGCACTGGTTGAAGACTTTCGTCTTTAGACTTTGTGGAATAGGCGACGTAAAGACCCGACGTAATTTCCCATATGCTGCCCAGCCTAGCTGTATCCTTCTGTTAGCCTCTTTCTCGAAGTTGTTTCTACCCAATTTCAAACTCTGCCCGAGGTAGACATATTCCTTAACAACTTCGAGAGCACCGCCTTGTACTGCAATCGGTCCCGGAATGGCATGTTCGTTGAACATAACCTTGGTTTTATCCAAGTTCATCCGGAGACCGATGCGTTGAGAAGAATCAGCTAGGCCGTTCAGCATGAACCGTAAATCCTGCAACGTTTCGGCCACGATGACGATGTCGTCCGCGAATCGCAAGTGTGATATGTGTTCGCCGTTGATGTTTATGCCACGTCCTTTCCAGTCCAGCGTTTTAAACACATCCTCCAATGCATTTGTGAACAATTTGGGGGATATCACATCCCCTTGTCTTACACCTCGATGCAAGGGGATATGCTTAGTCTGCTGGTTCTGTAATTGGACGGCCATGGTGGCAGCATTGTACAGACACCTCAACACTTGGATATATCGCCAGTCGACTTGGCATCGTTGCAGGGATTCTAGAACAGCCCAGGTTTCGATAGAGTCGAATGCCTTCTCATAGTCTTCTCATAGGCCGCACTGTGAAGATGTGGTCTATGATTCCGTATCCTCCTCGGAACCCGGCCTGCTCTGGCGGTTGAAATTCGTCGAGTCGGCGCGCAAGGCGGTTTGTGATTACTCTTGAAAACAACTTATAGACGTGGCTTAGGAGCGAAATGGGTCGGTAGTTCTTCAGGGTCTTGTCTCCTTTTTTGAAGAACAGTACGACGACACTCCTACTCCACGCCTCCGGAGTTCTCCCATCGAAAAGGACGGCGTTAAAGATGTTTTGGAGCTCCTTTAATACAGGTTTTCCGCCTGATTTGAGGAGCTCAGATGTAACACCGTCTTCGCCAGGGGCTTTTCCGTTTTTAAGCTGCCTAAGAGCCATCTCAATTTCACATAGGCTGATATCTTCTTTCTTTCTTTTGATTTCTTTCTTTTGTGAGTATGACTTTACTTTACTTTCGCGATCTGTCATCGTGGTGATTCCATTTTTCGTTCTGGTAAGCATTATCACTGTTTGAGTTTTTGGGGTAAAAATAGCGTATTACTGATAAAGTTCAATGGATTTTGGTGCGGCAAACTTAAAACTCCCAATTGTGAGGGCTCGGTCTGAACTTTAAAATTTGTAGGTATTTCCATACAAATAAAAAACTGTTTTGTGCTTTGTTTTAGGTATTGTTTCGACGTTAAACAATCACTATAAGTAGAATAAATGTAGTACTTGATGAAATTCTATTTTGAACGCAATGAATGACTCGGACTTCGGTGACGACTTCGATGAAGACGAAAATTGGATGCCTCTAGGGGAAGAGCCTGACAGCTCATCCCCTGGAGGCACATGGCTCCTGGCTCATGGCTTCTGTTGCGGCAGCACCAGCTGCAAGAAATACCTGGACCAGACTATTCGTGGGAAACCCTTAGTTACTTCAACGGTGGAAGAGCTATGCATTTTGTTTAGTTATCTGGTTTAGGTAAGTAACTCTTTTTGCAATCTTACTTTTTTCAAAACATGTTTTAATTTTTTTAGGTATTGTCGCCTGCTAAATACTTTGAGAAGTATTTCACAGAAGAAGTTTCGAACAACTTGCACTGTGCACAAATGTATGTATGGTAGTATACTACCAATCAACTTAGAAGAGGTGCTGAAACATCGGATCACTGCAGCTGATGTAAAGAAGGTTTTTGGTGTTACTGGTATCCTTGGCTGTGTGAAATATCCTGGTATCAAGATTGCATGGCTGCAGCGATTCAGGTTGCCGTATATTACAGACGCACTGACGAGGAATTATGATTAAGACTAAAAAAATGTTCCTTATAAATAATTCTGCTATAAATGTTAAATAATTAATACTGTTCATTTAATGTCAATTTGCACTGTTTTATTAGATTAAAAGTTTAATTTCTTGCATTATTGGTCTTATTTATCAACCCTCACAATCGTGAGTGTACCAAGATTTGGCCCGATCCCTCACAATCGTGAGCATCCTGAAAATCTGATTTTCAGTTTTCCTAAATTTTTTTTAGTAGCATATTCTTCTTCAGCGACCCCATATAATCTAGAAAGAGTAACTTTAATTTTGAAATACTTTGCCATTAGCACCAGGTCTGAAAGGGCATGTTTAGGAAAATTTTGTCGTTCATTAACATGGTTTTTTGCCTGGTCGGTCAACCACATCGAACCTTCTCGGATATGCTATAGACATTGAAGCACTGGACATGAAGCATTGGAGGGCGGGTACGAAGTGCACGCAATTTACACCGATTTATCAAAGGCTTTCGATGTGGTTGACCACAACCAACTAATCCAGAAACTGGGCCTCGCCGGAATCTGTGGTTCTCTGATAAGATGGTGTGAATCCTATCTTCGCAATCGATCGCAGCTTGTTAAGATCAGAGGCTTTAAGTCCACTAAGTACATGGGTGGTGCCATCCGGTGTCCCACAGGGCTCGCATCTTTGTCCTCTCTTTTTCTTGATTGAGAATATCAGCAAATGGTGCTCCATCAATAAAATGACAATTAATACAGCCAAGTGCTATCACATAAAGTTTACAGGAAGAAGGGACCAAAGTCTAGCTAGTTACTATATTAACAACACTCTTGTTGGTGAAGTCTCAAACATGCAAGACTTGGGTGTGATCTCTGTATTCCGTGGGTGTGATGGTAGACACTAAGTAGGACTTTCGTGTTCACATAGATTCCATAAGCAGTAGGGGCGCTAGGTTGGCTGGTTTTGTTATTCGACAGACTAAGTTTTTCAAGGATCCAGAAATCTCAATCATTATTTTTAATTCCTTTGTAAGATCCACTCTAGAATACTGCAGTCATCTAGAGCCCCTCATACGCAGTACATATACAACGTTTAGAGAAACTTCAAAACAATTTCTGTATCTCTCTCTCTCTCATATGCAAACAATCTCTGCCGACATCTAACATCTTACGACTCCAGACTTGCATATTTTAAATTGGCTCCTCTTGAACACAAGCGGAACATTTCCGAGTCCTGACTTACTTGCGAAACTCAGCTTGCTGATTCCGCGCTCGAGCAGTCGTCTGGTTAACAAAAAAACATTCAGCCTCTTTACCTGTCGTACTAATTTGTAATAATTTGGATATTTTCATCACAACATCAGCTAGTATCAAAAAACATTTGCAATTTACGTTATAGTTTTATGTAAGTAGTGTATGTATTTGGATATTTATTTAATTGCATGCAGTGTTCACTCCTAGAAGGTCGTGCATTGCCAAGCTTCTTTGTATTGTTTCCACTAACTTGTACATGCAACGACCAGTTAATTGTGAACCTACAATAAAAAATAAAAATAAAAACTACAATTGATGGGTAATGGCTTAATCACCATTGCCCGACCTAGGAATTGAACCCGGGGCTTTTGGGTATTGGGCCGAGCGCTTTACCACTCTGACGCCACCAAGGAGACATAATAAATAGACAGAAATGATAAAACTATAAGTCCCTGGTTTATTATAAAAGTTATAAACGACGCTTATGCAAAAAAATACCTTGTTTATTAACGATATTACAGTGCCTTTAGGGTTACATAACTTATTTATGGCGCATCATTTACCTACAGTGTCAGTTGAGTTTTTAGCAAAATTAAGTAGAATTTTTTAAAACGTTGGTAATCTTACTATCGTCGTACCCTCTTGTAGTAAGTCTGTACCAATTTAAATGAAAGGTGGTCTGCCAATGTCCGCACTTAATGACAGCGACCACATCGTCTAGCCCGACCCTCGCAGATCTCTCAACTCTGAGAGGCTTTGTGAATTTCAGTCTTATTATGTAATAGGAGGCGTAGAGGTTGTAAGTGGTGGACGCAGGCGCGATGCTGGAGGGCGCGCAAGGGATGAGGGTGCGTCAGTCGGCGCTCGGCGACTGGAGGTGCTAAGCGCTTCGCGCCGCGCCCCATATCGCCGGAGCGTGGCTCGGGGCGTGGCGCTTACGTAAACACGCGCGGCACACAGCTCGCGCTTCAGGCGGCGCGGTGCCGCGGCCACGCCACTGTCCGTCCTAGAACGACCCCATGTCGGCCCGCGCCGCCGTCTGAGTGTATGACGATAGCTGCACACACGCTGCCGCGCCGCCGCCGTTGCCGCTGCCATCAATGCCTACAAACAAGCTTATAGGTACGTGCTACTAACATATGTCTCATTTACTATATGTCTACAACTCTTCCCATTTCCAACATATTGACGTATATCTACTACAATTTATGCGTCATTATTAACATAAAATTATTATAATTTACATTTTTATATAAAAATATAATGAGAGGTTTCTTATTTGCAATGCTTTGGCAAAGGAATAACTTACATCACATGCATGATTAATATTGAAACTGATAGTGTGATTATCCCTGTCAGTTCATATTTCATTACTTACAAAACCTATTCTTTGACTCTGACTGAGACTCTTCATTTCGTTTGTTTGTATTTTTATCAATCTGTATACATTTCACCGAATGGCACTCTCGATAAAATTGGGTCAACGGATAAAAGCAATTATTTAAGGGGTACCTACTTATGTGTATGTATAATTTGATACTACTTAGTCTAAAATGAAAGTTAAAATTAATTATCAACCGTTGAGGCTTACACGGTTCAGCACAGCCAGTCTTGTAACTAGGTATCTACTATTTATTTAGATTTTTCCCGTTTTAGTCTCTCCATTTTGCATCCCAGCAATGCCAAAATTTTACAAAAGTCTATGCTTAAATCAAAGTGGTTTATTGGTTCAATTTTAACGGAGCTTTAGCTTTCTATGTTTCCCCCAAACTTTTGACGTTTACCTGTATGATGGATATTATTCGAATTATTTATTTATTTGCTATTCTCTTCATTTTGTGTTTTTACTTACAGCTGTGTATGTAGGTAGCTAGCTCTGTCATGATGACTCTGTCTACCAACAATAATAATATAAACAATTGCTTGTTTAAACAATAAACACATTAATCATGTGACTCAAACAAATTCTGATGAAGTTAAACTTCATTTTATCGTTATACGTTGTCTTGTTGTAATAAATAAGTAATAGAAATACAAGTTATTCAATCTTTTTGATATTTTATTTAATAATATATTGCAGGAAATTGTTAAGGAAGGCTTGCATCACATAAATGCAGCACTAACCTTTGTTCATCTAAAAAAATATATCTACTGACTCGTATATACATATTATATCTACTCCTATCTGTCCATCCGGAGGACATTTTAAAATTTTATGCTGCCTTCCCGGTAGCATAGCGGTCAGTGCAGTCGCCCAGATTGCGAAAGACCCAGGTTCGATTCCTGGCTGGGTGGGGTAGGCGTTTAATTTTTTCACTATATATTGATTTTTTTTTAATATTTAATTTAGCTTCTTTTTGTCAAAAGTGATAAAGCAATTTCATGGTCGACTATACATAAGTATTCACGTAGTATACTGACTTTATTATCATTTTGTTTATTTAGATGATGTTCTGAAAGAAAGTTTAAAAATCAAAAACCTTAAATCGTAATTATAAATCAATCAGTTATATAGTAACAGACTTGTATTTTGTATGATAAATAACATAAAGCCTTGTAGTTTTTTAAAAAGCAAATTAATGTAAAGGTGTATACATACTATAGGTAAGGTACCCAAACATTGGTTACCCAAACATAGGAGCACTATAGGTAATTTATGTCAGCGTTATTATTACTGAGCCAGCGAAGTAGGTACCTAAGTAAGTTATATTAGGTAGGTAAGTACCTACTAAAAAATATAAAAAAATATAGTTTAAATTTCGAAGAGATTATTAATATCTATTGGTTTAAATATAAATAGTAAGTTATAAAAATCTATACATGCAAAACAACAAATCCAGGTGTTGATCTCAGGACAAGCGCAAACATTCTTCAGAGCTTCAGTCAAAATCTAACCATTATCAGGATTTAACTATGAAATAGTCCATAATAAGAACCCACTGACTGTCCATATGTCTCAAAATCATTAAAGCAAACATTGATTTATTTAGGTAAGAAACAGTCTTAAAAGAACAATTACCTACATGAAGCATTTTGACATGAAATGAAGTGAAACTATATTTATTTATTTATTTTTAATACAAAAAGACCTATAAACATAATTATATAAACTTATGCATCTAAATGACAGATACAAAAAACAGCAGGTAAATAAACTAGCAAAAATAAATTATTAAAAAAAACTAAAAGGAAAAGAAAACTTAGTAGGTAATAAAAACATAAATCATCATCATCATCAGCTCTTTTTATGTCCCCACTGCTGGGGCACGAGCCTTGCCCAGTGTGGATTGGTGGTTGTTTACGACTGCTAATGCAGCCGGGACCAACTGCTTTACGTGCCTTCCGAAGCACGGAGGAGCTCGAGATGATAAATTTTTGGTCACCCATCCGATGACCGGCCTTTGCGAAAGTAGTAAGCTACTTTCGCAAAGGCCGGTCATCGGATGGGTGACCAAAAATTTATCATCTCGAGCTCCTCACTTCGATCTTTTTTATCTCGACCTCAGCACTCGCAGACCGGGCGCGTTAACAGCTGCGCCATCGAGCTCCTCGATGAATGAGTTAACCTTTTCACCGCCCAACTATCCTGCACGCGATGTCCCGCTGTACGCCAACGTATAAATGTATTTTAATAAAGTAGGTACAAAGAAGAACTTCTATAGAAGTGCCGGCGTGGACGGCACGAAAATCTCGAACTTCTATAGAAGTTGTTGGCGGTAAAAAGGTTAATGATAGAAGCCACGAGGAGCCCCCCGAATAATTTTATAAATTGTAGTGAATGCGTAGGAGTCGCCCCTTTTTCGAGTGTAGAACTGTCCAACTATTTACGAGAAATGGTGGTATTCCTTGAGATACTTTTCCACATTTGGTCTCTTCCTTTCCTGTAGTTACTACGCAGGTACTCGATACTGTGCTCAAGACCGTTAGGTAACCGTAACCTATTGTACCTGTTATTGTAGCATCAAGAGTAAAGATGCAGGCGAGCACAGCGCTGATGGCCCTGGCTGCCCTGGGCGCGCTAACGGCGGCGGCGGCGGCGGCCGAGCGCGGTGGCGGCATCAAGGTGGGCGGCGGCGCGGTGGGCGGCGCGGGCCGCGACGGCGTCCGCGGGGGCGGCGTGCGGCTCGGCGGCGGCGACGGCCTGCGGCGCCCGCGCACCTCACCCGCGCCGCCGCCACCGCGGGCGCCCTCCGTCATCACCGCCGCCCTAGTCGTTCCGCACAAAGCCTTCGGAACGCGAGACTACACGAAAGCCGAGAAGGCAGCTCTATCTAAACTGCCGCGCAAACTAAAACTCTTCTCGCAAGTGCGTCTTAATATTACGCTCTCAACGCAAGGCTTGACACCTAGTCCTATGTGTAAGTACTGTGTATCTTGTAATAATTTTAGCTTATTACCTACTTTTAAAAGCAGTTGACGAGTTCTAATAATAACATGTATTTTTTGCAGCTATTTTGGACTCGCTGTGTAAGGAGTTTTTGGCAGTCAACGTATCTGCCATCCTTTATCTTATGAATCATGAACAATACGGACGTTCCACTGCCTCTGCTCAGTATTTTTTACAACTTGCAGGATACCTCGGAATACCGGTAAATTTCATTAATGTTGACTTTGTTAGATATTGTATATTTATGGTAGAGAATGTTAGAAGTATGGCAGAAAAAGCATGACAAAGTAATAAATACCGTATAAATGTGAGCGTACCTCATACCACCTATAAAGAACAGTGTGACTAGAGAACGATGATGTGATGCGAAAATAGATTGGTGATGTATGTAACTAATATGTTTACATAAATACTAGAGGCCCGCTCGCGTCTTCGTCCGCTTGAGAACACTCGTATCCCGTGATGGACCCCTATTGCAGTGCCACCTATCGGGTCCAATTATTGTGTTTTCAAACCATCCAGGAACCCATTGAAATATACACACAAAATTTCATCCAAATTGGTGCAGCTGTTTAGGAGGAGTTAGGTGACAAACACACGTACAGAAGATTTGTATATATAAAAGATATGGAATATATGATTGCAGGTTATAGCATGGAATGCGGATAACAGTGGCCTAGAGAAACGGGCATCCCATGCGTCTCTGCGTCTTCAGCTGGCCCCGTCCATTGAACACCAAACAGCAGCGATGCTGTCCATATTAGAACGATATAAGTGGCACCAGTTTAGTGTCGTCACTTCAGCTATTGCTGGACACGATGATTTTATACAAGCGGTACGAGAGCGAGTGACTGCGTTGCAGGTTCGTAACGACATATGATACTGTCTATTTTGCTATAGCCATTTAACTACAAAGGCCATTACACAAAATATTTATGATTTTACAGGATCGCTTCAAGTTTACGATACTAAATGCCGTCGTAGTGAAGCGGCCTTCCGATCTCAACGAGTTAGTGACAAGCGAGGCGCGCGTGATGCTGCTGTACGCGACTCGCGAGGAGGCAGCCGACATCTTGTCGACAGCGGGCGATCTCCACCTTACCGGGGAGAACTTCGTTTGGATCGTCACGCAGAGTGTCCTTGGTTCTTTGCAGCAACCAAACAAATTCCCCGTTGGCATGCTAGGTGAGTTGTTAAAATATGGTACTAAAGTACAGAACCTCGAGAAAATTGCAGAATTGTAACAATTAGTCGAGAGAATTGGTCTGCAGTATTAAATAAGTGAATTCGGAAAACCCCAAATACTCCTTAAAGAACAACGTATTGTCATCCCCAGGGTAGTACGTTATAGGCCTAACATCATCCACAACATCAAAATTTAAATAATAAATATGGTTGGAATGTACCACCCACCTGGGATCCCATTCATACTGCAAAACGTCTTAACAACTTAACAATCAATATGATGGCTCATCTTAATTTATTTACTTAATTTAACGTTTTGTAATCTTGAATAGGTGTGCACTTCGATACATCGAGTTCGTCACTTATCGCGGAGATAGCGACAGCAGTGAAAGTGTTTGCGTACGGTGTGGAGTCGTACATTTCGGACGCTGAAAATGTGCGATACCCCCTCGGCACACGGCTGTCATGCAGCGGAGCCGGCGCAGGCGAGGCGCGCTGGTCCACCGGAGAGAGGTTCTATCGACACCTGCGCAACGTCAGCGTCGATGGCGAGGCAGGCAGGCCAAACATCGAATTCACTCCTGATGGCGAGCTAAGAGCTGCGGAATTGAAGATCATGAATCTTAGACCTGCTATAGGGGAACAGGTAATTATTTTTAATTCTTTTTTACATCGCCAATATAAAAACTAATGACCATATGAAAGTCAAAGACATATATTTTTGTTTGTTTAACAGTTGGTATGGGAGGAAATCGGAACGTGGAATTCGTATCCAAAAGAGCGACTTGTCATCAAAGATATTGTGTGGCCTGGTGGGTTGCATACACCGCCTCAAGGTGTCCCGGAAAAATTTCACATGCGCATCACATTTTTAGAAGAACCACCGTATATAAATTTAGCGCCACCGGACCCTGTGAGCGGAAGATGTTCTCTGGATCGAGGAGTTATCTGTCGAGTAGCACCTGAAGTGGACGTGGCAGGGTAAACAGTTCTCCTTTTCTAATTCTTTTTCTTTCACTTTCTTCAGTAGAGTTTTCTGGAGCTATAAAAAATGGGTTTAACCAACACGATTATTTCTTTTTCAGGTTAGAGGCTGGCTCTGCTCACGGAAATAGCTCTCTCTACCAGTGCTGTAGTGGATTTTGTATAGACTTGCTTCAACAGCTGGCAGAACAACTTGGATTCACATATGAGCTCGTACGCGTGGAAGACGGTCGCTGGGGAACTCTTCATCAGGGCAAATGGAATGGACTCATATTAGATCTGGTCAACAAGAAAACTGATATGGTCAGTACAATAAGCTCTTGACGTTTTTATGTACCTACTGGATTTCCGTTAATTAATTAAGGTTAATTGGTTGCAGGTACTAACATCTTTAATAATAAACTCAGACCGAGAGGCTGTTGTAGACTTTAGCGTACCATTCATGGAGACAGGTGTTGCAATTGTAGTAGCGAAGAGAACTGGAATAATTTCTCCGACAGCATTCCTAGAGCCATTTGACACCGCCTCTTGGATGCTAGTAGGCGCTGTTGCGATACAAGCAGCAACGTTTTCCATATTCTTCTTTGAGTGGCTGTCCCCAAGTGGCTTTGACTGTTCCACGGGGCATAATTCAAAACGAGTGCCGCAGAATCGTTTTTCGCTGTGTCGCACGTATTGGATTGTGTGGGCAGTTCTATTTCAGGTGAGTGAAGCTCGTAGTGTTTATATTTAATACCTAGTAACCTTTCCCTAGGATGTTTGAAGTATAAGCATAAGTATATATTGGAGCTATAAATTAATGTTGTATTTGTTATACCCTCAGGCGTCGGTGCATGTTGACTCTCCCCGGGGTTTCACAGCTCGGTTTATGACGAACATGTGGGCTATGTTTGCAGTAGTGTTTCTTGCCATCTATACTGCCAACCTTGCGGCGTTCATGATAACAAGGGAAGAGTTCCACGAGTTGAGCGGTATTGACGACCCTCGGATATCACGGCCGCTATCACATAGGCCAGCTCTTAAATTCGGAACTGTGCCGTGGTCGCACACCGATGCTACATTAGCTAAATACTTCTCAGAACCACACGCATATATGGCTAAGTAAGTTATTTAACTTAATTTGTCATTAGAGATAAACTCACATTTGTATGTCTTGTAAAAGGAGTTGTTTTGAGATATTTGAGCAATAGACACATTATTACTATATACTAGCGGCCGCTCGCGGTTTCACTTGCGTGGTTCCCGTTCCCGTGGGAATATCGGGATAAAAAGTATCCTATGTGTTAATCCAGGTTATAAACTATCTGTATGCCAAATTTCATGCAAATTCATTCAGTAGTTTTTACGTGAAAGAGTAACAAACTTTCATCCATACTTACAAACTTTCGCGTTTATAATATTAGTAGGATAAGTAGTGTTGTTTTGTTATACAGAATAACTTCAATTTCTTTTGGGATTTTTCCTTAAATATAGAAACTGAAAAAAAGTTGCAATAATATATAAAAGCTACTTTAAACATGAAACCTTTTTTTATTAATAATATCGAACTATATCGAATTTACCTGCAAATGCGTGTTAGAAAAATTACTCTATTATCTATATTTACTATATTCGTTATTTTTTACATTTATTACTAACCGGAAAATATCGGTATATAGATTTCTTTTTCTAGCTGTACAATAACCAACCATTTTCTTATTATTTGTCGTTGAATCAGTAGACTTAAAGTCAAATAGGTGCCTTTTATGTGAACTTTACCAAGGCTTGCGACCGAGTCTATCATTGCACTCTTGTCCTTTTATAAGTGGTCACCTAATAATGTGCATGATACTCTGTTGGATTAGTTTAAGAAATATCTGCATGCAGATCTTAGTATCTGCTCATCAAAAACTATCAAGACATAATAGGTATATACATTAGACCTGGCTTTTTCCAGTGTTCCTCAGGGGCCCAACCTGGTTTCTGTTGTGTACATTAACATTTTTTTATTTCTTGATAATGTAAGTGTAAGTACATTCGTTATACAGCGTCAAATTTCCTATTGCATTTAATTTGTTTTTAGGTATAATCGCAGCACCGTGAGCGCCGGTGTTACGAGTGTATTGACCGGTGAGCTAGATGCCTTCATATACGATGGCACTGTATTAGACTACTTAGTCTCACAAGTAAGTTCTATATACGTACACCTACAAAATGTGGTAACTTTTACTCTAGGTCCATCATTCACGCTCACGATTTGTTTTTGTTCAGGACGAAGACTGCAGACTATTGACCGTCGGGTCATGGTACGCAATGTCGGGTTATGGATTAGCATTTACTCGAAACTCAAAATATCTCAGTATGTTCAACAAAAGACTACTGGATCTGCGCTCCAATGGTGATCTAGAAAGGTTGCGCAGGTGAGCATGAATTACTAAAATACTTAAAGTGACCGCCCGTGATTACACGTAAAGTGTAAATACAGAAAAAGAATGCAGAACTATGCGTATTTTTGGTATTTAATTTATATGCTTTGCACGGACTATCAACAACACCATCAATAATTGTAATAATACTTAATAAATTCGATAAAAACTAACTTGGTAAATAAGTATACTTACTAATTATTCGATATTGAAGTGATATATGCGAAAAAAATTACAGGTACTGGATGACGGGCACATGCAAGCCAAACAAGCAGGAGCACAAGTCATCAGACCCGCTGGCGCTCGAGCAGTTCTTGTCAGCGTTCCTGCTGCTCATGGCCGGCATCCTGCTGGCGGCGCTGCTGCTGCTGCTCGAGCACGTATACTTCCGCTACATGCGGACCCACCTTGCCGCCTCTAGTGCGGGCTCGTGCTGCGCCCTCGTCTCGCTCTCCATGGGTAATTCACAACATTTAAATATTACAAAACACATAAATAAAACGTCTCATAATTAATTATGAGACGACCATCTCCTCAGTCTTCCTGTGACCACGGGCCTTGCAAACGTAGGATCGTTCGTAACGTCCGTCAGGATCAAAAAACCGACTCCAAAAAATTTGACTGAAATATTGCACTAAAAACCAAATTATTAAATTATAACAAAAAACCTGACCGCTAAAAGAACTATATAAAAAATAACTGCAAAGAGAAAAAACTGAAAAGAAAAAACAAGCTCTACGATCCCAGAATTTAATTTGGGCAATGTTGAATGCAACTGTTAGCGACGCGTCGTATTTACCGAATAAAATAAGTTAGATTTACGTTAACATAGTATTTATGCATTTATTGTTACGTATTATTAGTAAGGAATAAGTTTAAATTGTAAAAACAACGAAACCTTCCATGGAAGTTTCTAGAAACTTATGGAAATGTGTAGAACATTCTTTGTAAGGTTAACCGATCACAGAAAAGTCCAAACACGGCATCGAACTTTCGAGAAACGCGTAGACTCTCAGAGTGAAAGAGACGGCAATAGGTTAGAGAGAGATAGGTATATGTTCGCGGACCTATAAATACGCGGGATTTTTCTGTGGTCGAGTCAGTCTGATTTAAATGTTCGCAGCGATCGGTAGAATCCACGCCGAGAGTACTGAGTTATAAAGTGTTTAGTCAGTCAGTCAGTCTGATTTAAATGTTCGCAGCGATCGGTAGAATCCACGCCGAGAGTACTGAGTTATAAAGTGTTTAGTCAGTCAGTCTAATTTAAATGTTCGCAGCGATTAATACTGAGTTGTAAAGTGTGTTTATTAGTCAGTGTAATTTTAATACTCGCAGCTATCGGTAGAATCCAAGCCGATAGAAAATAATAATAGTCTAGTTTCATACGCGACGCGATACTGGAATCGGTAGAATCCACGCCGATAAGCATTATACTGGAATCGCTCGATAGAAATAAAGCCAAATACTTTTTTTGAAGAGTTTTATTTAAAAGAAGGTACTGGAAGTTTCTGCGGCTAGTTTCTAGCAGTTTTTGGACCTGTCTGGCATTACGGCATCCTTGCCCCAGCCAGCTCGAACTTTAGAAGAGTCAACCCTATATACAGTCCACTACTGACTGACGGCCACTGTTTAGTCTGGCTCCTGCTCCGCTTTGACAGAACGCGTCATAGCACTGCCGCCGCCGTTATAAAACGTCGCCGCCCGCCACAGCAACGTAAAATATTTCTAAATACATTGAATATTAATAGTTGTCGCAGACGGGGACAATCATCAACCAAGCGGCTGTGGCTAGCAGCTAGCTCAATTAAATCCGCACTCTCTTTGGTTGGTGATTGTCCCCGCCCTGCGACAACTATCAATATTCAATGTAGTTAGGTAGTTAGAAATATTTCACGAGCTTGTTTTTTTCTTTTCAGTTTTTTCTCTTTGCAGTTATTTTTTATATACTTAGTTGTTTTAGCAGTCGGGGGCCCGACCGCCTAACCGATCGCTTTGACTTCGTGTGTGGTTTATGACGTCATCTTGACGTTTCGTGCCGCCTATGAAAGCAATATCGAAAGCTGTAGCCTTTGGCTTTTGATATTGCTTTCACAGGCGGTCGGGGGGCGGGTTTTTTGTTTTATTTTAATAATTTGGTTTATTTCAAACTTTTTGGTTTTGTAAAGTAAATAACCAAGCATTTCAAAACCTCCATAAAATAATTATATTAAAACGCCTTACTCTTTTAAATAGCAAAGTCATAGCACATACACCAATTATTGTCAATAATCTGATTAAGACGTAGTTAAAACGAAACTCTTGACGTCTAGTACTTTTGACTGACAAGTTCTTTGAGATTTTTTAAACATGGGAATAAAATTTGCTAATATTCCTGAAAACAAAGCACCATAAAACATTGCTGTACCTAAGTAAAATTATTGACTACTAGGTACATCTACGTCCATAGAAAAATTGACCATATCGGTCCTTTAAATCCCGTAGACGTTGTAGAATCGTTTAAAGAATTTTGCTCGTGTGGTCGGTCGATCTAACAGTTTTTTTGAGGTCAAAGCTTCTAATAGCTAACCCGGACAATGTTTTTACTTTTTTTTGTTTTTCTTTTAAATTTAGTTTTTATAGACTATGTCACTCCCACAGTCAAAACAAATCTAACGACACCTCATATGTTAAAATCCACCATGCCGTTTGGGGTTTAGGGCGTGCCAAAGAAACAGACATAGGTACATACATACATAGATACACTCGAAAAACATAACCCTTCCTACTGACGCAGTCGGGTAAAAAGTAAAAAAAAATTGCGTAGTATAGTTTGTTAAATTATTTTATTATTTTGTTTTTTTTTTTGTGTTTTTATTTTTTTTATTTACTTGCAATTAACCTTTATTATACTCAATCTTATACTCTTAATAGAGATTTCTCAAAAGTTTATAAAAATAAAGTCTATAAAGTCACATTTTGTTAACTGCAAATATTTTAACAAAACATCTCTAATTATATCAGAGAAACAAGGCCCTAGATTAAAAAAAAAATCAGGCTAGTTTTTTTTACTTTTCCTGGCACAAAAATTGTAATAAGTATTTTTAAAAGCGGCCTTTCTGTCGGCTCTTTTGAATGAAACTACGGGCACATGTAAACGGCCTCTCTGTTTCAACTCCTTTGAATTGAAACTACCGAAAGAGCTTTATTTTACTTTTTAATCGTCTTTTGGCGTTTTTCTAAAAAACTAGCGTATAAAAATTTAAGGTTTTTTCATAAAAATAGTTTATATCGAGGGCATCAAACTAAAAGGTCGTATGTACATAAATTGAAAGTTTATAGGAGGCAGGGCTTAAGTAATGATAATAAGTTTTTTCAGCCTTATTTTATTTAATTTATCCTCAAAATATTTGCAGTTGATAAAATGTGACCTTATCTGTACTACTATATAAATCTGTAGGTTCTGTGTGTACTTGCAATTTTTCTAACAAATTTTGGGATAAATATTCATCTTATGCCTCCCTCACTGACAGCAATTTTACGATTTTTGTAATTTTTGTCTGTCTGTCTGTATGTCCACTTTTAACTCAAGAACGGCTTGCCCGACCTTGATGAAAATTTGTACTTATTTAATAAGAACATGCGATTGTGCAAATGATAGGCTATAAAAAAATAAAAATAAAAGTTTACGCTTAAAATTTGTATGTAGTAAGAACATGAGATTGTGCAAATGATAGGTTATAAAAAAAGAAAAAAAAGTTTACGTTTAAAATTTGTATGTAGTAAGAACATGAGATTGTGCAAATGATAGGCTATTAATGATGTTGGTTAACTTTTCGGTAATCATATTTTTTTTAAATTGCGTAAGTAGAATAGTCATTTGTTTCATTCTATACGATTTGTGAAAAATATGGTCAAAACTTGCCGATGCGCGATCTCTAATATATAAATCTATAGGTTCTGTCTGTATATGCAATTTTTCTGACAATCTATCTTTCTATTTATATCGATCAATACTACTACTCTATAGTGTAAGTCTACTACTCTATTGTGCAAATGATAGGCTATCATGATGTTACTAAACCTAATAATTATTTTGATTAGCATTCATTGATCCGTTATATTCGCACAGCACAGCGAAGCGGGCGGGTGACGGCTAGTATATATCGATGGCTTAGTTCACAATTGCACTAACTACAAATTTTTAAATTTTTGCTTTTTAAGTGCCAAATACACTAAATATCATGCTCTTTCGGTTGCGCGTATTGAAATACCGCTAGTCCATCTATTTCTATGATAAACATAGGGTCACAGTTGTGATAAAAAAGTTTGATGAATGTCAATAAGTACTAATGACCTTTAGATTTGTAAATCGACAAATTGACAAATCTGTAGTTAGTGCAATTGTGAACTAAGCCATCGATATATAGACTTATTTAATTATTTAATATTTTTAATTGTCTTTATTTCTAATTGTTTTTTAGTTTAAACTAGGTAAGTAGATATTTGTTTTCTAAGTTTTAACCTACTTTTAATGAATGTACTTATATCATGTGTGTGTTTGAACTATGACAATATTAACATGACTGTATGAGACTGACGAATTTCATAAATTGACCAGTTAAGTAAAGTGATGAGTTATAGAAACTGACAAAAAAGGAAACTGACTTATTGACGAATTTCGCGATACTGACGAATGAGGTAAACTGACGAGATCATGAAACTGGCTAATTAGGGAAACTGACAAGTGATAACCCGACCCACCCTGTATAGGTACTCTTTTCAAAAATTTCCCAAACCTCAGAACATTAACCAGTAGCTAGAAAACGCAAAGTTTCAGTGAGACGCTCGTGATTACTGACAGCTTGTCTCATATTTGTATCGCGCTTCTGTATTCTAGGTGACACTAGTTTCAATAATTTTAGGTACGTCGTCGTCGGTTCGGTCATTCTTATATAATTGTGTGTGTCTTTTGGGTGGAATCTTAATTCGTTTAAAAAATATTTACATGTGAATATTGATTACGTTTTAATAGCCATTTCTTAACCCACACTTTTCTAGATTTTCTTTTTTCCTGTAGCCGGATTAAACTTGCCGCTACATAGGTAATCAACAGAAGCTCGTTATCCATTTTCAAAGATTGAATTGATTATTTATGTGATGAATGACACACGTCTTTTTTCGCGGGCTCCAATACGAATGATCGTAAACGATCGATCGCAACGACCAGTCGTTTCGATCAATCGTTTCGTGTGTTGAGGAACAATAATTCGACGCGATGGATCGTAACGATTTTCTTCAGATCCATCGTAACGACGAATCGCTCCGTATATGGGGCCCTTTAAGCTATCCAAACTCACATTCTATCTTTTTAATTTTTCATTAAAAATTTTACAGAAAGAGTTTATTTTTGGTAATTTTTGCTTTAAGGTAAGTACCTAAAATAAACTCTTTCTGTTGTCTAATAAAAAAAATAACCTCGAAATTCAAGACAATCGCTACGCTGCGCTTCGCGATTGTCTTAAATTTCTAACCTATCACATGACCTACGGGAGTAGTACAGGAGTAGTAACATTCTACGATCGTTTGACTAAATCATTATTAGTCTAATTAAAGTTTAAATAAAATTAGCGCAAATGAAAATTCGGTAAAATGACATTATTCCAAAGAAATAATTTTACGAAATAAAATTATAACAATCAAATATTCGATGAAATGAATAATTATGTGAAATGACTTTATTGTAACTGAAATTAGCCGAAGCGATTTTCTACGAAACGTTGTTATACCAAACAAGGGTGAACCGTCTAAATCAATGTATAAAATAAAAGTGTTCGCGTAAACTTTAGAAAACAATATAATAAAACTTCAGTCTGTTTTAGTAAGAGTTACGTAAGAGATCCCCTAGCGCCGATTATGACAAAAAAGGCCTATAAAGATTTAAATAATAAATTCATTTCCCTAGCCGGAAATATTTTGAACCCATTGATTATGCAACAGTGAAGACATCTGTGTTATTGCAAGTTATTGGTAAAGATTTAATTATTTAGTCACGTCAACTTACTTCTAAATAATTGTTTATTTTGCAGGACAATCTTTATCGTTCCACGGAGCAGTGGTCGAGGCCGCGTCACGAGGTTTTGGGGCCGGAGGCCGTGGACATTGCCGTTCGGCCGTTTGTGCCGCGCAGGTACTTATGCTTATCTAGACCCGCCCAAGTATATATCTACCTACGTCCTTACAGAATTGTCTATAATATGAACCTCTGCCAGAAATCGTTTTCGGGACTCCGGATCTCCGGAACTTCTCGTTGGCCGCCGACGACCATCATAAATTAATTTCCGGTTGGTGAAAATCTTGGTGGACCTCCATACCTCAGTACTCATACAACCCTGATGGCAGGAGCTCTTTGTAGTCTGTAGTAGTACCATCGTACTATTCGTACTAAAGATTGAAAGCAGTCGTGTCTTGAGGGCGGCGCCTTTAGGCTAAGAAAGCAGGGGCGCTATAGGAAATATTGCATATAAAGTGGCCTTATAGATTTACTTATATTTACAAAAATGCAATTAAAATAATATTAGGTAAGTAATAATTCTTCGGAACGGATCTCGGAACAGCTCGAGACATTCCGAGCGTAGCTGTTGCGAGATTCAGCGGCCGTGAGAGGTAGGTAGTCTATGTGTGCGTTGCTAGAGCGCGTTTGTATGAAGCTTACCTTCTGTAGTGTCCTTATTTAGTGGTTGGGGGATTGCAGGTGTGGCGGGCGCGGCACGAACGCGATGCGGCGGTGGCGCGCGCGCGGCAGCTGGCGGCGGCGCTGGCGGCGCACGGGCTGCAGCCGCCGCCGCGCCGGCTGGCGTCGGCCGCGGCGCTGCTGGCCGGCGGGCACGACGCCACGCGCCCGCGCACGCTGCACGCGCCCGCCGACCTCCTGCCCGACCTCGACCGTCCGCTCTCTTGCGGCGACTTGCGCGCGAGGTAACTACCGTTCATATAATATTAATTATTATCATCAACAGCTCACAGTCCCCACGCTGGTGCACGAGCCTTCCGTAGGTATGGATATGGGGAACAGGGCCATTAACCATATTCTTTTATATGTTTGAGTTGATTGAATGAAAGGTAAATTGCGGTTTACGATTTATGACGTATTAAAAAATACTACTTACTAGATCTCGTTCAAACCAATTTTCGGTGGAAGTTTGCATGGTAATGTACATCATATATTATTTTTAGTTTTATCATTCTCTTATTTTAGAAGTTACAGGGGGGGGGGGGGCACATATTTTACCACTTTGGCAGTGTCTCTCGCGCAAACTATTCAGTTTAGAAAAAAATGATATTAGAAACCTTAATATCATTTTTGAAGACCTATCCATAGATACCCCACACGTATGGGTTTGATAAAAAAAAAATTTGAGTTTCAGTTCTAAGTATGGGGAACCCCCAAAATTTATTGTTTTTTTTTTATTTCTGTGTGAAAATCTTAATGTGGTTCACAGAATACATCTACTTACCAAGTTTCAACGTATAGTTTTTATAGTTTCGGAAAAAAGTGGCAGACAGACAGACATGACGAATCCATAAGGGTTCCGTTTTTTGCTATTTGGCTACGGAACCCTAAAAATGAACCAGGCTCGAGTGGTATCGAACCCACTACTCTTGGATTACCAGTCCAATGCTCTGACCACTAACCTACCGAAAAAAAATAATAATAAAAAGATTGTCAAAGACGATCAGTACAAAAAAAAACTCTATACGAGTAGAGTTTTGTATGCGAGGTAACAACCGTCATCTTATGGTGTTCTTTTATCCTCTTTACTTACTCGTAGCCCACGACTCCTTACTTGGCCTACATCTCACCTGGAGGACTATTCTTACGCTATCAATTATATATCAATTATCACTTATTTTGGACACCGAAAATTCTCTGAGAACGCCGAAAACCACGAAATAAAAAGTGACATGAACATTAAACACACTATGAAGAAAGTAGTTTTTGCATTATTTACGACCTGATTAATAGTTTCCGTTTTAAAAATTTCAATCGTCAAAAATTTGTTACTTAGTGACTTTGAATAAGAGAAAAAGAAGCACTCGCTATTGACATCAAAGCGTGAGCATTGTCACCGGCACAAAAATCAACCCCCTGATCTCAAGTGACGATAAAATGCACTTTACCCGGATTCCTCAAACATAGAGACTTGTGCCGGAACACAACGACGATGCTAGTACCTAATAAAATTGATGTTGTAGCGACATATTTAGATAAGGTAGTGGTAGCTAGTCAGGTGGACTTAAAACAAGCCCTACCACCAAACAAACCGAGTGCAAACATATACCTCCCACTGGGATTCGAACCCGGGTCCTCTGGGTCTGAGACCAGTGGTCATAACCACTAAACCATAGAGGCGGTTAAATTATTCTAATGGGGTAGTAAGCCCTGGTGACTAGGACTATGTTTACTTGACTATTTTGCTGTAAGACTCCCGAATACAAATAAATAAATAAAATAATAAATTTATTGTTATTTGTTACAGAGAGCGGACACGAGTTGAAATGGAAACAGTGCTGTGAGGCGCATATTGCGCCACCTTATTTCAATTCCTGAAGGCTGTTCTTACACCAAGTTATACAAGACGAAGTTAGTTATACCTAATGTTAAAATACGGACAGATAAAAAAACGTTGTAATTATTAAATAAATTATTCCAATTATTAAAACTGGGGGCTGGACGTAGATAGCGAAGCGTTGTTGTGGGACGCGCGCGCAGCGCAGGCTGGGCGCCGGGCGCGCGTCTCCATGTTGTCTACTACAATAAAATATATTTTTTGGACAATATTTTTGTGTTTTTATAAATGTTCCTTTTCAGCTGATTTCAACTACTGTTTAGTCACGAACGCACTACTTGCAGGCGTGGGCATAGCATTTTTTCTAGTTTATCACGCATTTGTTAGTACAACTTCAGCATTGGTTAAAATAACCGACGAAATTCATCGTGATATGAAGAAACGCCAACTTACTCTATTGACATTTTTAGATTTTAGTAATGCCTTTAACTCAGTAGATTTTGATATTCTCCTCGGTGTTTTACGTTCTCTTGGCATATCTCCTGCCGTGGTTGATTGTTTTCAAAGTTACCTGCTAGGGCGCCAGCAGCGCATACGTATTGAGGAATCTTTCTCGCCGTGGTGCAATATTAATACTGGTGTCCCTCAGGGTGGCGTCTTATCTTCTCTTCTTTTTTCAATCTTTATAAACTCAACACACAACCGTTTTCATGTTCCTATCACTTGTATGCTGATGATCTCCTACAAGCACCACTATTAGCTTTCTCGTGCCGTTGAGGTTACTAACAGGGATCTCGAGGTTTTCTTTGACTGGAGCAAATCCTTTGGTCTCGATGTCAATACAAGTAAGACCCAGACAATCATCATAGGCAGTTCCTATTTTGTTTCAAGGATCGATTTTGGACTTCTACCTTCTGTTAACTTCGCCGGCATTAATATACCATACTCAAAGACAGTGAAAGTTGGGTGTTCTTTTTGACCAGTGTTTCACTTGGCATTCGCAAGTTGATGCTGTTTGGAAATGGGTCTTTGTTGTGTACAGTTCACTCAATCGTCTTCGTAACTTCTTGCCGATTAGCACAAAGATCACTCTGGTGGCGCAAACTTGAATAAAAAATAAATTGACTATGCTGATGTTTGCTACGCTGATCTTTCGGAGGAACTTTTAAATAAACTGGAGCGTTTGCAGAATCTCTGTATTCGGTTTATTTATAACATGAGGAAGTATGACCATGTCTCGATTTTCCGAGCTCAGCTTAAATGGCTTTTTCCTTTCTGTCCCAACAAGCAAAGTAACCCTATAAAGAAAGATTATAAGTAATTATCTACTAATAATGTTCTTATAAAGGCATTGTTGTAGACTCTTTTACTTATAATAGCATTCGACAAGCTTTAACATACTCAAGAGCATTCATTTTTGTATCTTAGTCTTATAGTTTGCTACAAGACTAACGTTCAGAACGGTTACAGGATACTTTACTTATAGTAACATTTCACAAGCGTAGATATTATCAAGAGCATATGTTTCTAATTCACAGTCTTCTAGTTAGCTACAAGAATATCTTGTTAGACACTTATAGGTATAAGTATCCTAGAATTGTTTGCAGAAAGATCAAATAGTCCTGCTGACCGATATTTGATCCTATAGTAGTATTTTGTAAGAGAACAAGATATTATTATAATACACTGAGCTGAGGTTATTATAAGTTTGCATCGCTATTAGTCTTGTTCGAGATTCTTTTAAATATAATCGTACTTAATTAGAGCTATATTAGATATAAAATAACCGTATAAGCAACTAGATGAATCACTTTACTAGTAAACGTCAGCCATTTCGTTCTGATTCAATTTGTTCCGATCTGATTCAATTGTTCATGAAGTAACAATATTAACTTGAAAAATGTATTAAAACAGGTAATGTAACTTACATTTACTTACACCATTATAATAATATACCTGTGATCTACCCAAGATTATAGATTTGTAGCATAGCATATAGCATATAGAAGCTGTATGTCTTCTGTAATCAGATATTACTTATATTTTTATGTAGTTTTATTTGTCATTGTTTTATTTTTTTTTGTTTTATTTTTGTTTTTTTTTTTTTTTTTGTTTTTTTATTTTTTTATTTTTTTTTTTAAGAACTAGTTTCATAAAAAAACGTGTACTCAAAAATTTACGCTAAATGATTTTATATCATTGTAGATAAATAAGGTACGGTTTATTTTTATTTTATTTATTTCATATGTTTATTTTGTAAATATCATCGTTTTTAGAAAACATTTCAATGTATTTATGCATTTCTAGAATATATAATGTGATACAACTTTCATTAGATTAATATTATTTAATCTTTCTGAGAGAGTGTTAAGATAGATAGATAAGTTTAGATTTAATGGCATTAAACCCTCTAAGGCATGTGACTTCCGGTTGGTTTAATGCTCTAAAGTCTAAGGCATATGAAGACTGAAGAGTCACGTCTGCGGTTTTGTTTTATTTTATAAAACTTGTGTTTTGTTAATATCAATGTTTAATTATGGTAAATTATTATTTGTTAGGTAAGTGTCAAAAACAGCGTAATGTTCTTTTCAAATTCCCTTTAGAAGTCCGCGTGAAATCTCAGAGTAGGGGAAAAAAGAATGGAAACCTCTTTCCATCATGTGTTTCAAAAGGGTCTCCTCGTTAAAACCTGAATTAGGCTGAACGTTATCGTAAGGCACTATGACCGAAAGTCAAAGCTTAACCATATTAAAAAGAACAACAGTCAATTTGACAGTTCTTCAGACTGATTGTCTGAATTTTTTTTGACTTCTTGGCGGGAAAGTGAAGCGTTATGTTTGCGGTTTTGCTTTATTTTCCAAAATTTGTGTTATGTCGAATATTAATGTGAAATAATGGTGGATTATTAACCGTTAAGTGTTCGTGAGTGTGCATAAGTGTTGGCAAATGAAACAAAACAGTGCAACGTCACTTTTCAAATTCTCTCAAGAAGCTCGCGTGAGGACTTAGTAAAGCCCCACATCTTTAGTGAGATACTCGAGGGGTTGGGGGGTATATCATTTCTCACTTCCCAATTCTAATATCATTCATCATCATCATCATCATTTATGAAAATATTGTTTATTTATGTATTACTTAAACTAATGACATGGCAGCATGGTCTATGACCTTAGCCGGTTCCTCAAGGAACAAACTACACTAAAAAAAAAAATTGTCTGAATTTTGTTGATTGCAAAAAATCAAAATCACGTTTGTTTTCGTTTCAATTAGAGTCTTTTAATCGCTTCCTTTACATTTTGTCCTGTAAACAAAAAGGTATGCGCTGCGTTAATACTCAAGAGATAATTTAATATTATTAATTCTCATTGATAAATTCTCCGAATTAAACTTGATTTGTAAACATTAACCGGAGTAGGTACTTAATCTGAACAATTATTTTATATTGTGTCGTTGTTTTGATTATTGTTTATAAAGTAAATTTTTGATATATACAAAATAAATATTGTAGAACTAGCTAAGAGTTAATAAACCACAAAGGAAACAATAAGAAACTTTCAGGATAGTTATTTGTATCAATCAAACATTTATTAAAGTTGCAGGTATATCACACATAAGCAACACTGTAAAAACTATAATGTCAAAAGATATAATTGTCCTTACTCCAAATGGAAGAAGACAGAAAGTGCACTGTACACCCGACACAAGTATATTACAGGTAACTTTGACTTTGAAACTGCTACACGCTGCTACTAAAAGATTATTTGCTGAATGGTTACCATTTTAGCAAAAATGGTTGGCTTAACTAGGTATTGAAAATATGGCAAGATATTTCAATAAACTGTTGACTGCCTCTAACTCAAACACAACACAATGTTTATTGTTTGCAATCACTGGTGACTGACAGTGAAATGTATGGTGCTTTTAATGTTAAATACATAATTATTTTATGTTTATTATATGTGGTGTTATTGCATTTGTTGCAGGTTTTGGAAGATGTCTGTGAAAAGCAAGGATTTGAAGCAACTGATTATGACTTGAAACACCATAATCATATTCTTGATTTAACAACAACAATTAGATTTTCCAACTTACCTAACAAAGCTACACTTGAAATGGTTGAAGCTGAAAGAAGAAGAGAAGAAACCATTGTTACTATTGGATTATTGTTGGAAGATGGTAAATGGTTAAAAACAAGTATTTAAGTCAAAGTCAAATGCATATTATTTAATATCAAAATTTCAACCTAAAAGCAACAATTAACCTTACTTATCATGGGTGTTATATCGTATTTATGTGTAATTTACACCTAACACCTGTGATCTTGTAACTTCCATATGAATGCATTGGAACTGGTTTATCTATATATTTATACATGAAGCAAAAATTTTGTACCCCTTTTTACGAAAATTACACTGACAATGGAGAAGTATGAAATTTTGCACACTTATAGTTTATATATATAGAGAACGAGTACAGATGTTAATATTTTTTTTTAATTATGCATAAAAATACCTACATTAATTAAATCAATAAAACAAACATTACACACACTACCATATATTTGACACATACACTTAAATACTCTTTTCAAAAATTCAAAAATGGAAGAGGAGCGGCCGAAATCTGTCAATGCCAATCCAAACTTACATTCTATCTTTTTTAATTTTTCATTGCTTAGGATACAATCCTTGCAACCTTCATAAAATTATGATTGAATTTCGACCACTGGGCGACCACTAGTATGATTAAAAGTATACTATGTAAAAACCTTTTCAGGAGAGAGAAGAACTGCAGAATTTGCTCCTAATACATCTCTGTTTGACATTATCACCAATTTAGCACCAGCTGAAATTAACTCTCTGTCACATCCCACAATATTATACATGCGACAAGAAATTATTGGAGAATTAGCATTAAGAGAAAAAACACTACGGCAGCTTGGACTTATAGGTGGTAGGGCTATTTTACGGTTGCTAAATAAAGGAGAGGAGGGCAAGTAAGGAAAATCGTAAAAACAATTTTAATCTGTGACAGTTAATTATATATTAAAAGGGTTAGTTATATTATGTGTTGTCATATTTTGTTCAGGCAAGCAAATGTATCTGCTGTATACCGAAGACCTTATTCTGAGAAGACTAATAAAAAAGATGATGATGAACTTCATGATTCATCAGTTAATATGCAAAAATCATCAAATTTAGAGGGAAAGGCAGCTGCAGGACCTTCTCATGCTAACAAATTTGATAGCCGAGCTCTTAAGCTACTAAAAAATGAAACACTGAATAAAAATGTTGAAAAGATGGACCAAGATGGCGAAATAGTAGAAGATGAAACAGCTGATATACCCCTTGAAGTGCCTTTAAAACCCGTTACTTCTTCAAATATGTCTTTAGGTGCACGCGTAAACTTAGAAAGAAGATTGAATATTGAAGAAGAAGTCACATTTGTAAGTTATCATTAACTTTACCAGTCCCAAAGTCGTGTTTTATACATTGCTGCACTCGAATGTTACATGAACGCCTCAGTTTCCATGCACATAGCAACTGAACTGGGTGTCTAGTGCTAATTTTATTTGCCAATCTTGCTATTCGATCACTTTAACGAAAACAAGAATTATTTACTATGGCATTGAGGCCAGGTGACGTGCAAAGAGAGTTACAATTTTGTCATAAACATGTTGTTTTAGTTAATGTGATAAAATGGCAAATATAACTCGCACTAGCCTTTAAAGTATATTCAAATGTTAGTTACAAATAATAATTTTACAGTTGGGGACACAAAGAGCTATCGCGTATATGCAGCCAGAAGATTCGTATGAAGAAATTGATGACCTTCCTGATGATTTTTATGACCTAACTATCGAGGAAGTGCGAAAACTGTATCATGATTTGCAGAGAAGTCGATTGGAACTGGAAAACACGCCTCTTTTAACTACTTCAAAGAAGGAAGAAATTGAAAAACAGGTAGTGTGTATAAAGTAATACAAATTAATAATAGATCTTCAGCAGTAATCAGAACGGAACAGCCTGTAGGTACTTATATTAATATCCAAAGTTGCCGACAAGACAAGAATAAGAGTGGTAAAACCACCAAATAATTTTTTTATTGAATCCCGGAAATAGTTTTACTTCTTCGTACAGTCTTAGTACTGTATTGATTACACTGTATGTATACAAATTTTTTGTATTAATTAGTTTTATAAAAAAATCTACTACTTACCCCATTAAAAAAAATATGATTTTGAAATGGCTTAGAATATCTTATGTTCATTGATATACGTTTTCAATTTTAAATCATATTTCTATTAAATGCAGATATTGGAATTTTAATATATGAGTAATACAACAATATGAATGATTTCATGTTAGTACAGACAACTAAATAGTTTAACTATTTAGTACAGACAGACTACCAAATAGTATAACTATTTCCGGTGGTGCAGGCGTGTGCTTACTATTTACTACTAATAGTACCTAGTACTATTACTATTAGTAGTAAATAGTACCTGCACCTGACTACTACAAGCTGTCAAATTTCCTCAATAGACTTTGAACTTTATGTCTATGGCATATGGTTGAACATTTATTGAATAAATTTGAAAGTTTTGGATAGTCTGACGTACAGGCGTCTGTACATTAGCGCAGCGGTCGGCAAAACAGTCATTGATCGACGAACGATGGAGTTGTAGAACATTTCCCATGCCCCAATATTATGTTCATTTGTTTGTTTTTTTACACCCCGCTTCTCCTTGCGTGGGCCCTTACGTGAAGCTAATTTTCGATTCACTCTTTCAGTTCAGTCAGAATTCCATAGGTTTAAATAAAAAGATGTAGTCTCTTAGTTTATGTAGTAGGTAATGGCGCAATCACAGTTATGTTAAACACTTGTAAATCTTAATTCATCTCAATTCTTCAATTACAACTCGAAAAATAACATCTCGATAATAGTGTAATAGAAAAAAGTGTGCGTGAGCACGATTGAGTGCGAGATTGTTTATTGTGGTGTTATAAAAAAAACGTATTTTACTTTCAGACTTCAGATCAGAGACTTGCCTCATACAAGAACGTAGTTGTTAGAATACAATTTCCGGACCACATTATACTACAGGGGGTGTTTGCGCCAACGGATAACATACAAGAAATTATCAATTTTATAAAATCACATCTTCAGAATCCCGAGAGACCCTTTCATGTTTGTAAGTTTCTGCTATACGAGTACTATTTGCGGCACTGCATATATCGTTTATATAATAAACAGTTTTACGCAGACTTTTATAATAAAATGCCTATATGGAGGAGCTCGATGGCGCAATGGTTAACGCGCCCGGTCTGCGAGTGCTGAGGTTAAGCAACTTCCGCAAAGGACGGTCACAGGATGGGTGACCAAAAATTTGTCATCTCAAGCTCCTCCGTGCTTCGTAAAGCACGTAAAGCCGTTGGTCCCGGCTACATTATGGTTTATGGCCCGCATGGTGGTTTATGGCCCGTTCTCCCTACCCATCTTAGGGAAGGCTCATGCCCCAGCAGTGGAGACATAAAATGAGCTAATGATGATAGAGTATCTTTACACTAATAAAATATTGTATTGCAGTTACAACGCCCCTGAAAGAGACATTGGACCCAAACATGACCCTCATTCAGGCAAAATTTGTGCCTTGTGTGCATATGCATTTTAAATGGTTAGAAGAAGGGAGAAGCGATGTTTACTTGAAAGAAGAGATATACATGAAAAAGACTTCAAGTGACGCGGCCAGCATTCTTGCTTCCAAATATAGGTAATTGGTTTGAACTTAGTAATATAATGTAAATAAGGTATTTATAAAAATAAGGTACAAATAAAAAGTCACATCACAGTTGGGCTTTTGTGGTAACAATTTTAGTCGTATTTGTGGCAACCCTGCCTAAATATTTTTGTGGTTGACATGACTGAAACCGGTCGGGCCAATTATCATCATTGTTTGATTTTGTTAAAGTAAAACCTGGTTTGATTTTTTTCTTTAATTTTGAGTTTTGCCTGTGTTCGTCTAAGTTCAAGTTTAAGAAATTAGTTCAAGAAATCAGTGTCAAGTCTTAGTAAAGTATAATTAAAGAAAATCTTACGAACATGCATGCAAAATACTGCCTGATGTAAAATAATAAAAAAATCATTATAAACAGTCCACACAATTTCTAGTGTTTAATGAAGTTAATAAAGCTAATTGTTCCAGGGCCCCATCTAGAAGAAGAATAGAAGATATAGCTGGTTCTTCCAAGAACAACGCGGGCTCATCATCAACATCTAAAAATAGTAAAGTGCCAAAATGGTTTAAGTCATAAAAAATAAGAAAAAATACATATTACCTGCTTATTTTATATTTTATGTTAATGGCTTATGCAGTTTAATTTTAAAACGTTTTATATTTTTTTTAAGTAAGTATATTGTTATATTTCTTTCACTTCTGAAGTCTTAATTCATATAGACCCAAATTAGATTTACCATCCTTACCTTTAATCTTTCGTCTGCTTAGTGCCAGATCCTGATTAAATCCAGATGAGATTATGTACCTGTTTTACACAACGTGTTTACAGAAAGGTGTGGTAAAAATTAAAAAATCCAAAGTGCATCTGATCTAGATCTTGTATGTGTGGTTACTAAGAAATAATTATTAACTTTTAATTTATCATGAAATTGTAAATTAAATACTTATATTAGTGAAGTCATGCGCGTCAAGCGCGCATAAGCAAGCAGCAGTGATCATAAATTTAAGTTCACTTTGATGTGACTTCACAATAGAAATATTTAAATAAAACTAGCTGACCCGGCGGACTTCGTACCGCTTTGACAGTTTCCATGACAATATAACAAACAAATGATTTTGTATTGGAAAATTAAATTGTCGTTATTAGTATTTTCCGTTACTTATTATTTATGTTTCTCACCGTTAAACCTTCCCTAAACTTTCACAAATATTTCAAAATCAAAATTAGCCAAATCGGTCCAGCCATTCTAGAGTTTAAGCGAAACAAACGAACAGCAATTGATTTTTATTTATATTATGCATATCTCTGCATACAAGATCTAGAGCACAGTTTAGCAAGCATACAGTTGCGCATCAAAGGTACTTTTGCAGAGCAAGGGAGGGGAACCCGCGGAGAAGCGGGCGCTGCGGCGAGTATCCCACAAACAAGCGCAGTTTGTGGGAGCTACCGTGAAGGGCAGTCACATGCGCGTACTGCGTATTTTAAACGTTTTTTTTTTAATTTACGTTCAGTGATTCCTATTAAATACAATGGTGCATACACGTTGTTCTGTATACGGTTGTTAGTCAACGTCGAAACACAACAAGTTTTTGTTTCGCCTTGGCATTTATTGGGCATTCAGGTTATTATATGTAAGATGGTATCGTTAGCATCTGTATCACAGTTGCACAACGGGCTCTCCTTACTAAATAGTTACTTCGTAACTCTAACTCCAACCTAGCGGGTTTTTCTAGTGTAGGTAGGTATATGTATTCTTTACAGCGCAAGCTCTTGCTCAAAGTGTAATCATTATGTTTACAACTTATTGGAGTAGTTGGGACGTCGGACACAGGAGTAGGTATTTGTCTAATATCCAACTGTTATGATGACTTATTTAAACCAACAGAAAAAGAGAAGGTTCCATATTCACCTATTTTTTAGGGTTTATATTTAAGATTTCTGGGCTTGTTTCTTTTTTTTCATTTTTTAAGTAATCGGAATGCAAATTAAATATATTGTTTTAATAATAGAAAATTGAAATCTAAAAATAAACCTTCACGTTAATTTAGCAGTGCAACGTTTGTAAATATGTGAATAGTTTATTCTTGATAATAAATGATTATTTTATAAATAATTTAACGATTATTTGATTTCGAATTTTGTGACAGCCCTTGCATATCGGCGAACGATTGCGTAGATACCTACGCGTGCGGCGGCATCACCCCACATCGAAGGCGATGCCCTACTGTATGAAATCGTTATACTGTGATCTAGAGATCGGATTCACTTTGGATCTTTTCATTTTAATTACACCTTTCGTTTACTGTTGTTGTTGTATGTTGTTGTATATCAGGACAAAAACATTCGGCATGTAATCACCTCGGTCAGTCGGTGCACTAGAATGGAACCGCTGCACTATTTACTGCGTACGCGTTACGAGTTCCTAGTGAGACTTTAATTTGCAATTCGATCACGTTAACCGCTTATTAGCTATCTGAAGGAATAAAGTAAACAAATTACAGAAAAGGTAATCCGTGCCCATGCTACAGCCACAGTATTACTATTTCATACAGTAGGGCATCGCCTTTGATGTGGGGCGATGCCGCCGCCCGCGTAGGTATCTACGCGATCATTCGCCGATATGCCGCCTTTTCGCCAGAGGGCGCTCTTTGAGTAAACAACGTTTTGTACTAGCTCCGATTGTAATCATCATCATCTCAGCCAAAAGACGTCCACTGCTGGACAAAGGCCTCCCCCAAATCATCATGGGGGGTATTTGCCGTAATCGCCACGCTTGGCAGACGGGTTGGCGATCGCAGTAGGTTGAGGGTCACCTCAGAGAGATGCTGCTGCCCATCCTCTGGAATGGTCCCTTAGTCGGCTTTTACGACACCCACGGGAAGAGATGGGGTGGTGCAATTCTTTATCCCCGGCACCACACAGGGAAAAAATTGATAAAGATTGTAAATTGATAAAGAAATATAATCTGGAAGTGTTTCGTTCCCTAAAATAAATTATAACAAAGTTTATAAGTGCAGAGACATATAGTGTTTAAGTAAAGGCGACAAAAGTTTGTGTAGTGAATTCAAAGTCGTTTATAAAAGTGCTACATGAAACTTGGACTCTCAAGCATTCCAGATAATTGGAAAGTCAAATTGAGTTGTTGTTCTACAGTGAACTATATTTTTTGCTATCTTTGTGACTATTATAACCGTGAAAGTGTTAAAGATTAAAATTATAACATCATCATCATAAATATAACCTTAAATACCACTTGGGCTTTCTGTATTGCTGAATCACTGGGTAGCTCTCATCAGCTGATTTTGATCAAGTAGCGCCATCTGTGAACTCCACACCACAAACAAATGCAACATTGATACAATAGCATGCTTGCGAATTGGTGGTTTATTCAACAGCACGCTTTTTGAACGCAGACTGTGACTGTGCTTGTGCTTGTGCTGTAAGCTTCTCCGATTGCTTTGATACTCAACCCAAATATTGATCACTTAAATAAATAGAGGGCTGCACTTTTCTATTTGCTTACAAACTCGTAGAGATGGACTGCAGTGCTAAATGTAACAACAAAATCAAATCTAGTGATCACTTTATGCAATGTATAAAGTGTTCTGGAAAATACCACCGACAATGCCTAAACATATCTAAGAATAATTTTGCTTTAATTAGCGGTGACGCTTTGGCATCTTGGGTATGTCCTACTTGTACTAATGTAAACACGCGCCGCCGCGGTTCGAACATTGACACGCCTGTGCGCAAACATCAGCTGCCAATCTGTGAACTAAGTATGAACATGTCTCTTGATAATAGCTTGCTGAACACCAATGAGAATAACTGCTCGACTTTCACCAGCGATGGTTCCTCACTGATAAAGGAAGGCGAAGCCGTAACCATGAGCAACATAAGTGCTTTGTTAGACAACAAAATACAAACTTCTGTTTCAAATATTCTTGATGAGAAACTGCAATCGTCTTTATCTTCGTTTATGAAAAGTTTTCGCTCAGCCTTGCAAGAAGACATTAAAAAAATGGTTCAGTCGGAAGTCAAGTCTGTAGTACTAGAACTAGAAAAAAATATTACGTCAACTACGGATTTTATTTGTTAAGAACAAGCTTTTTTAAAGTCTCAAATGTTAGAAAAAAATGAGCAAATAAAAATTCTTGATTCTGAAAATAATAAACTGCAATCAGAAATCAACAGCTTAAATAAGAGGCTTTCTAGTATTGAAACTATGTCACGCAGTCACAACTTGGAACTACAGGCTGTTCCTGAGAGCCGATCTGAAAATGTTCTGGTATTATTCAAAACCCTTTGTAGCACTATTGGAATAACAATTGAGGATAACCAAATAACTGCCTGTCGAAGGGTCGCTAAAATGGAC
This sequence comes from Eudonia lacustrata, assembly GCA_947562085.1. Taxonomy (NCBI): domain Eukaryota; kingdom Metazoa; phylum Arthropoda; class Insecta; order Lepidoptera; family Crambidae; genus Eudonia; species Eudonia lacustrata. The sequence goes on along the minus strand of OX387321.1, from coordinate 12,450,246 downwards.
ATGAAATCTGACCGGCCTAGAAACATATTGGTGACTCTTGCTTCTCCGCGCCTGCGTGATTCTATACTATCTTTGTCTAGACGCTACAATAAAACTAAAGTTAAAGATCCGGCTGAGTTGCTTAATAGTGCCCACCTTGGTATCACAAACAAAAAAACAAGGATTTTTGTTACTGAGCAAATCTCTCCCCAAAATAAATTCCTTTATGCGGAAACAAGAAAGGTGGCTAAAGAGAAAAACTACTACTTATTCGTATGGGTTAAATTCAGTCGAATATTTGTGCGTAAGGATGAAGAATCAGGCTCTATTCATATTAAGAACATGGACTGCCTTAATAAATTGTAAACTTATTATTATCTTTTATCGTCTTTAATAAATAAACTTCATACATCATATTTTGCAACATTACTAATTACAATAATGATTTTGTATTATCAGAATGTAAACAGAATTAGAAGTAAGCTAAATGATGTTTCAATAAATGTTCTTAACTGCGATTATGACATAATATGTTTCACAGAGACTAACCTAAATTCAGGCGTGTACGATGCGGAATGTCTCGACTCTAGGTATTTGTTTTACAGAAGGGACCGCGATAGCACTAGTATTAAAAAAACGGAGGGAGGTGGAGTTGAAATTGCTATAAAAAAGAACATAACTTCACATCGCTTGCTTGACTGGGAGAGCGAAGTTGAGGATATTTGGCTTAATTTAAAATTATATCGCAATCAGTCTTTAATAATTTGTCTTTGCTATTTACCGCCTGATATAGAAATCGAAAAACTAAAATATTTCTATGCTAACTGCCAAAGAAGAATGTCTTGTATGAATAGTGACACAGAATTCTTAATTTTGGGTGACTTCAATACACCTAATATTCAATGGACAAGTTCTCCTGACTATAGACACATGTTACCTTCTCCAGCGCATGACCGTAAATCTGAACTTTTATTAGAAACTATGTCTTTTGGTAATTTATATCAATTTAATAATATTCCAAATAAAAACAATCGTTTCCTAGATCTTATTTTGAGTAATAAATCAACATTAAGTGTTTATGGAGCCACAGCATTGAGTCGCGTTGACGGTCACCACCCACCATTACTCATGGATATTCTGACTTCTGATTATTTGCCTAAGAGTACACCCCAGAACCATATTAAAAGACCAAATTTTTACAAATGCAGTGTGGTTGGTGTTCGTAGCGATTTGAATTCAGTTAATTGGGTAGAATATTTGTCAGATACTGATATAAATGTTTCCGTAAATAGGTTTTATGAGAAATTAAACGAAATCATTCTAAAACATACTCCAATGGCAAGTGCTAAAACTAATCGCTACCCTTGTTGGTTTAGTCCAGCACTAATACGCTGCTTAAAAGAAAAACAAAAATTTCACAGACGATACAAAAGGTTTTCTAACCCACTTGATTACGACTCTTTTGACTTGCTTCGCGCTAGGTGTAGATCTCTAATGGATAAATGTTACAAATCCTATCTTGACTATAGAATCCTCTATAAAGCATAATGTTAAACACTTTTTTCGTTATGTAAAGGATAAAAAAGGATCTACATCCATGCCTCAAACAATGAAGTACGCTGAAGGCAGCTCGTCAAGTATAAACGAAATTTGCGAAATGTTTTCTAATTACTTTGGCACAGTGTTTGAGAAAAAGGAAATTCATAATATATCATTTGATAATAGCTTTTTGCAGACATGTTGTTTGTCAGACATTCAAATTGAGATGGAAACTATTAGGAATAAAATTAAAATATTATATTTATAAATGATATAGCACAGCATCTGACATGCCCCTGCTTACTTTACGCTGACGATCTTAAAATCTATATGACAATTAAGAATTCTCATGACTGCTTCAATCTGCAAAGTAATTTGACTTCTCTTGCTACTTGGTGCACTGATAATCGAATGCTTTTAAACACAAACAAATGCTTTAATATCTCTTTTGGAACTGCTAAACATAAAATACATTTTGATTACGTTCTTGATGGTTTGACTCTCGAACGGAAAATAGTTGTCAAAGATCTCGGGGTTTACTTTGATGCTAGCTTGACTTTTCGTCCCCATTACGATAACATCATTTCTCATGGTAACCAACTTCTTGGGTTTATTTCTCGTTCCACTAAAGATTTCAGAAATCAGAATACCTTTTTATATCTTTATTATTCCCTTGTCAGAAGCATTTTAGAGTATGGATCTATCATTTGGTCTCCATATTATGATGTTCATTTTAAAAGTATTGAAAGAGTGCAGAAAAAATTTCTCAACATACTCAGTTACAGGTTTCATTTGGGACGTAAATATAAATCATACAGTGCAAAACTCGATAAATTCAAAATTTCCTCGCTTGCTTCCCGTCGCCAATGTCATGAATTAATTTATCTCTACAAAATTGTAAACTCGCATATCGATTCACCATCTATTCTATCACAGCTCAATTTTAATATAAGATATAAATCCCGAAGTTCCTCCTATAAATTATTTTGTCTTCAAGTATACAAAAACAATACCTCATTTTATAACCCGTTAACTAGAATGTGTCGTCTATACAACGAAACTATTGCTGGACATTTTTCTTTGGACATTTTTGATAAGAACCTATACAAATTTAAAAAAGAAGTTCAAGCTGCCCTTGCTTGAATATCTTTCAATACATTTGATTAATCTAAACATTTCAACATTATTATTATAATTATTATTTTTTTTGTTTTTCTTTAGGAACCTAGTATAAACCTAGAATATCTATACTGTATTAACCCTCATTTTTAGTACCTGTATACCTACTTGGATCTTATTGTGCCTACATCTTAAGAGTTATGGTTTAGTTCAATGTATAAGTGTAATACAAATTAAGTGCATGCTTAGACTGTAACTTGTTTTGTAAGCCTTAATCAATAAATAAATAAAATAAAAATATGCAAGGGTTGTCAAAAAATTCGAAATCAAATAGTCGTTAATATTTTTATAACATAATCATTTATTATCAAGAATAAACTATATGTATACATATTTACAAATGTTGCACTGCTAAATTAACGTGAAGGTTTATTTTTAGATTTCAATTTTCTATTATTAAAACAATATATTGAATTCGCTTTCGGATTGCTTAAAAAATGAAAAAAAGAAACAAGCCCAGAAATCTTAAATGTAAACCCTAAAAATAGGTGAATATAGAACCTCCTTTTTTTCTGTTGATTTAAATAAATCATAACAGTTGGATATTAGACAAATACCTACTCCCTCTGTGTCCGACGTCCCAACTACTCCAATAAGTTGTAAACATGATTATACTTTGCGCAAGAGCTTGCGCCGTAAAGAATACATATACCTACCTACACTAGAAAAACCCGCTAGGTTGGATTTAGAGTTACGAAGTAACTATTTAGTAAGGAGAGCCCTTTGTGCAACTGTGATACAGATGCTAACGATACCATCTTACGTCTAATAACAGAATGTCCACTAAACGCCAAGGCGAAACAAGAACTAGAGCAAAAGATCTCGATAACAAAAATTCGATTCAATTGATAATTGAGAATAAAAACACAGAAATAGCCTAATAAAATATATGGAGGCTGTTGTAGATATACGAAATAAAAACAAGTGAAAATTGTAGTGTTTGTGATGAATTAGAATTTGATATTTGTAATTGAATTAGCTAATGTGTTGTAAAAACGTTCATTATTAATCAATGAGAAGTTGGCAAAATAAATAAAAGAAAAAGAAAAAAGATACTATTTAGTCATCTAAATCTATGAAATTTTAAATTCTTGTTGTGTTTCGACGTCCGTCGACTTACAACCGTATACAGAACAACGTGTATGCATCATTATATCCAATAGGAATCACTGAACGTAAATTAAAAAACCGTTTAAAATACGCAGTACGCGCACGTGGCTGCCCTTCACGGTAGCTCCCACAAACTGCGCTTGTTTGTGGAACACTCGCCGCAGCGCTCGCTTCCCCGCGGGTTCCCCTCCCTTGCTCTGCGAAAGTACCTTCGATGCGTAACTGTATGGTTGCTAAACTGTGCTACAGCTATGCAGTGACTAGTGCGAGTTTTATCCACCATTCGAACACGACAACGACGATGTGAATTTGAATGACATTGAAGCAGCATCTGATGCGAAAGTGTTAAAATTTTGCCATGCAAATTCTCGTTTTGGTTAACGAATTGCAAATAAAAGTCTTACTAGGCATTCCGAACTCGTAACGCGTACGAAGTAAATAGTGCAGCGGTTCCGTTCAAGTGCACCGACTGACCGAGATGATTATGTGCCGAAAGATTTTGTCCTGATATTACAACATGTAACCGAAAGGGTTCACTATCCATTTGCATAAAAAAAATACCAACAATAAAATAAAATGTTTTAGCGCTGCAGCGAACTTTAGTTCTAATTCCCAGTATTTGAACAAATAGTTTACAAGAACGTTCTTGTCTATTCAAATATAAGTCAATGGTTATACCCTCAGAACAATAACTAAGTTATACCAAACTATTTTAGGAATAAATACATGATGTCAACGAAAGGTATCCCCTAATAAGCTTTAGTCTAACGTGCATGGCTAATATTAATAAATCACGTTTTCTCGCATTTACCTGAGTATATCTCCAATAGAGTGGATTTTCCACCAGAGCTGTGCGAGGTAGCTAAGCGGTGCGCGAGAAAAAACCCACCAATAGAATCACTTCGTTTTCCTAGCCTTGTGATGCGTAGCTCTGGTGGAAAAGAGCGTAGCGGAGCGAGGTTTTCGTACATACAAACAAATTATTAAAATAAAACAAAAATTCGACTGCTAAAACAACTATATAAAAAACAATTATATACTCGTAAAAACCGGACTAACATAAAAAATAACTGCAAAGAGAAAAACAAGCTCTACGATCCCATAATTCATTTTTTTTATTGTTAGGTTCACAAACTGGCACATACAATAATTAAAATATATAAAAGAACAACATTGCGAAAAGTGACTGTAATATGCCCTTCTTACTGTGAACACAGCATGCACACAAAAATAACACTAAATAAATAATAAGTTTTACACATAATGACATAGATTGATGGAAACTAAAATATTAAAAAGATAAAAACAATACATTTTACAATTTGGAAAAGTGTTGAATAAATTTAGTTTACAAATAAATAATGTCACTTTAAACTTTTGACTGATGCATCGAAAATATCCAGTTCTTGACAAACATCATTATAGTACGAACACAAGCGGTACAATGGTGAGTGTTGACCATAGTTGGTACGCCGTGAGGGCAGAGTGAATGCTTTGCGGTTAAGTCTGCTGCTGGTACGTGGTAAGGTAAATTGCAGTCTTTCTAGAATGTCGGGACTATCAATTTTCCCGTTAATAATTTTAAGGAGAAAAACCATGTCTGCTATCCTGCGCCTGTTCTCAAAAGGAACCATTTTATAATGCTCGAGTCTCGACTGATAGGTGGTTAAGCTGCGGCAACGATTGTTAGTAAAAGAAAGATGATACAGAAATTTTTTCTGTAATTTTTCAATCCTATTGACATGGACTGCTTAGGATGGGCTCCATATCGTACTGCGATATTCGAGAAGACTTCGAACGTAACTATTGAAAAGGACAATAGGAATTTCAGTGTCCTTGAAAGTTTTAGTTTGTCTTACTACAAAATTCGCTAGTCTGGCCCCAGTCTTAATTATATGGTCAATATGTTCGCGAAAGTCTAATCTGTGGTCTACAATAACTCCCAAGTCACGCATACTTAAAACCTCGCTAATCGGTACAACAATCGGTAATTTGAGCAATGTTCAATCGAAAAACGTTCAACCAGGAGCTCGTACCTTGATATAATCAGGAAATAAATAAATTATACTATATTTATTCACAGCGACCAATTAAACTTAAACTGCGATACTATTTATTACATTCTCCTAGAGAATTAATAAATTATTTTATTTTAACTTCGTCAGACAATGTCTGTTCAAGATAACGTCGTCGTCGTCGGTGTAACTTCTTTTGTTTGAAAAGTTATTCCTAAGCCCCTTCTCATTACAAGACCCAAAAGATACGATACTCGAGTCAAAAAATTAGTTGGATACTAGTTGTTGTTACTCGATCTCATTGCGCTACTGAAAATTAACTACCTAATTTTATCATTTATTGCCTACGCTTGTGATTAAAAGGACGTCAAAATGTCGAGTGATTCCAGTTTTACAGCTTCACGCATCCTCGTACCGCTCAGCTACATCACAGATCTCTGGTGGATAAGCAGCCTGGGACCAACGCGCTTCAAAACGTTACTACGATATGGGTTCTAAATACCACATTTCGATGTCGTCGATCTCTATATTGATCTAGATATTTTGCGTAACTTCATTATATTTTTTTTGTTGTTTCGTTTTGTAATAAAATGTACACATTTCCTACATGTGGTTGGTTTTTTTCAAAGTAAACCTAACCCTAACAGGTGACATAAATTAAAATCTTAACGTTTGTGAGTGAGTGGTCTACTCATGAGTTTAGCTTTGTCGGTAAGTTGTAATTTTCTAGAAAACTACTTATGAACGTGAATCTCAAAGGGGCTCCATTAGTGGACGTGATAATGGAATAATTCATTATACTTACCTGATAAAAATGTATGCGTCAAATAAAAACCAAGAAATACATTGCTACATTTATTTAAAAAAATACAAAAATATGATACATTTACATAAGTGTATTTGAATAAATAAAGACGTTGATAAATGTAGGTAATAAATATTGTACAGGTATAGTCGAGGAAGTTGGCAGTTGGGGGCGACTACTCGTAGTGGGAGGGGCTAGCGCCTGCTTCCTTATTACAGAGTTCGTGCGCAAGCGATTATAGTCGTAAAGATAGTAAACCAGACCGCAAACTTTTTCGACTGTACGTCACATTTATAGCCTTGCCGCACACGGGCTACTCGACACAGCCATAAAACGCCGACGCCATGCTGCAGTTTCACACATTTTATATGATATTACCGCACACGATTGACGCCAGCGGCAGTCACGAGTGAGAGTGAGCCGTCCGCCGCGCCGTCTGCGGCGAGATGTGATGTATGACCATACCATAACGCATTACATTAAAGCCTAAGTGGATGATCCATTTAGAAACTTATGTTATCCTACTAATATTATAATAAATCGAAGAATTATTATGTTTGTTTCCTCTTCAATAAAAAACGGCTGAACGGAAGCTAGTCTATCATACTTTTGCACTAGGATTGATAATATCAATTATTTTTTTAAATAATTTAACATTTCAGAAATAGCACATTGTTAGGCACTAACTTCATGTTTTTATCCAAAAGATCAAGAGTAGGTATGATAAATAAGGTAACATTATTGACTTGAGTTTTACACAGTCATACCCGTAGTCACATAAAACAAACATCTAAATTTATATAGGTATAACTTAATAGCAAAATATACGTACTTAGTTTGTACTCTTTTATTAAGAATACCTACTTCTTTAATTTAACACTATACATTTTTACAAAATAATGAACAATAACAACAACGATCCAAAACAACATTTTACATACACTCATTAGAAGAAGTTACGATAAGATTTTTTTTTTAAACAATCCACAGGTAATACTGTACAGCAGGGTTTCATTAACTATGGGTCGCGACCCATGAGTGGGCCCTGCCTGTAGAACGAGTGAGAACGACACACCAACCGTCCGAGCCAACGGCCGGGCGGTTGGTGTGTTTTTATTTGAAAACTTTGTTTGTTATTTTAAAAGTCATAGTCATATTGGTAACGGTTAAATTTCCTAGAGGTGGGTCCCGAGTTTGTAAACTTGTATTTGATGGGTCGTAGCGTAGCCCAGAGAACTTTGGGAACCCCTGCCGTACAGCATTAAAATATTGAAATGTTAAAAATAAGAGAAAAAAAGTATGAAATCAATTTTACGGTATAGAATTGAATTTTCGTATGAAACAGCAAGGGTCAATCAACAAAATTGGGAATGGGATACTACCTATATACCTTTACAAAGTATCTACAATGATTTCAACCTATGATTCGTACATAATGAATAATATTACACAACTGTCATGTACATCTTCTATGTACACACGCCTGCACATCAACCTACCACAAACTGTTAAATTTCCTCAATAGACTTTTAATGGCTAAGGTATATGGTTTTCAAATTCAAATTCAAATTCAAAAATCATTTATTCAGTTTAGGCTACAAGTAGCTCTTATGAATGTCGCTATGCCATCGGTTCGTAAGTCTACTCTGGGCGGGAGATCTTGCACTGAGAAGAACCGGCAAGAAACTCAGCAAGTGTCCAGCACTTTTCTCCCTTACAGCGTCAAAAAAAATAAAAATTGGAAAATGCCCTATCATAGCAGGACACTTTCCATTACAAATAAACACAAAAAATATAGAAGACAACTACAACATGTAAAAAAACAAAACAAATAAACAAATCTAATATATCAAATTTACATCTGGTATAAGTTAAATTTCCACAATGTCATACAGTACCACTACAGTACTCTAATAAAAGTCAAAAATTGTTTAAGAAAAACAAAGTCAAACTATATACTATGGTTGAAAAGGTATTGAAGAAATTTGACAGTTTTGAATAGGTTGATGTGCAGGCGTCTGTTCTATAAATTCTGGATGATTTTTTTTATTTAATTGGGTAAAATTAAGGTTCGATAGAGAAGAGAGTAGTAGCATGAGCACTTTTTGAATGCTTGCTATATTTTAACAGATTCAACTCCACAGGCGTATGTAGTAGGTACTGGCCGTTGAAAGGGTTGGACGCATTTGGTCATGCGCTCAAAAAAGTCCTATTCGCATTTGGTTGTTGATTTTTGAAATTATGTTAATATTGTACGAATAAATGATAATGTTTTTTTTCAAACATAAAGCTATAATTTATATAATATATAAAATGTAAACTTTGTTGCGAACAAACGTTCAGTCGCATAATGCCAAATTCGCAAAATGGCAACCGAGTCGTAATTGGACAAATTCGCATAATGGCATATTCGTAAAAGGACAAATTCACAAAAAGACTAATTCGCAAAAGGACAAATTCGCGAAATGACAAATTCGCAAAAGGACAAATTCGCGAAATGACAAATTTTTACCAACGCATGCCGTATCGTGAACAATATATACGTACGATATTATTATAAATGAAATGCACACAAACATTGAAAAAATCATTTTAATTTTTACAAAAATAATCACAGGTCGTTATAATTAGAGAAAAAGTCTTAAATCAAAACACAAAAAGTCACAAAAATACGATAAGTAGGTACGATATCCAAAAAATGTTTTAAATATGAATTTTTCATACTGAAAGGGACAATTATAATAGCGTTTGATAATAAATTATACTTTGAAAAAAAAAATATTTAACAGAAATTTTCTTATCATTTTAATAATCTTAAGATTAAAAAAAACTGGTAGATTATTATTAAAACGCCATCTAGTTATATAATGAGAAACTACGTGGTTAGTGAATGCCGACATATATTAGATAGGGTAAAAATTGCTGGGTATTTTCCTTATTTACATTTATAGTTTATTTATGCACTCAGCACAAATAAACTATACTTAATACTTATTGTCTACAATCGTTATGGATATTTTACAATACAATTTATGCAGTCAATGCGAAACGGAACGAGTCAAAGAAAAATTAATGAAATAATGTAGGTAGTTTCGTATTTTTGTGAGTTAACGTTAAAGTCACTTACTATTCTGCATTGTTTGTTTCTGGATTTGGTAGTATTAGTGGTTATTTGACGAGATAATGGAAAAAGATATTTTAATTTTTGAAAAAAATCAAAAGGTCAATGATACATTGTTGTTCGATGGACATAGATTTAATAAAACCAAGCGAATAAATAAAAACAAAAGTTCCCGTTGGCGTTGTGTAAATAAAAATGAGTGTAATGCGTCAGTTACTGTGGACGAACATTTAAAGAAAATATTGAGAAAACCTGAACATACATGTCTGCCTCATCAAGAAAAAAACGATGTGCTAATCAAAATGAATAAGTTGAAAAGAGCGGTGTGCAAGGATTTAACGCCTATAAAGGGTCTATTTGAAAAAGTATTTGATACAACGAATACGACGAGCACATCATTGCCTACATTCCATGAAAAAAAGGATACTTTATACAAAGCAAGGAAAAAATTTCTAAATGCAGAAAAGCTGACTTTTCATTCGGTAAAAGATGTATCTGTACCTGAAAGTCTAGCTCAACATTTTTTATTGGTACAAGATGGCGAAGAAGATAAAATATTGGTGTTCGCTTCTAAATTATCTCGAAGAATGATGAAAGGTTCGAATTCGTTAAATTATTATGGCGATGGAACATTTAAAAGTGTACCGAAACCATTCTACCAATTATATACTCTGCACATAGATTTACATTCGGATATGAATACAACATCACTCGTTCCGGTCGTATATGCACTATTGCCTGATAAAAGTCAAAATACGTACACAAGATTTTTCCGCTTGATTAAAAATATTCTAGGCGTGACGATAAAAACATTTAAAAGTGACTATGAAATTGCAGCCATGAATGCGGTTAAAGCCGTATTTCCGCAAGTTAAAGTAAGTGGTTGTTATTATCATTACCAAAAAGCTGTTTGGAAGAAGGCTAAAGAGCTAAAAGTCGACAAAACAAGAGGTCAAAGAAATATTATTCGGAGAGCAGCCATTTTGGTACTTCTGCCACCCGACTTCATCACCGAAGGTTGGCAAATAATATCTGCAGCCATAGAAGATACTGGTGATATGGATAATTTCCTTCACTATTTTGAGAGGCAGTGGATCAGATTAGGCTCAACACTTCTTAGTTGCGCTGGACAACGTCATCGTACTACAAATGCGCTGGAAGGATGGCACCACCGACTAAATGTATTGATTCCGACGCGTCCGTCCTTGTTTAATTTTATACACAAAATAAAGAAAGAATCAAAGCATTTCGACATTATCATGAAACGGAATCTTTTTACTCCAAAACGAAAAAACCGTAGGAATAAAGACATACAATTTGACAAAAAGTACAACAAATTATTAGCAGAACTCAATGATAAGAAAATTTCTGTTAAATATTTTTTTCAAAGGATAATTTATTATCAAATGCTATTATAATTTTCCCTTTCAGTATGAAAGTTTCATATTTAAAACATTTTTTGCATATCGTATTTTTTTGTGACTTTTTGTGTTTTGATTTAAGACTTTTTCTCTAATTATAACGACCTGTGATTATTTTTGTAAAAATTAAAATGATTTTTTCAATGTTTGTCCCTTTCAGTATGAAAGTTTCATATTTAAAACATTTTTTGGATATCGTACCTACTTATCGTATTTTTTTGTGACTTTTTGTGTTTTGATTTAAGACTTTTTCTCTAATTATAACGACCTGTGATTATTTTTGTAAAAATTAAAATGATTTTTTCAATGTTTGTGTGCATTTCATTTATAATAATATCGTACGTATATATTGTTCACGATACGGCATGCGTTGGTAAAAATTTGTCATTTCGCGAATTTGTCCTTTTGCGAATTTGTCATTTCGCGAATTTGTCCTTTTGCGAATTAGTCTTTTTGTGAATTTGTCCTTTTACGAATATGCCATTATGCGAATTTGTCCAATTACGACTCGGTTGCCATTTTGCGAATTTGGCATTATGCGACTGAACGCGAACAAATAACACTAACTTGTTAGATATATTATAAACTAATTTCCCTTCGCCACCTTTTTGATCAAGTGTGACCATCTGCGAATGTGACCAAATGCAGTTAACCCTGTTGAAAGGATTTGTTCCCCCAGTATCGATTCCCTGAGACCATACCAGTTAATTGACAACTACAACTTTATATAAGATGGCAAAGTACCTAACTTACATCTAGATGGTTTAATTATTTCGTTAAATTCACTGGCACCTTTATTGTCGACTTCTGTGTAGTATCTACGTTCGATAGATTCTGCTTCCAAACTTTGATCCTTATGATCATGATCCTTTTTCAGAGGACTAACTTTGCAATTCTGATTACTTTGTTTTAATTTATTAATACTATACGATTTTACTTTCATAATTTTAGATGAGTTTACGGCGCGTTTTTTTGTCATTTTAATTTCTTTATTTGAGCTTGAATTAACGTGAACGTGACGACACAAACACAAGTCACCTTTTTCGCAGTAACCTCTCAAAAAATCTGAACAAATTTTTGACTTTTCATTTAGTTTCACGTGTAAATACGGGCAATCATCTTTATTGCACATACCTTTTAGATAAAAGTAACAAGTTGGCATTTTTTTGGAAGTCACATCATGAGATAGAGGACAAGTGCTCACCTGGCAGATACCTTTTAAGAACTTTCTGCATATTGATACATGCTTTTTGTCATGTAAAAAGTCACAAGTGCCATTAATACTCCTTAAACATTTGCCATATTTTTTAAATAAAGGACATGGAATATTATTCTTTTTGAATCTTTTCTCAATTATTTTCTGTTTTAAAATGTTGGAAGTCCTACTATCATTCAAACTTGGTCTTCTGTCAAGTGACTTTGCATCCATACTAATTCTTAAAGAAGAATTGGGTTTACGGAATATATATTTATTTTTGTATGTATTCTGAGGTCTTGGAGTAACAGACTTAATATTCAATATAGGTTGTACTTGGGAATTAGTTAATTTTACTTTTATTAGATTATAATGTACATATTGTTGTTCAGCTTTTTGTGTAATCTTTGAAACCTCTAATCTTTTCTTAAAGTTACTCATGTTTACAGATTTGTACTTGTTGATTTTTACAGTTTTTGTCTTATCAGAAGCTTGAATCGGGCTAACTGTTTTAGCATTATTTCTCACCAAAGAGTATCGTGTTTGAGTTATAACTTGTTGTGTTACACATTTGTTCAGACTAATCATTGGCGCTGTTGTATGAGCAAGAGGAATGCTTGTCTCATTGTTAAATTGTACTCCATTATTAATAGCATTTAAATCACAAAGTAGTCCCGAGCTTTTATTTAAACTTGAATTTAAAAAATTAGGATTAACATAAATTCGGTTTGTGTTTGATACCTTCTGAGAAAAGTTTGGATTTACGTGCATTATTATCTTATTATTTTGCATTGACAGGGATGGAACATTTGAAGATGGCTGTCTATTAAAATTAGGATTTATATAAACTCTCTTTTTGTTTTCCATTTTACTACAAGTATTTTATCAGTTCAATGAATCAAGGATGCTTATTATTGTAAAGAAAAATGGTAAAACCTTTTACCAATTTTACAATTGACTGTATTAATCGAAACTGCTACTATAGAGTCACCAATCTCTTCACCCACTAACGCATTCAATTTATCTGACAATGCTAAGAGTTCAGCTTCTTTATTTCCGTTTAGCCACAATATACTTACATGAAATGATGGATTCTGTAACAAGTAAAAGTTTCTTTACAATAACATGATTATGTTCGTTTATTTATTTATAACCGATTGTTTATTCATTTTGTTTATTTATTTTGTCCACTCTCCCCCCGGCTCCGCTTCCCTGCCTAGGGCTAAAGACAGAAATTCATACACACAAAAAATACTGTATTTCCTTTCCTCTGAATATATATTGTTGCTAGGGTGATCCATGACCACCGTCAAGACATTCAGTCCGTCGTTTACCCCGGCAACAGCCCGCGCCGGAGAAAGCACGCCCATAGAAGTCATGCTGCGACATCTCATTAAATGTCCCCTTAAGTTGGCCAAACCGCCCGTCGCATCCTTCCCCTGATCTGTCTACGTCGGATTGGGTCTGCGTGGACAGCGTCCTCGCGGACCCGCTCTTCGTTCAGTAGGACCAATTTAATTATTTATTTATTTAATTTAATTATTATTATCCCATAAATAGAGAATATGTGGTTTTTATAGCTTGTAGTAAAGCTATGTACTGACATAATTTAAGCATGCGTTAATGTAATTTTCCTTAACTTATTTACAATCATACTAACCTCATAAAATAAAGGCAAGTTGAATTCCTCTAAAACTTCATCAACTTTTTGGCTGAGCTGCAGTAAATGTTTCTTTGCGAAATAGTCCACTTCAAGTGCAATAAACGTTCTTGTTTTATCTTCGTTGCAATAAACTTTAATATTTGAAAATTCCAAATCAAACCTGAAATATTTAACACATTCATACATAACAAGCTTAAGTGACATAATACCACGACTTTTGTCTGAGCGATGCGCTAAAACGACAGGCTAAGCGATAACCATGCCACGGCTTTAGGTACTACAGCTTTAGGTTTAGTCGTCATTCACTTCAATAAATAATCTAATTATCGCAGATATAATTATGTAGTTTATGTAGAAATCTTGTGTTCATTGTGTGTTGTAGAAAGTCCGCCCTTGATAGGTTGTCCTTTTGTCACTGTCCGAGTGCCTACATAATGCCAATTTTACCGCTCGGCCACGACCACCGGCGCGGCAGCGTGTTGTGACCACGTTGTGACGCGGCGAGCGGATTTCATTGAATAAATATGACTGCCGTAATATAACGCGTAATGAACTAGAAATCCGATTTGATTACGTCGACGAGAATTTGTAGACATGACAAAATGTTAACTCTCCTCGTTTGACTACAGACTTCAATGTCATAAAAATTCTCGCATTTGTTAATGTGATCAAATGGTGAACAAAACTCGCACACCCTGTCTCGTGGCATGTCTCATTAGTATGAGAAACAGGCTAGTGCCTGTACATTATTGCTCCTGCGCGCTTATTTTCTACTCTCATTTAGATATCTCTTTTTTCCATAAGCATATAAAGTTTAACTATAGCGTGGCTTTTTGTGGTATTTAAAATGTAGAATTCTTAATTGTGTAATGTACCTACTAAGAAATAATTGTGTTTGCATACCATTCAAATTCACATAAAGTTTCTTGCAGTGATTTTGTAAATGGCGTAATTAAGTGATAATGCAAAACAACTGTTTTTGACACACTTATATGTAAATCGCTACACCTTACACAAGATTCATTCAATTCCTTGTCTATGCCGCTCTGTATTTTGTCAATAAAATTTTGCAGGATTTCTTCTTTTGGATCTAAAAATATAGTAAAAAGAAAACAAACATATAAACACATACCTTAAAAGCAGGGTATACAAAAAAAGAAGAGGAAGACAAGCAGGCAGCCACCTCTGCCAACGTATTAAGGTGCCCCCTCACCAAGAGCGTTCGTCTGTAATGTAACGTTACACATCCGAGGATTACACCAGTGAGGGTAGAGAACTGAGCATTTATAACATTACAGTGCGCAACCTGTAATGTTATAAATGTGAGCATGACATTGTTGAGTGAGGAGAACTGAGCATACAGCGCGCAACTTGATGATACAATGTGTAATATTTTGTTGCATTACAGGCAAACGTTCGTCAAGTCAGGAAGGCAGTATTATAATGTAATACTCAAATTCAGATCTGAAATTTTACATTACAGGCAAATGCTCCTGGTGATGAGCCCCTTTAGCTTGGCTATCCAAAGAGGAAATGATGCCAGCATACTTGGGACCATTTGTTCCCATGAACTCACAGCTGGAGGACATTTTTTATTTATAGGTTGTATTTTGTTTTTATTTAAGTTATGTTTCTTTTGCTTTATTTTTTTCTTAATGTAGTAAGATAAGTTTTGTTTCTTTTCTGTTATCATTAAAACATGTATACAAAGGACAATGGGCAAAAATATATGGAAGCTGGTACACCCTTCAATAGCGAAGACATATATTATGTCGTTGGATAGGTATTTTTAACTGGAACAACATTTACTATGACAGCTTTGTTGAAATGTTTGTCCGTTCTGAGTTATAGGTATTAAGAAAAAGGTAAAAAGGGATATCTATTAATATTGTAATATCTTAGTGTCTACAGGAAAATAACATCAATATCGTTGTATATTATGTATTTCGTAAAATATCAATTGAAATGATGATGTTGATGTTGTTGCTGCTTTCGATGTAGTTATTATTTATCAAGTACTTATGTGTTTACGTGGTTTTTATTTTATATTTCAATAAAATAATAAAATAAATAAACTTTCCTACACCCACACCAATTATCTAGACCAAGAGAAGCTTCGTTATGAAACTCGTTAAATGGTTACTAGACAACGGATAAACATACTTCATCATCATCATCTCAGCCAAAAGACAAAAAAAACCAGCATACTTAAAATACTTAAATACATACTTATTATACATAGAAAACACCCAGACCCGAGACAATTTAGAAAAACAATACTTTCTAAATTGACCCGACCGGAGA
This sequence comes from Eudonia lacustrata, assembly GCA_947562085.1. Classification (NCBI taxonomy): domain Eukaryota; kingdom Metazoa; phylum Arthropoda; class Insecta; order Lepidoptera; family Crambidae; genus Eudonia; species Eudonia lacustrata. The sequence goes on along the minus strand of OX387321.1, from coordinate 12,433,915 downwards.
TCGAACCCGGGATCTCAGAGATGGCGACTCCATGAAAACCGGTGTACAAACCATTCGACCAAGGAGGTCGTCAAATTGATCATTACGAAATACATATACTACGATATTGATGTTATTTTCCCGTAAACACTAATATTACAATATTAATAGGTATTAATTTTTACCTTATTTTTAATACCTATAACTCAGAACGGACAAACATTTCAACAAAGCTGTCATAGTAAATGTTGTTCCATTTGAAAAGACCTATCCAACGACATATATGTCTTTGCTATTGAAGGGTGTACCAATCTGCCCATTGTCCTTTGCACAATCCAAGCAACTGTACTCCAATGGGCGCACCGAGTCATAAGTGGAAGAGCTGTCTTCATCATCAGCTCATTTATGTCCCCACTGCTGGGGCACGAGCCTTCCCTATGGATGTATAGGGAGAACGGGCCATAAACCACCACACGGGCCCAGTGCGAATCCGTGGTTGTTAACAACTGCTAATGCAGCCAGGACCGACGGCTTTACGTGCTTTCCGAAGCACGGAGGCTGAGCTGTCATATGGATAGTATATTGCACCTTTTTTAAGTGTGAAATAATTATTGCAATTTTATGAATTTAAAATTATTTGGATACATCACTATGTACAAACCTCGAGGTGTCGAGTTTTACTTTTGAAGCCTCTAGGCGGATTGGCAGGGCTCAGTGAGCTCGGTAGTAGGCTTGTGTCGTACTCGTTCATGTACTATTAGGAAGCAATTCCTTCATGTGAACTAGAACGAACTATTCTGTGTCGATCGCTCAAATCGGTCTTTTAGTACAGTTTAGTTCATTATTCTTTAGCGACATTCGGGGTCCTCGCGAGGGAGAGCCGAGTAAGAACGATTATGTACGAACGAGTGTCTGAGCAAGAGAGTATTAGAGACGCGTATGCGTGAGCGTGATGGAGGATGAACGAACTAGAATGCTAGTGAATCCCGACTTGCGTTTGCGAGTATTCCGAGAAGTTGCACATTATTTTAATAAACTTAAGGTCTAAAATCACTTACAATGCAGGGACAAAATGATCCCCGGCCGCTCTTTTTTATTTTTTTATTTTTTTTATTGTGACACGGCATAATGGCTTCTTCACCCTGCCTGATGAAAATGATTTGTTCTAAAATAATTTTCTGTTTGACGAGATAAAATATAAAACTTAGATTGCGTAAACTTATAATAATGTTCATTGGTAATTTACTGATTTTGATGTTTTTATTTGTTTTTATAACGGCAATGTATAAGATTATGTAAGTTTGATAATAAACTTATTCATAGTTAGGTATTACTGCCTTTGAAGAAGTTTTGGCGCGATTGGTGGATTGTATTGTATGGACTGGACAGTGAAAAGTGTGTATTTTAAACTGTAGCAGATGCAAGTGAATATAAAATACATTAATTTAAATCAAATTAAGTTAAAAAAAAAGCACAAATATCTAAAAAGAAAAATAAAATGTATAGTCGACCATGAAATTGCTTTATCACTTTTGACAAAAACTTCCATTACAATAAAATTTCGCTAAGGCTCATTGTCAATAATGACAACGTATATGTCACTTGGTCTTTTAAACAAAAATAGAACTTGTTGTTTTATTATATGCAAACAAAATTCACTTCTAAGGTGGTAAAGCAATTTCATTGTCGACTATACATTTATAACAAAATATTTGATTTTTAATAAGGCAATTTATTCAGTCATTTAGTTTTACATATTTAATGAAAAATGTTCAATTTATCAAAATGACAGTCCTAAGCCTGCAAAGTATGAAGGGAAGTCAAATATTCATTCCATTTCGTCCGATAAGTCCTAATAAAATCAGTGTACTATAACATACTAATAGTACTAGAATACTGAACTAGTTCATTTAACGGATTGTACTAGTTCGGAGCGTTCCCTTTAGTGACCGGGTAAGAACAAGCCTGCTCGGTAGGCTCGTAGACCCAAGCCTAGTCGAGACACAAGCTCTCAAAGCCACGCCTCGAGGCTTCAAAAAGTAAGAGCTTTCAAAAGAACTGTCTTAAAATGAACGCGAGCCTTCAATAAAAGCTCAACTTTATGTTTATCACTTTAATATCTCTGTAATTTATAATACAGTGGTGTACAAGAATCGGGTCACAATGTACATTATAGCCCATCGATATAAGGGGTTGTGGGGAGAGGGGGAGGAAGGGGAACCCCCTGCGAAGGGGGGAGCTCGGAGCCCCCTGTTTTTTTGTGAATTTTTTGTTTTGAGGTTAGGTTGGGTGCCAGTGAGGTAACTACAACACTTTGCAACCATCAACAATACGGATTTTGTCACCCAAGCTCCCTAGAAGAGTGGCCGAACTTCCACCCCTCCTTGTGGGGGAGGGGTCGAGTCCCACCCCCACCCCTCCACCTAGCAGGGGTACATAACACCAAAATTTTGTTGTTTTTTTTAAGTTAAGGTTTAGTGTAGTGGGGGGGTTCCAGAACCACCAAGTTTTTTCTTTAATTTAGGTTTTAGTAACTATTTCGATGCTTGCTCGCTTCGCTTGCTGCGCTTGGGCTGTTTCTACGTTCTAACCTATCCTACATCTGTATTCTTGTCTAGTGGTGTTTTCTTTCATGCGGGGACCCCTGAGCAGGGGAGGCAGGCCCCTGCACCCCCCGCGTGCGCGTGTAAAGTAGGCATTGACTTTGTCAATGTCTACTCACCTCTACCTTTACCTCAGAATATGGGGAATTATGTAAAATTTCAATAATTTATTGTAAAAAAACTACACATTGCCGGTGTTTGAAACTTCGCACAATTACTCCCTAAAATAAGATCTTTTAGCCAAAAATTAAGAACGTCCAACTCGATGGGCTATTATGTACATTTTATTCAAGACTCGAGTGCTTCGAATCCTGAAAAAGCCTTGAGATCACAGAACACAGAAATTCTGTTCTCGAGATTGATCAAGCTCTTAAAAAGGCTCAAGCACTCAAAAAGGCTTGAGCTCTAAAAAAGACTCCTGAGTCGTTAAGCTGCATACAAACGAGGCTAGCCTTGTAAACGAGAATAAGCTCTAGACAAAAGAACTGGGAAGCCTCGAGCCATGTGCATCACTAGCTGTTACAGCTACAGGTATTTTAAATCTATATAATTTTTTTATGGTTTCAATACTTACATTGAACATAAACAAATGATGCCCAGTTCCCTCTTGTATGAGGGAAAGACCTTAAGCGGCCATCATGCAGTTTTGGGTTGTCAATATGCACTTCTGTGGGGACAACTGAAACCGCACTCAAGTTTGGAACAAGTAGCTTTTTTCTAAAAAATATGATAAAGTACACTTGAAAAAAAAATACACTTGCTCATTGTGGATATTGTGCTCATGATCAACCAAACTCAAGTTATTGTATGTATAGAATAACATGTATAGAAATAACAAACATTATACATATTTAAAAAATACAGTGAAAAAATTAAATGCTTACCCAACCCAGCTAGGAATCGAACCCTGGCTGGATCGGGTAGGCATTTAATTTCCTCACTGTATTTTATAAATATTTAATTCAGCTTCAGTGCAAAAATTAGCACTTAAAAATAAAAATAAAACAGTTTATTGTAACAAATTTTTCCTAAAATTTAGTAATTCATTTCAATTTCTTGAAAGATGGCTCTCGCTACGATTTAGCCAGAAGGAGGTTAAGATCTGTGTCAATGATTGTATTTTATTGCACAAACCAGACAGAACAGAACTAACAATTTTTATGTTATTGTTCTATGGGGGTTTCTTGTAATTTTTGATGTTAGCTATTGCTACAGCAAACATTCAAAATGAAATACTTCATACTGCCTATGTCCAGCAGTGGACTGATGTGGGCTGATTATGATGATGATAAAGATAGAACTAACGAATTCTACTTTTTTAAGCATTCAGTGTTTTCACTGGTCAGTGAAAGTATTCATCATAATATTCAAGCAAAATGCATAATAATTCACTTATAAATAACCATACACAGAAACTTACTTTTTAGGTTCAGGTTTTATAATTTCACAATCACTATCATCCGATTCTGTGTCAGAGACGTAATCAGCAATGGCATCTAATGCAGACATTACAATTTACTACGCAGATACCTCCAACCTACCTACGATTAAAATGAATAAAGTATTAATAATTGGTCACTCACATAGGAGTAATCACTACTATTGCTGGAATACCAAAATACAAACATTATTTATTCCGAATTTTAATAATCCTGTTCAGTCTTAGACAATACACACAAACAGTAACAGTGGTCTCGTCTCGAAGACTCGAACGTCAAAATTCGAAATCGGTAAAGTTGCCCTCTAAAATCGGTATATATACCAAAAATCGATTTAAGAAAAAAAAGCATCACTGCCAAATGCTTTATGGCCTAGGCTCAGAATAAAAACTAAAGCTATAGAAACCAGACTAAAATAGCAACACTCATTCATCAGTTCGTACTATTTTAACTAATGAACATATGTGATGTATTGGAAAGAGATCGAGGTATTTAATTACATGTTTTTTTAGACATTATTAATGTCATGGTGTTGTAGATATAGTATTTATTTACCCCTTTATTCATAAAAACTACTATTTGAGCATTAATTAGTTAGGGCCTAGATATGTGTAGTTTTTTTAACAATAAAAAGTACACAAAAAATATGATAAAAATCGTTTTTTTTCACAGACATATAATAAGAAGCAGACCAAACATTATTTCACAACTACATACATGAGAATAAAATAATATTTCTACTTCTTTCTCTCCCACAAATTAATAAGACTATCTCGTTTCTTTTTACTGTTGCAACACTTCCACACACATAGACAAAATGCGACGTGAGGCAAAACGCCATCTTGCTAAGCTACCAATAAGCGAAAAATGGCGTCCTTAGACTTGTCGTCAAGCGGCGTACAGGAGATTGCTTTTCGCTTATTTTTGCGATTTAATAAAGTTTAAGAGCCAAAAGTACAAAAATAAAATGGTGAAGTGTAGTGCACCTTTGTGCGGCAACTCCTCATGTAGGAAAACACCTGAAATTACTTTCCATCGGTAAGTTTTGTTGTGCCATAAAATCTCCTATTGGGTTTTTTGTCACTAAGTGATTATTATTAATCTTTTGGCTTTGTAGAAGCAGTGAATAATTGTTAAAAGTGCAAATCTCGTAAAAACTAAACGTAAAGTAGTTTTTGAAAGATTATTGTGGTAACAATAGGCAATTAATTATTAACCCCGATCTCGTTTGACGTTTCATATACTTGTACAATTTTACAGGGCCTTATTAGGAATATTTATGAAGATTGATTAGATTAAAGTATGCAATTTAATATTTCTTTATGGATAAATTTTAATAATGAAATCGTTTTCAGGTTTTCAAAGGATGATTATTTAAAAAAATGCCTTTTTGAGTAATATAAAAAAGATTGGCAGCCCAAATCATCTAGTGAAGCATTTTGAAACTCATATATTGGATCACAGAGTGGCTACCGTACAGTTCTTGCTCCTAGTGCGATTCCAACAATTGTCGATTCATCGTACCGAGAAGAAGTAAGTGTCCACATATCTTTTTTACGTACCTACCTATTCAAACCATCTTGAGTTAAAGGAAATATTGAAAGCTATTGAATTTTAAATTAACCTTAACTTTAATTTTTTATTTAATTTATCCTAGGCCTATGTCCAGCAGTGGACGTGTGTAGGCTGTTGATGATGATGATGATGAAACCCTATCCTACCCTTTTAACTCTATGCTAGTCGTGGGGGTGTATTCTTGTATGAAAATGTGCATAAAATAATAACTTTTTAAATTTGTTTTTCAGAATTTATATAATCTTCACATAAAGGTCCAGTAAAAAAAATGCCAGTGGAGATCATGTTTTGAAGAATTTGCAAAATTTACAGCCGAGTACCTCAAGTGTACTACATTATGTGAGTTAATATAAATATTATATTGTTGTACAGTATTAAATGGTATAACATGACGAAGATATGTCTGAGCAGTCACTCAACTGCATTACTTTGAAATATACAGAAAGTAATAAATTTATTTATTTTCAGAAACCTTCATCGTCATCTTCATCTTCAACCTTTGGTTTCGCAGTCAGGGTCGCTGACTTCTCGACCACCCGGCGCGGCGGTCTTATCACTAGTTTTAAACATTGTGACATTATTAGAAATAGAAATAGAAATATATTTATTGTCTTTCTACATTTTTATACAAAAGATAAGAAAATCTACAGTACAAACAGTGCAATTGCACTTAAAAACCAATTTATATAAAAATAATTTATGAAAAAAATAAAATAAGAAAAGACAAAAGGAAATGGCTCAGCCTAAGTTAGTTGAGGCCTAGACAAAGATGAGATGTCAAAAGAGTTTGCCAATAGTGTTTGCCAAGAGGACATACATGTTTTCACATTAATTTTGCATACAATTTTATATAGATTATTAATTATTGTAATTATTAATTTATTAAAAAAAAATACCAGCAGAGTATGTTGTTGTTTTTATTTATTTTATTTTAAGGGTTCCGTACCCAAAGGGTAAAACGGGAACCCTATTACTAAGACTCCGCTGTCCTTCCGTCCGTCCGTCTGTCACCAGGCTGTATCTCATGAACCGTGATAGTTAGACAGTTGAAATTTAATTTTCACAATGATGTATTTCTGTTGCCGCTGTAACAACAAATACTAAAAAACAGAATAAAATAAATATTTAAGGGGGCTCCCATACAACATGCATGATTTTTATAGAACAATTACACGAGATAATGGTACGGGACCCTTCGTGCGCGAGTCCGACTCGCACTTGGTCGGTTTTTTTTAGTTTACCAACTGTTCATACATTTCATTAAAGTTAATGATGTGGCGTCGTAACAGGCAGATATAAGGTAGATACAGAGATAGCCTGACACTCAATGATAGATAACGTTAGCATTCTACTGGTAAAATCGAATGAGTATCTTCAAATTTCTTTTTAATATTATCCTCTTTATAACATTATTCTATAGATGTAGGTACTTGAGGTCCCTTGCGTGCCTGAGTTCGGCCCCTTTTATTGTAAATGTGTGCGTGACATTTGTCTGTAGGCGTAATTGGCACGCTTTTTTATTATAATGTTACGTCACAGACGTATAAGAAGAAGCAGACGTAACATTACAATAAAAAGAAGAAAGTGAAGATTATATAAATTCTGAAAAACAAATTTAAAAAGTTATTATTTTATGCACATTTTCATACAAGAATACATCCCCACGACTAGCATTGGGTTAAAGGGGTAGGATAGGGTTTCATCATCATAAACAGCCTACACACGTCCACTGCTGGACATAGGCTTAGGATAAATTAAATAAAAAGAAGTTAAAATTTAAAGTTCAATAGCTTTCAATATTTCCTTTAACTCAAGATGGTTTGGATAGGTAGGTACGTAAAAAAGATATGTGGACACTTACTTCTTTTCGGTACGATGAATCAACAATTGTTGGAATCGCACTAGAGGAAGAACTGTACGGAAGCCACTGTGATCCAGTAAATGAGCTTCAAAATGCTTCACTAGATGATTTGGGCTGCCAATGTTCTTTTTTCATATTACTCAACCAGGCATTTTTTTAAATAATCATCCTTTGGAAACCTGAAAACGATTTCATTATTAAAATTTATCCATAAAGAAATATTAAATTTCATACTTTAATCTAATCAATCTTCAAAAATATTCATAATAAGGCCCTGTAAAATTGTACAAGTATATGAAACGTCAAACTAGATCGGGGTTAATAATTAATTGACTATTGTTACCACAATAATCTTTCAGAAACTATTTTACGTTTTGTTTTTACGAGATTTGCACTTTTAACAATTATTCACTGCTTCTACAATGCCAAAAGATTAATAATAATCACTTAGTGACGAAAAACTCAATAGGAGATTTTATGGCACAACAAAACTTACCGATGGAAAGTAATTTCAGGTGTTTTCCTACATGAGGAGTTGCCGCACAAAGGTGCACTACACTTCACCATTTTATTTTTGTACTTTTGGCTCTTAAACTTTATTAAATCGCAAAAGTAAGCGAAAAGTAATCTCCTGTACGCCGCTTGATAACAAGTTTAGGATGACATTTGTCGCTTATTTGTAGCTTAACAAGATGGCGTTTTGCCTCACGTCGCATTTTGTCTATGTGTGTGGAAGTGTTGCAACAGTAAAAAGAAACGAGATAGTCTTATTAATTTGTGGTTGGAGAAAAAGAAGTAGAAATATTATTTTATTCTCATGTATGTAGTTGTGAAATAATGTTTGGTCTGCTTCTTATTATACGTCTGTGTGTTACGTCTGCTTCTTATTATACGTCTGTGTTTTTTTTTCGATGCTCAAGTCGGGGTATCTACCCGGTATCAAGCGGCTGGTTAATGTTTCTAGCCGCTGGTTTCGGTAACTACCGGCTTACAAGCCGCTGGTTTACAACTATAATCTTGAGTCATTTACATGGCTGTATATAATGGATCCCTTTGCATCCCAAACGTGGTAATTTTATTAAATAGGTAGGTATTAAAATAAATATAAATAAATAAAAAGGTAGGTATAAATCACTTTGACTTTGACTTATTTGTCTATTTGTGGGATGTTAGGATGTTAAGCGTACCATAATTATATGGTATAACTATACGTACCATAATTCAGGCCTTCGTACCATGTAGTACCATGGTACTTCCATTATAGTACGCAAAAGTACCATAATTTTGACATCTAGCATTAAAACCTCAGATTAAAACATAACTCCCCGTTATGAACGTAACAAACCTACATTCTGAAAAAATAATATTCAAAAATTGGCAGTACTGGCTTAATGTCTTCGCCTGTTCTACAAAAGGACGACATTTTTTGTACTAGAGGTACTATTCTTGCTTGATTGGAGGATCTATAATGTGCGATCGAACTGCGATACATATCCATACATATCCGTGTCCTTGACCGAGTTACTAAAAATATGTATGTATTAGTACTTATCTCAGACGAAATAATATCCGTGTAAAACAAAGCGTACGAACGAGACTTCTTGGCTTGGCGAGAAAGTGAAGAGTCATGTCTGCGGTTTTGTTTTATTTTCTAAAATTTGTGTTATGTCGAATATATATGTGAAATAATAGTAGATTATTAACCGTTAAGTGTTCGTGAGTGTGCACGAGTGTTGACAAATGAAACAAAACAGTGTAACGTCACTTTTCAAATTCTCTCAAAAAGTTCGCGTGAGGACTTAGTAAAGCCCCATATCTTTACTGAGATACTCGAGGGGTTGGGGGGTATATCATTTCTCATTTCCCATTTCTATTATCATTCATCATCATCATACAGGAAGGAAACATTGTATAATTATGATAAGTAATAACTTGTAAGAAAAATTACTTTGACACTGGCTAAAAAAATGAAATGAAAGAAATGGGCCGGCTCGCCCGGTGAAATACCACCCTCTCACAGAATATCGGCGTGAAACAACGGCACTCGTTGCTGTTGTGTTTCGTCCGGTGAGTGAAAGTACCGGATGCCCATCTCTCACCCCTCCCCCCTCCCAGTTCCTACTCCCTCCTCAAGATCCAACTCCTTCCTCAAGGTCGGCAACGCATCCGCGATTACTTTGGTTTTGCGGGTGTCCATGGGCGGCGGTGATTGCTTTCCATCAGGTGACCCACCAGCTCGTTTGCCTCCTTTTAACATAAAAAAAAATATGCTAATCGCACGAAGCCGTCAACTAAAAAATAACCAAGCGTAGGTACTATGGTTTTCTCTCAGAATATAGCTTTAGTTATTGTTCTGAGGGTTTTCTAAGTGTTGCCAATTTAGCGACTTTGTCGCTAGATCTAGCGACATTTCGTTTGCTACAGCGGCTTAAATTATGTGTCTAGCGACAAAAAAATCTAGCGACTATTCTAACGACTTCTGGGGCCTTACAAATAAACAAAGAACAAGGTCCGAATAGCTATTACGTGTTTTGTTCCTGTCATGTAAACGTAATTTCAAATTAGTTCCCTGTTTATTTGTAAGGGGGCTAGAGTTTAAATAATATAAATAAATAAGTATTTTAACTATCTTCCTAAAATATGGCAAGATATCTAAGTTAACAAATTATTTTATTTTATTCTAATAGACCAAAAAACTGTGCCCTATTCTACCGTGCGTAAAACAATATAGAATTAGAGGTACGTGAAAGAATTGCGCTGTTTCCATCCCTAGCGCTCAGTCTACTGGGATAATTTAGCGACTTCTAGCGACTTATGATTTTTGTCCATAGCTAGCGACTTTTCAAGCGTACGTTTAACGACTTTTTGACATGTAGAGTTGGCAACACTCTACTTGAATTTTGACACTTGATTGACAGGCCGGTGTGGTGAGGACTTCTTGGCGGGAAAGTGAAGCGTCATGTTTGCGGTTTTGCTTTATTTTCCAAAATTTGTGTTATGTCGAATATTAATGTGAAATAATGGTGGATTATTAACCGTTAAGTGTTCGTGAGTGTGCATAAGTGATGGCAAATGAAACAAAACAGTGCAACGTCACTTTTCAAATTCTCTCAAGAAGCTCGCGTGAGGACTTAGTAAAGCCCCACATCTTTACTGAGATACTCGAGGGGTTGGGGGGTATATCATTTCTCACTTCCCAATTCTAATATCATTCATCATCATCATCATATGTTAAAATATTGTTTATTTATGTATTACTTAAACTAATGACATGGCAGCATGGTCTATGACCTTAGCCGGTTCCTCAAGGAACAAACTACACTAAAAAAAAAGAAAAAAACCGGTGTGGTGACTTGGCTTCATTATGTTGGCTCTGTTTGTATTGTATTTGTATTGTGTATTTTTGGGCAATGAGCATGCGCTTTTTTCCGAGTAAATATTGCTCTGAGAGTTACGCTAAACATACATAATTTAAAAATACGTAACCCGCTCACAAAATGTCAGACCATAACCCAAAATTTAAGTCAATTTGTGAGGATACCATACACGCTTTATTTTTCTCTCCTAAATTGAGTACAGAATCTACAGCAGATTGGGAAAATATGTGTGAAAATGTTAACGAAACGATAAAGATGTTGTCTATAGATTATATATGGCACAAAGACGAAATGAAATTGTATTTTCCTATTACAGAAAGTGTTAATGGTGAACTATTAATTTTAATATCAATAGCAGAGTAGAGCCAATTTATTATTATAATAACATATCAATGCTATTTATTTTCAGGTCTTCCAACACATCTCAAAAGTACTACATGTTTTGGTGACAACATTGATGATGAATGGTTTATTGTGTATATCATTCTAGAAATAAGTAAAATGTATACCAACCTTGTCATTCAATTATCTGACAATGATGGAGATTTTCTTCTAATAGAAGCAGCAAATTATTTGCCATCATGGGCCAATCCAGAAAGTACAGAAAATAGAGTAAGATAATAATATGTTTTAAGCTTGCTTCAAGTGTACAATGCTTATTTAGCTTGCCTGCATAGTAATGTAAATAAGTATTCTAACAAGATATGTTTTCAGGTTTTTATTTTTAATGGAAATATACATATGATTCCACCCAAACTTGTGGAGTTAAATACAGACTTGACTGTCAAAGATGCATTAGAATTGGTTTTCCAAGTACCACAAGAAACCAAAGTGTCAAATGAAATTGAACAAGCTATATGGTCCAGAGTAAGACAATATCCACAAAAAATTAAAGAAAACTTTCATAATGCTGTAGCAAAATTACCACTTGATGTTGCAACTTTGTTAACTTTAAATCCTTCATTTATATCAGCCATTGTAGAGACATATTGCAATCATGACATGTTTGATGCTAAATCTTGCATTCATTTGAAATATAAAGAACCCATTCTTGTCAAAGTGAAGTTTACTAAATGTTTGTATGCTATGCTAATGCACTCAAAGCTAATCAGAAATAGTAAATATAAAGTACTTGAAAATGATAAACACAGTGTTCTGGGACTAAAATTAACATGTGGATTTAATATGATAATGAAGATGTTAAAGGCAGATGTATATTCTACAAAAGAATTTATTAGATTTATAAGTAATTTGAAGGAAAATGGCTATTTTAAGCAAAACATTGAAGATTCAAAAGAATATAATAAGCTGTTAGAAAATGCAAAACAATATTTTCTTAATATGGAGTGTCCAATATCTTCTTATGTGGCTACAAATATCTCAAAAGTGATGGCATCAAATGATTTTGTAGAAGCAAAAGAGTTGTTAATGCATCAGGAACCAAGAGACCTTAGTGAAGATAATGATGAATGGTTAAATATTTATCCAAATCAACTAAATGAATTATTAAACACACAGTATGGTGATCAAATTAAATTCAAAAAAGATGACCTACTGACACCACAGGCAATTACAACCAAATTAACAGATTTTTTTAAACAAACATCTGATTTTGAAGGTATAGATACAAGAAAATCAAATGAAACAGATAATGAAATTGATTTTAATTCTGATGACTTTGTAAATTGCTTAGAAAAAATGATGAATTTGCTGTCCTCAGAAAATAAAAACCAGAATATTGATAGTGATTCTGATATTGAGTATGGTAGTGATATCACAGAGGATGAGGATGATGATATATTGGAAAAGGAATTGACATCTAAACTTAATTCAATATCTGGTAATAGAGCAGACAGCACAACTATTATGTCTAATATAACACAAAGCATTAAGGAGGAAGGTTTAACTGGACCTTCAAGTAATATACTTAAATCTATTGGAATCAATAAAACTGATATTTTTGACTCTGATGATGATTGATTAATATTTAAAGTTGATGCAAGTTTGTTTTATTTTAATTAAAATAATCACTGTAGCTACATAAATAAGATACCCTGTTTGCAACTTTGTTTTGTGTAACATACTAAAAATAATATAGATCCCATATAAAAAATATTTATTGTATATAAAATTTTAAACTTAACAATGCTAATAAACTTTTAAAACGATTGGGATGCATTATTATTATTTCAAATAGGTACTTTTTGATTGATTCAGTTCTAGTGATATAACTCCATCTGTGTAAATCCAAATATCAGCCAGTAAGAACTATAAGCTAAAATAAGTATTTTGTTTGTTAAGGTCCTAAGTAATAATAGTAATGCATCCTCTTGAAATACAAATAAATGCTCTTTTAAACCATTACCCAAAATCGTCACTTAGGTACTCTAACAATAATAATGAAAACATACAGCCTTAGTTATCTTTTGTAAAGTTGTGAACATAGTTAAACTACAAATGTGCTTGTGCTCCACCGGCTACAACGATAGTCTCACCCGTCGTGTAGTTTCCATCATCAGACACCAGAAATGCCACAGCACCTGCAATTTCTTCTGCTTTTCCAAACCTCTTCATTGGTACTATTTCTAATGCCCGTTCTCTAGCAGATTCTGAAGTGGTAAGCTGCAAACAATAAACAATATACAGAAGACCATGTTGTATGGCTTTATGTCGTCACTTTTGAAGTTAATTACACAACCGGGAATCGATCCCGGCCAAATATAGGTAGTAACATATTCCTTCTTTGTTTTAAAATTTTTAATACACTTACGAAAGACGCAAATTTTGTGGCAACTATACCCGGAGCGACACAGTTCACTCGAATATTGTCATCTACAAGCTCAGATGCAAGTGATTTTGTGAGTCCTAATAATGCAGTTTTGCTGATACTGTAAGGTCCCATCGGCTGAAAAGAAACAAAATATTTTTATATTTTATTTTTATTATAGACTAGCGGCCGCTCGCGGTTTCACCCGCGTGGTTCCCGTTCCCGTGGGAATATCTGGATAAAAAGTATCCTATGTGTTATTCCAGGTTATAAACTATCTATATGCCGAATTTCATCCAAATCCATCCATCTGTTGCAGTGTAAAGAAGTAACAAATATACGAACATACATACACACAAACTTTCGCATTTATAATATTAGTAGGATTACCTTATGTATATTCGCTCGTGTATTTGCATAGGTATGCAAGGTTTAAATTATATTACATAATATAATCTTATCTTTAATGATAAAAAGTAAATTATCTAATAAAAAGATTAAATTAATAACTTAGAAAAATATAGGTATTATATCCATATACATATCTATTTCTTTTGGGATAATCCAATATTAAATAATGACTAGCAAAAATAAAAAACGAGAGAACTAGGCTTCATTACATTATTAATTCATCATCATCATCTCAGCCAAAAGATGTCGACTGCTGGACAAGGGCCTCCCCAAGGATCTTCACAACGACCGGTTTTGTGCTGCTCGCATTTAGCGGCATCCCGCGACCTTCACCAGATCGTTGGTCCACCTTGTTGGAGGCCTGCCCACACTGCGCTTTCCGGTACGCGGTCGCTACTCAAGGACTGTTCCGCCCTAGCGGCCATCAGTCCTGCGAGTAATGTGCCCTGCCCACTGCCACTTGAGCTTAGCAACTCTTCGGGCTATGTCGGTAACCTTAATTCTTCTGCGGATCTCTTCATTTCTGATTCGATTCCACCGAGCATTGTGCCGAGGTCTTCCAGGGTCTCAGCCATGACAACTATATTGTCAGCAAATCGAAGGTGAGTGATGTATAAGCCGTTGACGTTGATGCCGAGTTCTTTCAGAAGCTTAAAAACATCTTCCAGCATCTTCCAGTGCAGCAGTAAATAGTTTCGGAAATATCACAACTCCCTGCCTCACTACTCGCTGCAACTGGATAGGTTTCGAGCTCTGGTCCTGAAGACGGACTGACATAGTGGCGCTTTCATTCAAACACTTCGATGTACCGGTAGTCAATTTGGCACCGCTGGAAAGACTAGCACGGCTCATGTTTCAATCGAATCGAAGGCTTTTTCATAGTCCACAAACGCTAAGCAAAGAGGCTGGTTATACTCTTCGGTCTTCTGTATATTCTGCCGCAGCGTATGTATGTGGCCAATGGTGCTGAAGCCTTTTTGGAAACCGGCTTGTTCGATAGGCTGGAAGTCATCAAACCTGCGTACAAGACGATTCATCAAGACTCTCGAAAACAGCTTGTAGACGTGGCTTAGAAGTGTAATTCCGTCAGCACCTAGTGCCCTGCCGTTCTCAAGCTGTTTGAGAGCAATACTAATCTCGTACAGGCCGGGAGTCCGGGATGTCTTCGGTATAGTGCCGGGTTAACTTAGCTCTAGGGTCTTTAGCTAAGCTTTGTACGGGTGGCCGTGTGGATGTGTATAGAACTTCTCGACCTCTCCCATAACATCGGACCTGCCCCCCGACCGCCTAACCGACCGCTTTGACTACGCGTATTGTTTATGACGTCATCTTGCCACCTCGCACCGCCGATGAAAGCAATATCAAAAGCTTTCATCGGCATCGGCTTTCGGTATTGCTTACATAGGCGGCACGAAACGACAAGATGACGTCACAAATCACATGCGCAGTCAAAGCGATCGGTTAGGCGGTCGGGGGGCTGGTCGTGACAGTTCTGCCGTCATCGGTTTTCAGCGTCGGCAGTTGGCACTGTCAAATACCCTGATCTCAAAGAGATCTGGGTATTGGGCAAGCGAACACTTTTGAGTTTTTGTTCCGCTCAATGGCCTCTTTAATACGGTTAATATTTAATCGGCGCGTGTCGCGCGCGAGTCAAAGACTTCGAGATTTGCCTATTAGCCGCCGAAACTGAGACGCATCACCTGAGGGAAGCAGAACATTGCGCGACGCTCTTCATTAGTTTTAGGGTATGGTCTGAGAACTTTTTGGTCCTTTTTGTACGGTGGGTTTTAAAGAACTTTTATCCAAACGTTTGGACAGTTTCCACAAACTTGTTGATGTATTCGTCCACATTTTCGCAAACATTTAGGCTATAGTGCGATTCTGCAATTCGAGCTAAAAACTTTCGGGGTTTTGGGTGGGGTGTGGTTGGTTATGGGTGCAGGACTGAGCGTAGACCTTATCAATCGATGTCTTGTTAGCTTAACGTTGATATTCAATGTGACTCTTACCAACCGGTGATCGCTGCCAGTTTTAAACGCATTGATCACAGCGACATCATTGAATATTTGCTTCCTCATCGACATATAATAAAGTCAATCTCGTTTTTTGTTGCACCATAAAGACTCATCCAGGTCCACTTACGGTTGCTCTTTATGTAGAATTCCTTTTTCAGGAAAGCTGATCTTCCTGAAAAAGGAATTCATCATAAAGAGTTCCTGCTTTTCCAGAAAGTCCGCCAGGCTAGGGAGTTCCGATTACCAACCCCAACCAAATCGTCCCACTCTCATCTTATCGCCGCTTCGTTTGCCTAGTTTTGCGTTAAAATCTCCCATGACAACGGTATAATGAGTTTTGGGACTTGTTTGGCTCTATAGCTGTCCTCATACGTAGCCTCCACCTCATCGTCAGGGTGTGTCGTAGTAGGAGCATAAATCTGTATGACCTTCAGCGAATACCGTTTGGTTATTCTGAGTGTAAGGTACGCTACCCTAGGCGACACACTCCCGGTCTCGACAACGTTGTTCACGAGGGACTTGTGGACGATGAACCCGACACCACCTTGGGACAGTTGTTCGCCCTCCTGAAATAGAGCAAGTTACCAGACTTGAGGATTATCGAGTCCTCACCCTCTTTTCGGGCTTTAGATAATCCAACTATATCCCACCATATCTTGCTCAATTTTTTCTCCAGTTATAAAATCTCGTCAGTTCGCAATGTCCGCGTGTTTCCGTGTGTCCGCCTGGTAACATTTAGTTGCCAGGGCCAGAGTTTGTCGTTGGCGGTAGCCAGGTCTCTGCCGGAGATTTTTAGCACCTCCTGCCCCGTCGCTGCCTTGGCTGCTACCATAGGTAGGACTAGGGGCCGGTGTATGCTTATGTGCATATCATGAGGGGTGTTTGCCATAATCGCCACGCGTGGCAGGCGGGTTGGCGATCGTAACCTCAGAGAGATGCTGCTGCCCATCCTCTGGAATAGAGATGTAAAATGACTGAATCTGACCAGTCACGATTGTCAAAAACCGTATTTGACCGGTCATTTATTGTCAAATTCAATCAAATTGACTTAAACATAATAATTCTAACCGTTAAAGTGACTAAATATAACTAGTCACAACTATTTACATTACTGCCAATTCTGCCAACATCGCAACACGATTTCAGTTTATTTCAAAAAACAATATTGTTATTCTGTGTTCATGGAGGAGTACGTTTCTATGATGTTTATGTCACGTTTCCAAAAAAGTAGTATATCTAAGTATTTATTAGGTGAAGAAAATTCAATTTACTCTTTGTTTACTCATACTGCGGTGGTGCAAGTCGTGACAAGTAACAACTGCGCGTGACGCGGCGTTATAAAAAGAATTTGAAACCTTAATCTAGCTAAACGCTTTTTTTACATTTTTATTCAAAATAGATATTAAAAAATACTAAAGATCATATTGACCATATATGACCCTTTTTGACAGTAAATGACCGTCTTTGACCAATTTGACTGTAATTGACAGTCACTCAAATTCAGTCACTTTGGCCATTGTCATCTCTACTCTGGAATGGTCCTTTAGTCGGCTTTTACGACACACAGGAGAAGAAATGGGGTTGTGTAATTCTTCATCCCAGGCACCACACAGGCAATTATTAATTAAGGGTACAAATACAAATATTGTACTTGTTAAATGTTATGTACTATCAACAAATTTTCTGGATATCCATCATTAGGAATGTTAAGAAAGAAATGGCTTTGAAAATGGTGGGAGTGTTTACTATTGGTCATTCTATGGTCATCTTCATGGTAGGCAGAGTTAACTACGATTGCCACGTTCAGGCAAAAATGTTTGTAACTGCATATCCTTAAAATTTGTTGATCGTACATTCAGTATATCATACTTAACTTAATTATTTAGGTTTACCAAGGTTTCCATACTTACAAATATAGGCTGATAAGCAGCAATTGATGAGATAAATACTATGTTACCTCCTCCTCTTTTAATAAATTCGGGGTAAGCTTCTTTTGCCAACAACCATGAGGATTTCACATTAATATCAAATATTTTGTCCCATGCATCTTCAGTTGTCTGCAAATTATTAAAAACAACATAGGCATTGATAGATCTTTTCATCATTTTTATAGTGTTTGTAAAGTTTGCCCTTACTACTACCTACTTCCAAGGAAGAAAATATGTATTACACATAATATGTGGCATAGGCAATTTATCATTTCACCATTTAATTTTTAACAATGATTGACCAACTCATTTCAACTACATGCTAATCAAATTAACATTCAAATGGGTTTACTTACTTCTAGTGTCGGACCAACAGATGGGTTCACTGCAGCATTGGATACTAAAATGTCCAGACCTCCAAATTTTTTAACTGCCTGCCAACAAAATTAATGTACACTGATCACTTCATCAACATGCAAATTATTATGATTATAATATAATTATGATTATAATATAATATAATTTTGCTAGTAGGAGATTTTAATTTAAATTCATGCAGCGCAAATGTAAAAATGCAATTTGACAATTTTTGTGTATTTTGTGGACTACATGAGCATAACCATGTGTTAAATAACCGGGGTGGTATGTTAGATCTGGTGTTGAGTGATCTCGTTTCCGATCAGGTGATGGTATCGGTTAATACTGATCCTTTGGTGGCAATCGATGATTATCACCCTTCTCTTGACGTAATTATAAGGCTAAAGAGCGGAGCAGAGCCTCGGCCTCAGCTTCCGCACCCACCGGGTCCTGGTCCGAGCGCCTGTCCTGACTGGAATTGGCACAAAGCGGATTTTCAGGCGTTGTACGCTGCTCTGGCCGCAATCGATTGGTCTGATTTATACAAAATCGAAGATGTAGACACTGCCTTAAAAATATTTTATGACCACATATATGAATGTATAAATTTAAATGTACCGCTTAAATGTAACTCACCGAGTAACTCAAAATACATATATCCAAAATGGTTTTCAATAGAAATTATAAAGAATTTAAAAAGTAAGCATTTTTATCTAAAACAATATAAATTAGAGGGTAAGGAATTCAATAAGGAATTATATCGGTACTATAGGTGGAATGTAAAACACCTAATTAAAAATGCCTATCAGCTGCATATACGTACTATTCAATCTAGTATTATTGACGAACCAGTAAAATTTTGGGAATATGTAAAGGATAAGAGAAAAGACCGAAGGCGTGTAGATTATTTTACCAATGGCACTGAAGATGGCATGTTAACCGGGCAGGCAGCAGCTGATGCGTTTGCAAGATACTTCAGCTCCGTGTTTCTGGACGAAGTACCTCGTTTAGATCCTATTTTGGCTCAACATGAGGGGTCTTCAAGTGCCGATGCAAGATCCGTATCGGTCTTAACTGTGGAGAAGGCTGATCTTAATAAAGCTGTTAAGCGCCTTAGATGTAGATCGTCGTGCGGTCCTGACGGCATTCCAGCATTTCTGACTAAAGATTGCATGTCGGTCCTTGCTGAACCGCTACTGTATCTCTGCAATCGCTCTCTATCTCAGGCCAGATACCCAGAGTGCTGGAAACTGTCTAGAGTTACGCCAATACCAAAAGGAGAACCAGGACCCGACGTTAAGGGTTATAGGCCGATTGCTGTGCTGTCTGTTTTTGCTAAGCTCTTCGAGACCATGCTTAACAGTCACATTAGCCGACAGGTAGGTAATCAGTTGCATAACTGTCAGCATGGCTTTCGTAAGGCGCGATCGACAACTACAAACTTGACTGTATTGGTCGATTATGTTTCCGCAGAAATGGATGCCGGTAGACAAGTTGATGCCGCTTACTTTGATTTTCAAAAAGCCTTTGACCTTGTTGATAATGACAGACTGTTGCAGAAACTGTCAATAATAGGTTTTACTCCAAAGCTTTTAAGTTTCTTTGCAAGTTATCTCAAGGATCGGTGTCAGTTTGTCAGGTTGAAAGGGTACGAGACTGAAAACTATTATACGAGATCAGGAGTGAGTCAAGGAAGTACTCTGGGTCCAACTCTCTTTTTAATAATGATCAACGACTTGCCACATATTGTCCGATCCGCTGAGTGTCTCTTATTCGCAGATGACCTCAAACTATTTATTGGCATAGGCGGAAAACCAGACGCAGACGCTCTGCAGAGAGATATAAATGCCGTGGCCGCGTGGAGCGTGGGTAATCGCCTGCTCTTCAATAAATCAAAATGCAAAACGATTACTTTTGCACGAAAACGAAACATATTACAGACGGATTACATTATGCTTGACGCTCCTTTGGAAAGAGTTGATGATATCCGTGACCTAGGTTTGACATTGGACAATAAGGTTAACTTTCACAAACATGTGACCCATATTTGCAAGTCGGCCAGTAGAATCTTAGGTTTCATTATTAGAACATCTTCAGAGTTCAGTAATTTGTCAGTTGCCAGAGTACTGTACAATGCCTACGTTCGTAGCAAACTTGAATATGGGGCGGTCATTTGGGACCCCCATGAGAAAAAACATAGTCTCAATATTGAGAAAATACAGCGAAAGTTTGCTAGGTGGCTATATAAAAAGAATTTCGGGTATTATCCCTTTCTGTACCCTTCCTTGTTCGTGTCTGGTATGGTAGGCCTCGATACGCTCTCCTTTAGGAGAAAAATGCTACTCGTCACACACTATCTCGCCGTGATCTACCATAAGGTGGATTGCCCGCATGTGCTCGAGAGAGTGTGCCTCTCAGTGCCCGCCCGCATTGCTCGTGACGCGGGAGGCTTGGTGGCGCCGCGGCGCCGGCCGCGCCTTCTGCAAAGGCCAGCCACACGAACCATCCACGCCGCTCAAGCACCTACTGTGCGGGCGCTGCGCCTGATCGGTGACGTGCTCGCTCAATACGATGATCTCGATTTGTTCTTTGATGGATTAGAGCGATTTATACTCTTAACCCATCAATTTCTTAACTTTTATAATATTTGACCTATTTAATAATGTATTATTTTTCTGACATTTTATCACATTTTTAATGACTTTTCTTTGTTTATAATTTATTTTTATATCTGATATGAATTTTTTTTGGATTTTATATTTTTTTTTTGTTATGATTAATTTTATTGATTTGTATTTTATTATTGATTTGAATTTATTTAATTTTAATTTTGTATTGTTAATTTTAATTGTATGACTTGTCTGTGTCTTGGACCAAACTGTAAGCAGGCATGGTAATTGAAATATATAAATAAATAAATAAATAATGTGTATGTTATGATAGGTGATGGTTCAATCATTATGAAAAGACTTCTTGCCATGTTACTATATTTTTACTGACATGTCTCCTTGAGTGTTTAAAAGAATCTATAGTATGAGTAAAAAATAAATAAAAAAGGATTCCTTATTTGTGTTTGTGTTTACTTACCATCTCAAATAATTTCTTCCTTTGGTCTTTATTACCTACATGGCAAACAACACCTTCTACATTAATACCATCATTTCGCAGATTAGTGACCGCATTACTGACATTGTCCTGTTTTCTGCTACTAACTATAATGGATGCACCCTCATCTCCAAGTCTTTTTGCAATTGCATATCCAATCCTAAGATAATAAAAAATATATTTAGCTATCCACATCATAGATAGGCAATATTGAAATTTTATCAATAGATAGCTTATTTTGTTATAAGTAGGAGTTATCGACTTAATCGAATTTATATTAAATTTAAGGATAAATTTGACCCTGTTATGGACTGCTATGCAGTTGGGAGCAAAAAAAAAACCTGTTTTCTGAACGGTAAAGATAAAATTTAATAATTTTTCCCTGGTATAGCAGTCAACTATATTAATGTAGTTGTGGTGAAATTCCCAGTCCCATATACGCCTATTATACCCCTAGTGCTATATTTTGTTATGTAGGTATGAGCTATTTGGTGCATGCAGTAAAGTTTTTTATGGAGTATGAATTAGATCGAAAGGTCACATTTTTATACAACAAAATTATTTAAGCTCGTTTAGCAAATTATAAATAAAACAAACTGATTTTTTTACTTACCCATCGGTTGATGCTGTTATTAAGGCAACTTTTCCTTTTAATCTTTGACAGTGAACTTCTCTTTTGGCACTCAAATAAAATGGAAATACAGCGTTTGTTTTCGATATCAATTTGGGTGTAAAGGCCATCATATTGATAGCTTAAAATCCGGGCAAACAATCTTGGTATGTTATAGTTTACCGTAGTAAGCTACGGTACCGACTACCTAGTATGTACTACTATGTTAAGTACCTAAGTACTTAATTATTAATAAATAATTCTACTTTTAACAAAAACACTTGTTACTCACTTATTACCTAAAACAGGTGTAGGTAGGTAGATAGTTGTTATCAACAAAAGTTTCAAAGTTCAATTTTTTTATTTTTTTTTTCCTTTAGTTGATGGCTTTGTGCGATTAGCACATTTAGCCAGTGTCTAAGTAATTTTTCTTACAAGTAATACATAATTTAAACAATATTTCCTTCGTCCTCCAGTAATGATGATGAATGATAATAGAAATGGGAAGTAAGAAATGATATACCCCCAACCCCTCGAGTATCTCAGTAAAGATGTGGGGCTTTACTAAGTCCTCAGGCAGACTTCTTGAGAGAATTTGAAAAGTGAAATTGTACTGTTTTGTTTCATTTGCCAACACTCATGCGCACTTACGATCACTTAACGGTTAATAGTCCACCATTATTTCACATTAATATTCGACATATAACAAATTTTAAAAAATAAAACAAAACCGCAGCCATGACATTTCACTTTCCCGCCAAGAAGTCCCTGATTAAGTTCCAATTCTAATATCATTCATCATCATCATCATTTATGAAAATATTGTTTATTTATGTATAACTTAAACTAATGACATGGCAGCATGGTCTATGACCTTAGCCGGTTCCTCAAGGAACAAACTACACTAAAAAAAAAAAAAAAGCACTTAACCTTTTAACCGCCGGACGTTCTGTCAGCAAATCGTGCCCCTAGCGCCACAGCCCTTTTCAACTCTATAAAATTAGTGATGGGCATCATCTTAGCGATAATGTTATTTTAAGATGCGTTTTGGTGAAAATACCCTGTAAATTTTTGCAAAATAAAATGTTTTCAAACAAATAAGAATAGCACACAATCATTTCTAGTCTAACTAATAAATATGAGATTGCCTAAAACATAACTTATTTTAATTTTAATTCTACAGAATATCGATATTCGCAAGCCCTATTTGACCTTGAAGTAGTGGTTCGTCATGTATAGTTGACCCCGGCGCTGACACAAGGCGTTTTTTTTGTTTTTTAGTGATGTAGGTAACTCGATCAAAATCATTTCGATATTTCGGCTTTAAAAGTATGTATGGAGGAATACCAACTACTTATTAATAATTAAGCAAAAATAAGTTGGCAAATACAAGTTTTAATTACAGAAATTTGGTATTTTTATAGTAGGTGATTACTATGACAGTATAACTTATTTAAACTAAATAAGAAATGAAGGAACCAAATTCGATTAAAATGTGTTTTAACAGCACTGGCCATGCACCATTTTGTTCGCTTCCATTTTCTGATTTAGATTCAAGCTCGTGTTCAAAAACTAAACTAATAGAAGTAGCCAAGTGAGATATTCATTTTATTAAATAAACAATTGCTGAAACTCAATTGTCACATGTAAGTATTTTGTTTATTTAAATACAATATTCAATCTTAATATTCCACCAACAGTTGCAGTCCCAAAAAAGGTTAGCCTTTTGCAGTATGTTGAAATGCCGCCCATGGTGTATTTGTGAAAATTTATATTTATTTAACCCTAAAAAAAGACATATCGCACCAATAATATTCGGGTAATATGTTGAAGAGTGGTGTGAGTAGGTTTACGCTTTGCTAAGAACTTTTTACATCCTTTGTATTATGCAGAGCCTAGATAATCTGGGAACAGGGCAAGCGAATAATGAGGATGACGTTATTCATATTTTACGAAGAATCAGCTTATCATAATAAGCGTTGTGTTAGTACATTCATCATACCTACCTTTTTACAGTTTTACAATTGTGGAAATGGATACTCAAAAATTTTTTGATGAACATTTGGCCAAACGAGTAAGAAGAAATTTGGAGCCAAGAGTTGAAGAATCAATTGAACATCCCGGTTCTTGTGCGGAATGCACAAAATACGAACAAAGCAGCAATACACCAAAACCACAAGATAAAAGGAATGAATATTTTTCACAGCTCGTATGTGCAGAACTCCAGGGCGTCTATCCTTGTATGCGTACCCGGTGTTACATAAAAATTTTAAATTTCTTGAACAGCATTAAAAATAACCACACCAATGAAATAGAACTGACGCACACAGAAATTAACTGAGATGTGATTTAAGAGTTAAAATACGTAGCTTATCTTGTTGAAGGGGTTGTTGTACCTTCGCCACAAAGTTAGTTTGCCACAGAAAAAAGTATGTGTAAGTTCGCCACAGTTCTATTTTTATAAAGTAAATTCGCCACACTTTTATTTTCGATACAGACAGCAGAAAAATCAAACAATAAGTGAAGTAAAAACGTTATTTATTAATTTTTCATAATCACAGCAATTAAAATAATTCAGACTACCAATTTGTCCTCTTAGATACACTTTTAGGTACTGTTGTGTATAAAATAATTGCTGGAGATAAATAATTTGTATGTATGAACCACAGGCACAAACAATCTTTTATATACCTACATGTTGCACTAGATTTAATATTTCTAACATTAAGTACCAGGCTACCATAACTATGCAGGAGATTGCTTATTATATAAGAGAATATTATTATAATCTTTGTTATATGTATATGTATTTACAAGACTATATTATTCTTTTATAATTATATTATTAAGTTCCAGGCTACCATAACTATGCAGGAGATTGCTTATTATATAAAAGAATATTATTATAATCTTTGTTATATGTATATGTATTTACAAGACTATATTATTCTTTTATAATTATAAGCAATCTCCTGCATAGTTATGGTAGCCTGGTACTTTATGTTGGAAATATTGAATCTAGTGCACTAATAATATTTTTATTTTTTTTCATTTAAAACCCATTTCTATGTAGGTGTTTAAGCCGAAAGTGTATCTCTGGGGAATAAAAGCTTTAATTTTGGTTAATTACGCTTAATTTATTTTTCGTTTTCATCTAAAACACATTTCTATTTAAGTGTCCAAGCCGAATGTGTATCTTACAGGAATAAAAGCGCAGTTTTCATAACTAAGTAAAGTAAAAACGTTATTTATAAATTTTTTAAAAGAGAGATTTATGGTTACTTTGTTTTAAATTTTTTTCGTATGATATCTATATACATCAATAATTTTAGAATAAAATAACTATACCTTTCATTACGAGCGCTCAAAACGAACTTTCCTTGCTACCGGTACTTTATGCAAAAATGATGTACTATGAAGACTTGTGGCGAATTTACAATAACCCTTACTTACCTGTGGCGAATTTACTTTCAATGTATGGAGTTACGAAAACGTGGCAAACTAACTTTGTGGCGAATGTACAACAACCCTGTTGAAGTGCATAACACTATACTCATTATGTATTATTGTTTAATTAAGAATTATTTTCAATCATTAGATCAGCTTAAGTCACTCATAATATTTGTCTACTGCTATATCACACCAAAACTACTAAATTCTTATAACTTAAGCTTATCTTATGATAAAGTATTAAAAATTGTTTAATTTCAAATATCTTTAATTAGTTCGGAGTAGTAGAAGAGGTGGTCCGCGTTCGATTCAGCCACCACCATATTTAAGTCTGATGCCATAACAACAATGCTTACAGTATTGATTGTGTTCTGGCAGCTAAGATAGCTAATGCCTCTGTGGTTATCACTTTCCACCTGTAGGATCAAGATCAACAGCAAAGTGCTATTGCTGTTGTCAATAATAAAGAAACTAGTTTATCATTATTTAATAAACAATTTATCATTATTTAATTACTTTTTTTATGATACTCAATACTGCACGAACCCACACAAAGATAAACATCACATTCCTTACACATAAATCTTGTTACTTTTCTTTCTTTCTTCAGTGCACATATTCTGCAGCGCTGGGTTTTTCCATTAGGTATTCTTACTGGAAAATGTTTTAGTACATCTGGTGACATAAACCGGCATGGATTTTTTTGCACTTGGCGCGATGTCGAGGGAACTGGCTGATAGTCAAGTAATTTATTTTTAGTAATAATCTGTCTAATTAATTCTAGATGAAATTCCCTAAAAGGTTTTTTGGGACAACCTTTTATCTTTTTATATGCATAATATGCATTCAATATATGCATATCCATCACACGTAGGGCAAGCTTCAGGTACCATCTCCTGGTTTTTTTAATGCAGGTTAATGAGCTGATCAACATGTCCGCGGTATCAATTATACCCATATTTTCTGTGTAATCCAGTACGCACGCAGGTTTTAATATGGGCAATCCCGTTGCTCTATCCTCTTTGCTTGAAGGTACGATGCTCGCGTCATGTAAAGTACTAATCATCGTCACTGCTTTTTTGTCTTGCCATTTCAAGGTCATCAAAGACGACGAATAAAATGCCTCCACTTCACCTCTTTTTAACTTATTGAATTTTGGCATATATTTTCTGTTTTTTCTAACAGTACCACAAGCGTAAGTATCTTCGTCTTTTAATTTCTTGAAAAGATTAGGACTCGAATACCAGTTATCAACATAAAGATGTCGGTTAGAAGACAAGTAATCTTTAATGAGTGTCATTACTACCGACCCGCTAACTCCTAACTCCGGGATATTTTCGATATTGGTTTCACACCCGCAGTACACAATAAAATCAATTATAAAGTTTGTCTGCACGTCACATAAAATAAACAACTTAATACCAAAACGATTTCTTTTCTTCGGCATGTATTGTTTCAGTACAAGCCGGCCTTTGAAAGGGACTATACTTTCGTCTATACACAGTTTTTGGTACGGTGTGATGGCTTGTTTAAATTTTTTGCGAGCGTGTTCAATTACGTAATTAATTTTATGAAGCCTCGGCCTTTCATTATTATCGAAAGCATCTGTGAAATGCATCATTGCCATTATAAGGCAGAACTTATTTCTGCTGAGAACTTTATGAAATATTGGAGAATGTAACAATGGATCCGTGGACCAGTGGTCCTCGATACTGATCCTTTTGTTTCTAGATAACAACATAGAAACCGCGATAAACAAATATAAATGATTAGCGCCAACATCACTCCAATCGCGAGTTCTAGAATGTTCTCTTAAATCCACTCGTCTAATGTAGTACTGGTAGAACCTATTCGTACAACGCGCGATTTCGCACATTAATTCTCCATCAGCAAAATGTTCGAAGAATTCAAGTTCACTCGAGTATCTCGTCATCTCTTGAGTGAAACCGGCGGTGAAGTCATCAAACGGTTCTACAGTTGGGGCAGTACCTTCTTTTGACCAGCTCCATGCTGATTCGTCGTTCGGTACCTGAGAAATAAAAATAATAAAAGAAATTAACTACGGGTTTGATACTCGGTGGTTTTTCATGTCTTAAAAAAAAGAAACAAAAACCATACATATTCCGCATCGTTTTTCACTAAGAATAATGAAGTTTTTATCTAACATACCTCCGTTTCGTCCAACTCCAATTCTTCGTCGGATTCAAATACTTCATTTTCTTCCAAGCCTTCCAAAATTCTTATTAATTCTTCGGCATCTGACATGGTTCGCACAAAAACGCAATACTCAAATAAATATGATATATATGAGTTAGTGAGTATGGCGTAAGTGAGTAAGCAAAAGGCGTCTAAATGGTCGAGTATAGTCACAAACTACCCACTTATAAATTATAATCATCATACGATAAAATTATCAACTTACCCTCACTATGCCAAACTTCCGTCCATCTATGACGTCATAAGCGGTCACTTATTCCTGACTCCGGCGCTAGCGTATTATATGAAAACGTTGTCTATACCGTACTGCTAGTGATGCGCAAGTTATCAAATATTTGTGGTTTTCTACCGTCGTTTATTTAGAATTAATACAGCATTCTAGCTAAAATAATTAGTCAAAGTAATTCATAGTGATATAATGATCATTCGGGGTTGAAATCTGCATGAACTAAAACAATATTCCACATTATTGACATAATTATTGCCATGTTGGTTAGATTTTACTACAACACTATGGTCATTCATTTATGACAGTGGCGCTGGGGTCCTTAGAAAATATTACTTTCTGCGACGAGTAATTTTGGTGTTAGTTTTTTTAACACAACAGATATAATAGGTGTGTAATAAGGTCCGAAGTTATTGAAATGAAACAATATGTTCATAGTCTTGGATTTTTTATTATAATCATTCTCATTGAGTATCTAATTCTATAAGTAAACAACGATAAAACTTCATTCATGTATAAATGACTCGGGTGTTAGTGCCCTTAAATCCCGCTGTCACGTATACGCGACTGCGGCGGTTAATGGGTTAATCATTAATTAAAAAATAAAAAGTCAACGTCAGAACATGGATGTCATGGATGTAGAGGGGGCGGTGAAACTTCCATACATATAAGTCTACGAAAATTTGCATAGAAAGGGCTGCCATCTTTGTGGTTAGGAACATAAACTTCGACCATAGTTTTACACTTACGTCGATAGATAGAGCTAGGTTGATAGCAGTACAATACAAAATACAACAAAGTAAATCTATTGTAGTTAAAACTAAATATGTAGGTACATACTTATTTATCAATGATTTAGTAAAAAAAACAAAATCTAGTGCCAAAAAAAAATTCATTTTTTCAGTTAAAATATTCTCTAAACGTAAAACGAAACGTAAATGACGCTGACAGAAGGTAGGTACGTTACACTTCAAAGTTTTAAACATTTCTGTTCGTTCGTTGTTGGTTTCGTTTCGTTGTGTTTTGATAATCTGATTTGTGCTCCTCTACGACTTGGACTGTGCTTGTTTTCTTGATATCTGCTTTAAACCCTTGACCGTGCTTTTCCTTTGACCCCGTGATAAGATACCAAAACGATTGACCCAACGCTGTGTAAATTGGACTGGACCTTGCTTTTGCCTTTCGATTTGGAATTGACGAAGGTCGAATCTTGTAAAATGCCAAGAAAGTCTGCCTTTAAGTGCTATTTTGGATGTACTCCATTTAAAGGTACGGTTTTTATTATCCTTTTCAATATAATATATATGTAAAAATATGAGTAAGTAGGTACTTACCTACCTTAGTGATGAATAGTGAACTGATGATGAATGATGAATGAAATAATACAAAATTCTTATGGCCTATTATCTAATTTTAGCCTGCTTATTACGTTCCTGTAGGTACTTTTGTCTATTTGTTTGGTTTTTTAATTTTCTAAATAGTTTTGCCTGTAATGTTTATCTTGAAATAATTTTACGAAAAATATTTCTTGGGGTCAGAAATGTAAACTTTTAAGATTTAATAAAACAATGTTAACAAGTAACTTAGGTACCTACCAAGATGAGGAAACCAATGCCTAGTACTAAACAACACAGGCCTTATGTAAAATTCTATATGAAAGCAGTCTTATAAGATTATAATAATGTTTTTCAGGAAGAGTCCATCACTTTCCTCCTCCAAAATACCCTTTCTCGGAAAAATTTGATCAGTGGAAAATGGTATTGAGTGAAATAGATAAAGAAAAGGGTGATCATTACATACACAACCACATTTATTTGTGTGATCACCATTTTGAAGACTTTTACCAAACAGCCAGCGGACGACTTACTAAAAACGCTGTTCCAACATTGAATATTCGTAAGTTGTTGCTTGTCAAATTTTAATTTGAATAACACACAAATTTTATTTTATTGAATTTGAAAAATATCTATTATACAATGTTATTTTTAGTTTATACGAAACCTGAAAACTGTTTGTTCAGAATCAGTAACAGAATCGATTTCAATATTTTTTATATCATGTTACATTTTGACCAAATAATATTTTACAAAATCTCAAATAAATTATTCCCTACTAAAAACACACAACGGGGCAGCACAAAAAGCTTGTAACTTCGTGAGTTTTCAAGATATTTTTTTAATTTTTTTTGTATGGATACTTTAAATGAAAATATTTGACCCGTGTTTCGGTTTTCGTATAAACTAAAAATAAGGTTGTACAATTACCTATAATATTTTGTTTTTTAAATATTATTGTCACATCTCAGTTGACATGTAATTATATTTGTTATAATTTTGGTTTCAGCATCTACATCAACTTTGCAACCTTCAAAAGTGGATAATAAAACATGTGATAATGAAGAAGCCTCTACTAGCCAAGGTAAAGATAAAAAGTTATATAAGTATAGGTGTGTGTATACAATGCGACTCTTAAATCTTGAAGTTGGGTCCACTGTCTGTATATTAAAAGCAAGTGTGGAGATTGTGGAAGAAGTTACAAATTTGAATGGGGAAACTAAATGTTGGTTTTTAGTTGTGATTATAAATAAATAAATAAATAAACTTTCCTACACTCACACCAATTATCTAGCCCAAGAGAAGCTTTGTTATGAAACTCGTTATTATGTAGTTTAATGTAAGATGCTAACTAATGTATACTATTTTATTTTAAGGGTCAACATCTAAAGAAATTGAGCCAATATGTGAGGATCCACCTATCACAATTCCTGTGAGACACGCTTTTGTCAAGAAAGGTTAGTCATATTATCATCATCATCATCATATTATACCTAGATAAATTTGTAAATTTATAATATTTTAGAGTTTGTATTAGTGGTGAGCGTTAAAAGTTATAACATTTAATTTAACCAGTTAATAAAAAATAATGTTAAACAAATTTACACGAAAATAATATTTTTAACATACTGTTAATTATATCCACTACCAACATCTTGCCTAACATCAGAGAACTAGTAACCAAAAATAGAAAGTGGCGGAGATTTAGGAGATAGTTAATGGCCTTGATCGCTGTAAAAGACAAAAGCTGGGGACGACATTACCAAAACCAAACCTCGACCAAAAATGTCACGTTCAACACATTTCGTTTCGTATGGCAGGCGAAGGTGTATTATTGCTTAAAAAAACATAACAGTCAACCACAGTAACTGGAATCGATAATTGAAAAAATAACATTAGAAAATATATTATATTATAATTATTTTTCTTATTTCAGGCACTCACTTCATGAATGTTGGCGGAAATAATATTTTTAAACAACATGCACAATTAAAGGTCAAGCTTTTAAAATTAAGGAATAGGTGTAAAACTCTAGGCCAAAAACTGCGACAAGCTGCCAAGATATCCCAAAATAAGGCGTTTTTAAAAGCTGTTGAGAAACTGCCCGAACCTGCTGCCATTTTTACTGGAATGCAATTAAATAAGGCATCTATTAAACCAAGGGGAAGAAGATACACAAATGAAGAAAAAATTTTGTGCCTGACAATATTTAAGCAAAGCCAAAAATCATATAAATTACTGCAACGACTCTTTGCATTGCCTTCAAAAAGAACAATCCAGAAGGTGTTACAGAAGATTCAAATTAAGTCTGGTATCAATGATAATATAATACAACACCTGAAAAAAGCAGTAAGGAAATTGCCTGAAGAAAAAAAAATATGCACTCTTATATTTGACGAAGTTGCATTAAGTCCTGGTTTATATTTTAATAAAAACTGTGATGAAATAATTGGTTTTGAGGATTTTGGTAAACATAAAACCACTAAGATAGCTGACCATGCACTTGTTTTTATGGTCAAGGGCTTAAAAGGAAAGTACAAGCAGCCCGTCTGTTTCACATTTTGCCAGAGTGTGACAAAGAGGACAGAATTAAAAAGACTTATTCAAGAAGTACTGAAAGCTGTACAAAGCACTGGTTTAATAGTTATTGCCACTGTATGTGATCAGTCATCTTGCAATGTTAGTGTCATAAAAAGTTTAATAGATGACACAAAAAAATCATATTTTCGAGAAGGCAAGGAATTTAAAAGTCTGTCATTTGAATTTAATGGAATGAAAATATTTCCAATATTTGATCCTCCGCACCTCCTTAAAGGATTTAGAAATAATCTCCTCACAAAGGACTTAAGATATATACACAATGGAGAAGTCAAAATTGCAAAATGGAAACATTTACAAATGCTTCTTGATGCTGATCCAGGGGATGATGATATTAGGTTAGTAAATAAATTGACTGAGAGTCATGTCATCTCAGAAAAAATACCTAAAATGAAGGTGAAGAACGCAGCTCAGGTATTCAGTCAGAGGGTGTCCGCAACAATGCGATATTTAGCGAGTAAGTATAATATTGCTTTAGTTTTATGATATTAATAGACTACAAGTAAGGTTGTCTGATTGTATATTATACAATGACCAGTAATATGTTATCATATCACAAAAATGTCTTTGTAAGCACATGTACCTACTATCTAATAAATGTTCTAAGTTTATATTTGTTAAAAAAAAAGAATAAACTGGTAAAAAAAGGATAACTTTATTTCTAAAATTCAAACCATTTTACAAAATAGGGAGAATAGACTATACAAACCCAATGTGGATTGGTGGATTTTACAATAACTAATAATATTTTCCTTTTCTTGTTGCATCTTGTAAATAATAATAATTCTCTTTTCAGATCACGATATTCTTCCTAAAGAGTGTCTGCACACTGCTGATCTATTACTTTTAATTGATAAATTATTTGACTCTTTTAATGGTCATAGCTACCAAAACTCGGAAAAAGTATATAAGTGTGCACTAAAAATAAACTCGCCACATTTTAAATTATGGAATGACACATTACCAATTTTAAGATCAATGCAATTCAAGGTGGAGAAAAAGTTAAGAGACGGGACCATTTCCACAAAATTTGAACAGGTTCCATCGCTTAAAAATTGGGTATCTAATATTAATGTCTATAAAGAAATGTTTAATTATTTACACGAAGCTCATAATATAAGTAGTCTGTTGACAAGAAATATTAACCAGGATCCATTAGAAAATTTTTTCTGCAACATAAGGAGTAATGGTGTCAGAAACACGTCCCCATCTTGCTCGCAGTTTATTGCAGCATTTAAAACTTTGCTTATAAACAATTTAACCTCGCCCCACTCAGTTGGGGCAAACTGCGAGCAAGATGACAATAAGGCATTAAAACCCCTCAAAAGCCTGTTAAATTTTCAGAACAAGGTATCAGGAGAACAACTCACAGACACTATTAATGTGGATTCTGTCATTCACTGCTTCACGCAAACAGAAACAGACTACTCAAATAACACTACCAGTAAAGAGGCGAAAAGATATGTTGCCGGTTATGTCATAAAAAAAACAATACAAAAAATTTGTAAAAAATGCCATTCTTGCCGAATGCATTTAGTGAGCACAATGCCTCCGAATAATAAAGATTACATATTAGAAAGAGACTACACTAGAAGATCACTTCATTATCCATCGGAGGCATTGTGCGAGTTTGTAGACGATGTTTGCATGATAATTCAAACACAGTTGAATGAGGAACCACAAAAAATATGTATGAAGAGTAAAATAAAAGAATTAATAAAAATATTTTGTAATTTATCACAGTTCTCCTGTCAGACTCATAAAAATGATGTACAAAATTTCCTAATGGATACAGTATCAAATATAATCATAAATAGCTGGTGCACTAATGTCAACAGAATACTTAAAGGCAAAACAAATGTATGTAATAATAATGCGACAAAAATACAAGCGTTAAACTATTATAATACACACAAAAAGCGAAAATAAAAATTTTAACTTTAATGTTATGTCTTTCATTTGTCATTTTAACGACTAACATCTTGTGACAAGACAAAAAACATTTATTGATTTGTATCTTTTCTGTATCTTATTTGTTGCTTATTTTATCTTGGATGCCTGTTTCTAATTTATTTTCGATTCAAAGGTTTAAAGTCCAGATTATGTTGGCATGGAGTTCGACGGAAACCTGTGAATATTTGTAATGATTTATATTTGTGTTATTTATTTATTTGTTTGGAATAAACGAAGAAAATTTATTTATTCCAAACAAATAAATAAATAATACAAATATAAATCTTTACGAATAAATATTTTAATGAAACATATTATACTAGCGCCATCTAGCGTGGCTAGGCGTAGGTATGAGACATGCAGCGCCATCTCTGTGCTTAGGTACACATTTTGCAAAAGGAAAACGTCAGTGGCCCATCTATCCCCGTCTATGTACTTGTATCAGAACTCGAACAAAATCTCGAAATAAAAAACCTCAAAATATTTAAATATTCGAAGAAAGCTTGCTGAAAGCAAAGCAAAACATGAATAAAATCAAATGTCCTTATTTTATTGATTTAAATTAAAATGGCGTGTATGTTTCGAAGAATTTATTACAAATATACAAAGTGCTTAGTGATAACTGTTTTAATAGCTTTTTTCGTACAAATACTGGTTGCTATTCGTTTTTTCCCATCAGAGAATGACACTTTGCTACAAAAGAGTGTTCACGTAGTGGAAAAACACGAAGAAGCTGGAGTCTCTGCTAGAAAAACAAGCTTAAGGTTTTCTGATGATGAGGATATCCCTCTCAAAGCAAAGCAACTGACTGTTCCACATTTGAGAGTAGAAGAATTAGACTTTAAACCTTTATGTGAAATAAAGAGTAAAGAAGCTGTATCAGCGATACATCGTGCTAAAACGCAGACATGTAAACAAGAAATTGTCAATGTTACATGTTTTATTCAAGATGGTAACTTTTATCCTAAAATACTACCATATAACTGTCCAGGGCAAAACGTGACATTTGGCCAAGATTTAGGTTGCTACCAAGATGAAAAAAAGCTTAGAATACTTTCAAGCTTTTATGGAAACTATGTTAATTCAAACTCACCTGCTAGTTGTTTAGATATATGCATTCAAGCTGGTTTTCCCTACGCAGGAGTTCAATATGGGTTAGTATTTTTAGACATCATCATCATCAGTTCATTTGATGTCCCCACAGCTAAGGCACTAGCCAATCCTATGGATGGATAGGATGAACTATGAAGTATTTAGCAGTGTTTTAAATATTACTGATATTATTAGGGTAGACAATTCATAAACTTTTTAAGAACAGTTTATAACTTTACTAATTAATATAATTATTATCCTGTTCAAATGCTGTTAGGATCAGACCTTTTGGAGTTGTGTTACGTGTCAGTGATGACTTGTAGGGTCAGCTAAACAATCTGATAAATAATATTAATCAGCTAATTTATTTTTTTGCAAGTATCCAGGCGACTAAAATATAACTGTCTCAAAATCACTGTGTCTGACTTGCTGGCACTGTCTTTTAATAAAGAATTCAAAAAATGTTTTTACACTGCTCTTTTTCTCTTTCAAAATAATTGTTCACACTCATAAGCATTTCTCGAGCATAATTGTTTAGCACATCATCTTCTTTTAGCACTCATTTTTGTCACAAAAGTACTAATAAATATAATTTAAAAAGAAATACTTCCGATGAAGTTGTATTTGTCACTCACATGTCACACACCCGCTTTCTTGAACAGATTACTAATGGTTCTGACAGGCGTCAGTTGATGTCATATGCCGCTCCATTCCAAAAAGTCTTATCTTAACAGCATTTGAAACCGGTTAATAGTTAGTGATTCGAATAGTGGCCTAATTTACATTAAGTTGAAATACAACATTAAATATTATTAATTTCTGTAAATTATTATTCTATTCTATCCAATAAAATTTGTTGGTTGTAACCTGTAATAAGATATAGCACTTCACCATGTGGTGTATTTTAATTAATAACTTTAGAAGTAAGAATGTTGATTTGTGTATAATATTTATAGTGTACTAGGTAAACTCATATAAAAACATCATTCTTTATACTACCTGTGCCAGGTGACTTTTTACTGTTGATAAGCATCCTCCTTAAGTTTTGTGAGTTTAATAAAAGCCTTTATTGCAGTTCAGAATGTTTCTGTGGTGAAAATCAACCACCTGCTTCTACTAAAATTGATGATGAATTGTGCGACATGAAATGCTCTGGCGATCCTGCCAAGACTTGTGGAGGGTACTTCACAATGAATGTGTTTGAAACTGGTTTAGCAAGTAAGTAATCAGAATACTAATTTACCTTAACTTTTCTGCATTCAATTCAATGCATCATTTATGCCTCTACTACCAACATTCACTTTAAAAGTATTGTGCTATTAATTTTCACTTTTTTAATTTATTCTGGTTTGATTCTTTTGTTTGGTCTTTTTTTTAAAATGAGAAGTACACTACAACATATATAAGGAGACTGAAAAAAAATGTCAAAAACGACAAGGGTTGGTCAAGTCAAGCTTTTTAAAAATAAAAGTGGCCAAAAAAAAAAGTGTTTTTTTTTTCAATTTTCATTTAATAAATAGGTACATAACGCATCTAGTACATTTAAATTAAGTTATTCGTTAGGTATCAAATTTATTTTAAAGCGAACTAAAAAAATAATAGAAAACTAATAAAAAATAACGATTATTTACTGACTGAGAGACTGGGGCGGCCGTCGACCCGCCGCGTCATAGCGCCAGCCAGCTGAGAGAGATAAATGCCTACGCCTACGTTACATACAGTCTGGCTGGAATGAGTGAGACCCCATTTATTTTCCCTTTACAACTGAATTGAAACTCTAACGACTATCGATAACATCTACTTACCTATGTTATGATATGTGTGTTATGAGCGCAATTCCAATTCTTATCTACGTATTACAAAATAAGTCTAACACACATGAATAGAAGTTACAACTATCTTTCCTTTACAAATTAAATATCAAATGTAGGTAACATCTAAAGTACGACCAACGACCGAACTGCCATGTAGGTATTGCAAAATAAGTCAATCACACAATTCACACATCAAAAGAAGTTACTACCTACTATCTTTCCTTACAAATGAATGATGAAATGTAGATAGGTACCTAAAGTACGACTAACGACCGAACTTCTATGTAGGTAAGTAAGTAGTAAGTAAACAGCCTACAATTGTCCCACTGCTGGGCAAAGGCCTCCGTCATTGATATCAAGTCATCGCTACATTTGATGGGTTATGGCTTTATCACCACGCTTGCCAAGTGCGGGTTGGTGATCACAAACCCGGGCTATGCATCGAAAAATCCGAATTACATTTTGCCCGACCTGGGAATTGAACCCGGGACCGTCGGGTATAGGGCCGAGCGCTCTGCCACTCGGCCACCGAGGCTATTATATTGCAAAATAAGTCAATCACATAAATTACACATTAAAAGAAGTTTCATTCATTACAAATCCAAGATCAAATGTAGGTATCTAAAGGGCAACGGCCGGTCGATGACAAAGTACCTATTACCTATGCGTTATTATTATTCTAAGTACCTATGTTATGTTGTTGTTAAAAGCATTATTTTATTATTCAGTCTTACCTAATAAGCCTAAAGTAATAAGTAATAACATAACACTAAATTAAATAAACAAATGAATGTCTCGCATTAAAGGCAAAGTTAAACATCTGAATAGGTGAATAGGTGTAGGTAGGTACTTACATGGTGATAAAGAGCATTCCAGTTTATGTCATCCGCGTACAGCAAAGGCTATGATAAGCTTTCCATCACACTTAACAGGTTTTGGACTGTCAAACTAATGTAATAATAACAAAATAAAAGTCAACCTTTGGTATAATTACGTAACTAAATTAAAATTAATTAAGGGAGCTAGAATAACTTATTTATTATTATCGACGCATCGTTTTTATTATTACCGACACTAATTCAGCTTTTTACAAGTTCATCACCTATTTTACCTACAAGTCTTATAATACATTTTACACCCACTGCATTGCTTGGTACCTAATCATAATTTGTCACTGCACTGATTATTACCTTACTCAGCTTAGAACACTAATCTATTACTACATTAATTAACTAATACGTAAATAGCATCTCTAAGAACTGTTGGTTCGTAATCCAAGGCATTTTTACGCACGCGCAACGCGATAGCTCAAGATGCACAAGTAGACTGCGACAAAAATCCTTGCGTGCAGCCGTGTGAAGGTCGTGTGATTAGGGTTGGAACGCACGAGAAGTAAATTAAAACCATTAGACCATACAAGATATTGACATGTCAAAACTTTTGTCTTTTGTTGATTACAAACTCTTTCACAATTGCAAACATACGAATAGGCTTAACTTAACTTAAATAATTAAGCTATCGTCAAAACTTGCATAATAAGCGAATTTACAATAAGAAAATTTGACGACCTCCGTGGTCAAGTGGTTAGCACTCCGGTTCTGGCGTCGCCACCTTTAAGGTCCTGGGTTCAATTCCCGATCATGACAATTTTAGAAATAACTGTTTTTAAATTTATTTTGGGTCTGGCCCTTTTACAAGTATGTTTATCCGTTATCTAGTTTAACCATTAAAACAAGTTTCTAAAGGAGCTTAACTTGTGCTAGCTATAACTTGTAACCAAAAACTTTTAATGTCAAGCACTTGTATTGACTATAGTTTTATGGCATTTGTTGGTTTTTTATCGTCATAAAAATATCAAAAATGTTTACTCGTTAAAGTTTAAAAGGAAGAAAGTAACGACTGTGAGACTAGTGGTTTTGGTAAGCATCACGTGATTTCAAAATTATTTATAAATCATTAAAAAATTTGGTCATTTATTTGGATATTACATTACATAGGTACTCAAGCAATTAATACATTTTCGCTTCACCGTTCCTTTGAAATAAAACACATTTATGAATTAGAAACAACGTTATTACGGTCGTTTACCCACAAATTCTTATCTTATTAACTTTAAGATATTGAAACTTCAAATAAAGTTGAATAGGTACCTCATGTAGAAATTGAACCCACATCGTTTTCAATGCGGGCGGCTGCGTTGACCACTCTGTCTAAGGCTAAATTCGATGAAGAATTGAAATATTTATGAAATAATCGTAATAATTTATATCGAAAAAGCGCTGCTCATAGTTAGGGGCAGCCCTGAAGCGGCTAAAGTGATTGGTCGTCGCAAACCCTAATCACACGACCTTCACACGGCTGCACGCAAGGATTTTTGTCGCAGTCTACTTGTGCATCTTGAGCTATCGCGTTGCGCGTGCGTAAAAATGCCTTGGATTACGAACCAACAGTTCTTAGAGATGCTATTTACGTATTAGTTAATTAATGTAGTAATAGATTAGTGTTCTAAGCTGAGTAAGGTAATAATCAGTGCAGTGACAAATTATGATTAGGTACCAAGCAATGCAGTGGGTGTAAAATGTATTATAAGACTTGTAGGTAAAATAGGTGATGAACTTGTAAACAAGCTGAATTAGTGTCGGTAATAAATAATAAAAACGATGCGTCGATAATAATAAATAAGTTATTCTAGCTCCCTTAATTAATTTTAATTTAGTTACGTAATTATACCAAAGGTTGACTTTTATTTTGTTATTATTACATTAGTTTGACAGTCCAAAACCTGTTAAGTGTGATGGAAAGCTTATCATAGCCTTTGCTGTACGCGGATGACATAAACTGGAATGCTCTTTATCACCATGTAAGTACCTACCTACACCTATTCACCTATTCAGATGTTTAACTTTGCCTTTAATGCGAGACATTCATTTGTTTATTTAATTTAGTGTTATGTTATTACTTATTACTTTAGGCTTATTAGGTAAGACTGAATAATAAAATAATGCTTTTAACAACAACATAACATAGGTACTTAGAATAATAATAACGCATAGGTAATAGGTACTTTGTCATCGACCGGCCGTTGCCCTTTAGATACCTACATTTGATCTTTGATTTGTAATGAAACTAATGAATGAAACTTCTTTTAATGTGTAATTTATGTGATTGACTTATTTTGCAATACCTACATAGCCTCGGTGGCCGAGTGGCAGAGCGCTCGGCCCTATACCCGAAGGTCCCGGGTTCAATTCCCAGGTCGGGCAAAATGTAATTCGGATTTTTCGATGCATAGCCCGGGTTTGTGATCACCAACCCGCACTTGGCAAGCGTGGTGATAAAGCCATAACCCATCAAATGTAGCGATGACTTGATATCAATGACGGAGGCCTTTGCCCAGCAGTGGGACAATTGTAGGCTGTTTACTTACTACTTACTTACCTACATAGAAGTTCGGTCGTTAGTCGTACTTTAGGTACCTATCTACATTTCATCATTCATTTGTAAGGAAAGATAGTAGGTAGTAACTTCTTTTGATGTGTGAATTGTGTGATTGACTTATTTTGCAATACCTACATGGCAGTTCGGTCGTTGGTCGTACTTTAGATGTTACCTACATTTGATATTTAATTTGTAAAGGAAAGATAGTTGTAACTTCTATTCATGTGTGCTAGACTTATTTTGTAATACGTAGATAAGAATTGGAATTGCGCTCATAACACACATATCATAACATAGGTAAGTAGATGTTATCGATAGTCGTTAGAGTTTCAATTCAGTTGTAAAGGGAAAATAAATGGGGTCTCACTCATTCCAGCCAGACTGTATGTAACGTAGGCGTAGGCATTTATCTCTCTCAGCTGGCTGGCGCTATGACGCGGCGGGTCGACGGCCGCCCCAGTCTCTCAGTCAGTAAATAATCGTTATTTTTTATTAGTTTTCTATTATTTTTTTAGTTCGCTTTAAAATAAATTTGATACCTAACGAATAACTTAATTTAAATGTACTAGATGCGTTATGTACCTATTTATTAAATGAAAATTGAAAAAAAAAAACACTTTTTTTTTTGGCCACTTTTATTTTTAAAAAGCTTGACTTGACCAACCCTTGTCGTTTTTGACATTTTTTTTCAGTCTCCTTATATACTATGGAATTCTGGAATCATATCTCTTGGAGAGAAAGTTTCAGGACCAAGAAGGAGAAAGCACGTCACCATTCTACAACATAGTAGCAGAAGTTCCCCAGCGGTCTGTGTTGGGTCCAGTACTATATACTCTGTTCACCCATGATCATCCCCAAGTAACTGGGGTAACAGTAGCCACTTTTGCTGACGACATAGCATTATTAGCGTCTAGCAAAAATGCCGAGGAATCGTCAAAGATTATAGGGTCTTTGACGATTCCCTCATCCAAGGGTGGTACCATGATAAGGAAACCAGGATCTGATGATGGCATTTCAGAGAAATCGAGGGGAACCTTCGAAAATGGTAGTGGCGACTAGTGCGTTTGTTAATGTTTTCATTAAGTATTTTAAAGCACTACTATTTAATGA
Organism: Eudonia lacustrata; assembly: GCA_947562085.1. Taxonomy (NCBI): domain Eukaryota; kingdom Metazoa; phylum Arthropoda; class Insecta; order Lepidoptera; family Crambidae; genus Eudonia; species Eudonia lacustrata. Next base: position 12,392,656 of record OX387321.1, on the reverse strand, counting down.
AGGTCTGGAGTCGATCTGATGATGGAGCAGAAAGACAGCCGAGGGAACTCCTTAACGATGTACAGGAATTACATGGTGTTTTGGCTTGATAGTTTGTATTGATGAGAACTTTGTGGATTGTTAGATGGGTTGTGACTGTCATTAGAGGTCTGATGATGAAGACGAAGGACAGTCAAGGGAACTCCTCAACGTTTTACAGTAGCTACCTTGTGTTTGGTCTTAACTCATTTCTATTGATAAGAACTTTGCACCCATATGGGTTATAAGTGCCATTACAGGTCTGATGATGGAGATCATAGACAGTTGAGGGAATTCCTCAACGATTTACAGCAGTTACCTTTTGTTGGGCTTACTTCATACGGTTCCATATGCCAAAATCTTTAGTTCGTACAAAAATAATACCTAATTAAGATTGAAGTTTTACATAGGAATACCACTACCTACTAGGCCGTCGTTTCCTCATCCGAGAAGCATCCTTGTTAGGTCTACGTCTACCCATCACTAAAAATCGTAAAATAAAATAATTTTTAACAAAAAAAAAGCCGACTTCAAAAAACAGGAAACTTAAAAAAGTAAAAACAGCTCTAAAAAGCAAGAATTAATATTATCAATAGACATTTTTTAAAACTGACATGCGTATCTAGGTAATTAATGATATGATTTCAATATTATTTCTTGCTTTTTAGAGCTGTTTTTACTTTTTTAAGTTTCCTGTTTTTTGAAGTTGGTTTATTTTTTGTAAGTAATACTTAATTTAACAAAAATTTCATAAAACTAATTAATAAATTATTGATTTCAGGGTTTGTTGCAAGATCACCTAGGACTGTTGCAAATGATGAGCAGCCTGTTAGAATTGTCTTTCTCCTTACACTGAATGGGCGTGCTCTAAGACAAGTCCACCGATTAATTAACGCTCTTTACAGAACTAATCATTATTTTTTCATTCATGTTGACAAAGTAAGTGATTTACCATTATTTTTCGTGATAGTATGTAACATTCGCGTTGCGATAGACTAATGACTGGTTTTTATTTAATCCAGAAATTAATTGGCTTGTAGGTATCGTAGTGGCACCAGTGTTGGACACTTTAAGCCCAGTGTTCGACACAATTTTCGTTGCCGATAAATAATATGGATTTTTATTTATATTTTACGGGATAACAGCTAGGAAGCAGGTGGTTTATATTAAATTGTTGCTAAAGACTGAAATCAGTTGCTAGCAAGACCGCTTAACTGAGTCCTCGCCTGCGGGAAGTACGTAGGGCCTCTGCCACGAACACGAGTGACTTGCGACGCGGCGAACGGATTTCTTGTTCATTGCGCGCTATACAACGGCAGTCATAGTCAACGGTTATAGACATAACGCAATGAACTAGAAATCCGTTCGCCGCGTCGCAAAACGCTCGTACTCCTGGCAGAGGCCCTACGTACCTCCCACCCCGCGTACCTACCGCAGACGAGGACTCAGTTAAGCGGTCAAGCTATAGCAACTGATTTTAGTCTTTAGCAACAATTTAATATAAACCACTTACTTCCTGGCTGTTATCCCGTAAAATATAAATAAAAATCCATATTATTTTTCGGTTCCTGACAAGCACTCGTGCCACTACCCTACTTCAGTAGGTCCACTTTACATCGAAAGGCGCACGAGCAACGGACCGCATTTTATACAATGCGGTAAGGAAAATTAAAGTTTAAATTTCTTGGTAGAACCCGCTCGGTTGCCGTCGAGTCCGATCCGGAGTTGATCGGCTACAAGCGAAAGTTTTAAGTTTCCTCATTTCCCTCCAGGAGGCGCTACTTTAGTGAGGCCAACCGAACCGAACGGCGACATGTAGCGCTACTGTACCAAGTGCGAGAGTTTTATTCTCCATTCGATCACGGTAACGAAAACAAGAATTTGTAAGTCATTGCAGCAGCGCCTCCTGGTGACAAACGCGGAGAGTTAAAATTTTGCCATACCTACAAGTTCTCTTTTTTGATAACATTGAGTGATTGACCAATAATACTTACGTGCTTTAGGTCAACCCTGGTCGCTGAAAAAGTTATATTATGTCTTTTTATAAAGCACGCACGCGTATGCGCCTCAAATCAGCGACATTCGATCGACTACTAAAACATTTGCGCATTTGCTTAACAATGAAGCGCGCGTCGATCGATGTGAATCGTTGCTTATTGCCTGATTTTACGTTTGTCAAACTTGGTCACGAGAGCGGACTGAGGCAAGGGTGGTTTAAGAAACGCCCCGCCCCGCTAGCAGTCGAAGTCGCACAATGCCCCAGTACGTCACCAGGTTCGGTGTAGCCTGAACAAAACGTCGAGTTAGCATATTATACAGCTTACAATTAACACTTGGTGAACCAAGGGACTTATTGAAATAAGTCCTGAGACTAAATACTAAAACAAAGTTTTTTTGATAAAATATTTTTTTTTAAGTCTGCAAACAGCCAGTTATCACTGGGGGCCAGATTTGGAGAAAACGGTAGATGAGGAAGTAATTTGAAGCCCAATTCGTTTAGTTTGGCCATCGTTATCATGGAATTGTGATACGGCCTATTGTCCTGGTGAAAGATCACTTTTTTTTCTCATTTGAGGCCGTTTTTCCGCGATTTCGTACTTTAATCGCTCCAATAATCCCATGTAATATTCGCTATTTATATGTTTTTCTCTATCAAGGTAGTCGGTGAAGAGTATTCCATGCACATAGAGGTCATAACCTTCCCGGCAGGCTGTTGTGTCTTAGGCCGCTTCGCGCGGCTCTCACCGGCCGCAGTCAGCAGAAAAAGGCAGGCAAACGGCATGCTTGCCGTTTGGATTCCGGAGTGAAATGGTTAATCCATGTTTCATACCGACGTAAAAAGTCCTTTTTATTTATATTAAACAGTGCTAAATAGCGCTCTGAATCATTAATACGTTGTCGCTTTTGATCAATTGTTAGCAGACGCGGCACCCATTTGGTAAAAAGCTTTTTCATGGCCAAATTTTGATGTAAAATAGTAAAAACACTATCAGCTGAAATCTTTACTATCTCAGCTATCTCGCGCACTTTTACTTTTCGATCTTCCTTCACGATTTTCAGGACTTGGTTGATGTTTTGTTGAGCCATTGCTTCATATGGATGACCAAAGCGTTCAGCGTCTTGTGTCCATACGACCGCGTTTGAAATCGGCATACCACCGACAAATGTTTGGTTTAAATGGAGCAGATTCCGGATAACACTTTATAAGCCATTGCTGTGCTTGAACGGTGTTTTTCCCATTAAAATACAATGTTTTATCAATACACGAAACTCGTTTTTAGGGTCCGTACCCAAAAGATAAAACGGGAACCCTATGATTCCGCTGCTGTCCGTCCGTCCGGTCCGTCCGTCTGTCTCCAGGCTGTACCTATCTCATGAACTCTCACTCTCAGTTGAAATTTACACATATGATGTATTTCTGTTGCCGCTATAACAAAAAATACTAAAAAACAATAAAATAAATATTTAAGGGGGCTTCATACAACAGACATGATTTTTTGCCTATTTTATAGATAATGGTACGGCACCCTTCGTGCGCGAGTCCGACTCGCACTTGGCCGGTTTTTTTTCCATTGTTTTCGGAATTAAAAAAGTAGCGTAAGAATTAAACTGCCGCGCAAATTAATTGTTCCATTTTCCAAAAAAAAATTAAACATCATTTGATGGCCAGTACTTTCTAAAAATCAAAAGAGTTTTTAATATAAATGCGCCATCTCCAAGTAAGTCTCGGGACTTATTGAACGATCTAGTCTATAAAATTGTGTTTAACCTGTTTTAAATTATTACTTTAATATTTGTTAACATTTTATTTTTGTAATATGTTGTAATAATTCAGTTATTGTAGAATGATTCCATTTGTTTCAGCGACAAGACTATTTGCATCGTAAACTGTCTGTGCTGGAGAAGCAACTTCCAAACATAAAACTAGCCACTCACAGATATTCTTCAATATGGGGAGGAGCGTCTTTGCTTCAAATGCTTCTTACTTCTATGAAGGATGTCTTCGCTCTCGGTTGGAATTGGGACTTTATAATTAATTTAAGTGAAAGTGATTTTCCCATTAAATCTATTGAACAGTTGGAGAACTTTTTGGCGGCAAATAAAGGTTATAATTTTGTAAAATCTCATGGTCGTGAGGTACAACGATTTATCAAAAAGCAAGGCTTAGACAAAACTTTTATTGAATGCGAGACCCACATGTGGCGTGTCGGTGATAGGAAACTGCCACAGGGTATAGTGGTCGATGGAGGGAGCGACTGGATAGCTTTGTCTCCCGAATTCGTTTCTTACGTAGTTGGTACACAAGATGAACTCCTTGCAGGGCTGGATATTATATTTCGACATACTCTTTTACCAGCTGAATCATTTTTTCATACTGTTCTTCGAAACTCTAAATTCTGCAACACTTATGTAGACAATAACTTACATGTTACTAATTGGAAAAGAAAACTAGGTTGTAAATGTCAATACAAACATGTTGTCGATTGGTGTGGCTGCTCACCTAATGATTTTAAAACTGATGATTGGCTAAGAATACAAAACACTCAAGATAGACAGTTATTCTTTGCAAGAAAATTTGAACCAATAATCAATCAGGAAATAATAACGCGAGTAGAACAGTTTATTGGCTATGATGATCACTATTTGTTAAAAAATCATGAAGCCTATTGGCAAAGTATCTACAATGTTGATGATTTGACCTCTAGTTCAGATGATCTACTCTTGACACACGCTGGCAGCATAATTCGTCATAACACAAGAATTTTACAAGAAGAAGGATGCACCGTGCAACCCTCCGAAGTTATTGAAATAAATTTATATAATTATGCTGACTATTACAAAGGAAATTTAATTTTAAATAAAGCAACATTAAGTGATGGCAGTGAAATTGTTATTGAAACTTGGTATAAACCTAAAAATAATTTAGAGTCCAACTTTGAGAGTCGTTATGTAGATAATGTTAAAATATTTAGGGTAAGTTCAGACTATGACCAAAAAGAAATCACGTTTCGTAATTTCGCAAATATTTTAGGGCCACTATCTGAACCTACTTTACTATATCAGTTTTCGCCTGGTATTGATAAGAAAATTGATAATCTAACAATAATATGGCTAGACCCTGCCGGCATAATAGCCGATGTAAATAGCCTTCATGTGGATGAAAACAATTTGACGAACTTTATTAAACCCAGTTTTAAGGTGCCATTACTTCCAGGGGTGTGGAAAGTAGGATTGTTTGAGCAAACTAATTTAGTGGTGACGACGAAGTTTTTGATCACACCCCTGGAGTATTTTTCCGGTAAAGAAACGACGCCACAAGAAGTATCAATAATTCACAGTGGGTCTCAAAACTCGTACAAAAAGTTTTCCCTGTTAAAATCCGTTGATTTTTTGCCAGATAAAGACGAAAGTCTATTGTTACAAAAGATATCTAATGCCAATATTAAAAGGATAAATCATGACCTTAGAGAGTGGATAGATAACTTAACATCTGGTTTTTATAGTGTTTTAGGGTCATGCGTGAGTAGTATAACTGACACACAGGCATACGAAAAAATTAAATGCGGTAATTATAAGTTTCAACATTGTTTAACAACAAGTTGGAGTTCATTATATCCAGATCCAAAAGGTACGATAGGTAGAGTAAATGAAAAGACTGGCCGTTTAAACAGAATATGACACAGAATACAATTTGTGATGTATGTTGTTAATTATTCACAATATTTAAAAACAATTAATTCTAGAAAACCTAGACTTTTCCAATTGAGATGATATTTTATATATAAATATAAAGTAATCGATTTTGTATGTTTTTTGAGTATTTTAATATTGCATAAGTATCGTATATTATTATTAGTTCTACCTATAAATTACTACTTAGATAAATATGTACATATTTTTGTAAATATAAATGCATTATTCTAAGTCTTAGCAATGTCTATAATTATGAAAGATAAAACGCTCTGTACGTTTATGCGGCATTCGCGTCGTCAACACGCAATAAGTACAAGGAAGTTAATCCGCATGAGTTTATTATTTTATACGAATTTTCTAAGATAAACTTAGGTCTAGACTCTTAATGCGACAACGCACTATCCGGCCAGCCGCAATACGGTGCGCCCGCCGTTGCGGCAGGCCGCATCTCTGTTTTCATATGAAACCGTATTAATCAAACGCAATACTTGCGGCCAACCATCCAACATTTACTATTGCAACTGCGTGCCGGATTGCGGCTAGCCGGATAGTGCGTTGTAGGCCTTAGGTCAATTCAAACCGAAGTAGCAGCGATCGGCAGCGCAGCGGGAAGCAGTTTGACTGTCAAACCATCTAAAGCTTTATTTCTATTAGATAACGCTTAATAGTGTTTAGAGAATCGTGGCGCCCGCCCGCCGCGCCGCGAGCAGACTTCGGCCCGTCAAAGCGATTGCAGGCGAGGTTTTCAGCGATACTATGCGTTATCATCTTCTTATAAATAAAAATGAATGTTGCTAAGCGCAAAACTCGAGAACGGCTAAACGGATTTGGATTAAATTTTGCACATATACAAATCATGACCCAGACTAGGACATAGGATATTATTCATTCCGATATTGCGTTCCTGTGGGATACATAGTCCTCTAGTTGCGGGCAATAGCTAGTATCAGATATAAATAAAGTTTAAAATAGTTGGGCAGTAAAACTGCCGGCCGCTACCCTGCTACTTCGTCGATGTGAATTGACCCTTGCGCTGCATAGGCTGTATATAGGGTCTAACAATATCAATAAGCGAACGTTTAAGGGAAGCATCTATACATCACACTGAGCATGCTCACCAAATTTGGTCCAAAACTACAGGCTCGTTACCGAGATAATCAACAATACATTATCATAATTCACCAAAAAATACACCCTTTCCAAACCCTTACAGCTGCACTACACGCACACAAAGATAGCCGAACATGCCAATTGTGTGCGTGCATCTGTACACTATCTTTTTATTGACGCTTGCGTGCGTGTTAGTAAAGATACAGCATGTTTCATGATGTGCATTATTTTAATTGATTTAGTTTGTTAGAAAACATAACTTTAAAAAATCACTATAAAACTGGAGCCCATTTTTTGTCATTGTATTCAGAATGATGTATAGATACCGCCCTTAAACGTTCGCATGTTGATTTTGTTAGACCCTGTATACGAACCGACGGTTTTTAGAAATTACTATAGACACTGTTCACGCCGCTGCCGCTATAGTCCCAAATCGGTGAGCAGAGTGCCAAGTGCGAGTTTTATTCGCCATTCGATCACGTTAACGAAAACGAGAATTTGTATGGCAAAATGTTAACTCTTCTCGTATGTCGCCAGGAGCTTGTTTGCCATACAAATTCTCGTTTTCGTTAATGTGATCGAATTGCGACTGAAACTCGCACTAGGTACCCAGGTGTTTCAAATAATGAAAACAGCCATCAAAACAACGCTCACAGCTAGGGGTTTATAGTTAAATACATAAATTATCTGAGAGGAACTAGTTTTAGTACCTAATAGTCTAGTATCCAATAATAATGAATACATAAATGTACCTACTTGCCTACGCTACTTTGTCATAGCATGAATAAAAACTGTATTAGAGTGCTGAGTGTGAGTCTTGTTCACTCACGTTAATTATAATTATTTTTATACTACAGAATTGTGATATACCTCGTTTGTCACCAAGAGGCGCTCTTTCAATGCCAAACAAATTCCCGTTTTCGTGATCGAATCGTGAATAAAACTCGGACTAGGCTCCTTGTTAATAACAACTTCCTAAAATGTCAATGCCTATTTAACTAAATAGTAAATTACTAAATAATGTATGTCAACTCGCTAAACTTCGTTTTTAAATATAAAATCGAGGCTAAACTGCTGTAACGCAACAACTAAGCATTTAAGTAAAACAATCGAACTTCATGATATCACTGTATGTTTTTGACAAACGCTGTAAAACTTTCTAATTCACTCAAAATTTTACGTCTAGTAAAAGTACAAATAAGACGCATAGGTAGATATACTTACCTATATAAATTAACATGATTAACTGCTAAGAATAAAAGATAACAGAACAACAATTTAGGCTACCGCTAGATAAGTACAAGTTTAGATAGGTAGTACCTAAAATGTTAATTACAATAATCAAAACTTATAAAGCATACAACAAATATAAAAAGCCAGGTCAATTTTTATTTTTTGTTTTTGAAAGTTTTTTTATAAGAAATTGTCATTTTAGGAATTTGTTCCTATTATTAACCAGCAGAATAAACTAAAAGATTTTGTTTACTTTTGTTTAATAAAGATTATTATTATTACTCACAGGTCATTAATAATAGTCCTACCAACTCCATCAATAAATCTAATTAATGCACGTTTAGCAAAATAGGAGCTCGATGGCGATAGCGCAGTGGTTAACGCGCTCCGGTCTGCAGTTGATAATGTTAAGACGACGCATTGGTAATTTACGTGGCGGGGGTGATGATGATTCTCCGTTTTTTGGAAAGCACGTAAAGCCGTTGGTCCCGCGAGTCCCGCCTGCATTAGCAGTCGTTCACAACCACCAATCCGCACTGGGCCCGCGAGCTGGTTTATGGCCCGTTTTCCTTCCTTATCCATTCATAGGGAAGGCTCATGCCCGAGCAGTCGTATAATCGCATAAAAATGAGCTGGAAGTAATAATAAATTTAAAGTTTACTACAATTTGTTGGTACAGTATTGTAGCAAACGCCTCCATTGTATTATATTATCTTATTTTCTACACTCATTTCATTAATGATTAGGTATATTATAAAGTTTATAATGATTAAAATGGACTCTTCGTAGTAGTCTTGTAGCCAGCAGTCAAATAATAAAGAAATTTCAATTCTGGCGCTTTGCCGGCCGCTGCAGCGACACGCTCACTCGGCTTGCGGGGGTGGTTCATGTGCTATCCGCCTCTGTGGTCTAGTGGTGGTCAGCGGGGGATCATGTACATATTTGTGTACTCGGTTTGGTTGGTGGATGGGCTTGTTTGTTCGCCTGGCTAGCTACCACCATCTTATTTAAATATGTCGCCTTAACATACCTAAGCATCATGTTTGTAGCATTGTTGTGTTCCGGCAGCTAGAGATAAGATAGCCAGTGCTTCAGCAGTTGAGAATTTTGGGTGAAGTGCACTTCCACCTTTAGCCTTATTATCACAGGTGAGAGGCCAAGTGCTTACCCGTAGGACATTATATAAAAAAAACCTGACGCTCGTCGCTTTGCTCCTCGAAACCTCAGAGGACCACTGACCAAAAATTTCGTTTCTTATTTGTTTTATTGCATCTACCTAATCATGAGGTAACTATTTATAAGTATGTACCTGGATGACAGCTTTGCTCGTTATTTTTATATGGTAATTTTCTAAAAATGAAACCTAACTAGATCGATTTATTGCCTCCACAAAACCCCCTGCATACTAAATTTCATGAAAATCGTTGGAGCCGTTTCCGAGATTCGGATTATATATATTATATATACCTACCTACAAATATTATATACAAGAATTGCGCGTTTAAGCCTAAACAAAAACGTCAAACGTCGATATTTAACCACTTATTGTTTTTTACCTTTTCAAGGAGTTTAGGCTGTTATGGTTTTACTTAAAAATTAATCCAATGTTGCTTAATCCGTTTTTGCCTGGAATCACAAAATAATATATTGTTTGGCGTTTATCCCCTTTTGCCTCGTTGTTGAAATAAAATTGATGTTGCTTGTGCTGTTTCTACCTACACAACTAACGATAACCCCAGTCATTTGCCGCCTTTTAACATACAGTGAATTACTGGATAATTGTCATTTAATAATAATTTAATCAATTAAGAAATCCAAGTTGAATGTCGTTTATCCTATTTTAAATAAACGTAGTTATTTTGAAACAGTTGTTTGTTCCAAAATAATCTGCGTGTGCTTCTTTATTTTGTCGGTTAGTTCCCGACTCAGTGCGCGGCGAGTCGTTGCGTAGATACCGATTCGGACGGTAATGTCCCTTTCGCGAAATGTCCCGTTCGCAAAATGTCCCGTTCGCGAAATGCCCAGTTCGATTCGTCACCTAGCGGTTTACCGTTATACATGCCGGGTATACTGTATAGCCAAACGATATTTTGTTCGGCGATATCGCTTAAGTATGCAGTACACCGACATTGTATAACGCTGTAGTTTAGATTAGCCTAAAAATCTATCCAAATATAGGGAAGTTTTGTTATTTGGTCTTTTTTACGTAGTAATTGATATTTCTTTTATAATTGATTATTAGAATAATGTTGTGATCTCATCTCACTATGCGATAATTTTCTTCTTTTTCCTGCCCGGTCCCATGTTACTTGGGGTCGGCGCAAAATGTCCGTTTCTTTCACTCTCCTCTTTCAGTCGTCACCTGTGCCGTCACTCCCTTTACATTCATGCCATCGGTCACACAATCCATCCATCTTTTCTTTGGTTTGCCTCTCCCCCTCCATCCATCAACACATACATTTATCAGTTTCTTAGTTAGGTACATGCGTGTCATCTCTTCTCATCACATGCCCATACCAAGAAAAACGAATAGGGTGGGGGTGGTGGCATCAATGAGCCACGCGTACACAATGAGCCATATATCTAACTCGGAAAGGCGACGTTGCCGCTCCGTGTTTTCGGCATGCACTAACACGTTTCCGAACGCGCCCCTACCTCCCCAGTCGCTGGCAAGATTCGGTGAGGAACGCGTGTGTCACCGACAGTTTGTCGGTTTCGTGACATAAAAGCTAAAAAAAAACGTAAGTAGGTAGTTTGTTTTCTCATGCTTTTTCTTTAAATCATATTACTTTGTGAATAACTTGTACGTAGAAAGGGTTTATTTGAGCTTCTTTTACAGTAGTTTAAGCAGCAGCTACATATTTCTGTTTGGAGCTACATAACCTCAAATAATTTGGGACCGGCGGTGTACGCAATGGGTCATTTCTCTTGTGCTTTCAATGACCCATCGACTCATTGTGTACCCTCCCCGACTCATTGTGTGCCGCTTGTATACTGCTACTCAAAATATACTAAATGCACGATGAACATAATGGACATACATTTGCATTTACGTGTTGTAAAGTTACAATTTCAGAATAGGTCGAACCCCGAAGATCGTAAGGAAAAAAGGAACTAACACCGCTGCCCAAATGCAACGCGCAATAGACCTTCATGTCAATTGTCAACATAGTATTCGAAGAGCGGCCAAAGAATGACAAATTCCATATCAAACGCTACAAAGATACGTAAAAAAAATTAAGAAAGATCAAATGCAACGATTGAAGCCAAATTATTCAGTAAACAGGACCATTCACGATTATATAGTCGAATGTGCTGACAAGTTTTTAATAGATAAATTATTTAATTTTGTTATTAGGTAGTCGAAGGCACAAATCGTCGTGCATCGACTTACAAAGGTGTTAATTATGTCACTTTTGAGGTTAGATCTCTATTCGTGAGCGTTATTCCCTGCAGTTTAAAATTTTAATATTTTTTTTATAATTAGCGCCTCAAAAGCTACTCAGTGAGACTGTTATAAATGTTAAATACTCAATTATACTACGGTTGTGTTAAAAAAAGTTAGGTACCTAGATAAGTAGGTATTACGTGCCATAAAAGTTACCTATTTAATGAGACTGTTATACTTATATTTTGTTATCCAAGGTTATGTTAAAAAAATGTTTTAATATTAAGAAAAACTTTAAGACAAGATTTTATAAGTTACTTTAACCAAACCTAATAGTAAAAACATAATAAAGACCTCAAACGATTGCAATAAATAACTTTAATATAAATATTGTGTTTTTCTCGTAAATTTTAGAATAAAATTATAAAGATAACAATACTTTTATACATGCCTGGCCGCATTGTGTGCCCCCCCCCCCCCCCCCCAACCATTGTGTACCAGCCCCCATGTCCATTGTGTGCCGCTAGGTGTACACAGTGAGCCATTTCTCACATTAAAAAAAAATGCTATTGGCTCATTTCAGGATGATTTGGAGCAAATCTGAGTACACCATTAGATAGTCCGTTAAATTTCCATACCGTTGATGCACATAACATTTCTGTCGTGTATAGGGATGCAGAAATATGGCGCTCCAAATTTTTCCTGGCTCATTGATGCCACCCTCACCTTACACTTATTTTTTACTTTATCCATTCTCGTTACTCCACACATCCTCTCAACATTATCATTATCGCTACATACATGCAATCTTTGTTCATCCTTTTTCTTTAATGCCCAGCATTCCGATCCATACAGAACTACAGGTCTAACTATACAGATTTGTAAATTTTGCCCTTTAACTTAAGGGGCATCTGTGGGTCGCATATTGTTCCTGTAACCTGTCTCCATTTCATCCAACCTGTGTTGATCCGGTGCGCGACATCTCTGTCTATTTCAGCATTTTCCTGAACGAGTGCCCCAATGTATCGGAAGTCGGAGCAGACCGACAAGGGCGTTCCAGCGACAGTTATCGGCACTGGATTGGACAGGCCACCGATATCGCAAAACATGTATTCGGTTTTGCTCCTACTTACTTTTAAAAGTAAGTAGGAGCTTAAGCCAACACTCTCTAGTCTTTGCCACCGTTCATCTAGTCTCCTCTGAACCTCTAGACCACTTTCAGCAACTAGCACAATGCCATCGGCGAACAGCATACACCAGGGAGCCTCTTCCTGTATGTCCGACGTAAGAGCATCCATTACCACCAGAAAGAGGTAGATATGGGCTGCACTGTAATGCCCGCTGCGGACCGGACTTGGGTACTGCATCAACTGTACATATTTACCAGGTACACCTTTTTTCTTAAGGGCCCACCACAAAAACTCACGGGATACTCGGTCGTATGCCTTCTCGAGGTCAATGAATACCATGTGCAAGTTATAGTGTGCACTTCGATATGTTTCGCAAAGCTGACGGATAGCGAAAATGGCATCTGTCGTTCCCCGACCAGGCATAAACCACAATTGGTTTTGTGAAATATCACTCTTCTCTCAGTCTCCGTTCTATAACTGGCAAAAAATACACCTCATATTGTAATTATATAATAGAATTACCACCAGAACTAAGGAAAATTCTCATAACGCAGGAGCGACTATATATTAACTGGACATCTTGCCCGGTCAGAGACTTCACACTTGTAACAAGATGTTACAAGTGTCAATTGTATGGCCATTCCGCGAAATATTGTCGTGAAACAGACTCTACCTGTGGACACTGTGGATGCGTCGGCCACTCAATCAAGGATTGCAGTAAACGTCAAGAACCGGCCACGTGTTCATGTAAGCGATTTAACAAGCCCAGCCAACACAAAACAGGAGACGACCAATGCCCAGCCAGAACAACTGCTGAGAATAGATACCATAGTACAGTAGACTATGAAGGTGCCCAGAGCGCCGCATAGACATCGTTCAGCATTAAATTTAAAACATATGAATATAGTAAAATGTAAGACAAGGCTAACTTAAAGGAAAATATATTATTGTGATAACATAGTCCTACTATTAATTATTACTTAAGTTAATTTGTGTAATAATCATGCTAGTTAAGTAAAAATCCTATGTAAATGTAATCAAAACATTATAATTTATTGTTATTAAATATAATGTTAAGTAAGCAAGCGCTAACCTTCATTCACCAAATTGATACCTAAGATACAGGTAAACTAGTTTACATAGTTTAGGTATCACTTCGATTATTTTGCACTACTAACCTTAATTTTAAAACCACAATATAAGCAGTACACTCAAAATGCACTATATTAATATTTAAACAATGTTATTTTATAAGTTTTATGTATTTAGACTAAGTTTTATACAGAAATAAATTTATTCTTATTCTTATAACTTTCTCCCAAACTTTCATACTATGCGACATTAGCTTTATTCCTCTATAGTTGTTGCACTCTAACACATCACCTTTGTTTTTATAAATAGGCACCAGCGAACTGTTACACCATTCCTCAGGTATGGCTTCTTCCAGCAACAACTTATTAAAGAATAAACCCTACCACTTTCAACCATTTACTCGCAATAACGTCCACACTTCAACTGGTATTCCATCTGGTCCAACTGCTTTTCCATTTTTCATTCCATTAACTTTTATTCTCACTTCATCCATAATGACCTCTCTCACCAGCCCTTCATTTACCGGCATATCTTCAAGCACACCACTCCAGTCACTCAAAGTAGGCCTTCCATTTATCCTTAATTTCCTCATCATCTGACAAAACCGTTCCGTTTTTATCCTTCACACACACTTTATTTGACACACATCTCGGAACTTTTTCTCTCTAGCTTTAGAAAGCCGGTAGATATAGGTGTTATAGAACCATACAATTTCTCCTGGGCTTTTGCTTTTGCCGAGGACAGGGCGCTATGGCGCTCATTAGGGGAGGCCTATGTCCAGCAGTGGACTAATATAGGCCGATGATGATGATGATGATGATAGCAACGGCTTTCTTAGTTTTTTTCTTTAATGCAGCGTACTCATTCTTTTTTTCTTCTTTTAAAATTCCACTCTCTTTTTCGACCTCCTGCACTTCGTCTTCTTTTCCTTTAACACCTACTACACTACTACTATGCGATAATTTTAATTTAACCTACCCTCCTACTTGTAGGCCACTCTCAAATTTAAAACAGTTTAAATGACGTGAGTCAGTAACGCGCGCTAGTATTTCACGGTGCACAGAACTTAAATGACGGATGAAATCTTAGCAAATGCTAAGCAAAGTTTTTAAGTAAGGAGACTAATTTATAATTATTATTTTGTTGATGTCATTATTAGTTTGGTACTTATTGTCTAATTTCTAAATGTCAGTGCCATTTTAAAGATTTTATAAGTTGATTATGTTCCTTGTTATTTTATTTTGAATACCCTTTCTCCACAAAGAGCATTTTCACACGAACGAAATTTCATGTCTGCAACCGCCAACGGCCAATTAATTCCCACCCATTATCTGTAAACTCAGATTTCGGGTTGGTGATGGTGGCCGTGCCAAAATGAGCCACACCCGCCAACGATACCCAACCATTGCCGACAATGCCGAGGGGCTTAAATAGGTAGATTGCAGTAGGTATCATCGACATTATGTTGTCGTTCGTGTTAAATGAGCCTGAAATTTCAGAAAACACATTCAAGATGTGTTAATAATAAATAAAGAGGTACTTACCTAAAAGCGTTATTATTCTAAGCCTAAAAGTTTAAAACAAACACTAATTTTCTATTCAATATTGCATGTTCTTTTACCATTATTCTAAAATTTAAGGCTATGTGTATTGAAATTAAAAGCGGCTTACCCAACAATAAATAATTAAAGCGCCGTTTATAACTTTTTGCAATACATAACTTAACTTTTTTGTCTTGTTTATGATATTTCTACTCGGAAATTGACAATGATAAACTTTTATTTGAGCCGTTTTGCCTTATATTTGAAAAACTCAGCGTGTCGTTAGCAACAACGTTTCCACTTGCTTATTAGTTTCATAAAAAGTTACATATAAGCTGTTTTGTACTAATTGTGTTTAATTTTTAATACCTATAGTTTGTCTTTTTGCTCGATTTAAAAATTTTAGTCCTGCCGCTCGCTTCTTTTCTACCTGCCGCCTTGCCATGTTTTTAGAGCATAGGGGCCACTACTTCAGAAACTAAAGGGCCTATTTATATTTTTGTGGAGTACCTACTTAAAGCATGCAACGCATGTTTGTATAAGGTTTCTGCTTGTATCTAAAAAGGTCTATCGAGTAAAAAGTTACGAATTTTTTTCGGAATTATAAAACTTTAAACGGCTCCTCTGTTTATTTCCTCTCGTATTTTGGCATATTTCCTCTCGTCGATATGCGTGTGTGTCAAATACAAGGTAATGTGTGTAATGTTTGTTTCATTAATTTTAATGTATTTTTATGCATAATTTAAAAAATATATTAACATTCGAAATTTCATACTCCTCCGTCCGCGCAATTATCGTAAAAAGAAGTACAAAGTTTTTGCTTCACGTATTAATATACAATCTGTCCGGTCACCGGTGTCGGAGCTTTAAATATCATAAAATATGGTCAACTTTATTGATAAAGCACCCCTTATATGTAGGTTTTCTCTAACCATAATGAAATGGCAGACTTTTAATTATTTATTTTACCGAAAAGTAGGTGTGCGTACAAGTTTGACCATATCTACTCTTCTAGAGGTCCTATGGCGGCTACAGACTCACGCCGAGAAGCCCCGAGAACACCCGAGAAGCGTGAATGAAGATAGTGTCTCGCCTTCTCGTTCTCGGGCTCGCCTGTAGGCCGATTCTACTAAATAACTGCAACTACACTGCAGCGTCGCGTGTGTCAAAATGAGCAAATTTTGACGTTTCGGTATTCTGATAAGCAGCGCTGCTGCCGTAGTGTTGCAGGGACGGAGAAGTAACGCAAATAGGTATTCCACTAACAAAACTGCACTACACCTGCACGTTTACTGCAAAATAATCGTATTCCATTAAAATATTTTGACATTTGTGTAGTAATGACAGCAGTATTAGTGCAGTTTTTGTGCAGGTTTATTGAAGTAGACCGTGAGCAACTTTTGCACAGTGTATTATAAGCATTTTACGTATTTAGCGTATTGTAACATTAGTTCTTTTAGTTTTATTGTAGGATTCGTGCAGCTGTAGTGTAGTAGTCGCGCAGTTGTAGTGTAGTTGTGGTGCATAGAATTTTAATAGAATACGTCTATTTCCACGGCACTACTCCTACACGCGACAAATGACAGGCGTAAACGTGCAGTTGCAGTTTTCTAATAGAATTGACCTCCTGTTCTCCAGTCGGTGTCGGTATTTTGGCACGAATCAAAGGGTTTCTCGGGCGAGAAAAGAGAACGGTATCACATTCTTGTTCGGTCTCAGTGCGACCGTGGCATTGATTGTGTGTTGTTGTGTCTGTGGTCGCCAAGCAGTACACCAAAAGTATAAAATGTGGAATAATGAATTAGAGTATTTATTATATATTATATTTACATTACTACAATACCTATATACAGAAATAAAAAATATATACTAGAACAATGAACCTATAACTAAAAATCTTAAAATAAATTAAATATTTTAATTCTTAATTCAATTGTAGCGATGACTTGATTTCAATGATGGAGGCCTTTGCCCAGCGGTGGGACAATTATAGGCTGTTTACTTAACTTAACTTAATTCTTAATTAGAGTTAAAGTTCATAGAACATTTTCATTCAGAGCCTATTATATGGTATTAACCAATGCCGCTGCACTGTCGTTGACGTCCATTCCGGATGACGATCGAGAATGCGAATGAGAAGGTCGCATGAGTGTAGATGCCTTCTCGGTTCTCGCGCAATTTCTCGGCAAGACTTCTTGGCGAGACTTCTCGCGTGAGTCTGTAGCCGCTACTACGTTTACAAACGAGGTGTCATTAGAAAGCTAAAAAGCTAGGTAAGGAACTGATGCTAAGAATGTTATCACAACAGTTCATAAAAATACAACATAAATTTTCTTATGAAAAAAAAGAACAAAAGAACGAGTTTTTTTTAGTTATTATGTTTTAAAAAACAAATTAGGTCATTGAACTACATTTTTTATGTTTTAAATAAGTAGTACAAGGTATGTGCTAAAGGCAGACACTAAAATATTAGACCTAACTTAGATAGTTTAGGTTTTACAACAGTCTGAATATGACCCTCTTAAAAGCGCGTCCTTCATCGCCATAGCAAACTCAACTTCCTTATCGGTGGGTCGGGGACAGGAGCAGGTAAAAAAAAAACAAAAGAATGCCAGCTGAAACGTCAGTTGTTACGGGCTGTCAGTCGTCCCTCGCTCCGCGTTGTGATTACACTACTTGCTGTTTTAAAATCTACCACATAGTTTTGTTGTTATTGTTGAACTTTTGTTACGTTTTTATTTTGTTGTTGAACATTTCTTGTTAGTTACAATGGAAGACGGTTACTACTCAAGTCAGCACCTCGCCGATATCCATTTCGTGTACGGATTGTGCAACGGAAATGCCAATGCTGCTGTTAGAGAATACGTAAGAAGATTTCCAAATCGACCTACACCGAATGCCCGGACTTTTATAAGAATACACATGAGACTAGCTGAAAATGGAATCAGAAGACCTGCCAATGAACGTGCTCGTCTTGTGTCTCACCAAGAGGAAGAAGAAATATTAAATTTGATTACTCAAGATCCTAGACACGAATTGCTAATCAACTGAATTTATCCAGATGGTCAGTGTGGAGAGTTCTTAAAAGGGAAGGATTACATCCGTATCACTTCCGAAGGGTACAAGATATACTAGAACCGGATTTCGCGACAAGGTCAGTTTTTTGTTCGTGGGTTATTAGAAGAGTGCGACACAACCCAAATTTTTTAAAAAGAATTTTGTGGACTGACGAAGCCACTTTCACTAGATCGGGATATACGATCCACCGCAATGATCATCTGTGGCTTCATGAAAATCCCCATGCCGTGAGACCAAGTTCATTTCAGCATAAATTTTCTGTGAATGTTTGGGCTGGAATGATTGATGATCTTTTAATTGGACCGTTTATTTTACCGGCGACATTGAATGGCCCAAGATTTTTGGAATTCCTGCAAACTCAGTTCCAAGACGCACTACTGGATTTACCGTTGTCCTACAGAGCTGGTATGATATTACAATTAGACGGCGCCCCGGCACACTTTGCAGTAAATGTCCGAAATTTTTTAAACGAACAATTTACGACGTGGATTGGACGCGGTGGAACGATCGCTTGGCCACCGCGTCCACCCGACTTAACGCCACTCGATTTCTTTTTGTGGGGTACTATGAAGCAGAGAGTGTACGTAGACGTGCCAAACACACGAGAAGAGTTGGAACAGAAAATAATTGATGTCGGTAATGATTTGAGAAGAGACAGGGAGATGATACGACGCTCGACCAGTCATGTATCATTAAGAGCCACTGCATGTCTTCAGTACCACGGAAATCACTTTGAGCAGTTGCTGTTATAAAAAATATTAAAATGAAAATTCTTTATGTGAATGATTAAAATGTTATTATCATTAGTTACCAGCTTTTCTTTTTATTTCTACTTTCCTACAAAATTGAACTATTTAAATGGTCATGTTCAAACTGTTGTAAATCCTAAACTATCTAAGTTAGGTCTAATATTTTAGTGTCTGCCTTTAGCACATACCTTGTACTACTTATTTAAAACATAAAAAATGTAGTTCAATGACCTAATTTGTTTTTTAAAACATAATAACTAAAAAAAACTCATTCTTTTTTTTTCATAAAAAAATTTATGTTGTATTTTTATGAACTGTTGTGATAACATTCTTAACATCAGTTCCTTACCTAGCTTTTTAGCTTTCTAATGACACCTCGTTTGTAAACGTAGGACCTCTAGAAGAGTAGATATGGTCAAACTTGTACGCACACCTACTTTTCGGTAAAATAAATAATTAAAAGTCTGCCATTTCATTATGGTTAGAGAAAACCTACATATAAGGGGTGCTTTATCAATAAAGTTGACCATATTTTATGATATTTAAAACTCCGACACCGCTGACCGGACAGATTGTATAGGTAGATAAATAAAACGATTTTTGTCCCAAAATAAAATTTATTTTTCATTGTTATTCATTTACATCATTTTCATTTGTATGATTTGTTCTGTGGCAATTTTAATTATGCCATAAAAATCTTCATGAATATGTGATCTCCAAAATCTACATCTACCCCAAACTATAGCTGAATAATTTGGGGATGAAATCCCTTGAAAAATTCTCGCAATACTGCGTCCCGTAAAATCACAGTCTTTGTAAGAAGATATTAAAGCACGCACATCAGACGTAACGCGTTCAACATCTAGAGGCCGCTCTGCTAATTTAATGTGCGTCGGTATAGTATCATCCCTCTGAAAATAGCATCTTATAGTCGATTTCATTTCATCAGATTTTAATTTCAATATCTCTTCACTTAAACTTTTGCTTTCAAGAGAGTAATTTCCAAGCTTAGTAAATGCAGTGTTTATTTCTTCTAACTGGTATAATTTTGCCTTTTCTTGGTTAACAACAGAGTTATGAAGGTCATCCAAAACAGCATCTAGTTCTGTTGGAGTTAAATCCCCAGGAGCTTTTATTCTGAACCCTAGAGTATTAAACTCTACTTTTAACTGTGATCTTTTTGTTGGTCCATTTTCTGTAGTCCATTCCAAATTTTTTAAATGGTATTTAGTCATGCCACTTTCCCAACCAATTGCTGCTGCTACTTCTATAACATTAAATTCCAAAATATTTTGCTTAACAATGTCGGGATCTTTCTTATTTTCTAACAAATATGCCATAGCAAGTGGAGCACAGTTTTTGGCTGCTTCAAGAATTTTTTTGGGTCCACCATAAGAAGATATTTTGCACATTGTGTAAGCATTGTTCAGTACTTTAATATATTGTTTAGGGTGAAGTTCAACATAACACAGCAAAGTAGCGATATTTTCCGAAGGCAAGTCTAACATTTCCACAGTACTATCAATAGGTATTCCAACTTCATGTCCTTTACAGCGTCTACTGCCTTCTGTAGTCAAACTTGATGAAGGTACATTTTTACTTCCATTAGTTACACATTCACAGGGTATGAATACAGATTGAAGTAATCGTCGAATTGTAGGCCTGTCAATAGTATTTGCATGGATATGTTTTAAAAGTTCGTTTCTATCAGTATCGCTATTGTTCATAAAAACATGACAATAAGCTGTTAGTCCATCGCGCCCTGCTCTTCCAACTTCTTGAACATATGATTCAAAACTACTTGGCATGTTGTAATGTATTATACATCTAATATTTGATTTATTTATACCCATACCGAAGGCAACAGTTGCTACAATAATTCGTAATGTGCCATCCATAAAGTGCTTCTGAATTTTTTTCCTTTGTGCAGCAGACATTCCAGCATGATAAGCTTCCGAAATGTAGGACATTCTTTTACGTTTGTTGTTTTTTTTCTCCATATTAATTTTATTAGGTTCTTGAAGACAAGATCGCAATATCGCAGCAACTCTTGCACATTCATCTCTTCTTATACAATAGACAATAATTGAGTTAAATGATTCAATTCTTTCTGATGCAATATATGATACTAAGGCTCGATCTTTGTCTTTCTCAAATGAAACTGACAAGATAAGATTATCTGGTAATGTAGGATTTGTTATAACACCGCTTACACCATCAGGAATATTTACATGACTAATGACACTTTGAATTGTCGGTTGACTTGCAGTAGCAGTAAGCCCAAGAATACAGTTCACATTCAATTTTTCCTTAAGAACTCTGCAAATCATAAGATAACTTGGTCTGAAATTGTGACTCCATTGTGAAACACAATGTGCTTCATCAATACACGCAAATGCAATTTTCGGCAAGGATTTGAATAATCCTGCAAATCCATTTGAAGAGTCACCAGATATAAGTGCTTCTGGAGAAATGAGCAGAATATTAATTTCACCATCTTTAAGGCATTGTATTATTTTGCGACGTTGAGTAGGAGGCTGATTAGTGTGTAAGCACCCTGCTTTTAAGAACTCAGGCATATTTAAGACTTGATCTTCCATTAAAGATACTAAAGGAGATATAACTAAGGTTATACATTTATAATACTGACTGTAGACATAAGCAGGAAGCTGATAACATAAAGATTTTCCTCCTCCAGTTGATAAAATTAATAATGTTGACATACCACATAAGATTCTCATTATGGCACTTTCCTGACCAGACCTAAAAGATTTATGTCCAAATTTTTCAAGAATCTCATATAATTCTTTAGGTGTTTCTTGCATGTAATTATCATAAATGGGCTTTATATCTGCACTAGTGGAGTTACATGGTGTATCTGCAAGTAATTTTAAAAACGATTCTGGAATTATGCTAGTAGTAGACACTGACATACTTAACATTTTTTCATCTGAAACATTGTTTGTTTCTTTAGATACCACATTTTGCATATCTTCTAATGTTGGTAAATCATTATCGTCATAACTTTCCAGAGGCAAAAGTGTGTCACCTCTATGTGCAGTGCAATACCTAGCCATGTGTCCTGTCAATCCACATTTAAAACAATTTATTTTACCATTTTTAGGAAATTCCATGCCTGTATGTAAAGCCTTTTTATCTTTCCATTGTTGCTTTTTGTATTTGGAATAGCTTTGTGTTTTTTTTCCACGAACAAAAACTTTTTTTTCTATGTTAATTTTAACAAAATTTTCATTCAATGTACCATTTTTTATTTTATCTTTTAATTTATTTTCTGTTGTGTTTTCTTTAGTTTGAACTAGAGATTTATTATCAGAGTCAATCTTTTTTAAAATATCTGTGATGTTATTGTGTCGTGGTGTTACCTCTTTCTCCAAACCAAAAGGTATATATTCCATTATATCTGGAGGACACTGCTCCTTGTCATTATCAGGCACAATTTCATTTCTAGACTTCTTTTTCACAACACCTTTGATACTTTTTCGTGTTTTCTTAGTAGTAGAAGTAACATTATTGTGATCTATGTTTTCAACTACAGCTTTATTTAAAGAAACTGATTGTGACATGTTTTTCAAACAAGTATCATTATATTTTCTCTTTTTTAAAGCAGGTTTTAATTTGTTGAAGTCAGCATCTTCCTCAGATTCACTGTTTTCAACATAGTCATTTGGTTTATCTATTACATTTGGTACTATTAAATTACTCAATCCAAAATGTAATTTTTCATTACTGTTACTAACAGCATTTACGATTTGTATGTCAGTAGCCCTATTAATCCAGGCTTCATTTACATATCTTACTGGGGGTAAACTTTCTAATGGATGTTTTGTAATCCCGGAACCATTAATATTATTACTATGATTAGACTTATTACAGATAAATGGTATATTAAATTCTGAGCTGTCAAGATCAAGTGGAACACTTTCTTCTAATTTGTTAGTCTTACAGTTTTCAGTCACTGTGTCCTTAATGTCTTTCAACATGGATAAAGATTTAGACAGCAAACATTTCCTTGGATTTCTTAGTGAAAATTTCCTGTAGTGAAATAGTTTCTTAGATAAGTTTTCTACAAAAGGACTCTCTGTGCTTTGTTCTGATTTAGAGACTGACAATAGCTTATGAAGTTCTTGGCCACTTGGAAAAGCTGGTAACAATGTGTCAAGTTGAGAATTAGGAGAACCGGAATCAAGTTGGTCCAAATTTTGCAAATATTCTGGAGAGCCTATAGGTTCGTCTTCGATGTCACAGACACTAAGGGAATTTTCTAGCAGTGTGCTTTTTAGTTGGAAATACTTTTTATATGCATATTTTATCTTTGTTGGAGCTTCTTTAATATCAAATTTGGAGGGTGTTCGGGAGAACTCCAATTTGAACTCTTTTTCCCAGTTTTTCACAATCAATTTACATTTCAGATAAGCTTTGTCCTTTTTGATTGATTCAACAATATCCATATTGATAGAAATATTAAACATACATTAACTTAAAATAACTTATAGTTTTTCCATGAACATTACACACATCACAACAGATATAAACTTTAGATTTCATGTAGGTAATTATTCTTCAATTTGTGTGATAAAATGTGCTCTATTTTCGCTCCAAAACTTGAATTGAGTGACATTGACAGATTGACATTTGCTAATGCTTCAATGCTTGTCCAATAAAGAAAGCCTTCCAAAGAAAAGAGACATAGCCCATACAGCCAAACCACCAATTAATTTTCTTCATCAGCTTTTTAAAAATGATGAAAAACGAATGATAAAATACATACTTGTTTTTAATGATGACGACTCTACTGAACACACTCTACCCATGCACGTACATACACGACCTTATTAAGTAATATTCCATCCATCATAATTATATACTAATTAAATAAAAAATAATTTCTTACGGGTAAGCACTTGGCCTTTAATCCCACCTGGTTGTTGTGATGATAAGTCAAATGTGGAGGCGCACTTGACCGGAATCCTTAACTTCTGAGGCACTGACACTCGAACCTGCTCGAACTGTTGAAAAACAACAGCGCCAACAGTGCTGTTCTCAAAGAAACTTGTTTATATGGCGATATATTTAGTTGCTTTGTTTGGTGCTAGCTAATCAGCCGGCATCGGCAGGCTTGATACCTAAAATCGAAACCAGTTGTTAAATTGTAACGCGACAGCTCTTGTTGCGGTTGATAAGTTGGTATTTAACCGACTCAAAACGCTTAATGATCGCTCGCTTAGTGCAAATAGTGCATTTGGTAACAACTGGTTGCTTTTTTCGGTAATAAGCCTGCGAGCTTCTAACAAGCCTTACCAATATGTACCCTTCCCGTTCCGTTAGGAATCGATCCCTCTGCATCTGAGAACGGTGGATGCGGGTGAACATGTGAACTGAGGGCTCACCTCACAGAATGCTGATTTGCCTACCAGGAGCTATTGTGACGGAGATATGAAATCTTATTTTTGCCTTTAAATTCATTGTACCTACTGGATTCCTGGAAGAAGGATGGATCAATTTCGGTGGGCCCTCAGTCTACATGGATTTTGAGGTTAAAATGTCAAAAATCGCATGAATGTACCGAAAAGATGACCATTCCAAACCAATGTGACAACTTATGTGACAGCTACAAATACATAAAACAATTAAAAAAGATAATTGGTACGAAGATATAAGCAATTATTTATTTGACAATGGGTGAACTGAGGGACCACAAACTAAACTACTAAAATCATCGTGAATCTTGCATGAAAATATAAATTAAACAGTGATTTTAAGTTATTTAGTCATGCCAAATGCCTCATTTACCAATTAACACACGTACTTCAATAGTTTTAGAGAACATTGAAGATTTTATTACAATGGACAACGACTGTAAAGGGTGACCAGATTTAGGTTGATTAATTTAGAAAAACTCGTATTATAAATTTACCTAACTAGAAATAGTCACTGCGCCCGCCCGTAGAGTTATCGGATCTTTACAATAGAACAAGCAACGCCACATCCAAACTACATACTTATCGTATACGTACTTTTAGGATTATCGTCATGTAGTTTAAAAAATGAAATGAGGAGTCTTTAAACACGATCTTTGCAATAGGACAAGCACCGCCAAATCCAAACGGCACGTACCTTTAGGAGTTCATCATGTAGTTTAAAATTAAAGGAAAAGTCAATAAAACACATAATTGTATATAAAATTGTCTTTATTCTTAATCTTTTAATTATTTTTTTGGACTTTTTCATATCATAGCACATGTGACCTATGCTTACCTATACTTGTACATGATATACAAGTTTATAAGGTCACATCTTATCTACTGCAAATATTTTGAGGATAAATTCAACAACATATTTATGTAGACTATTTTTATGAAAAAACCTTAAATTGTTATGTCAATCGGTAAAAGTGAGTGTGTTATATCGTATTTCGTATTCATGTAGCGCTTTGTTGCGCTAGTCCTGCACGCATTTTATTGTAGTGGCACCAGTGCTTGACACGGTTTTCGTCACCAAAAAATAACATAATTTTCATTAAATTTTTACGGAATGACAGCAAGGAAGCAAGATGACCTCCTATTGAGTAATTTTAATCATGGTCACCCTACGTCGACTACAATGGAAAACATAATTAAGTAATTTTCTCTAAAACTATTGAAGTACTGGTGTTAATTGGTAAATGAGGCATTTGGCATGAGTAAATAACATAGAATCTCTGTTTTATTTATATTTTCATGCAAGATTCACGATGATTTTAGAAGTTTAGTTTGTGGTCCCTCAGTTCACCCATTGTCAAATAAACAATTGCATAAATCTGGAGACTTCTTGGCGGGAAAGTGAAGCGTCATGTCTGCGGTTTTGCTTTATTTTCCAAAATTTGTGTTATGTCGAATATTAATGTGAAATAATGGTGGATTATTAACCGTTAAGTGTTCGTGAGTGTGCATAAGTGTTGGCAAATGAAACAAAACAGTGCAACGTCACTTTTCAAATTCTCTCAAGAAGCTCGCATGGGGACTTAGTAAAGCCTCACATCTTTACTGAGATACTCGAGGGGTTGGGGGGTATATCATTTCTCACTTCCCATTTCTAATATCATTCATCATCATCATATATGGAAATATTGTTTATTTATGTATTAGGTACTTGTAAGATAAATTACTTTGACACTGGCTAAATGTGTTAATCGCACGAAGCCATCAATTAAAAAAAAAATTGCTTATATCTTCGTCCCAATTATCTTTTTTAATTGTTGTATGTATTTGTAGCTATCACATTGTGCTATCACATAAGTTGTCACATTGGTTTGGAATGGTCATCTTTACGGTACATTCATGCGATTACGCAGAAAAGACGATTTTTGATATTTTAACCTCAAAAACCATGTAGACCCACCGAAGGCCCACCGAAGGCCCACCGATATTGATCCATCCTTCTTCCAGGAATCCGGTACAATGAATTTATAGTCTAAAACGAGGTTTCATATCTCCTCGTCACAATAGCTCCAGGTAGGCAAATCAGCATTCTGTGAGGTGGGCCCTCAGTTCACATGTTCACGGATGCGGACCACTAGATGAAAAAGGCGGTTAGAATTATAGCATAATGCTAGTCACTTGCTAGTTAGGCAACTTTTGAAACATCTTGAGTCTCCAGGCTTTAGTTGTTGTTACAACAATCAAAACCGTGGTGAATTATGAACCCGCTCTCCCCTCATGCCATTGTTAATGTTGAAAGGCTTGAAAAATAATTCATTCATTCGTAGTGAACGTACACTCTCAAATTCGATATACAGTTGCCTATATAAAATTGATTATCTTCTCTTATTAATTAGTGACTCTGCAGCACTTAATGCCTTGACTACAAATACGAAGTTTTATATTTATGTTTCTATTTATTTTTATTATTGCAGTACCTAAGAAGGTGACACTTCAATGATGCGGAGCGTGTGGCTCATCTTGGCGTGACCACCATCACAAACTGGAAAGGAGATGTCCCAAAATGTATGGAGTCTGGGCTAGGTCCATGTACAGTATACCGATAAATAGGCAAAAATACCATACACAGTATCTAATAATCCTATCTCTCCAAAATAGCTTTGTTTTTTGGAAGGAACATTAACTTAAACTATAAAATTGCAACATTATGTAACAAAATACAATATGGCGGAAGATGACATTTTGATGACGTTTGACGTTTGTCAATTATTTTATTTGAACAAACGAATTTACGTGTTTGTTTAACTGCTTAAAGTATTTTTGTCAGCTTTTAGCAA
The DNA here is from genome assembly GCA_947562085.1 of Eudonia lacustrata. Taxonomy (NCBI): domain Eukaryota; kingdom Metazoa; phylum Arthropoda; class Insecta; order Lepidoptera; family Crambidae; genus Eudonia; species Eudonia lacustrata. Next base: position 12,365,348 of record OX387321.1, on the reverse strand, counting down.
CAATAACAAAAATGATAGCAATAATAAATTACCTAGCCAGCTTTAGGCAACCTTGACTGAGTGACTTTACCTACATAAAGTATAAAAATCAGTGCCGTGTTTATTTCTAACTAAGACTGTCTACGATGGTCTACGAGTTCTGTTTAAATTCATATGAATTTCATTTGACTGGATTGTATGACGAAGTGCCTTACAATACTAACGAGTAACGGAAATAATAATATATCTGCCTGCACACCGCGCCGGTTGTCCGCTCGACCTTTTTCTGTGTGAACTTCAACTTACTTAGTGTCGGAACTATAATTACTTACCTACTAAAACTATTATGTATAAATCAATTTTTTCAACTGTAGAAAGAGGTGTAAATAAAACAACTTAAGTAAAGATACATTGTTTTTATTCATCATCTTCTCTTATTAATATATCATCTAAGAATGAGGCTGGTGAAGTAATAGTGGCCTGATGCCGAGCCCAGCCCAAATACCAGACAATGGTCATAGTGTGAGCACAACAACCTACTGTTCTCTTTCCTGATATACAACTGCAATAATAGCCAATGATTTGCTCATCCCAATTAGTCCCTTGTCTCACCATCAGTAAATATGTATAATATGTTCTTCCTGAATGATGGCGAGACTTTAAACGACCCCTAATTAAAACTGGGTCCTGTTCTTGGGATGAGCTTGCTTGTGATACAACTTCCAGGTGGTCAGATACTTCAACCTGAAATGACCCATGTTGCCTAATATGTTCGCCATAATAGCTTCTGGCTTGTTTTATTTGATATATGCCTAAGGCAAATATTGTTAAATCAGATAAGGTCATTTCAGGGAAGATATCTAACTCTGGAAGTTGAGCATCAATATTTGTAAACTGGGCTCGGAATCGGTTAATTCTATTTTCAACTATAAGGTCATTTCAGGGAAGATATCTAACTCTGGAAGTTGAGCATCAATATTTGTAAACTGGGCTCGGAATCGGTTAATTCTATTTTCAACTATTAGCTGTGCCAAAGTATTAGGCATTTCTTTTCTACAAATTGCTCTATTTAAAATTACATCTGCATCCGGCCTATCTACAATTAAAAGATGAAATGCATTGATAATGCTTGCACAAATCCGTAGGTCATCCATCAGATGGGTGGCAGCCAGGTTAAAATATTCTTGGCGGAATAATTTAAAATCTCTTTTAAATCGGCCATTTACAACCTCTACCACCCATCTGCATAGTGTTACACACCTTGTTTTGTTGGCCTTTATAGTTGACAGCTGAGTCTCTCCTTGTTCCAATGATTCTGGTTTGTATATTTTATAACCCAAAGATTCTAAAAAACTAATAGCATCTCGAAAGCCCCTGTCCAAAATGAAAACGTCATTTGTCCTGAAAAACCTCCTTAATTCCCCATCTTCATTTTGGAAAAGGGCTTTCATAATATTAGCATCTGACTCAGTTGCCGGGTAAGGTCCATATATATTAATAATATATCCATCACTGGCCACAAGTAAAAATGGCTTTACCAAATTACGATATTTATGCAAACTATAGGTTTTTTTTTGGAACAAATAGTTGGTAGATTTTTGAAGGTATATGTATGTTCCATCACAAATAACTATTGTTACTCTCTCATCTCTGTTGCCAAATAAACCCTCAGGTATAACAAGATTTCTATTAATTAAATCGTCTCTTGTTTGGTGGTTTAAACCTAAGTGTAGAGGCACAAATGCATTAATCAGTGCCTCTCTAGCCGCATTTAGTAAACGCGTTACTGAGGATTTACTTAGACACAATAGAGAGGCAATTCTTCTATGGGAGTCTCCAGTTCGAACTTTAATTAAATAGATCCCTAATGCAGTTTGTGGGCATTTGCATGTCAATGCTGGTCTTATTTGATTTAATATAACATAATAGTTTTCTTTTGTAACACCTGTCCAGAATTTAAATATGTTGTCATCAATGTTGTTAATATTTTTAAAATCTAAATGGTGATTCAATTCTTGGACACTCAGATTCAGCATTGACTGCATCTCATTTTTTGAAAAAGTATTGGAAAAGTCATGTTGATCTAGAAACTCCCAATTAAACACTGATTTGTGTTCATTGCATACTCGTGCAGAGTCAGTCACAAATATTTTCTGCTTTGATAAAATTAGTTTCCGAATATAATTGGGGACACGCATTCTTTCCACATTTGTGCATGAGGGCACAAAACAACGGCTGCTGGAATTAGTAGTATGAGTGAACTCATCAAGCTGCATCATAGATGAAGATTGTTGTTGCAGCACACTTTCCTGTTGCACATTTTCTGTATCCACTTGTGCAGTTCTTCCCACATTTAGTGACCAGCAGTTTGTGCAGAGAAGGTGCCCAGATAACTGAAAAATACCAAGCAATAAATACATAACAAATAATATTAAAAGTGTGAAATGTAAATAAAGAAAAAAAATGTAATGCCTACTAATTAAATCACCTTCAACTACATCACAATTACACTGGACCATTGGTTAGAAATATCCGTCTTAAGTAAACAGAATTAAATTATCTATCAAGAGTGAAACATACTATTTACTAAAATAATTATATTTACCTAATTGTCATTAAACTTGTTTTTGGCAATAGAAGCCTTTATAGTAAATGATTAGTGTTTGTTAAACATGGTATGTTTTGTGAAACAATTATAGCTTTCTGTTTGTGGGATGAGAATATGATTGATATCATGTGCACAATAACAAATCCAACACATAAAAAAACAATTACCTCACGGGGATAAATGCTTGCAGCCAATTCGTCTCTTTCTGGCCCACTAGGCAAAGTATGTGTTCGTCTACGAAACAATGACACGCCACATAGTGCACAAAAAACTTCACTATGGCGATTTGCAGAAACTGTATTTTGACGCATCTCATCAATGATCTGAGCTCTTTGTACATTTCTACGTGCAGCAACCCAGCATGCATAACAGACACGGCCTTCTGCTGGAATCTAACAAAAATATATTGTTTATGTTTTTTGCATCAAACAAACATATTAAAATAAAGAGAAGTAGTATGACATAAAATAATAACAAATAGTTAAGATTACCTCTCTGGGAAAAATTCTTGAGATTATTTCACTCCGCTCTGGTCCGTCTGGCAAAGAGTGTCTCCTTGTGCGGGCAAGAGAGCGTAAGCACCATACACATATTTGCAGTAATTGCAGAGTTAACACTGCTTTCTGCTGGCAATGCAGCTTCTTGTTGCTGCAGAATTTGTCTAGCTCTTAACCAACATCCATAGCATACTAAGCTACTGTCAGTTACCTAAAACAAAATGAAACATTAGTACATAATTTCTTATAACTTATGTAAAAAGACTCATTAAAAATAACAAAGTATACTTACGATTCGTGGTGATACACTTTCAGCGATAAATTGTCTTTCACGGTCTGGTAGATGGTGAGTACGCCTTTGGTATAAGGAACTTTGACACCATACACAAACATTTTGATCATGAGGATACTGAAGATCATATTCTTGTACAGAAGTGTCACCAGCTGCAGACATTATTTGCATAATGTTTGCAAAACATTGTTCACACATGGTACTATTTTCATCCACCTTGTAAATAAAGGAATAATAATGGTATTATTATTTTAATTATATAAATGAATCCATAAAACTAAACAAATTATTCTGGCTCACCTCATTGCCTAAGGCATTTTCAAACGTAGAAATTATTTCAGGGCCCATATTCAAAAGTTGATAACATTGGCAATCATCATGTATTTCAGAGGAACACGAAATACAGAGTACCGTTGTCATTTCTAAAACAATGAAGTAATTATTTATTATGAAGCTTTATGAAGTGTGCCCAACTATTTGTCGGTCTACCGTTCAAAAGTCATAAGGGGTTCAAGGTGGCCCCGCCAGGATGAGCGCTCATCTTGGCGTGGCCACCTTGTATCTCTGAAACTACGGGTCGTAGCGAAGATCTGATTACACCAATAATTTGTGGATAATTTGTCGGAATTTGTCGACAAACGCCAGAATTTGTCGGTGCTTCTATGAAAAGTTATATCAACTTCTTTTTTTCCACACAACAACATGTAGGTACAGTCGCGTTCATAAGCATTGAATGATAATGTGAATTAATGAACGAATTAAATGGTGAATGAAGATCGGAACTTTGATGTGTGTACGTAGGTATGTCTGACTCTTTATCGGATGCACATAATCAATGCATGACGTTATTTTATTGCTAATAGATTATTGTACAGCCATTTTAAAAATGTGTTGTCATCTCGTTGTTTCTTGTATTATAGGGTGATATTTAATTTGATTTGGTAACATTTTATCAGCTGGATAAGTTTTGTTAACTGTTAAAAAATCAGTCTATAAAATTATAATCGACAATATTTATGACAGTTGCATGGAGAGTTAAGAAGGTTACGAGAGGTTTAACAAAATAGGGATAACTGTTAACTCCTGTTATAATTATTCTTCTGTTTAGTGAACATGGTTTTTCTTATTTCTTTTAATTCATTAACACGAACCTAAACTTATAATACATAAGTATATACTAGAAGTACCTATATATAATTCACAGCCCTCACCAAATTTTGAAATAAAAATTCACAACTGTGGCATCCCCATCTCTGGCACCTGTTCATGCCCTATTATTCAGAAAGTAAGTAGCGTCAAATACCTCGGTATCATTGTGGACCAGAGGTTGAGTTGGTATCCACACCTAGAACTTGTGATAGGTAGAGTTAGGAAGCTTATGTGGGTTTTTAAATCACTGCGATATGTCATGAGTATGGAACTACAGAACAGAATATATATCGCTCTAGCCCAATCCGTACTAACCTACTGCATCACAGTATGGGGGGGAGCAGCAAAATCACACTTCATAGATCTAGAACGGGCTCAAAGATCTCTGATTAAGGTGATATACCGCAAGCCCTTTCAGTTTCCCACCGAAACCCTATACCAAATATCCGGATTGCTCTCCGTTAGAAGACTTTATGTTCTGCAAATGACACTACGATACCACAAAATGTTACCATTTGACCAAAACAAACTTAGAAGAAGAAGGTGCGATATCGTTGCTCCTACATACCGTACTCGAACAGTCTTTGCCACTCGACAATACAAAGCTCAAGCCCCACACGCCTACAACAAAATTAACCGCTCTCTTAATATTTACCCCTTGCAAATTTATGAGTGTAAGAAAACTCTGTTCAAGTGGCTGTCTGCTCTTAACTATGACGACGTGGAAAACATTTTAGTAAGAATAAATAGAACTTAATAGTTACTTATTAAATAGACTCAGGCACAATGTTGATCAATAGGCACATACACATACATACACGCACACGCACTCACACACACATACACATATTCTCACACACACAACACACACCCTCACACACACACACACTCACATACACACACACACACATACACACACATAAATGCATACACACATTTTCTCTCTAATAAAAATTATCATAACTTTTATTTATAACCAATTTACTTACCACCCATTCATTTAGACTATAAAATTGTTAACTAACCTTGATATAATGTAAATCTAATTAGTTATAATTAAGTAGGAAGAGCGAGGCTTCCCCAACTCAAGTATCTTTTGATTACCTTCTGGGGTGCCCCGGAAACTATATTGTAAATGATTTACAGAAATAAAACACATTTTAATTTTTTTTTTTAATATAATTATGTAAGTAACTACCTAATTCTTATTTATAAAATAACTACGATCGGATATTGATTATGAATGGTTTTAATTTAGTAAAAAAGAAAAACTATCAACCTCAAAGATACATTCAAAAGTGGTAATTGTTGAAGTTCACCTATTATTGAAAGGTATTATATAGATACTCTTTATAATTTAAATTTTTAATAATATCCCACAACAAGAAAGTTTTCAATGATACTAAAACTAAAAATAGTTATTATGAGCAATAATTCAACTATTCCGCGCTTTCATACATAAATCCGTTTACCCATTAAACCTATCTACTATACTAGTGTCTTGAGTAATAAACTTTAAATACCTATCTAAGGTCTACAGACTAGCTCTAGCTCATACAAGCAGTTACATACATATTCACGACTATTGCCTCTAGAGGGTTAGTCAGAGACTAGGCAGTTAGCACCGCGAAAGCTACTACTGCCACAGTCCGTGTTTCACCAAATTACTACTGCACCTGTGTTCGCGTGATAGGTGGTGAGCCTGTCGCCGCTATAAGCAGTTGGATGTATGTATGTGCAGTTCTCAGTCCGTTAGTCGCCTTTTACGACATCCAAGAGAAGGAATGGTGTGACAGTATTCTTAAAAGGAGCCGCCACCACACGGCTCAAAAGTAGTTACAAAGAAAATTAATAGTTAGGTATTTCTAATTAGGTAGGTACCATTTTCCAATTAACATCGATGTCCGACTAATTGCATTTGTAAGAAGTTTCTTTAAAACATCTTCTGTAAAAAAAAAAAAAAAAATTTTTTTCAACATTGGGTGTTTGTAATTTGTTCGCAACAAAATTTGCGTTAAAAATTATATAAACATTCATCTTCTGTAAGTAAAAAGTACTTACTTGCTTTTTATCTACCTAAGTAGGTATCGCGCACAATATACCACTAATATAACTACAAAACAAGTTTAAATACTACTAAATACACCACTGCGAACTGAGGCAGTTCTCTAACCCGCTATTTGTACTTATGTCCGTGCCAAACAATAACAAACATCGCCGTTGATCATTCTGTTTTAGATCATAAAGGTTATTTTGGTATTGAAAATAATGAAACTACTATTCAGCGCCATCTGTTATCTCTTTGAAAGACTACAAGTGCAGCGAAGTGCAATGCTGCCGCGCAATTTATGAACGCAGTAAAGAACAGACAGTTTCGAGAAAATAGATCGTAATGTTAGCACATCAAATATCACAATCGTAAACACAGTAAGTGGTACTTACTGCGTTCATAAATAGTGCGGCGGAATGTTTTGCCTACTTTTTGTGTAGGTATAAGGTATTGTGAACCTTGTAGCGTACGAAATAAAGCCGTTCACACTAGTGTAAACATGTCGTTCTCTCTCGGACATGGATCTCGGAACCCCTGTTAGCTCCAAAGTATTTTTCTAATAGTCGCAGTGTTGTTTATTATCGATTTACATAAAGTTGCTTTCTTTTTACTAAAGTACTTACCTATTTTTCTTAACGATAAATAAAAACATAGGCTCAGTCAATAAACTATGACACTATTAAAAATATTGTGCGAATTTGAATGAGTGACTATGTAGGTACATAGATGTTGTCTGTCACATTATGCAATAATTTTAAAAATATAGAATAGGTAAGTAACTATGGTTTTACTAGTTACTTAATATTATAAAATATGCGAATGTTTGGATGTTTGTTAATCAATCACGTTTTAACCACTTAACGGATAAGGGTGAAATTTGGCTTCCGCCCGCGGTTTCACTCGCGTGGTTCCCGTTTCCGTGGGAATGCCGAGAGAAAAGTATCCTATATGTCCTATTCTAGGTCCAAACCTATTGTACCAAGTTTCATCCCGATCCGGCCAGTGGTTGAAGCATGATTGAGTAACAAACATCCAAACTCCACATTACTAATATTAGTAAGATTTCGTTTCATTTACAGCCATAATGTATCCGATTCATTCTCATATACTTACTTGCACTCACTTATACCTTTCAAGTCGTTTATCCACAATATCAATAAGCTTCATGTACCTACACGATTAGACACGATTGTACATTTACTATGAAAAAAAAGAAGTTGATATAACTTTTCATAGAAGCATCGACAAATTATGGCGTTTCTCGACAAATTCCGACAAATTATCCACAAATTATTGGTGTAATCAGATCTTCGCTACGACCCGCAGCCAGGTGGCCACCTTGTATCTATGAAACTACGGGTCGTAGCGAAGATCTGATTATACCTACCTATAATTTGTCCTTTACCTTTAACCTTTAGTTCCCTTAATTAACTTATTTATGAATAACACATAAGGCTAAAAAATAATTAAAATAATAATATTGCATTTACACTAACATGGATACAACAAGGCTTTTAGGTTTGTTTTAAAATTCCTAATGAATTTTGAAATATGTCCACATCCAAAAATTTGCTATTATAAGTTTCACATGATCGCCTGATAAAACTATTGCCAACGTAACATTTGTTAGATTTCTTAACGGAGAAAAGAAATTTCTTAACACAAACCTTGAGAAGTTTATGAGTGGGGATTGGCAAACATAATGGAGTTTAATACCTCTAAATGCTGTGCAATGACCTTCAGCCGTATGTGGCACCCGATTGAATTTCAATACACGTTAAACTCCAAAGACATAGCAAGATCTACGAAATTCAAAGACTTGGGTGTTATATTCGACCGAAAACTAACTTTTCACGATCACATTGCAGAAGTTGCCAAGGAATCCTACAGAAGGCTGGGATTTGTTTTAAGGATTTGCCGAGATTTTCAGAGTGATTATATCGTGAGGCTTATATTTGGAGCTCTAGTCCGAAGTAAACTTGAGGCCAGCTCATGTGTATGGCACCTGCATAAAAGTACGTACGCTCTGTTACTAGAAAAGGTACAAAAAGCTTTTCTCCGTTGCCTATACATACATGTATCTGTCTAAGTTTCTTTTGGGCTGCTTAGGCTATATTCATTGGAAGATCAAATGACCAATTAATTACTATTTGCAAGGTTCTCCGAGGGCAAATAGACGCACCAGATCTCCACAATGAGCTGTCGCGGTTATTTTCTCCTAATAATTACCGCCGTAGCAGGAGGCACAAATTATTCTCAGTGCCTTTTATTATTAAGTTGTGTAAATTCAAACCCACGTTTGAACCCACCCATTTTAACTTTTATTATTTTGATTGTTTTATTCTTTTGATTAATTTAGTTATGTATATTAATTTTTATATTTTGACTATATAAGGAATATCTATTTAAAATAATGTATAATTTTGAATCTGATTTATTATTATTGTTATATATACATATTTTTTATATTAATTATAGTAATTGGCTGCGGCCGTGTAATTAATTAAATAAATAAATAAATAGTTACTCATTCAAATTAGCACAACATTTTTAATAGTGTCATAGTTTATTGATTGAGTTCACTTCGCTGCACTTGTAGTCTTTCAAAGAGATAATAGATGGCGCTGAATAGTAGTTTCATTATTTTCAATACCAAAATAACCTTTATGATCTAAAACAGAATGATCAACGTTCAATGATGGTCAACGGCGATGTTTGTTATTGTTTGGCACGGACCGTGATAAGTACAAATAGCGGGTTAGAGAACTGCCTCAGTTCGCAGTGGTGTATTTAGTAGTATTTGAACATATTTAGGTAGATAAAAAGCAAGCGAGTGTTTTAATATTTTATTTGCTAACAAAATACCTAGTTGAAATTCTTACTTTTTACTTAGAGAAGATGTTCTGAGAAACTTCTTATAAATGCAATAGTCGACATCGGTGCTTAATTGGAAAATGGTAATTAGAAATACCTATCTATTAATTTTCTTTGTAACTACTTGTGAGCCGTGTGGTGGCGGCTCCTTTTAAGAATACTGTCACACCATGCCTTGTCTTGGATGTCGTAAAAGGCGACTAACGGGCTGAGAACTGCACATACATACATCCAACTGCTTATAGCGGCGACAGGGTCAGCACCTATCACGCGAGCACATGTGCAGTGGTAATTTGGTAAACACAACTGTGGCAGTAGTAGCTTTTGCGGTACTAACTGCCTAGTCTCTGACTAACCCTCTAGCAATAGTCGTGAGTATATATACTAATACTTAAACCCTTTGGCCCCACCGTGACTCCAGAGGTACGGGCGCGCGCCGTGTCGTCAAGCACCGCCCGTGCCTCAGGAGGGACGAGAGCTGTCAAGCGAAACTTTGTGTTATATTGAAAAAATTACGGCTTGGATTTGGATGAAATGTTCTGTGACTTTGGACGTTATGAAATTCCCTTTCTAATGACGTACAAACCGTTCGAATAGAGTGAGTGAACGCGTTACTGTAGCCGACCAAATTCGGACGGCTTTTTTCACTTTTTTAATGTCATTTACTTTGTTCGAATGTGGTTTTTTCAGTTTTTTTGTATAAAAAGAGAGTAAAATAACATCAAAAACTGAAATTAGAACTAATCAAGTTATTATTCATCATAATATCAATGTTATTCTTCAAGTTTTTACATATTTTTTTCGGACCCTTGTAGAACATTTTCAAGTAATTACCGACTAATATACAATATTTATGTATTTATTTTGCAGTTCTTTAGAACCAATAAGCCTTTTGCATCATATTATCACATTTCTAGCTACAAACATTTACCTGAAATAAAGAAATTGGATTTCAAAGACCGTAGATTCGCGCGAAAATTTACGTGCGGCCAATGCACTTTCAATTGATTGAGTTAAATTATTATATTTTTCACTCCTCCTGCTCAAAAAGGCCGTCATTGTGGCGTACCAGAACGAGGAAAAAGTAGCACAAGTAGCATTTCTTCCTCTAGGGGAAAAAGTTTTTGTTTTTTAATTTTTGTCGGTCTGATGACAATGAGCCTACAAAAACGAAGAAGTCTTTAGTCATAAGTAGAATAATCGTGAATATAGACTCGACTTATTACTGTTTCATAAAAAAAGAACAACATTTTATTTTTGAAAATGGAACTAAAATCGGCGATCTCTTTGGTAGAATCTAGAATGCTAGCAATGCGTTGCGGCTACAGAAGAAATAAAAAAAAAGACATTGCCGTGAAATCTTTACAATTTTTCTCTAATTGCAAATTGAATTGGTAGTGACCGTAATTAATTTTAAAATAGTAAAATGTCAAGCCATAAATCTGCCCAATACAAAGACAAATAAGGAGAGGAATTCGTTATAAGTGGAGAATTTCTAAAAACTGTCAAAGCCTACCAAGATTTACGGCCGAGTAGAGTGAGCACGCCGAGATTTTTTATCAACTATCAAAACGGGAAATGCACAAGGCAAGTTATAGGCAAAAATAAATTAAGTAACATGCCAAAAGAGGTCGCCACCTATCTAAATTTACCTAATCTGGAACAGTACACTGGCCACTGTTTCCGAAGAAAATCCGCCACTCTCTTGGCGGATTCTGATGCAAATATAACAACGTTAAAACGCCACGGTGGATGGAGATCCGATCAAGTGACGGAAGGCTATGTCGAGAACTCCATTCAAACAAATTTGATATCACCCAGCGTATCACAGAACGCATCAATATTCTCCCAACTAGCCCACGACTATCGACATCAAGAGATGAGACAACTCAGCTGATTCTCTATCCAGAACATCCGAACGAGGGATCCTCAAACCTGGAACTACGTGTATCTCCCACGTTTACCCCACAGACAACTCAACATTCATCTTCACAGAGGACTGAAATTAAGTTACCGGGAAAAAACATCTCCTTAAATATCCAGAATAGGCTAGTTGACGAAATTTCAATAACTGCTTAATACTTTAGCTTACTATGCCTTTTATCGAAAATAATGGTTTATTTATTTTTAATTGAGCATTTACATTATAAATTTCGCGTTTTAAAAAACCAATTTAAATTTGGCTCCAAAACGCACAAGACTATCATGGCGTCTTGAATGACGTCACGCCGTGCAAGACAAACCAAAGAGCACAAAGTAACTTGTTGTTTACATAGGGAAACTGAGTGATCGTGTCTTCGATAATAGTTAGTTTTTAGCGTATAAAAATGAATTTCCCATATTATAAGTACTGTATAGTGCCCCAGTGTAATAGCACGACTATAAAAACGTCAAACAAGTTATTATTCTAAATAATAGCTCATTTAGGTTATATGTTCCAAACAATGGAGAAATACGGAAAAAGTCAATGATATTTTTTATAGGTCATTGGAAAAAGTGGCTAAAACTTGCAAGAAGAGATGATGCTCATAGTTTATCAATATCAGGTTCAAGAATGTATTTTTATGAAGATCATTTTGATGTAAGTATTTCACTCAACACAGTCTATTACTTAAATTTGAACAAACTAGATGTTTTGTAGAATCTCTATTTTCCAAATAAATACATGAGTTCAGGTTAAGTTGTTTCACTTTTAGGATTAACGTTTTATTTTAGTTTTTTAATATTGTAATGTTACAAATAAACTCTTTTTATTATTCTAGTTGCCAAGTGATATGATTAATTATATGGATGGAGTATCACAAGTGACATGAAACCAGGTTGTATGCCAAGTAAATTTGGATGTCAAGACAGAAGAAAACGAACATGCAGCAGTACAGACAACCATATATTCTAAAAAAACAAAGAAAGATGATAATAGCAGTGTCTGAATGAATCAAAAGAAAGTTGTACTCCAAGTTCTCCTCTAGATACTTCTGATACAAGTTCAAGTATGTATAATAAATAACAAACAACATACTTAAAGTTTGAAATGGCAAATAGCCAGTTATTAGCATTAAAAAGCTATTTTGTTTTTTTTTTTTTTTCAGTTTAAACAGTTGGAGGAAATGTGCCAGAAATGTTATGTCAACAGTCAATAGCTAAATCTGTTCAAGCATTTATAACCTACAAATTCAGATGTAAGGCTGTGCAAACCAATGTGAAATTGATAGATCAGGCATTATCATTGAAACCTTCTGTAACATCGAGGTCCACATACCCATTTAAAACTGTAACCGCTACAAAATCAAGTCCTTCTGTATCTGGTCTAAGCGAAATTGCAAAAAAATATATTTATTGAAGAACATTCAGACAGTGATATTTCTTTATATTACCATCTGTAGCTGCCAATAGTCCCTCACTATCAATGGCTTCACTACAAGTCAAATCATCTTCTGATTGTAGTGAATTAATCAAAGAAGACAAAAAAATAGAATCAACAAAGGCCATGTTGAATACAATTAAAAAAATTGAGAAAAAGCCAAGACTATACAGTCTGTAGTTTTACAATTAGTTGTTACCACTTAATTGATTTAATAAAAGATTGTATATATATTCCCAAACACCATATTTATTACTCTGTTTAAATAAAATAAGATTAGATAGTAAATTTAATCAGTTGTCAGATGATTTTGGAATGACTCCATCGAGTCCATTAACACTCGCCACAAAGGAAGACTACATTTGCCACCCTCATGAATAAAAATGCTAAATCATAGCCCACATCATTATGGCTGTAAAAATATATAATAAATTACCGATCGAATTACATACTGAACCAAACTACAAAGTTTTCAAAACAAATTTAAAAAAGTTTTTGATAAATAAATGTTTTTACACTGTAGAGGAATACTTAACCATGCGATATGTTGATTTGTGATTACGTTTGGTGATCTGGGTAATATAATATAATACAATTTATTGCTTTATTATACAATTTAATTCATAATATAATCTAAGCTTTAATATCAATTTTATATAAATATAGGTATATATTTTTATAACATATTGGATTATATAGTTAATATAAGTATTATTTGTTATACCTATACAAGGTGACTAAGTAATAAGGACACTATAACATTGTAAACACCATCTATGTACAACTTAGTTTGCAAATAAAAGTTTGAGTTTGAAAGTTTGAGTCAAAGTATACCATTTTCTTTATGAGTCTAAGGGTCTGTTTCACAATGTCTGATTAGGAGATACTTAGCAAAGTGAAGTATTTGTATGGACTATCTGTAAGTAAAGGCTAATGGGAACTTGTAGATGGTGAAAGACGCCCTAAGCAAGATATTTAAAAAAAATATACCTATGATAGCCAGTGTCATGCGTCTTTTTACTGTGGAATTAGATAGTGCAATGATTAAAAGGTCCTTACCTATTTCATTCAGGCATAAGTATAATATGCTAAAGCTATCTAAGGCAGTAAATCAAGCTCTGACATGGTCAGAGTACAAAAAGCAAATACTATAAAGTATTTAATATCCATGTACACCAAACTAACTAGTGAACTATACTTCTCCAGGATTCGGAGGCAGAATCACTGACACATGTTTAGTTGAATTGTGTGATTTTATGAAGACTTTAAAAGTGGTATGTGTGTTATGCATGATGGCAGATAGGGGCTTTAAACATGTAGAACAATTTTTAAAAAAAATCAGGTTTTACACTAGTAAGACCTCCAAGTGTTGATAATAAAATAAAACTAAGGAAAACTATAAGATTGTTTTTTTATTTCAAATATGTTAAAAATTCAAAATCATTTATTCAGTTTAGGCTACAAATAGCTCTTATGAACTTCATTATGTCATCAGTTCGCAAATCTACTCTGGGCGGTAGACTTTATACTGAGAAGAACTGGCAAGAAACTCAGCAAGTGTCAAGCTCTTTTCTCCCTTACAGCGTCAAAAATATTGGAAAATGCCCTATCCTATAAGGACACTTTCCATCACAAATAAAAACACAAAATATAAAGGACAATCACACATGTTATAGAAAAACAAAAGAGAAAAATAATAATATTATCTAAGTTTGCAAATTTACATCAGTGACCAGTTAAAATTTTTACAATGTCATAGTACTATAAAAGGGCAAAAATTGTCTAAGAAAAAAAAACAAAGTTAATCTATAGTTAATAATAATAAAAATAATAGTATTCACGAGTAGACCAGCCTCCAATTTTTTAGTTATATATTAGTTACAGTTCTAGTTACAGACTTTGATAATATAACAATGGGTATACATTAATTTCCCAAAAGTTTAATAATTTATTATTAATCAAATTCTCAACATACTCAATATTGAATGGCACACTTAAAATCTCCACATTTTGATTTTCACTATAATCTGGGTAATTTCTCTTTTCTGTTAAATACATCAAGCTGCATTTGTGCATAATATTTTTCAGTAGCTTTCCATTTTTTATATAAATTTTAAATGTGTTAGCATTAACAGGACATTTAATCTCGATTATGCCATCTTCAAATTCGTCTGGGGAACCAGCAATCATTGGATATTTGGAATTTAATATCAGGCCACACTTATTTATCTTTTTCTTCATTTTTTTACCACTGTTTTTCTTACCTCATTTTCTAGAAGACGGTTACGTTTCATAGAAGTAGTGTCTGGAATTTTACCACCTAATATGAGCGATAAAAGTGTGCCATCAGTAGTTTACATCTGCTAACTTCAAAGGCTTTTGAAGCCGTAATTCAACCATACCTTAGTTCAAATCATAGGCTGCTCTTAGATTGTTCTCTTGTTCTTCAACTCTCTGTATTAATGAAGGTGATATGTGAACTTTTTATAAAAATGCATCAACACATTTCTCTTTGAAATTACATATCAGTTGATGCATGGAGAGAGCCTTTTCTTCGCTTTGACAATAAGTGGTTTGATATTTTAAAAGTTCCCAGTTATTAATTTTTTTCTTAAATACCTCTTCCAAAAACTTCATTGAAACAGATGAATTTGCTGGCAACATGGGCCTGCCCTCGGACAAGTCTTTTGCTGTCATATATTTAAGGCTAGTACCGACTCTAGACAGTTTAGATTTTCTCCAATGACATTCCACCGAAGTGCATGATGGTTCCTCACTTCTGCGATGAACCCAAATAAGAAATGCTATTGCGTGTTTACATCCCCGCTGTGAAGCTACGCAGTCTTGACATTGAACGGAGATAATAATATCATCTTCATCAACAACCAGTGTGCATCCATATAGTATTACATGAACCTTGTGTTCAGGACATGTTTTGCACTTTACAGTACAAAATTTACCGTCACATGGACATAACTTATGGCGTCATCTCCATATGAAGCTCGCGAAGACCTGAAATTATACAAGTTTGTTACTATTTTGCATACTTTGTAAATCTAACCTCAAAATTAATAGGTATCAATTATCTTGCAAAATGTACGTCAAAACATTAAGTTATTGTGTACCGAACTGAAATATTACATAGCATTTAAGCTTAATAATTAATACTTTATAACATTACTTATGTTTACTTACAAGGAAGTTTTAACATTGCGAAATTCAGATGAGCAGAAGTCACTGTTCGACGCGAAAAAATTTCCAAGCATAACGGCATCGATTCTGGGCAAATTATTACTGTCGGCTTTGCTGAATTCAGATTCCATGGTGAGTTCTCTCAATTAGAACTAGCAAAAATTGTATCAACTTGATATTATTTGCTAAAAACCAAAATTTAGTAAGATAATTAACGATACTCGAACAACTCGAAACGTCAATGACATTGTTTTATTGTCTTGCACGGCGTGACATCACGGCTTTCTGATTGGTGTTCACTGTCACGTGACTAAAAGTTTATTTTTACGAAATTTATTTCTCTAAAATATTATTAATCTTTAACGCTTTTAACAATTAAAATTGTTTGTTGTCTTCTCCATGATATAATTAATCATTATAAACCCCTATCCATTAAATTCATTCATAGTGGACACAAGCCTATTGTACAAATTGTACATTTAATTTTTAATAAAATAAAGTCTTTCATATTGTATTGGATTATTTTATTTTCTCGCAATCGTAGTGAAAAATAAAGTGTAACACACGGCGCTAAAACCCATTAAAACTCGGTTTCTATTTACTCCCTCGCTAAAGCTCGGGAGTAAAACTACCTCGTATATAATGGGTCATTTTAGCTCCTTGTATAACAATCTACTATTCTATGGAAAGTGCATTAAAAAGTATACACGATCGTTTGTTATTGATCATAGCTTCATAGAATTATATTTTCATAGACTGTAAAGCAATGTTATTTTATAATGGAATATTTCTAGCAAATGTACCACTGCCGGGCAGCCTAACATTTATATAAATTTATAGTTTATGGCATCTTCCAATATTCTTATTTCTTTGTAGTGAAAATTTAATCCAGATTCTGAAACAAAAAACAGAATGAGGATTAGTAGACGGATAAATTAACAGGGACGTTTTGTCTGAACTAACTCAGTAGGGCCGGGTCGCAGGAGATACGCGCGGGGCTTGACAGTTATCCGCGCGGTGAAACGTCGGATTTGTAGAGGTGAGCTAAAGTCTTTAGAGTGCTGTAGATATAGCCATGTCATAGATAAATAAAACTTATCCAGCTGATAAAATGTTACAAAGTCAAATTAAAATGTCACCCTATTATACAAGAAACAACGAGATGACAACACATTTTTTAAATGGCTGTACAAATAATATATTAGCAATAAATTAATGTCATGCATTGATTATATGTGCATACGATAAAGAGTCGGATATACCTACGTACACACATATCAAAGTTCCAATCTTCATTCACCATTTAATTCGTTCATTAATTTACGTTATCATTAAATGCTTATGAACATGACTGTACATGTTGTTGTTGTATGGGAAAAAAGAAGTTGATACAACTTTTCATAGAAGCACCGACAAATTCTGACGTTTGTCGACAAATTCCGACAAATCCACAAATTATTGGTGTAATCAGATCTTTGCTACGACCCGTAGTTTCAGAGATACAAGGTGGCCACGCCAGGATGAGCGCTCATACTGGCGTGGCCACCTTGAACCCCTAATAACTTTTAAACGACGGACCGACAAATTCTGAGATTTCATGACAAATTCTGACAAATTATCTATAAGTCAGATTTCCATTTGGTGATGGTGGCCACGCCAAGATGACCCACACAATCTAAACTAAATTTTATACATAGCTGTTATGGCATTTATATCCTTATACTTGTGGTTTATCTTACAGGACTAAAGATTAGTTATTATTCTTATTATCATATTTTTTATGCAACTTTCAAACATTTTTCCTGTGATTACCACGTTTGTATCTTCTAGTAAAGATATGAATCCAGGCTATCGACAAACTAAGCGTAATCTACGATAGTCCTCTCAAAGAATGGTTAATAAAAATACTTCTGCTCAAATAAAATCCAAATACTTAGACCAATTTATGTATTATCTATTAATACAATTATGTAAAATTAAATATTATTTTAAAATTCGAATATAGTGTAGCTTACAATTATTGGCTAGCGGGCATCATCAATAAAATATTTTACGATAGGTACTTTGATAATATTATGAGCAATAGCCAGTTCAAAACTTAAATTCCTTTAACTTTAATATATCTACATAAGGTATATAATTTACTTAAACAGTGATCTTACATATAAGCTATAGCTATATAAGTAAGTGTATACATACTGTGTGAACTAAACATCAAAGTACATACATTAATAAATTATGAAAATTAAAATAACATTTAAAGTTAAGTTTATATAAAAAGAAAAATTATGCGGTATTACCGCAGTTATTATTAAAAATTAAAAGTATATTTTACTTGAAGATGAAAAATGTGCGTAATTTTACCGACTTTACATCTTCTAAGACGCAAAAAAGGCTACCACCTGATAAATAAATTGCATCAATGTCGCAAAAAAAAAATTATAATGGGATAAGCCCTAAAAATATATACATTCATTCAGAGATGCCCACCGCGTGCCTCCAGCAAGCCTTTCTGCTGTTCTAAGTACATAATATTTATCTCACAGCTAATTAAAATAAACTAACTAAAATGACAATATTTATCTTATATTTTCAACATAATAAAATTATTAAGGCTGATTTACACAGGTTTAGTTAGTGGCGTGGCGCTGCCAGTGAGACACTGCGTTGAATAATAGATCCCTGCTCTATTCGCGCTATCTATTGTATTGAATGTTACATGGTAGCAGTACTGCGTAAACGTAACAGAATTGACTTGCTCCAGTAAATTGCCTAAATGTAAAACAACCAGTACGTACGCATGCGAATCTGTAGAGCGAGGCCCTTAATCCAGCGAAAGAGCAAAGGACGTGAGTGGCTACATAACATCCATGATTTATACACACGAAGGTACATATCGTAACATAAGGCCGGCCGCGTTTTGAATGCGTTCTCGTATAGTCGACAATGAAATTGCTTTACCACCTTAGAAGTGAATTTTGTTTGCATTTATTAAAACAACAAGTTCTATTTTTGTTTATGAGACCAAGTGACAGATACGTTGTCATTATTGACAATGAGCCTTAGCGACATTTTATTGTAATGGAAGTTTTTGTCAAAAGTGATAAAGCAATTTCATGGTCGACTATACAAATTTGAGTCGTACGTTATTGTCGTGCGTGTATATAATGTCAGAACTATTATTTCTTGTGACAGTGTGCGAGGTACCCTAGATAGTAATCGGAGCATCGGTATGTATCCTGCGTATTCGTACGTGTTTGTGCGACTCAAATTCGTACGAAAATGCATACAAAGTGCGGCCGACCTAAAAAGCACTTACGCGTTAGCTATTTATTGTAAAGGGATTACATAATTATGTTACGACTTTTGTCGTTTAAAATAAATAGAATTAAGTATTTATTCGTTAACATAAAACATCGAAAACACTTATTGAAACATGCTTTGTACCTACAAAGGCTAATTTAGTAGTCATGAGATATTGCAAATAAAACATTAAAATAATTTAAATAATATCCCTTAGCTTTAATTGAATTACAAACTATAGTTTTTTTACTGTTTATAAACAGCATGAAAACATGGGTATTTTACAGTAGTTTAAAACAAATTTGCTTGAAAGGTAATTTAGTTTATCATGTTAAATATTATTGATAATATAGGTAGTATACTACAATAAATTAAACTAATGACAGTTTTACAAATAAAAGCACCATAACTATTATTATTCGAATCCTTAATTCGAGATCCATACTACTGTAAACCGAAACTTAACAACTTGTATCAATAATCCCTTAAAACAGAAAAACTAGATTAATTAATTAATATGGATTGAATGGTGTTATAAGAACGAATAAATTACAATGATCTCGAAATAAGGATTTCGCTCTAGATATATTTTTTGTAGTACCAAAACAACATAACAGAAATCAATAAAGTTTTTTTTGATCTTTTTTTTTTGAGACAACAATTTAGGAAAACATTAAGCACGTCTACTGTCCACTACAAACGGAATCGTGTTCCTTGTGCGACAGTGATCTTGATGAGACAAGACATTCACACACAACACAGAATGTTTTTAAATGTACAGATACATTTGGTGGTAAGGTCACACAGAACCCGTCTGGTTGACTACCACCTTTATAGCTATTTCTGCCGCTAAGTAGCTATGTCCTGCATAGCTCCGGTTTGAAGCAGGGCTTGATAACGTAACGTTACGGTAATGCAGGTCTGTATGCCTATGTGCCGGCTTAGATAAATATATGAAATGTGGAATAAATATACACCACGTTAAAACTGATGATCTCGCTGTGTACCATTATTGCCCCGAAAGTGACAGCCGTAACTTTATTAAATGTAAATTTATGGGAAATAAGTACGTTATCGCTCCACATAATAATATGGAGAAGTTGCAAATGCGTGTACGCATTAACTGTAGCTACACCCCTAAATCAAATTAAGACAGTGCGCATATATACATTTTGTGACAAATATTCAGCAAACAGCAAAAACTTCTCCATACAAATCAAATTATTTAATGTTTCCAATTATTATTCAAACCACTTAATTTATTGATCAATACTATTTAGGTTTTCCATATAAAAAATTGAATCTTGTACACTCTTGGCTGGCGAGTGTTCACACACACCTTACAAGTTTTCAGTCTAAAAGTTCTTCAGTTACCTAGTCACGCAATGGCCTATATAAGGAAACATAAAGAGTACATCAACTCAAATAACTTACAATGACTGATGTTGTAATATTAACTTATTGCAAAGGGTACATTTCTTAAGAAATTATGTCACCCTACGTCTCAACAATGTTTTTGTATATCGTCTTTGCGTTCCACTATATCTGCCAATGAGTATAATTCATATTAACACTTACTTTGAACACACATGTTACACGGACAACGATACAAAACTATTATATTGTGCGATATTCCGCTTCAAGATGTCAGCACACAAACCCAAAACTCTTTCAAACCTGTAACACGAAAAGTTACGTTTTATCTTTGTAGAATTGAGCAGCATAAGTAATTAAAACACGTTGTAATTGAAGTGAACGTTACTTAGACTCTCAGGTGTTTAAACGTTACATTCATATTGTAATAAAAAAATATTTTTAAAATATGTATAATAATAAGCATAAACATTATTAAATGTTTATGCTTATTATTATACATATTTTTAAAATAAAACAATATTTTGTATCAATACTTAATACTAATAGGCTAGAGAGTAGCTCAAGCTGCAACAGGCTACTAACACAACCACATCCGTCATTAACGCGCCATTTCATTTTAGCATAAGAAGTTTTTGCGCGAACTCAATCACTACCTTGACGCATTTTAGCGGCACTGCGAAGTAGTCGGAGGCGGCTGGTGGTTGAGGCTATGGACGCGCGGCGTAGGTGTTACCAGGCGCGGTCCAGCTTGACGTACTTAAGCAAGCAGGCGGCGCGCATGGTGGCGGCGCGCGGGCGGTCGAGCAGCAGCGCGATCTCGCCGAAGTAGTCGGAGGCAGATGGTGGCCGCGGCTATGGAAGCGCGGCGTAGGTGTTACCTGACGCGGTCCAGCTTGACGTGCCGCATGGTGGCGGCGCGCGGGCGGTTGAGCAGCAGCGCGATCTCACCGAAGTAGTCGGAGGCGGCTGGTGGCCGCGGCTATGGACGCGCGGCGTAAGTGTTACCTGGCGCGGTCCAACTTGACGCACTTGAGCGGGCCGGCGGCGCGCACGGTGGCGGCGCGCGGACGGTCGAGCAGCAGCGCGATCTCGCCGAAATAGTCGGAGGCGGCGAGGCGGCCAACCTCCACGGCGTCGCCCTGCCCACTACGCTGCTGTAGTACCACCGCACAGCCTGACGCAAAATTAAAAGCAAACTATTTTTTTTATTCGTTTAAAATTTAAATAAGTATACTTACAAAAAAATGTAATTTAAATAATATGTAGTGTTAATTCCGCTAACTCACTCGTTTATACAGCTTGGATGCAGTACGCATGCACCGCCCTCCCGCCCGCAAAAAGTATGCACATGCAGGAGATACAATGCGTGCAAGCGAAAATGCACACCAACACCGATACCCGACACGTGTTTCGCCCCTCCACGGGGCATCCTCAGGAGCTGTTGACTGGTCGAGAGCTGCGCACCGACTGTATTAATTACTGTGTGAATTAACACTACATATTATTTAAATTACATTTTTTTGTACTATGGATTTCCGCAAAATAACGCCTGATTCCATTAATTATCTTAAGTATACTTAATTTTTTTAATCTATTTTATTTGTAAGAAGTTGCTAAGGTACCTACTACCCGACGACGTCTATCTTTTGGCAGTGGAGAAGAATGAGCGCAAGAATGTGTCACAAATACCATGTAACAATGACAAAGCGAACATCTTATATGACAATCTATTCGAAATAATCAAAAAAGAGTCTAATAACAACTTTACTCAAAAAATAATCAAAGTAGATAAGTCTAAAACTAAATTCAGTGATTGGGCCACAGCTGGCATCTACAGGAGTAGAAATAGGTTGTATAAATTCAAGTGTAATTGAATATGTTAAAAATTATTTAAAAATGTTCAAAAAAGTTTGTTCCATAGCAAAGGTTAACTACAATCGGGCAAAGATTGTGAATTCTAAAAATAAAATAAAAGACACTTGGAACGTCATTAATAAAGAAACTTGTAAAGTAAGGTCTCGTAATCGTATACTTGAACTCAAAGTCGATAATGCTTACATCGATGGTGATACGGAAGTGGCAAGCGCGTTCGAAACATTTTTCTCAAAAATTCCACTCATTACATCAAATAAATTAAATTCTTGTAAACATCTTGCCCAGTCTCTTCTTGTGTCGAGTGTAAAAATATGTAATATTGATTCAATTTTCACTATATTGATTCTGATATAATAATAAAAGCTTTTAGAGAACTTAATACAAAAAAAAGACCGAGGATCTTTGGGGTATCTCCACTGATATATTAAAATCTATAATATCTTCTATCGCGTCTATTTTAGCAATAATATTTAATAAATGCGTTGATGAAGGTGTATTTCCAGATTTAATGAAGTACAGTAAAATTATACCGTTATTTAAAACAGGCGATAAAAGTGACCCATCTAATTTTCGGCCTATATCCATACGGTAGTATGGATATAGGCCGAAAATTAGATTTAGCTCTTAGAAAAATTAAAAAAAAAATACTTTTAATAATATGCTGTCACATTTTACAATTTTCGATGCATGTTTTTTTTTTTTTTTTGGAGAGAGACTGCTGATTGCCGAGGGGCATTTTCAGCTTCACCGGGCTTGTTTTAGGGGCGGCAAGGTACGTAAAGGGTACCTCAAGCCGTGTTGAAACGAATCACCTTCGGAGGATTTCTAGAGGGGTACGGCATCGCACACTTAAAAGTACGCGTCCCCGTGCCCTTCCAGAGTCTCCGAAGGGTTCGGATCGGATCGGTTCGATGCATGGGAGCAGAAACAGGATGCGATAGGTATCTTTTGTGATTTATCGAAAGCTTTCGACTGTCTCGATCACGAGACTTTATTGTTAAAAATGGAACATTATGGTGTCTCAGACAACTCACTTACCTTATTGAAATCATACCTCACTGGCAGAGTTCAAAAAGTTAATGTTAACGGTACCGATTCTTCGGGCGCCCCGTTACTTATGGGGGTGCCCCAGGATTCAATATTAGGACCTCTTTTATTTCTCATTTATGTAAATGATCTACCTACTACACCGAAGATCTTTGTGAGATAGTATTATTTGATGATGACACATCATTGATTTTTAAAATTGATAGACATAGAGCAATATTTGACGACGTAAGTAATACGCTCTCTCAAATATTACATTGGTTTACCACTTATAACCTGCTGCTTAATGAAAAAAAAACTAAATGTGTGAAATTCACGATGCCCAATGTGAAGCAGGTTAATACCAGTATCACTATGAACGATGAAATAGTTGAAATAGTTAACTCGACAGTTTTCCTGGGTATTACCTTGGATCACAAATTACAATAAACGATATTTTCATAAATATACTGTGAACCCCACAGTATATTTATGAAAATATCGTTTATGTTTATAAAAACTTAGATAAATTCGAAAAAAAAGGTAATACCCATAATTTTAACACAAGAAATAAAAACAAACTTGCCGTTCCAAAACTTAGACTCAATAAGGTCGGTAATTAATTTGTTGGGAAATGTAAGACAGAAATAAAACAAGGTCTAATGAAAAAGTTACTATAAAATTGATGATTATTTTAATGATATGTGTGGTCATCTTAGTCTGCTCGCCTGCACATGCTTAGAGCATTTAACCAACCGGAGACGCCACTGTCAGGCGTTCCCCTCTGTCAAAAGTATATGACCGCCGCCGGTCATCCCGGTTATATAAAACTAGTTCCCGCGTGTTTCAGCGTCATTTGCAAATCACGGTGCATGCGTTAGGACGTAAGCAAAAAATGCCAAATTGCAGCGCGTTTTCGTGTAAAAAGCGATCAGAAACGTCGAGTGTACAAAAGAATAACGTTACTCTTCTTCTGTTAGTATTATTTTGTGATAACTGATAATATTATTGAATAATGCACTAAAGGACATGGCCAATTTTTCTATGGACGTAGATGTAGTTAATAACTTTCAATTACAGCAATGTTTTATAGTGTTTCAAGCACTGCGTGTTCTCGTTATCACAATACACAGATAAATTAAAACATATGTGAAAGCTGTAAGCACAGTTTAACCTGGGGTGCAGTTTATAAACCCCAAGCATGATCTTAAAATTAAAAATTAAAAAAGTACACTAATACATAGTGTACTTTTTTAATTTTTAATTTTAAGTAATTTTAGTAAAATGGTAGCGAAGACTAAGACATAAGGGCAGGTAAGAGATTTGGTAATATTTTACGAAACAGCCATTAAAACCACCAGACAAATTAAGAAGTCATGAAAAAATTTAAGCTATCTCTAATTTACCTTCAACAATGATGTAAAAATCGTTCCCCGGTTCGCCTTGCCTGACTATTATTTCGCCGTCAGTGAAAGACACTGGTTCTAACGCATCTGCTACGGTCAGTCGCTCCCATTTCTCTAAGCTCTCTGAAATAAAATGGGTTGATTTTTTTTAGTCCAAACTATTTGATTTGGATTTGGGTAGCCGGACTTTTTTGGGCGGTGAGAAACTAAAGGTTCTTCAAGGCGTACCTAGTTATCGAACATCCTCAGACAGTTTCGAGAGGGGATGTAGGGCAGGGCAGATCATACGTCACATTTCCATATTAGTCTAAAATATAAATTATTACAACATAATTACCATTATAATAAAATAAAATTTTCTTAAATTTTTACCTAGTATAGACACCCGAGACAGGAACTCGTCGTACATTCGCCGCTTTCTTATAGTGGAGCCCATAAGGATTCGGCGGTAGGAGTCTCGGTCGAGGCCCCAAAGCTTGAGAGGCGTGCGAGCGCGCACTGTCGCGGCGCGCGGCGTTCCGTAGATAAGGGCTAGCTCACCAAAACTGCCACCCTCGCCAATCGTCGTCACTGGCTCTCCATTAACTAAGACCTTATTTTAAAATAAAATTAAAAGATACATTAATAATCATAAAACATTGAAAAAAAAACAAAAATATTTAGTAATTGCTCAACATACTTCAACGTCACCAGAATCAATAATGTAAAAGTTGTCGCCTTCATCACCCTGTCTAATGACTGTCTCGCCTGGAAGACATTGTACTGGAAACATAGCATCGAACATGTCTGCCCGTTCAGACTCGTCGAGATGAGTAAACAGCACATTCGATGCAATAGCTCGGGATAGAGCACCCATTGTCTTGTAATCTTTTGGCACCACCTGTGAACAAAAGAATGTAGTTTGACTCTTAGCTAAAGTATACAGGGCGGCAAGGGCTGATTTAAGGGGGGGGGGGGCGGTGCACGGGGCCACGTGCCCCCCTCCAGACGGTATTTTAGTGTACTGTGGAGATTCCATAGTGGGAAACACTGTAGTGCCTACTTAGAAGCAAATCGAGAGCTCTATTGTTTTGACACTTTCATAAACCTTCCATACATACATACTTGAACTTGTAGAAATAAACTTGATGTATGATACTTTATGTTAATTTCTAACAGTTATTGTTGATTTTTTTGCCCTTCCCCCCTTGTGCCCCTCCCAGAAAAAAATCCGGGATCCACCCTTGCAGGGCGGTATGCAAAGGGCAACCTGTATTCCGTGGGTGTAATACACCCTATAAAAAAACCACTATTATTTATTTTATCACTTTAAAAACACTGAAATTAAAATAGGTTGTATTTTTCGTGATAATTAGTTTGATGAAGACAATTGTAGGTCAAATTATAACATATTTAGTCTAATTGAGCACTTCATAGAGATTTGTAGGATTAGAAAAGTGAAGAGGTGACAAAGCAGAGGAGTCTCATTAAATTAAAATTCTATTGTGTCTGTATTCACAGCGGACAACAGGTTAAGGCAATTTCTTTCTTTTTAACTTTATTGATAAAAAATTAGGTATGAAAGTTAATATACTCTTAAAACAATCAGAAAAGTTGGATCTTATCCTACAACAAATGAGTATGTTAATCAACCTCATAACGACCCTAGTCACAAAGATGTCGCAATGACTGCCCTCAAGATAGCAACGTGGAACCCAGCGGGGCTATCTCCAAATATAAAAGAGGTAGAAGTTCTGTTACATACCCACAACATAGACATACTACTAGTGCCAGAATCCCATACAACCGCAAACAACATTGTGAAGATACAAAATTATAACATTTATTCCACGGACCATCCAGACGGCACTACACACGCCGGAGCGGCAATAGTAGTGAGGTCTAGCATCAAACACTACGAGCAGCCTCAGTTCAAGACTGTGTACATACAAGCAGCAACCATCGCAATAGAAGTTCGAAATGGAACATTTAACGTGTCTGCCATTTACTGCCCTACAAAACCTATGCTGAAGGAAGAGCAATATGATGAATACTTTAACACCCTAGGCATCCACTAGAAGGGACTATCCACTCTTTTCCACCATGTAGAGACATGTCTAGATGCCAACTCTAATCACGTTCCGGTAATACTCATCGTTGGCACCACGGTCCTGAGAACTGAAAGGAATCTCAAACTCTACAACAAGTAGGGCATGCAGTACCGGTTTACCGGTTTTGATTTTTACCGGTAAACCGTCCATATTGACAACCAGTAAATTACCGGTAGTATAATCTAAAACCGGTATTTTATCGCTTAAATTGGTTAGCTTAATATTCTCTATTACTGTTTGTTAGTACAGTATTGTTAGTCTGCGTGGAAAAAGTTAAATGATTCAGTTAAATTTATTATTTCGGTATTCATTCAATTAAGTCCATGTGTTTTTTTTATGCTATACTTATTATTTCATATTTTTGCGTCGTGATGGCAATATTATCATATCACAAACAAAATAAAAACAAAACTTTCGGCATACTATCCCTGCACTGCGCGCGCCGCCGGTTTGCTAAAAAAATAGAATCGATACAAAATGAATGTTTTAAAATAAATATAAATAATAATAGATAATGTAATAAAAACAAAGTACTAGACTAAAGAAATTGAATTCAAAACAATTATGTTCGAAAAAATGGTTCCACATGTCTGATTCAAATTCAAAAGGTCGCAAACTCTATAACCAACTTTGAAATATACTCCATTTATACTACAAACTACACTTCACACACGATGACACGACATATTTTAAAAAGTCAAGATTATTAATTTCTTGCATACATTTTTCACATGAAATGCATGTATCTCACATGAAATGCATGTATCTAATGTTGTGCCCATGTTGCGGTTAAATAGTGGAACTATAATACAAAATCGAAGGGTTGCATATCAATGAAGTCGTTTGATTAAGCAAAGCAGTGCTTGGAGCAACAAACAGGTTTCGCAATCGCTAGTGCACTTCAGTAGGTAGTAGGCAGGCAGTATGCGCAATTGCGCGCGTAGAACGTAAACAAAGATATAAAAGGGAAATGTTCAGTTTCGGCTTTTCTTGAACAAGTTATTTCATAAAATGTATTTTTACAGTAAAATATAAATAAATGTAATAAATATTTCTTTAATACTGTTGTTGCCGGAAAGTAAATATCTAAATGAATTAGTTTTAAAAGTATTTTTCAAAGGAAAGTCACACCATTAATTCCTGTGTTGCTATAACAACAAATATAGAATAAAAATCTTTAATTGGTATTAAAAAATCTACAACTATTTGGATATATCTACCTTATAGCTTTCTAAAATGTATACTAGGCAATAAAGTAAGAATATAGTTTTTGATGTTTTAATTATTGTTTGTAAACATTCACTGAGCAGATAGACTATTTTCGTCGCTTAAACCTTGCCAAAAATTAATAAAAAAACTTGATTACAAAAATATGTTGTTTTATTTATATTTGAATCTTAGCCACCTCCAACGGCCGGACTGGCGAGAAGTGGCTGAGGACAGAGCAGAGTGGCGAAATCTCGTGTCGGAGGCCAAGATCCACTTCGGGTCCCTGAGCCAGCGCAGTAAGTAAGTAAGTATTTAATTTTGAAAGTTTGAAATGGATTTAAAAAAACAAGATTTAATTTCTCTAAAAATTAAGATAAAGAATACGGTAAAAAAGCTTTTTAAACATCTCCGCAAAAAAAAATACTTACTGGTAATACCGGTTTACCGGTAAAAAAATTGATACCGGTAAATTCAAATTAGCCGGTAATTGCAACCTTTAACAACAAGCCCACAGATATTTTTTTTAAATTTATTTTGCCAACTTTTCATTAATTAATAGGTAAAATGAACGTTTTTACAACTATTAACTAGTACAATTACAAATATGAAATTCTAATTCATCACAAACACTACAATTTTCACTTGTTTTTATTTCGTATATTGGCACCTCTGACAACAGTCTCCATATATTTTATTAGGCTATTTCTGTATTGTTTATTCCCAATTATTGCTTGAATCGAATTTTTGTTAACGAGACCATCTATCTTTTGTTCTTGTTTCGCCTTGGCGTTTATTGGGCATTCTGTTAATAGATGTAAGATGGTCTCGTTAGCATCTGTATCACAGTTGTACAACGGGCTCTCCTTACACTTGAAGCGGTATAAGTAGTTAGTCAGAGAACCCGCCGTGCCCCGTCAGTGCTTGGAGGAGGCCGTTTAGGCTCATTTTCCTGACAATGTTGTAGGCTATTTTCGCGTCTGGGAAGAACAGTTTAGTGGTGTCAGCAGTGTTTTGGGTGTGGTACCTTTCGTTCCATATGTCAAAATATGCTTGGCGAATGCATCTCCTGACATATGATACTGGGCACTGGTCGTAGTCTGGCGTTCTCCTCAACTTTAGGGCCGCCTCTTTCGCGAGTTCGTCAGCACGCTCATTCCCAGGCAGACCCGCATTTGCCTAGATCCAGAACAAGAAAACTTCCTTGTTTTGTATCGCAACCAAGCCCAGGTTCCGCCTTGTCTCTACTGCCAGGGGATGAGGAGACTTGATGTTGGTGACTGTCTCGAGTCCCGCTCTAGAGTCGCTGTAGATGCCGAAAAAATGCGCACAGATTGGAACTTATTCCGAGAACTGGTCGAAGAAAGAATTGATCTCAGAATACCATTGAAAAGTGAGTCCGACACCGAGGGTGCTGCTAAAAAGATGACTACAGTTATACAAGAAAGTTGCTGGAACTCAAAACCAGAAGTCGCCGAACGTCCACTTCAAAGTAAAGTATACTCGGAAATCATTCGGTCAAAAATCATGGAAAAAAGAAGGCTAAGGCGGGTATGGCACACAAGTAGGTATCCAAGTGACAAAATCGCTCTTAATAAAGTGATCCGAGAGTTGAGAACACTCATAGCTGAGGCAGATGCTGTCGCCTTGAATACATACTTGGGAGGTCTCACAGCCTCAAAAACATCCGACTACTCTTTATGGCAAGCCTGTGCAAACATAAACCGACCATTGCATCACAAACCACCTCTCCGGAGCAAAAATGGAAACTGGATTAGAACAGAACAAGACAAAGCTGAAGCATTTGCAATAACTCCAGACTAAACGCGGATGAATCAGACATCGATTTCGTTCTGAATCAAGACCTTCAACTAGACCTACCATTGAAGTGGGTAACGCCTAGAGAAATATGCAGGAACATCCGCTCAATGGATAACAACAAAGCTCCTGGATATGATCTCATTGATAAAAAAGTTCTTGTAGAACTCCCTCGTAAAGGAATCGTGTACCTCACTATGTTTTTCAATGCCATCCAAAGAGTGGGTCACTTCCATTCCATCCATTGTGGATATTTGGAAGGTATCACAAGTGGTTATGATCCATAAGCCTGATAAACCGGAACACGACGTCACCTCTTACAGACCAATCAGTCTCCTACCAAATCTGTCTAAGTGTACAAGAAGTGTCTACTCCAAAGAGTGTTAATTGTTCTCAACGAAAAATCCATTGTTCCTGACCACCAATTTGGATTTCGAAAAGAACACGCCACCATAGAACAGGTACACAGAGTGTGCAGGATAATTCGAAAAACATTTGAAAAAAAGGAGTATTGTTCATCTGCTTTTCTTGACATACAACAAGCCTTCGACAGCGTCTGGCATAAAGGTTGTTGTTCAAAATAAAACTCTTCTACCACATACATACTATGGTGTACTAAAGTCCTACATCACAAACAGAATATTTCAAGTAAGAGAAAACCAATGCACCTCTGGTTTTTATGAAATCTCTGCCGGAGTACCACAGGGCTCAGTTCTTGGACGTGCTATACACCTTGTTTACCTCTGACTTACCACAAAGCTCCGAGGTTACAGTCGCCACTTTTGCTGACGACACAGCCATACTTGCCTCGCACACATGTCCAATCGAAGCATCTCGCATCTTGCAAACCAGTCTCAACGAAATCAAAAAATCAAAATCTGTGCAGGTCACGTTTACTCTTCGCAGAAAGGACTGTTATCCAGTCACACTAAACGGTACACAACTTCCACACCAGGAGCCGGTGAGGTACCTCGAAATGCATCTAGACCGTAGGCTCAAATGGAAGAAACACTTTCAAGCCAAAAGAGATGAATTAAACCTTAAATATAGAGGTATGTTATGACTGCTGGGAAGAAACTCGAAACTTGCCACAGACAACAAGCTTCTAATATATAAAACTATACTCAAGCTGATCTGGATATATGGCATTCAGCTTTGGGGATCAGCCAGTGCCTCCAAGATAATGATAGTGCAAAGGGCACAAAACTATATAATTAAACAGCTATCAAATGCGCCATGGTTCGTTAAGACAGAAGAGGTCCATGAAATTCTGAACATCCCCATGGTCAAGGATGAGATCAACGCGCATGGAGAGAGCTAAAAGGCTAGACTACAAAAGCACCCGAATAGATTTGCAGGGCAGCCAACTATCCCGGAAACCATCTGTGGGCTCAAAAAGCGGCGGGATATCTTTGACCAAAATAGTCAGCGCGAGGATTAAGACTCACATTTACAGAAAAGGGCTGACTCCGATGGGACATCACATCTGCTTATAGTCAAAGAGACTGATCGCATGATATAAACCATAAAAAAAAATTGTTTTCTTTGCAAGTACAACAATGCTTTTATATTAAATCCCAATTAAGTTTGTTTTCTTAGCAAGTACAACGCGAGTAAAGTCATGTCAAAAACTAGTATTAGTGTATATCATTTAGACAATTTAAAGTTTTTAATATAATATATTAATGATCTCTGTAACATGAAGATCCCTAATGCCCGCATTTTCTCATATAAGAATGACACTGCCTTTATTTTTACTGGAGACTCTTTGAGTAATGTAAAAAGTGTTGCAGAGAATGGCTTGGCGATGGTCGCGGAGTGGCTAAATCACAACTTGCTCACTTTTTACAGTGCTACAACAAACTATATTTTGTTTTCTATTAAAAGCAGTCTACTTGATTTCACAAATGGTATAAAAATTCATAACTGTCATACGTCACTAAAAGCAAACTGCAACTGCCCAACCATAAATAGAGTGACCTCGACAAAGTATCTTGGGATCTTAGCGGACCAATGACTTTCATGGCTGCCTCATGTTGATCTGGTTGCTGGCAGACTGCGCAGCCAGCAACAATGTGGATTTTCAAAACTCTAAGATATGTTGCAAATAAAACTTTACTAAATCAGACCTATGTTGCACTGGCACAATCCATTTTGATGTATTGTGTATCGATATGGGGAGGTGCTGTAAAAACTCACTTTATACAAGTGGAACGAGCTCAAAGAGGATTACTAAAAATTATGTATTTTAAACCACACCTTTTTTCAACAAATTCATTATATTATATTGCCAATTTACTGACAGTCCGTAATCTTTATATATTGTCTTATCTTTATATGTGATTTTGAAAAAACATAAGTCATAAATGATCATAATGTTTTGTCTAAAATAAGAAAAGATAGAGCCGTTGCACTAAATATTGCTAAAACAAAATTTGCTTGCACTCAATACAAAAACGTCTTCAGTCATTTATATAATAAAATTAATAAGATGATAGACATTTATCCAATGACTTATCGTAATTGTAAGCGGGAATTGACTGAATGGTTAAAAACATTAAATTACTTTGAGGTAGAAAACCTAATGCAATTTGGACTCTTCTAGTGTGTGGATATTTATGTTTTTATTACACACAAAAACACATGCAAAACACACACATTCACACTTTCACACACTCACACACACAACACACTCACTCTCACACACGCACGCACGCACGCACGCACGCACACACCCCACACACAAACCCCACACACACACACACACAAACACACGCACACACACACACACACACTACACACACACACACACACACTCACCACACACACACACACACTCACCACACACACACACACACACACACACACACACACACACTACACACACACACACACACACACACCACACACACACACTACACACACACACACACACACACACTACACACACACACACCACACACACACAAACCACAAACCACACACACCCACCCTCACACTTTCACACACACACTTTCACACACACACTTGTGTATTTGAACTTGAAGTGAAAAAAGGTTAAAATGTAAGCTATGGAGGAGTGGCTACTTCTGATACGGATGCATTTCGCATTCAATAGAAGTAGTTTGCCCTGATTTTTGTTAATTGTTAACATGTTAATGAATAAATCATTTTTCATTTTCATTTTCAATTACGACCCGTTGTCAAGCAATAGTATAGACATATAGAAATCACTACAGATTTAAAACAGTGTTTGTAGAAGTACTAGTTGGTACAACCAACTCTTATAGCAATGTTATGCCACGATCGAGGAATCCCGTGAAATAGCACTACCTACATCAACCTTATAATTGGTTATTTACAACATCATTCCAAGATTTTGGCAAGGGTCAGTTTTCTGATTATACAACACAATACTATGCAAGCAAAACTAGTTGCACCTTTTTCACATAACTAGTAGCATCTTCTTCTGTAACAGGCTCGGCGCTGATACCCCCACGGCGGCGTGGCGGCTGCACGCCGGGCACCGGCAGCGGTGACAGTTCTCCATCAGCCTCACCCTCAGACACTGCAGCTGCTGCAGCAGCAGCTTTCAACTGTTCCTGGCAGAAAATAATCGCTTTGTATAAATGTTTGTGTGCTTATCAAATGTCAAATGTTTTAAAGTATTTCCTGAATGCCAAATTTTATTTAGCTATAACTAAAACATATAAAAAACAATTTTTAAGTAACATAACATTCTTTTAAGAGGATAGTTAGCAGTGTTGTTTTCTTATGTTGAAGGCTAGCTAGCTAACTTTGTAATTTTTTCTAAACCACACCACTTACATAATATATAATACAGTTAGATATGATGTAGCCTTGAAAGCTTGGAAATTCAACTTATCTAAATATATTTGGGACTTTTTTGTTGACTTTATTATTTGGGATGAAAAACGTTAAAACAACTTTCTGAAAACATTTATTAATTTAAATAAACAAATGACTGCTATACTTTAGAGCGGTTAGAGCTAAGTGTAAAGTTTGCCAATCAAATGGAAACTTGAAAAACTGAATATTAAATGTGTGGGAATTTGAAAAAAGAGTCAAGTCAGAGTTCTGATTCTCAAGCAATCTTCCCATTGTTTCTCCAATGAATAGGTGCTATAAATTTCATTGCCCTGTGTGAAAATCAGGTCTCCTAAGATAAGTTTTTTGTGAAATATAGAAGCTGTCTGACCTTAGGTTTACAAATGCACAACTAAGGTTTATAAACAAAATAAAGTAGCAAATAAAACTTTAAAAACATAACTGATAACTAGACTGTCTTTTCATTCAACGTCGGACTATCTGACAATTTTAAACTTTAGTAAAATCATAAGTTGACCCTGTGTACCTATTGGCTAATTTATCATGAAGAGTTCAGCATACTTCAACTCTTTCTGTGGTTTTAAGTAAGATTTTATGAAATACTATGCAGAAAAATAAAACTTACCCGTTCCAACTTCTGAAAATACTGCCGTAAAAAAGAAACTGGGTTTTCAGGTTTATTTACACAAAGCTGCACAATGCAATCTTTCAGCAATAGCTGAATATTATGACTTTGAATGTAGCTTTCACATTCATGTAAGCATTGTTCCTCCTCCATAACTGTTATAAATCACATTTAACTAAGTAAATATTATGAACAAATGTGGATTATTTTTTGTAAAATAACAAAAACCCGACTCTCATCCCACATCCACATGATGTGACGTATTAGTTTTTTAATTACTTTCAGCGTTTCTAAAAAGCAAAGGAAAACATCCAATATAGCCTTATCTTTAGTTAATGTAATTGTACCGAATTGCGACCTCCGGTACTTGTTTTCTATAATATGTTCGTGGATTCGGGGTTGGCGTTAGTTTGGCGGCAGAATTTAGGAATTCACAAGGGTTGGTTTTTATAGTTACCCCTTTCAATCGAAACCCCAGCCCGTGGAGATGCGTGGTTTTTTTTGTACACGTGTTTGAAGTTACGTAATCTGTTGGGTATTTTGTGCTGTTGGATAGGTTAAGGTTATTTTTTTTCCCCAAGCGAAGCGCAGCGTAGCGAGGGCCAAACGGAAGGAGGGAGCGTAAAAAAAAAAAAAAAAAAAAATTAAACACCTACTTAAGTCAAAGGTTTTTTGTAGTGATTGATTACTTGATAAGAAATGGCAGATAAAAGCTATGGGTTTCCGCGTCTCCCCCTTTTAAGAGGGGCACCCCCCTAACCCTCTACCCCCCCCCCATAACCCCCTCCCCCTCCTGTACCCTCTACGACTGCCGCCGATTACTAAAGCAACCCCTGGATTCCTGGCTTAGCTACTGCTTTCCCTAAGAACAGTGTTGCCGCTAGGACAATCTAGTTTGTGGCTAAATAAAATAAAAAAGTGGCAAAAAGAATAGCTTCCGAAATGTGACTAGAAGTGGCTAAATATCAAAGTATTCTTTGCATACATGATAATGTAATATTATTATTTATTATACAGGAGTATATAATATTTTTTGTGATTAGTTCACATTTCGCTTTGTGTTTTTTTGGATTCTCTGTGCTTACGCAAATTATAATTTTTAACAGCAATTTCTACATGACAACACAAACTTGAGTGAAACAATGATATTGTTTCGGTACATTATGACTGGAGTAGTACCTATTGACTTTGTACAAACTAACTAGGCTCAATATCAATATAGTAAAATGTTTTTGTTTTGTTCATATAATTTTTAACGCAAATTTTGTTGCGAACAAATTACAAAAACACAAATGTTAAAAAATCCTGCTCGTGGAAATTTTTTCAACATTTGTGTTTTTGTAATCAATGTAGTAATAAAAAGACGTATTACATTATCATTTGATCGAATCTGAATTAGGTACGGAAAAAATATAAACATTTGGGAAATCCCGATCATAGATTACAACTGCGGCGGCGCGGAGGGCGGACCGCGGTGGTGTTGCCTACTCAGTAAAAGGTGATAATCACAGATTTCTTTAAAATTACTTACTCGATCGACTTTCAACAGTAATAATCTAAAAAATTACCAAAAGTAGCTAGAAGTAGCTAGATTAATTTTGGTGGCTAAAATTGAATATTTTTTGGCTAAAACCGTTGAAAATCCGCTAGATCTAGCCACAAAGTGGCTAATACGGCAACACTGCTTAAGAATTTAATAATAGAATAATAATAGACAACAAAATCAAATTTTAAAACGTATCAAGTAAAAATAAGCCTAATGTTTCATATATTAAGACGTCAAATTGAGTGCGGGCTGACTCTGACGATATACTTGCTAAGTGAACTAGTTCAATTGAAGGATTCGTTCATGAACGACTTATCTCTAGAAGTAGCGACATACTCACTATTTCTAGTAATTCAAAGCATTCGTTCAATCTAGACAGAAATACTACTAAAATCTGAAATAATTATGAGAAACTAAGACAATGTTATTGTCCGAAGTTATTGACAGTTGATACGATTAATACGCGAACAAGTCAATTAAATCTAAAACGAACTGTCATGTCAGCTTTCAAAGGCCGGGGCTTGGCGGGCAAAAGGACTCAAGGTCTTATTTTTTTGACCACCGATGACGTATCAATACAAAAAATAAAAACTAAGCGTCAACCATTTGTTGCACTCCAACCTCCTTTTCTAGCCATAAGATAGAACGGAACTAAACAAAGTTGCACGTTTTTTATTTTAACCTTTTATTCTATACCTTTAGTTATTATTCTGAGTACTAAACTGAAATTTGTTTTTATCTGAATTTGACACTTTACGGACAGAGGTGATTTTGCTTTTGCACCTCGCATATCTGCTTCTTGTTTTATATAATATTATTGGTATATAATATATATAATTTAAATATAATATTAAGTTTTCGACTGAAGGACTAGTATCCATGGTCATGAACAAGTTAAAAAAAAAAGTTAAGTATCGATCGATTCACCCTGTTACAAAATAGTCCCTTCCCTATCCATGCATGGCCGTTTGTCAGGTCAGTGGAGAAATAAAAGATGGAAGTTGCTAGTGGCGTAGCCGGTGCAAAAAATCATTTAAACGATGTTTTATCAGAAACAGAATTTTCTAGCTTACCTAACCCCGTCGTGGAAAAGATCAACGTTTATATTGACAAAAAATTTGAAGAGTACATAACATCCAAGGCTCTACATGAAACCAGTAAATCGCAAATAGGTAAGCAAAAATCACCGGTGCATTGTGACGCTCTCACCTATCTTCTTTATTTTATGTTCGGTTTCTCTTACAAAACTGTAGTGTCTGTAATCATTAAATGTTCAGGGCATAATGCCGCCGAAATAAAAGATTTAAAATGTGTAGGTTTAATAAAAAAATATGTAGGTAGGTAGAATTGCTTAGAATTGCATCCTCTACTGTGTGATGCCATCTTCACTTCCCTAAACAGTCGGAATCCGGTAATACACTGACAGATCTTTTTGAGTAGAATCTATTTACTTTAATTATTATCGTTATTGATCTATAATGAGTTGTAGGAAGTAAATTATGAACCCATAATTTAGAATAAATACTACTACTATACTATAATCCTTTCTTGTTTATATAAATAACTCGAATATAGTACGATAATGCCACTTTTTAAATCACTAACAAAAAAAATGTTTTTATTTACCTACATAAGTATTTAATTTGTAATCATATAAAAGTTGACTTACAGTTTAATTTAACCTTCAATTGAGCTTTATTTATATCAAATTTAATACACAAGATACTTAAAACACAAACACATCATGCCTCAAATACTTTCTTCACAGTAAACACGTTTTATAAACAAGGTATCGGATGACACTATTACCATATTCATTTTTTTTATACCGAAAAGCCAACAACACTGTTTAGAGAGGATAGATGCTTGAATTTCCAACCTACACATTTTTAAGCCTAATTTGAAAATAGCTTAGACTTGTGCAGTGTTCTGTTCTATGGCAAAGACTGCATACAATATTGTAGAATTTCTTGAATAAAATTGTTGTAGCAGCCTTAGGTTTACCATTCCTGAGCAAATACTCAATAAATTACATGAAAGTAAATAGGTTCATTTGAGGAGCTCGATGTTGCAGTGGTTAACTCGCCCATTCTGTGAGTACAGAGGTTGAGCAACTTTCGCGAAGACTGGTCATCGGATGGATGACCAAAAATTTATCATCTCGAGCACCTCCGTGCTTCGCAAGGCACGTAAAGCCGTTGGCCCCAGCTGCATATACTAAGCTGAGATTTTATTTACCATAATAATTTTATTGTCAAGAAGAAGCATGACCATGTATGTCTCTGCGCTTCTCGCTATAGATTTAGAGGTCCCTGTAGTTATTGCATTGATTGTCAAAGTAATAAGTTATATAGTTTTTATTTTGTTTCAATTGTCAAAATTATTATGCATTTCTTAATTTGTCACATTAATTTGTAAGGCTAGTGTTTGAACAACATCATTCATCTTCACATTTAGTTTTGTAGTTAAATCATTATGGTGTTTAAAACATTCAGCATCATGGCTGACTTAAATGCTGATAATGATCATGATAATTGTTAAAGGAAAACTAGAGAGCCTTATGAACTATTGGTTTAATATACACACACCAGAATTAGAGCTCAACAAAATATATAAATTACCAAAAGATCAAGACATGTTTACATTACCAAGCTGTCAACGAGACTAACAGACCACAAACTAGGTAGAGATACTAACGTATCAGACGGACATCTATCGTACATTTGGGTGAACCTTTAGAAGCTGGTCGCCATCTTGCTCTAGAATGATGTGTGACAGTTGTTTTTTTTAAAATCTTTATTGCTTTACAAAGCAAAGACAATTAACTTTATACAGCCACAACCCAATACACACCGGGGGGATATTTACCTATTTATTTTAATTTGTTAAAAAGGTATATCAGAGTAACTATTTGAACACTAGCAAATTTTGTGAGATAGTGTATCTTGCAAAATTTGTTAGTGTTCAAATAGTTACCCCTTGAAATAAAAAGAATCAGAATCAGAAACATTTATTGTTAGAAACTGTGTTACAAGTTTGGTGATAACACTAACTTTCTTAAGTAGGTATCTGTTGATACATTTTCTAATAGACCATTTTTTTATTTGTGATTCACCACCACCACCAGCATCACCCAGAAGACGAGATTTGGAGGTCACAAATCTCTTTTCAAAATGTTTATGACAAACAAAACGTTTGCTAAGTTCAACAACATTCAATGCCCGCAGAATCTCACTGTTAATGCAGTCCAGCCACTTAATAAGTCTATTCAAATTAACACTAGGAAACACATGAAATTTAACGTAGGGGGTCAGGTAGCACTTGGAAGTTTTATGGAGAAATATGTACGGAAATTAATCAACGCAACCACACTCACTTGACAACAAAACAACAAGACAACAAATGTCTTGAAGATTTTGATGCTTGTTGTCATTGTCTGACAGGTTGGACGGGGCCAAGGGGGGAGGTGCAGATGTCATACATCATTCTAGAGCTGTCGTTCTCTACTGCAATTTTTTTTCTATGGAACATTTCCACCGTACATGTAACAGACATAATTATATAACTGACATAGTTCTTTTTATAAACAACCAATATTATTTTAAACTCATGTCAAGAGCTAGTTGATTGTATATGGCCAACAGGCAGCTAGCCTCCTTTTAATACACCCCCTTAATCAACTGCCCTTGACATACTCCCTTCCATAAACAGAGAAAATATTTAAACTATTATTTTTTCTATATCCCAGTCTAATAAGTCTTGACCTAAAACATTTCAAAACTTTTAATTTACCAACCTCTATAGCTAACTTTATAAAAATCTCTAACTAACTCAGCTACTACTCGACCTGCCTTATTACAAACCTTCAACCTTCAACTAACCTATCTCCTAACTTAACTCCTACTCGACCTACTTCATAACAGATCCTTCAACTGACCTAATTCCTAACTTAACTCCTACTTGACCTACTTATCAAATCAAAAGTTTTTGTGTTTTGGTTAATTTATCAAATTGACCAAAATACAAAAACCCTACGAACTTTACTAACTCAAACATCTTTATAAAAATAAAAATACAGTAATTCATGAAAAATAAATGTGATAATAAACCTAAGGTTTATCTCCAAATATTAGTATATTTCATTCAAATAATATGTTTCGTTTGTTAGCTAATTACGAAGACTACAGCCGAAGGATGCAAAAAAAACCAAAAATTATTTATTAAATTTAATAAAAGAAATTACAATTATTACTTATTCTAAAAATAGATGGTAGAACCAAAAGTGCCGGGCTTCTGACGCAACACGATGCGGTGTCCGGTGTGCTTCATATTCTGCTGCGTCAGCGCCTCGTGTCGTTCGCTATTGTTGTTGAGCAATCTAGGTTATTGGATGATCAGGGATTTATACAGCGATCTATGTGACATCGGCGCGTAACATTTATAAATATTGCAGTTTAATCAGTCTTCATAATTTCGTTTTATTATTACTAATAAGGTAGGTAACTTAATCATAAATCACAGTTTAACTATAGATGTGTTAATAAAATACATAATTTTCAAAAAACAAATTACTTTGATGTAAATATGTAGCATCTAAAAAATACTTAACTATCCTAACACAAAAATCACAGAATCATTTTAAAATTAGAATACCAATTCAGTAGGTATTCATTACAATAATTAACGTTTATAAATATTGCAGTTTAATCAGCCTTCATAATTTCGTTTTATTATTACTATTAAGGTAGGTAACTTAATCATTAATCACAGTTTAATTACAGATGTGTTATTAACACAAATGCAAAATTTTGATAAAAAATATTAAAAGATGTAAATATGTAGGTTATTATCTAAAAAATACTTACCTATCCTAGCACAAAAATCACAAAAAAATTTACTTAGATGTAAATATGTATGTATATATGTTTAGGTCATTATCTAAAAAAAAACTATCCTAACACAAAAATCATAGAATCATTGCAAAAATCACAGAATCATTTTCAAATTCGAATACCAATTTCAATAAGAAGCTACAATAATGAATAGATCAAGTTTCCTTTTTTACATTGGACAGTCTTTATAAACATAGTAAAATGTCAATTCTTTGACAAATAAAATCATCAATAATTTTGCTAACTTTTTGGTCATTTATCAAATCAACTTTTCTTTTAGTGTTAGCCATAGTTTGTCCCATCATTTTTTTTTCTATTTTGATGTCGGTGTTTGCAGCTTCATCTTTGAGCATACTTATAAGAAAAAACAAGGTCGGCCGCTTGTTTATTTTTTTATTTAGGCGACTATGCCATCCCTCTACGTGGTTAGTGGATCGCATATTCTGTCTATAACAACTAATATATTAATAACTTATATATCAGTTATAATAAAACTGGAGACTGATTAAATTGTTATTTTATTAACATTAATTATTGTAATAAATATGGTTATGTGTTTTGATTGTTTTCAAACTAAACCACTTGTTTCAATAACTGTACTCTAAGCCAATTCATGGTCGAAACAGAGGGAAGTCGATACGGCGGGAGTCGATACGGTGAGAGTCGATACCGGGGGAAGTCGATACGGCGGGAGTCGATACCGGGGGAAGTCGATACGCAGGGAATCAATACCGGGGGAACAAATCCCGATTCCGATTCCATTTCGGGTTCAGAATCCGAATGTTCCGATTCAAGCAGCACTAGTGGATCAGAAATGTATATGCAGAACGACGGACACTATGAATCTAATGGAACAATTGATATGTTTATAGTCTTATTTAATGTGGAAGTTGAGAGATTTGGTTATATTTTTGTTTAGTTTGTTTTTGTTTGAAGTGATACAAATAAATTATTCTGTTTTATGACTTATTTTTATGAAATAAATCATAAATTTTTGCAGAATTAATAATAGAGACCTAATATTGTTATTTCGTTTGTTGTTAAAATAGGCCATACAAATAATTGTGGTTGACTGTATATGCTAAATGTGCTATGAAATCAATGTCACTTACTGAGAGTCGTAACTTAATCAGAATCAAACGAAATTTTAAATAGGCTATTAATGAATAAGCCGTGCGTAGAGTTTGACCTCATCAGAAAAAGGTCCATTATTGAATTTGACCCAGTTATAATTTGTTTTTGTCGAAATTGAACTTATTTTAGAATCTGACTTTCTCAGAATTTTATAATTAGAGGATTAAACCTACTCAGTATTAAACTTATAACGAATACGACCTTGTGTGAATAGGGCGATTACAGAAGCTGACTTATTAAGAAACTG
The DNA here is from genome assembly GCA_947562085.1 of Eudonia lacustrata. Classification (NCBI taxonomy): domain Eukaryota; kingdom Metazoa; phylum Arthropoda; class Insecta; order Lepidoptera; family Crambidae; genus Eudonia; species Eudonia lacustrata. The sequence continues at coordinate 12,322,952 of OX387321.1, read as the reverse complement.
GAAAAGTCAGTAATGAACCTAATCCGAATTTGGCAACCTCCGCCCAAAGGGACTTGCCCTGTAACCCTGTATACACCTAAATTTTTCTCTATGGCAGGATATAGACATTGAGACATTATGTGTTATATGCATGTGCATTTAATAGCTAATAAAAAAAAAAACACTAATAAAAAAAACTGGATTTCGGGTATTTGTGCAAATATGATTGACTGTGCTGTGCCAATTTAACATAAAATAAAATAAATAAATAAAAAAACTAATCTAGGTGTATCAAAGTCAGCTATCTGACGAATTGTAATTACCGCATACGCCACAGAGTTCATTCTATTTAATAGTTTATCTATATTATGTGGGCCGCACTATAGCATGGCATCCAATGTAGTACCTAGAAACACCGTGGTGCCCAATAAGCTCTAAATTCTTATCTTTCATTTTGACACTGGTTTTTACTTCCTTAACATTGCTAAGAGAACAAGGCTTCTTTTCAAATATACAATTATATCACCTCTATTGTTTTATCACTTTTAAACAAAAGTTTGAAATCTAGTTTCAGGCTTTATAAAACAAGTAGCTCATTCTTGGGAAAATGTGTACCCATATATGTATCATTTCATAACCAACTTCCACAAATTGCGCTTTACCTTAATTTAAAGTACCTATGTAAATATAGTACATTTCAAATTAAAAGACTTATAAAAGGAGTGTCATCAAGAGGTCAATGGCCGATTGGGAATAATTTTTAGTATTTCAATGTGTTTACGGTATACCACAGAGAGACAATAGGTTTTATAACATAAGTTAGATCACAATAGTTCACTCTCCTCCAGCTAACCCTAACTAAGGCTAAACAAACAGTTCCTCTTAGTACAATATAACAACCTTACATACTCTGGTAATAAATAAACTTAGTTACCACAATAACACAAATAACATTATATTGTACCTCTGCATACAAAACAAACTTTATGTAAGTTTTAATAATATGATCTTCTCATATATTCCAGTATAGGAGGAGAAAAAAATATAAAGAACTAATTTTTTTATTTACTTTTAAGGTGACAAAATAGCTACTTCAGAAGCAACAGTCCTTGAACTAACTGTAAAATATGACGAAGCTACAAAAAAGTTACTTGCTGCAGATGAAACTATTACAGAATTGGGAAAACAGGTTGAGACCCTGAATTCTGAACTTGTAAAAGCTTGTGATAAGATCAGTCGTTTGGAAAATGAAGTAATAACACTTAAAAGCTCCCGAGATGCTGCAATTGATGAAAGAAATGACTTGACACGTATATTGCAACGACGGGATGTCGAAATTGAAAGGCTTACAGCCAGTGAGTATTCCATATCCCAGCAATTACGATCCGCCATTGATTCAAAGTGTGAAGCTTTGGCTTTGAATGATGAAGTCCAGAGCAAAGAACTATCCCTTCAATACCGTGAAAAGCGAATAGAGCAAGAGAGAGTATTGTTGAATTCACAAATTGCTGGCCTTACTGAGGAAGTTAACAGGCTTACCTCAGAACTTCAAACGGTTCGTTTAAATAGCACCAGCAGATTGGTAAATTTAGAAACCCAATTAGCCGAAAAAGTGGAAGAACTGAATGCTGCAAACGAAACTATATCTCACCTTAATGAAGTCAAGAAGAATCTTAATAGTCGCGCGGAAAGTCTTACTCAGCGTTTAATGGAACAGAGAGAAATCGAAAATAAAATGACAGACAACTACAAAAAAGAATTGGATGCTAAAACTAAGCTAGCAGATTTATTCAAAACCATGCTTGATGATGCAGAAGCAAAAACAATGGAATTGACGGAAGGGATATCAGAGTTACAGAGGTTATTAAATGAAGCAACTGAAAAATATGGGGATTTAGAAACAAAATATAAACAAGCAGAATTAGATCATGAAGAAATATTGGAAAAGAAAAATGAAGTCATTGCATCACTGAAAAGTGAGTTAGAACGTGCAAATGATCTGTTAAAAGCTGCCAATGCTCAAAATCTAGATATGGCTTTAAGTGATCTAGCTCCTTCGGCAGCAACAGCTAGTAAGCTTTTGAAATCAGGCATGTCTTTGACACAGATTTACTCACAATTAGTCAAAATTACTGAGGAATTGGCCCAAGAGAAAGAAGAAAACAGACGTCTAAATATAACCATTAACAGTATTGTACAAGAATTGGAAGAAAAGGCACCAATGTTACAGAAGCAAAAAGCTGAATATGAGGAAGCTGTAGAGAGTAACACTGCACTGACTCAACAAATAGAATCGCTCTTGATTGAGTGTAATAGATTGAGGGATGATAATGGCGAGTCCTCTAAAATTTCTAATCACTACACCCGAGAAAATTCGAAACTGAAAGGGGAATTGGCTGATTTAGGAAGACAGGTGTGCTTCTTACTCAAAGAGATCGAACACAGCCGTGGAGGGCTTCTGCCTAATGGTGACCATGACTCTTCTCATACCACAAATTCTTCGGATCTGGCTTCATCGCGTATTATTTCGAAAACGTTAGTAACGTTTAGTGATATCAAAGAACTACAATCAAATAATCAGAAACTTTTGAGAATGGTTCGTGAACTGACTGAAAAACAGGAAGAGTTTGAATTACATAAAGAACAATTTGAAAGCGGAGAATTGCAAAATAAGATAGAAACATTGAAGAATAGAGTAACAGAGCTAACAGAAGCCCAAGAAAGACAAACTAAAATGGTTAATGGCTTAATTAGGCAACGAGATATGTTCAAAAAATTATACCATGATCTCATGAAAGGAAAACGACACGAAATATCGTCTGTATTGGAAACTTCTGATTTAGAAAAGGGAGAATCTTTCACAATGGAAACATCTGAGCAAATTGCCAAACCTGCAAATGTTGATAGTTTTGAAATCAAATATAGAGAAACCGAAAAACATCTAGAATTATTAAAAGAAGAATATAAGACTTACAAAGAAGAGAAAGTTACAAATGAACGAATGTTATTTGAACAGATTGATAACATGAGACAAGAAATATCAAAGCTCACAGCAGCTAACAATAAATGTTCGACGACGTCAGAATACAATAATGAAAGACTTAAGATATTGCAAACTAATATTACGACATATAAGAAACAGATAACATCATTAGAGGAAAAGAACAGAGCATATAATGCAACAATTGCCAAACACGAAGTTTCATTACAACACTTGAGAGATGAAGCTTTGAACGCTCAAAGCAAACTTTCTTCTGCGGAAATACAACTGGAAAATTTAAAGCTTGAATGTAAACTGCTGAAAGATGCAGAAGTTCGTTTACAGACTGAAAAAGAGCTACTGAACCGCGAAAGGCAAGGTCAATCATTATTACTGAAAAACTTGGAACTTATAAAAGCAAGTTTGGAACGTGTAGAAGTCGAGAATCATTCAAAAATAGAATCTAGGTTGGATGACACTACAAGAGAATGCTTTGCTTTAAGGAGAAGATTACAAGAAGAGCAAGATCGATTCAGAGAATTAGCAGCTCATCTTGAGAGACAAACAAATATAGCTAAATCTCGCATGCAAGAGGAAAAAGATGCTGCAGATTTAATGAGAAATGAAATAACTCAGTTACGACAAAATATGTCTGATAAAAATAAATCAAATGAAGAACTTGCAAAAAAACTTCAGCATGCACTGTCACCTAACATTGATGGTTCATTTGACACAGTAAAGAAAATAAGAGAACTTGAAAATAAACTAGTAGACAGAGATAATGAAATAAAAGCTCTCCAAGAACAATTGAATGTTGCTAAAGAACATGTAAAACAATATTGCGATATATCTGAGGGTGCTGAAAAGGAATTGAAAACTCTTAATGATGAATATCACAAGTATAAGTCTGAAACAGAAAGTAAATTATCTAACTATGCTCAAAACTTGCAAAAGCTTGAAGACAAATGTTCTGAATTAGAAGCTGAGTTGTCTCTTCACTCTAATGGTGAACACTCCGCTAGTAACAACGCATTGCGTAATGAATTAGCAGTAGCTCATGAAGAATTAAAGTCTTCTTTAGCCAGTTTTGAAAATTGTAGATCGGAGTTAGAAGCTGCACGTTCAGAGATCACAAAGTTATCCGAAGCTTATCAAAAAGCTGAAGAAAAGTATACTCATGAAATGATATTACATTCAGCTGATGTACAAACCCTTTCAAAGGTAAAAGAAGAGCTATCTTCAGCTCAAAATCAAATGAATGAGTTAGTAGCTTTGAAAAATGGTGCTTTAGAAAAGTTAGAAAATGAAAAGTCATCTTGGGCTGAAAGACAAAAAAGATTGATAAGTGAAAATGAACAATTAACACAACGTTTGAAAGACTTAAATGATCAAAATTCTTTGTTGCATGATCAAATTCAAGCTTTGGGTACACAGCTCTCGGTATCACACGCATCTAGATCACAGTCTGAAAGCATGAATGAATCTGCAAATGAATCTATTAATGTTTCTATAAGCGAAGTCGATGGAAAATCATCGGAACAACTATTCCAGATTGTAAGATTCTTAAGAAAAGAAAAAGATATTGCTATGGCTAAATTTGATATCTTGCAAGCGGAAACAATGAGACTTAAATCACAACTAGAAATAACTGAAAAACAGCTTGATGATAGTAAGTTAGCTTTATCATCTGAAAGAGAAAGATCTGAAGTGACAATGGTTACAGTTGGCAGACAATCAGATATTTTAAGAAAAGTCGAAACTTTGAATGCTCTAACAGATAGTAACAGAATATTAAGAGAAGAGCGCGATCAATTGTCAGCTCGCGTTGAAGAACTTTCTGCTGCTACTAAAGCAATGGAGGAACAATTAGCTCCAATGCAAGAAAAATTAGCTGACCTTTCGTCTAAGAACGAAACCTATCAATCTGAAAATACTTCTCTTAAAGCAGATTGTGCCAGATGGCGAACTAGAGTAAATGCCCTAGTTGAAAGAGCGAATAAAACAAGCCCTGAAGATTGGAAACGTCTACAAAACGAAAGAGAAACTTTGGCTAAAATGCTCACAAGTGAAAAAGAAAATGTCCGAAAATTGAATGAAGAACTTAGCGCAGTAAAAGTAGAAAAATCTAAACTGGAAGAACAATATACCGTACTTTCGCGACAGCAAAATAACTTGGTTGAAGAAAACAAGAAACTTAATGAAGAATTGCAAGTACTAAAAGAAGATATGTCTCGTTTGACTGAGGAATTAACAAAAATTAAACAAGAACTTTTTTCATGCACTGAATCAAATGCTAAACTAACTGAAGAACTGACCACTAGAGACGCCTTATTGACTGATATTAGAAATAAGGAAATGCAAATAAGAAAGATTGCCAAGAAATACAAAGGTCAGTATGAAGATTTAGTTAAAACTGTTGAAGAAGACAAAAAGAAATCTGAAGGCGAAGCTGCTGCTGCAGACATAGCACTTGCGGAAAGTACGAAGAAATTGGAAGAGCAGCTTAATGAATTGCAATCCCAATTGGAAAATGAAAAAACTAATAATGAAAAGTTAAAAGCAGACCTGGAAACTCTTAGAACTACTAATTTAGACAAGGAAGAGAAGGCTAAACAAGTATTAAAACAAGCTAAGAGCAAAATTGTTCAATTGACAGAACTAAAGAATACCTTAACCAGAGATCTAGACGAATCTAGAAATAAAATAGGATCTATTGAGCAGGTAGCACAGAGCACACGTGACGAGCAAGATGTTAGATTAGCTCTTATAAAGTCTCAATATGAAGGACGTCTGTCTAGATTAGAAAAAGAAAGAGGCGAGGCTCAGGAGAGGGTGAATCTGCTGCAGAGACAACTTGCAGCCAGCCAGGCGTCGGCGTCCAAACAACAGGTCACTACAGAGAAAACGACCACAGACCCTCCTACAGCGAACATTAAACCCATGGCTGGTAAGTGCTATATTTTATAATCCTTTTTTTTAGGAATAATGTATCCAAAAAGTCAATAATTTTTAAACTTTGAAAAGTAGTACAAGAAGCCACAAAAGACTAGGCGCGCTTGTTCAAGAATGCTTATCCAATGAGGTACTGGCTTTTACTGGCGGGTTTGATAATGTATTAAAGAAACTGCTCTATAGGCATGAACCGGCCTATTGAAATCACCACAGTTAAAAATCAATGTCCATTTTTTAATAATTTTTAATAATAAAAATGTCAATTTCCTTTTAAAGTTTCACTTTAAACAATAATGCCAACTAATACCTGGCCTTTGCTAATACAAATACAATACATAAGAATATAAACTGAGGATTTCACATGCTGTAGTAATCCAACATCCAGGGAGTTTTTAAAAGGGATGCACAGTGTGTTCCAATAGAATCGCTTTTATGACACCTGCTTTTTTTATGACAAAAACCGATAAGAGTTGCTTTATATCACAAAAAATGGTTTTATAACACACTGGAATGACATCATGCAAGCGTATCCCCGACCCTACTAGTAGTAGAGAGACCAATTCACAAAAAGTGTCTTATTTACGATTTTCGTAGGACTGAAAAGGTTTATACCGACAAGTGGTATCGTTGGAATCAGCGTGGTCTACTGATTGACAAACTGCTTGTTGTCGCTTTCTAAAGTAGTGGAGTGAGTATTTATGACGTCACAAAGATGGCGCCTCATAAGTTTAGATTATATCGATTTTTGCGATAACTATCCAACCGATTTTAGCAAACTAGGTATCAAATGACAGGTAATTAAATTCCTAACAGAACTTGCAAAGTATTTTAATGTCCAAAACCTACATTTACATTTTAAAAATATAGCTTTGTTTTGTTGTTTTTCTTAGTTTTTTTTCTAAACAATACGTTTGGTGTGCAATATTCACAATTAATATATTAATTAGAACAATATTTAGGCAGTGAATAATTAGCTTCACTTTCGATGTGTACTCCAGACTTTGAATTTTCCAAATTGGTGAAACAATAGCGAAATTATGTCGAAAATACACCCGCACGCACACTCCGTCCGTCGTCTCAGTAGAGAGGCCAAGCTGAAGAATAGTGATTTTCGTAGGACTGAAAAGGTTTAAATACCGACAAGTGGTATCGTTGGAAGCAGCGTAGTCTACTGATAGTCAAAATGCATGTTGTCGCTTTCTAAAATGGCGTAATGAATATTTATGACGTCACAAAGATGGCGCTTCATAGGTTTAGATTATGTTGATTATTGCGATAACTATCTAAGCGATTTATGCAAACTAGTTGTCAAATGACTGATATAAATGTATAGATATATATTTGTATATGTATACTCATAAAATATAATATTAATATACTTATAATTAGTAATAAATATATAAATAAAAAATGTTGAAAGAAAATTGCTAATATTTTTATTATTCATTACAGTTTTCATTATCTACAGTGTAATTGAATGGATTGAGACATTGGATACCGTTATGACAGATATCTACCATAAATTTTTGCTTCCGGTCAGCACATCCACAACGGGATGTTCTGCACCCTGCCTTGCAATTGCAAGAAATTAATTCCAAATTTTTAAGACTGATAGGTTCTAGCACAGATGTTATTGGGCATAGTTGCCCATCTTCTAATTTCCAGCCCTGATCAATAGGTCGAGGTAAACTTTGGATTGATAAATGAGCGGTATACCAACAAAATGCTTGATAATTTGCCCTTTTAAGGTGTAGCTCCAGAACATGTTTCGATGGTGGCAGTTTATAAAGTGCTTTAACTTGCTGGAACATGGATGCCCTCAAATCATTAATGTTGTCTATTGTTTTAAATGCAGGTTTTTTATTGTCATACATTTTAATGACGAAAAGCTCGTCTGCGTTTCTTAATTGTTCCTCAGACAGATATGTAGTGCGACCAAAATCATTGAGTAATTTATGGTCTTTCTTGAATACCATCCAACCAGATTTCTTTCTTAAATCACCATCATTATTAAATAATGATGGAGGTGGATGGCGCAGCTCAAAGTCAATTTTACGTCCTCTTTTAAGTGCCGAAAACATCTGGCGAACTTAGCCAGCTTAGCGCAATTTCTGTCCAAGTAAATCGTTGAACAAGCAACGAAGGTTGACCCAGGTTTCGAGCTCTTGACTTCTGGTGGCTTTAGTAAGTAAGTAAACAGCCTATAATTGTCCCACTGCTGGGCAAAGGCCTCCATCATTGAAATCAAGTCATCGCTACAATTGATGGGTAATGGCTTAATCACCACGCTTGCCAAGTGCGGGTTGGTGATCACAAACCCCAGATTTTTCGATGCTATGCATCGAAAAATCCGAAATACATTTTGCCCGACCTGGGAATTGAACCCGGGACCTTCGGGTATCGGGCCGAGCGCTCTGCCACTCGGCCACCGAGGCGTTAAAGTTAGGCTGGTGGATTTACTGAAGCTGAAACGGTAAGTACAAGTTTGAACAGAAATGTTTACCTGACTTAGATCGTCGAAGTCAATCAAATGTGCGACGAGTTAACTCACGTGCAAACCGCACTGACGACCAGCGAGAGACAGATAATGATAACATTCGTTTGTATGGCAGAATTGCGTTCCACGGTGAATAATAATGAAGTTCGGGCACACCAAACACAACAACAGCGAGCACGAGTGCGTGACACAATGTAATAGAGCGATTCCACAGACGCAGTGTTCCTGTAAACCTGGAACGAGTAGCATTCCACTACGACCCGGAAATGATTATTGTGCCGTAACAATTAGGGAAATGACAACCATTTGTCAATATTGTAAAGCGTTAAAAAACAGCAGTGAATCTACTAGATTATGTTGTGCTGGTGGTAAAGTAAAATTGCCACAATTGGTCCCACCACCACATCCATTACGCTCATTAGTTTCTGGGGTGGGAAGTTAATAATTTATCAAAAACAATAATTATGGCATACTACCTTGAAAGTGGGCATGAAATTTTCCTGTACAATACGCGTTGCGGCAAACGACGTAATTTTAAAGAAATTGTTATATTTTTGTATGTTGGCCAAGCAATGTTTAGAGTAATTTCCCACCCCAGCCGATAATGTTTAAGTTTTGACCATATTTTTCACCAATGCAGTAGGTGATACGAAGTTCACCGGGTCATCTAGTTACTAAATATAAGTATATTAATATTATATTATATGAGTATACATCTATACTACTATATAAATCTGTAGGCTCTGTGTGAACTTGCAATTTTTCTGACACATTTTGGGATAAATATTCATTTTATGACAAACTTACACCAATTCTATGATTTTTAAAATTTTTGTCTGTCTGTCTGTCTGTATGTCCACTTTTAACTCAAGAACGGCTTGATCGATCTTGATGAAAATTTGTATGTAGTAAGAACATGCGATTGTGCAAATGATAGACTATAATATATGATGTTGGTAAACCTAATAATTATTTTGATTAGCATTCATTGACTCATTATTTTCACACAGCGAAGCGGGCGGGTGACGGCTAGTATACATTATATCTATACATTGATACCTGTCATTTGACACCTAGTTTGCATAAATCAATTGGATGGTTACCGCAATAATCAACATAATCTAAACCTATGAAGCGCCATCTTTGTGACGTCATAAATATTCATACCACCATTTTAGAAAGCGACAACATTTTGACTATCAGTAGTCTACGCTGATTCCAACGATACCACTTGTCGGTATTTAAACCTTTTCAGTCCTACGAAAATCACTGTTCTTCAGCTTGGCCGCTCTACTATAAGCGCATCGACCTAAGGCAGACGGAGTGTGCGCGCGGGTGTATTTTCGACATAATTTCGCTGATGATGATGATGAAAGTCTGGAGTACACTTCGATAGTGCAGCTAATTATTTACTGCCTGAATGTTGGTCTTACAATATTAATTGTGAATATTGCACACCAAACGTATTTGTCTTTAGAAAAAAACTAAGAAAAACAACAAAACAAAGCTATATTTTTAAAATTCAATACCTACATTAAAAATTACTTTACCAGTTCTGTTAGGAATTTAATTACCTGTCATTTGAACCTAGTTTGCTAAAATCGGTTGGATAGTTATCGCAAAAATCGATATAATCTAAACCTATGAGGCGTCATCTTTGTGACGTCATAAATACTCACTCCACCACTTTAGAAAGCGACAACAAGCAGTTTGACATTCAGTAGATTACGCTGATTGCAACGATACCACTTGTCGGTATAAACCTTTTCAGTCCTACGAAAATCACTATTCTTCAGCTTGGCCTCTCTACTATAGATTCTCCAGGGCGGATTAATCCGAGCTTGCCTCTAAAGACTAAATGAAATGATATAAAATGAAATATATTTATTAGAACAGACTAGGACCATTCTGCTTGACCGTGTCGTGGTGGGAGACAGAGGCGGTTGGTACAGCGTTGTGAATGTTTAGGCGTAGCGCAACAGAGCGTGTCGGGCAGCCGGCGCGGCGGCGAGACCCCGCTGGCGTCGATCCGGCCGATGGCGCAGGTGGGGCCGACCGCGCCACACGACGCGCACACCACGGAGTACATGCCCGCCTCCTCCTCGCGCCCGCTGCCGCGCGCCGCGCTCGCCGCCTCCACCGCGCCGCCAGAGTCCACCCAGGTAATTGGGCGTTACGCAGCAACTATCAACGCGTACCCACAGCTAGGAAGTGTTTACGTTTCTGTCATGTCTGCCATGTAGATGCGTGATATCGAACGGGTGATCAGTTCGTAACTAAAACAACTCGAGTTGTCAGTCCAGCGCTGACCAGCTACACTGTTGGCCCAATCCAAATCTATATATTTAATTCCTATATTTAATTATTAATCTATGTTTCAAGGATATGGAAACTAGTGAAGCTGGCATGGGCAGTTCAGGAGCCAGTGACAGCAGCACCCAGCCTTCATCACATTCACAAGCGCCACAGCAGGTATTGTTTGATTACTTTTATAATAAATACACAATAATCACTGGTACAACCAGTCGTGACCATTTCGCAACCTTTGCTGCTCCTGCTTCTACTCCTGAAATAGTTCTGACATTGTGTTTTTATCTGTGCCATATAATTTGAATTTGGTTTAAAAAGTAAGGGGCGTTTTCACCAAATAGACAATGCTTTTACGAATACATGCAGTGCTTGCGGAGTGCAATCCACTATTGTATTATTGAATCGTCAGGCTATAAACTGCCTGCTGAGCCATCCCACATGACATGAACAATAAAAGATGGGAAGATCGGACCATTTTCCATTATATCATCATCATAATCTCAGCCAAAAGATGCCCACTGCTGGACAAAGGCCTCCCCCAAGGATCTCCACAACGATCGGTTTTGTGCTGCTCGCATCAAGCGGCTTCCAACACATGCCAAGCATTTTATTAATTTAGCTACGTGAAATCTGCTTCATCGCCATAGCACAAGTAAAATTTGTACTATAGGACAAGCATTATCCTGAGAAGAGACATTTTAGCATAGCTGCGACATAGTACTGTTTTTTTAAAGTATGTATACTATTGCTTGTATTAATGTATATTCGTGTTCTTTACATCTTATTTATGCACCGTTTGCTACTGATTCTGCATAAACGCGCTATAATCAGGAATCAAAATTCCATGTATGTGTAGGCCGTGGCGCTGGTGATGCCGCGTATCGAGCAGCCGAGTGGCGCCAGCTCCGTGGCTGCGACCAGTGCGGCGGTGGCGAGCTCCGCGGCGCCGAGCGTCGCCGCGCCGGCCGCGCCCGCGCAACCGCCCACCGGTGAGATACGCTATATTTTTATATCGTCATATTCGTGTAAATGTGAAACGGGTTCTCAAACAACTTGTATTTACTTACAAAATTCGGTTTGTATTGGTATATAATAGGTTGGGGAAAAGTTTCTTCGCATTTTTTAAGAAAATTCAAAACATTTTTGAATATAGTTTATTTACATTTAACTAAAGTATGTGGGTGCCATTTGGTTCGATAACTTTTTGCCAATTTGTAGGTAGGGACTAGGGAGGAGGAGGAGACTAGGTAGGGACATGATCCCATTGCTATAGAAATTTTGGGGCTTCTGATAAAAATACCGCGACAAGTGGTTTTGGCAGTCCTCTCGTGATGTTAACCTGACTGTTCACACCGTCGCCGGATCCAGGCCGGCTGCCCCTCAACAGCCAGGTGGACGCTGATGGCTGGCGGTGAGAGCCTTGCGGGAGGTGGATACGTTCGGGCGGCGTCAGCAGGCCCGCAACTTCTCCTTGCCGTCCCGCGTGTCGTAGGCCGGTCGCGGGTTCTAATTTCGGGGTTCCTGTGGCGGGGGTAGCCAATAGTGCCGCACTAATGAAACCACGGTTAAAGGTCCAAGTTGTATTTACTCACTGGTCGAATTAGATACAGTGTTCACAATTAACTTTACAATTTATTACTAATAAGATGGCGTCTATGCCATGCGCGCCTCGCGGTTAACAGTGGTGGTCACTTTTACATACGTTTCTGCGACGAAACGAAAGTCCCAGACTTACTAAAAACACACCATCATAGCTACTATGATTTACGCGAAGGTTACACCTTCTAAATTACATTAATACCGGTACGCGTCGCGACGACTCGTATAACCGTGCCGAGCTCGGAATTGCAACAGGATGCGGAAGCGCAACCGCTCCGCCCGTTTGACATTAATAGTGTTGCGTCACACACGCATTCTCACTAGAGATGCGCGATACATCGATTTTGCATGAACATTCCTTGGGGCCCCAGCAACGAGGTTGGGAGACCTAATCCCCATCTCCAAGCGGTAATTTAACTAACTTAATTACTGGCCTAACAAGCTCGCCAGATTGAGTTCTTAACTTAACAGATCGAACAACATCGTCCTTACCCTTATACAATTCTAACACCCTACCTAGCTTCCAATGTAGTGGTGGAGTATTTTCATGCTTAATGAAAACAATGTCGTTTACCTTTAAATTTTCAACATCACGATACCATTTATTCCGCGATTGCAGCGTGCTAAGATACTCAAGATGCCAACGCGACCACACGTTCTGATGCAACTTCTGTAGCGTCTGGAACCGAGACAAACGTGACATATTAGTCCCTGACCAGTTGTTCTCAGGTACTGCCACCAGTGGCTGACCGATTAGAAAATGTCCTGGCGTCAGGACTTCCAAATCCCCAGGATCCTCAGACATCGCTACGAGAGGTCTGGAGTTTAAGATAGCCTCTATCTTACATAAGAGCGTTGAGAGCTCCTCATACGTCAGTATTGTCTCACCGATTTCTCTTCTTAGAAGTTGCTTCACACTCTTGACAGCTGCCTCAAATAGTCCACCCATATGTGGTGAAGCCGGTGGGTTGAATTCCCAATGTATACTCTGCCTTCTGAACTGCTCCTTCAGAATATGTTCCTTGTCCAATAGGAACTGATTAATCTCCTTGAGATATGTGTTCGCTCCAACAAAATTAGTCCCTCTGTCAGACCGTATGAGAGAGGGGAGTCCGCGTCGACTTACAAACCTTGTAAATGCGGCCACGAATGCTTCAGTCGTTAGACTAGACACCAGTTCCACGTGAACGGCCTTCGTAGCTACACAAACGAATACGCAGAAGTAGGCCTTCACTGACTTTGCGTTTCTTAATAAACTTGATTTTACCAAAAACGGTCCCGCGAAGTCCGTCGCGACTCCGTCGAAGGGTCGTGCGCGCTGCACGCGATCCGCAGGAAGGTCCGCCATACGCGGAGGTTGCTCTGCTGCGGCAAACCGGAAGCACCTTGTGCACTGCCGAACGGTCCTGGTTGCCTGCCTCCGGACTGACGTTATCCAATATTCCCTGCGTAAAATTGCAATTAAACCATTAGCTCCAATGTGACAATATATTTTATGATAGTACTCCATGAGTAACTGAACAAAATTTGTATTTTTTGGCAACAACATTGGGTGCTTAGCACCATACGTGAGATTTGAATGCCTCAGTCGACCTCCGACTCTGATGACACCCTCCCCATCCAAGAATACACTTAATTTCTGAAGTGATGTTATCACTCGTTTGTGTTGCTTCAACAATTCTATTTCTTTACCGTACTCCAAGCCTTGAACTCGCTTGATCCAGTATTTAGTAGCTTTGCGTGTCTCGCATAGCGACAGTACTTTACTAGTTGGTCGCATTGAATTGTCTGTCTTCAGACTTTTCATATATCTCAATACATACGCCGTTACGTTGATGAGTTTGGTGAAGCTACTCACTCTGCTCAACAACTTTAAATCCCATGGCTCCTCCTGCACAATGTTAAAGTTGGCTACCCTTTTAAATCCTGGTAGCTCCGCGGGTCTCACATGCTTGCGAGGCCACTCCAATGGTTTCTTTCCTAACCAAGGGACTGTCCACCATAGTGGATGGTGAGTTAATTCGTCAGCTGTCACGCCTCGTGACGCACAATCCGCCGGATTCCAATCCGATGGTACGTGTCTCCAGATTAACTTGCGGGGAGATCCTTGTACATACTGTACCCTGTTACATTCAAAAGTCTGTAACAAATGTGGCTGCGTTTCCACCCATGCCAGCACGATTGAACTGTCAGACCATGCATTTATGCTATTGATCTCGATTGCTCCTTCGTAGCCATCCGCTACGTGGTTAAGTAATTGACAAACGAGATGCGCCGCGCTAAGCTCCAGCTTCGGGATCGTCTGTCTCGTCTTCATTGGCGCCACCCTAGATTTTGCCATAACCAGACTGACCTTAACATTTCCTTGGGCGTCCTCGCTACGTAGATAAATGCATGCTGCGTAGCCTGCTTCGGACGCGTCACCGAAACCATGCAGTGTATACAACACTGCGTTGGGTAGTGCGATACACCTCGGTATCTTTAGTTGTTCCATGTTGCGTAGATCCTCTATCATGTACCTCCATTTTTCGACTATGTTATCTGGTACCGCCTCGTCCCAATTCAGACCATTCATAAACAATTCCTGCAACAGGTTTTTAAATCTTATTATCACCGGTGTGCAATAGCCACACGGATCGTATAGTCTTGCTATAGTACTTCGTTGCTATCGAACGCTTCGTTACTGCCTTGTCCTCTGGTATGTTCAGCCGATACGACATCGTATCAGACATCGGCTCCCATTGTATTCCTAATACCTTGATGAAGGTCTTGGGGTCGTTCGCGTCGAACTCCTTCGGTTGTTCACAGTGATCATCCGGTAGATCCTTCAGCAGCTGTGGTTTATTTGTAGACCACTTACGTAGCTCATAACCCGCGCTCCGCATGAGCTCTATGAGTTCTGTCTTCAGAGCCTCCGCTTCCTTAATAGAGTCCGCTCCAGTTAAGATGTCGTCAACGAAGACACTTCGCCTCACGACGTCTACAGCCTTCGAGCCGGGATGTTGGCCTTCCCATTGCGTCGCCAGTTCCAGCAACGTGCGTATCGCCACATACGGACTTGACCTCAGCCCATAAGTATTAGTATTCAATTCGTATACCTTGAGCTCCTGCGTCGGATCACTCCTCCATAATATGAGCTGATACCTCCTGTCCTCAGGGTGAATCCAGGTCATCCAGAACATCTGTTTCACGTCCGTAGTGAATACCACTTGATGTCGTCTGAAATTCATCAAAATTTTTGTGATATCATTCTGTAATGCCTCACCGGAATGCAAACATTGGTTTAATAACCCCCGTTGTTGTCTTACAACTGCCATCGAATACTACTCGAATCTTATCCGAATCCCTCTTGAATATACCGTGATGTGGTATCACATAGTGTTCAGCGTCGAACTGAAAATTTGACAGGGACATATGACCACAGTTCTCATAGTCCTTAATAAACTCTTTATATTTCTTTTCAAACAATGGATGCCTCCCCATTTTTCTTTCAAGAGCATAAAATCTCTGAGTCGCCGTGTCAATAGATCTTCCCAGCTCCGGTCTATCTATCATCAAGGGCAGACGTACCACAAATTTTCCATCAGTTAGCCTCACTGTAGTGGTGTCATACAACCTTTCACACTCCTCGTGTCGAGGATCCTTCGGTGTGTCCGTCGGTGGCTCCTCCGACGTCCAGAATCGCTTGACGGCCTCCGTCAGCTTCGTAGTAGACACTGGTCTTGGCACCATAGTCTCGTATCCGTCAACTGGTCCCATTATAGCATGCCCGAAGCACGTTCCGTAGGCCGCTGCGCCATCTGTACCAATGTCAATTTTAGTACCATCTAAGATATAATTTAATACATCAGCTCCGAGTATCAGGTCTACCCCTTGTGGTAGTGTAAAGTACTTGTCTGCAAGTCTCATTGTAGGTGGGGTCTGCTTCAGAATCCCTCTAAGTGAAAGCTTCTCCACTGGCAAATCTGCAGTCAGCTCCTGCATGACTACTGCGGTGGTGCAGATTACCGGTACCTGCCTATCCAAAGGCTTAATAACAATCTTAACCTTGCAAGCGGGTGACTTCACCATGGTGTTTCCTATTCCGACTATTTCCATAGAGCTTTTCTGTCGGTCTAGTTGTAGTCGGTCCACCAAAGCTGCTTTGATGGCAGTCACACTAGCGCCGGTGTCTAATAGGGCACGAGCCTTCTCGTATTTGCCTTTACTATTCCTAACACCTAATGTCACGGTAGGATTTAGGCAGTTTCTAAAACCGCTACCTATCGTGTTATTAACACCGACAGTAGCGACTCCTTAGTAGCTGTCACGTTCCCGCTTCGGAATATAGGATGGTCGACCATACCTCAAGTCCTCATACTGTGACTGGGCTTGCTGGTATCTAGCGCCGACCGGGCGCCGGCCTGGCTCCAGGCAGTACGCTTGCTCCTCCTCCCGCTCCGGGGTGCGTCGCTGCGACGTCGATGGCCGGTCGTGCTTCACTGGGCTGCTGCAGCGTGGAGGCGTCCTCACACGCGGCGGGCTCCTCACCGGCGGTGGTGTCCTCACTTGAGGCGGTGTACGTGGGGGTGACCTCACACGTGGCGCTGCTCTCGCCGACTGCTGCGTCGTGCGCTTCGGAGCTTCCCCTGCAGTACACAATAGGGTATGGTGATATTTAGAGCCGCATGACCTACATCCGGCATCGTTCCTGCATTCCCGGGCATAATGCTCCCCCAAACACGTGAAACACGCCCTGTGGTTTCGTGCCCATGTCTTACGGGCTGTACGAGCCAGGTTCGTGAACTCGTAGCAGTTCACGAGCTCGTGTCCTGCCTTACCACAATAGGTGCACCTTGGCTCTAGCACCAGAGTGGCTAACTTACCACGAATCCTGCCCATCGGCGGCGAACCGCGTCCGGTCGCATAGGCCTTGCGCTGCGCATTGGGCGATCTTTGTTGCCGCGTCGGTTCGGCCCTTCCCTGCTCCAGGGTTGATGGGGCGATTAGTTGTCGCCTGCAGACTTCGTCGAGGAACGTCATCAGGGCTGTAAAAGAAGGCAGCTCCCCCGGAGCTGCTCCGCTCCGCTCCTCAAAGTGATTTCTCAGTCGGGACGGCAACTTCTGTTCCACAATGAACAGCAATAAATATGACCACTCCGCTACGGGTAGTCCTAACTTCTGAAGAGCCTGCGTCGACTCCAGGAGTGGGTTATAGAAAGCAGTCCTCAATCCATCCAGCGTCGGAGGTATGACGGACAGTGACACTATCTGCTCCAGGTAAGTGTCTGCCAACAACCTAGTATTTTGGTACCGGTCTCGTAGCAATCCGAGGGCCACCTCGTAGTTGGCAGCGTCAACCGGCAGGTGCTTCACCAGAGTGAGCGGCTCACCCACCAAACAGCTCCTTAGGTAATAATGTTTCTCTGCCTCAGGCAGATTTGGCCGTGCATGAACCAACGATAAATATAGGTCATAGAAACTTACCCAACCATTGGGTTACCATCGAACTGCCCCAGTTGGATGAGTGGCAGCTTGACCGCTACGCTGCTCTCCTGCGAGCTACTCGCCGTTGTCATTTGAACTGGTGGTGCAGTTCTGGCACATTCCTCTGCCTTGGTTTCCACTGAAACTAAAATGTTAGTGACCTCGGAGAACATCGGCCCCAGGTCATCCAGGTCGTCGACCTCATTTGCTACGAGCACCTCATAGGCATCTAAAAACTGCTGGTAATATTTATCAAATTGCCGTTTTATTACTCGTACGGCAATCGACGAGTCAGTAGCCTTAATTGAAGCCGAGAAGTCGTTGAGCATCTTAGCCCGTGACATAAAGGTTTGACGCGCCGTCTTAACGTCCATTGTTAATAATAGGTATTGAAACTACTCCACCAATTGACAAGAAATTAAAACTTAATAGGTTGAGTCAAATATCAAACACTAAGTAAATTTTACCAATTACCGTATTGCTACAATACGAATTAATCGGTCTAAAAACCTACGTAAACTATAAGGTAAACAACTATGAATATAAACTACAATTATGTAAACAAACAGTCGCGACGACTGACGTTATCAAATAACAAACAATCCTAACAGTAAGTAGTGTCCGAGTCGCTACGACACAAACAAAGTCAATGTCAATACAATAGCTAGGTACTTAGCCAGTGATATATATCGTACGACGTAATGACATAAATGAATCACTTTAAACAACAACTGTCTTAATCTACTTACGGTTATTAATTAAGGTCCATACTTAGGTCTCCTGGTTTGATAAAACGTTGTCCGTTTGCACGTGAGTGCCGTGAGTGAGTCCGTGACACACGCGAATGCACTATCACTAGAACCTTGTTATTATTGATAAGCCGTACACGCACACACAGCCGCGTATCGCGTCGATCGCCGGCGCCGCTGTGACTCGGTGTAGGTATTCGACGGCCCCGGTCCCGGGCCGCCCAGCTGCTTCGCCGCCTCGATGAAACAGTAGGTACTCATGGTACTATTATAATAGGACGGCCGCCTCGTCGTCCGTAGCTCTCCTCGCGATGTTAACAATCACTGCAGTTCCGCGTTGTTGTGTCGCTTCGACGTAGGTAACAAACACGCCGGTAACTGCCGTGGGTCGCTTCGACGCAATTTAGGTATATTACCTTATGTAATTATTATTATTCGCAGCTTCGCTTAAAATCTTAAAATGACTTGATCGCCTCGATCGTCCCGTGTTGCAGGTTCTATCTCGAATGAGCAACAGTTACAAAAATGCCGCTTCGCTTGCAGTGCTGACTCTCGGTCGTATTACTGCGTAATAAGGTTGCCTTTCGCTTGTGCCTATTTGTTCGCACAACTCAGTGACCTTATGGCGTGATCACCGACGCTTCCTATTGGTCGAGCCGTGTCGCCTTACTAGCCGCTTCGCGTAGTAGGTACTCTCGCACGATTCTGACACCAGATAATTGTTTCTGATGATGCCGCTGCTCCGCGGTGGTGATGGAAGCTTCTTCTGTCACCTGGCTCCCGAGTTTCCGCTTTAGGTTCCCCTCATGGGCCACCAAAAATGTTCACACCGTCGCCGGATCCAGGCCGGCTGCCCCTCAACAGCCAGGTGGACGCTGATGGCTGGCGGTGAGAGCCTTGCGGGAGGTGGATACGTTCGGGCGGCGTCAGCAGGCCCGCAACTTCTCCTTGCCGTCCCGCGTGTCGTAGGCCGGTCGCGGGTTCTAATTTCGGGGTTCCTGTGGCGGGGGTAGCCAATAGTGCCGCACTAATGAAACCACGGTTAAAGGTCCAAGTTGTATTTACTCACTGGTCGAATTAGATACAGTGTTCACAATTAACTTTACAATTTATTACTAATAAGATGGCGTCTATGCCATGCGCGCCTCGCGGTTAACAGTGGTGGTCACTTTTACATACGTTTCTGCGACGAAACGAAAGTCCCAGACTTACTAAAAACACACCATCATAGCTACTATGATTTACGCGAAGGTTACACCTTCTAAATTACATTAATACCGGTACGCGTCGCGACGACTCGTATAACCGTGCCGAGCTCGGAATTGCAACAGGATGCGGAAGCGCAACCGCTCCGCCCGTTTGACATTAATAGTGTTGCGTCACACACGCATTCTCACTAGAGATGCGCGATACATCGATTTTGCATGAACACTGACACTGCCTAAAGAATTCTGAAGAGACCGAAACAGGTAGAAATCTGAAGGTGCAAGGTCAGGACTATACGGCGGATGCATTAACACCTCCCAGCCAAACTCTCTTAATTTTTGCTGAGTGGCTAAAGATGTGTGAGGTCTAGCGTTATCATGATGAAAGACCACACACCTTCTGTTGATTAATTCCGGCCGCTTTCTCTCAACTTCTTGCTTTAATCTCATCAGTTGTTCGCAGTAGAGTTCAGAATGGTCTTGCCTGGTGGTAACAGCCCATAATGAATAATGCCCTTCCAATCCCACCACACACACACAGCATCACCTTGTTGCGAGTTAATCCGGGTTTCGCCACAGTGTGTGAAGCCTGACCGGCCTTGACCACGACCTTTTTCGCACGTTCTTGTCGTACGTGATCCACTTTTCATCACCAGTTATCAGCTTCTTCAAAAATGGTTCGGTTTCATTACGTCGTAATAAAGAATCACAAATGAGTACACGGTACATTAGGTTTCTTTCAGTGAGCTCGTGAGGTACCCAAATATCGAGCTTTTTTGTTTACCCAGTTTTTTTCAAATGCGCCAAAACTGTTTTGTGGTCAATTCCCAGTTCTTCATCCATTTTATCCGTAATAAGGCGACCAGAGCGACGTGCATACACGTACACAGAGACTGCACTAGGTCCATAAACATCGCAATCAATAGTTTTCGCAGGCGGGGACAATCATCAACCAACCAAAGAGAGTGCGGATTTAATTGAGCGGCGGCGGCGCGGCCGCTTGGTTGATGATTGTCCCTGTCTGCGACAACTATCAATATTCAATGTATGTATAAATACTCATTTATTATAGATTTTATTATTTAAGTATAGGTAGGTATCAACAAGGACAAGGAAATATTTCACGTTGCATTCAACATTGCTCAAATGGAATTCTGGGATCATAGAGCTTGTTTTTTCTTTTCAGTTTTTCTCTTTGCAGTTATTTTTTATGTTACTCCGGTTTTTACGAGTATATTATTGTTTTTAATGTAGTTGTTTTAGCAGACGGGTTTTTTGTTTTATTTAATAATTTGTTGTAAAATTTTAAAATGTATCGAATTTCTTCATTAGATTCACTCATCTTGACAGTAAGAAAAATAAATGAAAATCACACATTTTCCTAATTTGAATTTGGAATTATCTTCTTTAAAATGTAAACTTTTAATGATACCAAACCCAGCCAGATACAAATAGTATAGCCAAAGAGATTTTATTAGAAGTTTATAAGGTATATATTTCTATTAGCCTGTTATTTTGTAACCTAAGACGACATCGTCCTTGTACAGCCCATTTTACCCATTGTACCTCATTTTAAACACCTTATAGTCGATAGCACAGATTATCCAGTTTTCAAGTTATAATAGTGCCAACGACAAATCGCTTACATTAGCAACGTGATGCTCTTACCTTTTAGCGTGGTTCTATTCATTTGTCACTTTGTATGCACTAGGATTTCTGATGTGTTAAATATGACAGGTACCGCAAGCGTGACTCCATCAGCGAGCGTAGCGCAGCCGTCTGGCGGCGTGAGCACGTCGCACGCGCCGCCCGGCGTCAGCACGTCCAAGGAGCCGCCTGGCGTCAGCACCTCGCAGCCGCCGCCCGGCGTCAGCACCTCGCAGCCGCCGCCCGGCGTCAGCACCTCGCACGCCCCGCCCGAGTCCCGCCCGCCCAAGCGACGCCTGCAGCCGCGCCCGGTTACCGCCAAGAGGACGCGAGTGCAGGTAACAGTCAGTCCCGATATTATCCGTAATATCGGATGTATAATATATACTCAACTACACTAGCAGAAGTGAAAGTCATTGCGATTATATTGCACAATTTTTTTCAAACGTTGACAATCAGAGCTTACATCGTAAACTTTTCTCGTTCTTAAAACATTCAGCTGTTTATCAAAACGAAAGTTACAGCTTTTATTACTCTTCTTAGTTTTTAGGGTCTTATTTCATTGGTTATGATTTTTAGCTGTATTTTTATCTTAATTATTTGAACCATTGTTTTAGTCGTTGTCGTTAAGGTGGTCGCGCTCAGCATTTTTATTATATGATATTATTTGAAAAATCAGCACTTTACATTCGAATGGAACGCGTATGACGCGACTTATTTATAAATAGTAATAAGCACTGACTAAACTATTGTTTTGATTTTTATTTAATAATAAGTTACCGTGGAAAACGACAACAGTAAAGGAATATGACTTTTTCTAGGGTTTTGAAAGGTCTGTGGAAGTAGAGTACCAGGTGCCGACTTCGTCCCGTTGCGACCAGGAGGATGAGGGCGTCATCGTCGTTGACTCTGAAGAGGACGATGAGAGGTGTACCGGAACTATGTACAGGGTAAATACATTTTCAAAGCCATAAACAGTTATTTGAAAAAAGTAAATTTTATGGACCTATATGCATGGTCATACTTTAATATGATTTTGTGGTGTTATAAGTATTTTTTAGATCTTAATCATATTATATTGTTTTTTTTTTAAATGTAGGAAGGCGAAGAAGACGAAGAAGATATGGAAGAGGAACAGGAAGTGGAAGGTGGTGAAGTGGAGGAGGAAGGCGAAGGCGATGACAGTGAGAATGCTGTGCGTCAGGTATTGTTTTTTTATTGGGACTCTAACACTTTCGTCGCATTTATTTTAACACCTAGAAGAAATTTACATTTATGATAAACGGGTTATGGTTCGTAAATTTCAAGGTGTACAAACAAGGTGGTTTCATGTGCTTGTGTTTAGCCATTTTTATACAGGTATTTTAAAAAAATAGAATATGGTATTTTGCAACATGAAAAAAGAAAGAAAAAAAAAATCTAAAAAAACGTATTTACGATAGATTTTGTAAGAAACAAACGAGAAATGTTGATTTATTCATAATTAAATAGTTTATTCATAAAAATTAAATATAAATTTTTAATCTGAATTATTTTTTAAATCTCTTCTTTCAAATGTCTAAAACGCTATTCTCTTTAATGGATTCCAACGTGAGGTCACTTTGATAGTAGTAAACAAACTAGATTTTTGTTGCGCTGCGTGTTATTTATATTTTTTTCAAGTTATTTTCACGTTTGTAGAATTTTATTGAAATCGTATTATGGAAGAAGGTTTTGTAAAAGCAGAAAGTTCTAATCTGCCTAGAATAAATACTTTGATGGTGGCGAAATTTTTTGCATGCAACCCCGATTTCTGTTTTGCTGAGTTGAGGAATGTTAAAACTTCAATGTAAATATTGTACCAACTTTTGATTAAAAATAAGCACAACAACAAACCTGGATGGTGTGCAGTTTGGTTTCATTCGAATCCGTTTAACAGCGCCCATTATCTTATATTTTGTATAGTTATCCATGTCATTTTCCAGCTAAAACACCTATTAAATAACAAATTTTGACTTTTACACTATCAGTTTTATGAAATTAATACGTAATTCAAGGCAATATGGTTTTTAAAATGGACAAAGACACCTACAGCCTTACAAAGAAACGAAGAAAAACATTGGAAAAGATATTCCGTGTTTTTTCCCTTCACTTGAAACTTTATATTTCAGATTAGAGTAAAAGAGACGTAACAAGCTTATACTCAGTTTATTTGTAAGGATATAAGTTTTTATTTTTTTTTATCATTAAAAAAATACCTATATACATAAACAAACTACTTTCGGTGTGTGCATCTTTTGTGTTGTGTTGCATGTTATAGTATATTGTTGTTCAATATTCATATAACTGCCTGTGTAGTATAGTGGTTAAAGTCCACCGGACTCGGACCCAGAGGTTCCGCAGGCTTATTATTACCGAAAAAGCAACCAGTTGTTATGCAACGCGACTGTTCTAGTTGCGGTTGATAAAGTGATATTACGGAAACAAATTGCTCAATGATCGCTCGCTTAAGCCCGATTTACACTTCAATAAGTACAGTAGCGAGTTAACTTAAGACATCGGCGAGTTAAGTTGTTATTGTCGTTTGAATGGCGAGTTAAGTAGTAAGTGGTTAATTAAGTTGATTTGAATAGATCGCGATCCTATTTTTCGGCTAGTCTAGAGCGAGGTAGGCCCCTTCCTCGTTTCTCCCGCACCCCGCCAACTTAACTGGCGGGCATGTAGACGGGCGAGTTTAGTACAGTACATAAATATTTATAAAATTTACAAAATACAGTGAAAAAATTAAACGTCTAACCTATAAAAAAAAGTAAAAATTTACAGTACATAAATTTTTCTTCTTGTTGGAACGGTAACTTATGGTTACTTACTCGCCTACGTTTGGACGCTACTTACAACCTACTACTTGTTGCTTAACTGACTAATTTCTTAACTCGCTACTGTACTTATTGAAGTGTAAATCGGTTTTTAGTGCATTTGCGATTAAAATGTATGCAATACATTTTCTGGTCGCTTTTTTTTCGGTAATATTCCTGCCGGGCTTGATTTCCAGCGGGGGGGGTATGTGTACTCGCTTTGGTTGGTGGTAGGCTTGTTTTATGTCCGCCTGACAAGCTATCTAAATATTTCGCCATAACGTTAATTTTGATGGCATTGTTTTGTTCCGACTGTTATAGATAAGATGGCTAGTAACTCAGTAGTTAAGGATTTCGGATGAAGTACGCTTTCACCTTCGGCCTTATCATCACTTAATATCAGAGAAAGATTTTTGAATCTCACTGGTGAATTCGAAATTAATAAAATAGTGTATTTCATGTAATTTTACATGAATTACACTATGCAATTTATCATAATTTTTGTATTATAAACAATTCGATTATTAAGATACATACTGTTCGAGAATTTTTGGCGTCAAAATAAGTTAGAATTTGAATAAGAGAAAAAAGAGCATTCGCAATTAATATCATAGCGTGAGAATTAGTCACCGATTAAAAAAGCGCCGCCCAAGTGAGATGAAGGCCAAGTTCTAAGCCGTAAGAAATAAAAAATGTAATTATTTTCTTTAAGGTTGTCATTTAAAAAAATTAAAAAACCACCGTACATTAAGAACCAAAAAGGTCTCAGACCATACCCTAAAACTAATGGAAGAGCGGCACGCAATGGTTCTGCTTTCTTCAGGTGATGCGTCTCAGATTCGGCGGCTAAATAGGCAGATCTCAAAGTCTTTGACTCGCGACACATGCGGCGATTTAATACTAAACGTATTATAGAGGTCATTGAGCGGAACAAAGACTCAAAAGTGTTCACAAGAGATCTGGGTATTGGGCAGTGCCAACTGACGACGCTGAAAACCGATGACGGCAGAACTCACGACCAGGTCCAAAGTTATGGGAGAGGTCAAGAAGTTCTATGGACAGCTCATACACATCCACACGGCCACCTGTACAAAGCTTAGCTAAAGACCCTAGAAGGCCCATCTCATTTCTAAGCGACGTCTACAAGCTGTTATCGAGAGTCATAACGTATCGTCTTGCACGCAGGTTTGATGACTACCAGCTCCAGCCTATCGAACAAGCCGGTTTCCGAAAAGGCTTTAGCTGCTAAAGCCTTTTCGGAAACCGGCTAAAGTTTAGCAACATAGACCACATACATACGCTGCGGCAGGTTATACAGAAGACCGAAGACTATAACCAGCCTCTTTGTTTAGCGTTTGTGGACTATGAAAAAGCCTTCGATTCGATTGAAACATGGGCCGTGCTACAGTCTCCAGCCAAATTGACTACCGGTACATCGCAGTGTTGAAGTGTTTGTATGAAAGCGCCACTATGTCAGTCCGTCTTCAGGACCAGAGCTCGAAACCTATCCAGCTGCAGTGAGGAGTGAGACAGAGAGATGTGATATCTCCGAAACTGTTCACTGCTGCACTGGAAGATATTTTCAAGCTTCTGGACTGGAAAGGACTCGACATCAACGTCAACGGCGCGGCTTAGACATCACCTTCGATTTGCTGACGATATAATGGTCATGGCTGAGATCCTGGAAGACCTCGGCACAATGCTCGGTGACCTCAACAGAGTCTCTCAACAAGTGGGCCTTAAAATGAATATGCAGAGGACAAAAGTTTTGTCGAACTCACGTGTCGTACCCACTCCTCTGGAGGTTGGGGACTCTGCCCTTGAAGTTGTGGACGATTATGTTTACCTGGGACAAACCTTTTTTTTTGAGAGAGATTGCTGATTGCCTCAAACGGCATTTTCAGCTTCACCGGGCTTTTAAGGACAAACTGTCCAGCTAGGTAGGCCCAACTTCAGTTAAGAGGTCAATCGTCAAATCCAATTAGGCTGGGCAGCTTACGATAAGCTACGAAATATCTTCTCGTCCGATATACCGCAATGTCTCAAGACAAAGCGGCATTTAAGCAAAAAAAAAACAATGGATAAATAACAAATTACAGCATAAAGTTACAACATAAAGATGCTTTTTAAGAAAAATTAAAATCGAATCCGTTGTACATGACACTACGGTTAGAATACTCTAGATACAGAAATAAAACTAATAAAGCTATATTTATTGCAAAGAATGAGAACAGACGAAGAAGTATTGAGAATAGGCAAACAGATGAAGAAGTATTGAGAATAGGCATGATGACAGTAACCAAAAGTCACTAAAATCATGTGTTTATCTAATGTAACAGAAAAAATAGATTATTAAATAAATATTTATTTTCATATTCATAGCGAGACTGTTAATTTATTTTATAAAATAAAACTACAAAATACAGCAATCCGCCATGATAAGTGGAACACCAATCAGATCGAATTACGTCATCTCTATGTGCGCCGATGGAAATGTCACTTTATTTCATACGAACTTCGACTATCCCGCGTGTTTTATTGTTTTTACCTGCATTTATAGCGTATTTCGTGGCTCCTAGCGATCAGTTGTCTAGTTTAGTGTTTTTGGAAGAAAAATATAGTCATGGAACATAGATTTACCAAGGCAAATAGCTCTAATTTGCCTAGAGTTGATTTGTAAAATGTTCAATGTATACAAGACTTGAAATCTGGGTAACCTCAAAATTAGATTCTGATTAGATTGTTAAAATGTATACCTACTTGTTTAGAGTAAAGACTTACGTTAAAATCATCTTCACAGAAATAAATTGGAGAATTTAGACATACAGCTGATGGATCTCTTCGGGCAAGATTAAGCCACATTTTCCGCACTGTTTTGTCGTGAGGAACGTAAACAAATAATTTGTTCGGAGTTTTTATTGATGTATTAACGCACTAAGGAACAGCACACCACTTATACATTTGGAATTCATATTTAACAAGCAAAACATCGAATTTGTCTTATGCGGTCGTAATCTAATACCTTTAAACGAGCAATTCTTGTATAGGTATTAATCTGAATCTCGGAAACGGCTCCAACGATTGTCATGAAATTTAATATGCAGGGGGTTTCGAGGGCGATAAATAAATAGCTAGGTTTTATTTTTAGAAAATTTTATAAAAAAAAATAACTTGGAAATCATCATGGAGGTCATCCAGGTACTGTTTACTGTTGAGTTACATAGAGGTGACGTCATAAGCAGTTGCCATGACACTAAAGAGCGAATTGGCGCGAATTTTTATTAAAAAAAATTAAAAGCCTTTTTTTACTAAAAAATCTTAATTTTTTACAAAAATAATATTTTTTATGGAAATATTAGATGCATTAGAATTTTATAGTACAGTTTTTCAAAATCGGTCATCATGCCTATTGTAATGGAGATATACGAAAAATATGGGGTTATGCAAAAACGTAGCTAAGGAGAACAAAACTAAGTGTTGATAATGTTACAGAAAAATACTTACTAAAAGATAATGGGACATTAGGCGATGGAATTTTTGTAAAATTTTTACACAGGAAATCGATTCATTAATAAACAAAAACATTTATGTAACAATTTCTTTTTTTAAAGAAATATGTATGTTAGAGAAAGTACTGTTAGTTTTAGATATAAGCTAGTTTCCCCTAAAGATGTATGTAAAATATTAGGTAAATTGAATTGCGGCAAGTCAGAATGTCAGATGGAATTAAAGTTAAAGACCTAAAATATGTAAAGATTAAAATAAATAATTACCTATAGGTGTGCACTTACCACTTCTGTGTACGACTATTGTACATACCACATTTGACTGCTTCTGTTATCAGGTTTCCAGAAAGAAAAAAATACCTTTTTATAATGAATTAAAAGACATTTAATTATTGAAATAATATACAAGTATGAATATTGCTATACAAGCTTATAAAGGATTTTTAAACTCAATGAGATTGTTAAAGTCCATAAAAAGTGCCACATACCACATTTGTACAATTCAGTTGTGAAAGCCAAATGAGGTAAGGGCACATGCAACAATTGACTGCTACAAAATTTTCATTTTTAGTGAACTTACCACACTTGGTACATTAGTAGATCATAACCGGAACAGTTTGCGCTTACCACATTTGTACACAATAAAATTTAAGTTACAAAGGCAATCTCTGTGTACTTACCACAATTTAAAAAAAAAATGTACTTGCCATATCTGTGCTCTATACTTGGTCTCTATGCTTGGTCTACAGTGGAAGGGATTGTGAACAGATTCAGTCGATAATGCAAGTTGATTTTAATAATATTTGTAAATGGGCACATGATAATGGCATTATTATTAACATTAAAAAAACAAAATATATGGTGATATTGTTCCCATATAACCAATTAAGAAAATATATAACCATAAAAGGCCATACATTTGAATGTCTATGTCACCAGATAATTGTATGTTTATAATTAATCTAGTGAGTTATGTACTAGAGTACATTCTTGTAAGTTTATCAACTGATGATGTTTAGCTGTCTGTTAGAATGATTTAAGAAAAGCTTCATAACTTGAAATATGCCGTTAATAATAAGATATTATTTATACTATACTATGCACTGGTGGATGCGACTATGAGCTATGGTTTGAGTGCTTATGGACTCGCTATTCCCGTGCACCTAAATAAAATCAGAACACTGCAAATTAGATATTTAAAACTATTGGTAAATAAAAACTCTAAAATAAAATAAGTACCGATATAACTAAAAGTCAAAATTACAATTATAGTAGAACAACATAAAAAATCAGAACATCAAATTTATAGAATACATAAGCACACAATTCGCTAAACTAGTAACAAGAAAAAAATACGAAGTACCGCAAATAACAAATTACTACGGCAAGCGAACTAGGCGATGGCTAACACCCACATTATTTAATAAAGGACTCCCAAAAGAAATACAAACTCAAACGGAAAAGGACAATACAGCTGAGAATTATTTAAAAAACATTCTGCATATTCATTATCTATCAATGTGTCCATAATAGTAAGTAGGCCGCTGAGTTTTAAATTCAAATTAAATAAAACAAAAAGAAGAAAAAACTATATTAATAATAATTGCTAAGTAGTAATGAATGATAGGAATGAATGAATTTCTATCTGTTCGGTTTAAGTGTGCTCTCAGGGTGTGCTACACTACACACCTACGCCTACACACTGTGTAGAACTTAACAATAGATAGGTACCTACCAATAATTAGTTTAGTAGTAAGTTAATATAATGTCTCTTACCTGTTTTAATCTAAGTTAGTATGTAGTTAACGTGTTTCCACGAGAACGCTGCCGACAAACTGCACTACTGTTTGGCAGAATATAAGGTCAAATATTTTTGTAAAATTTCTAACAAATTTTTTTTAAAAAAAGACGAAAATCTTTGACCAGTTTGTTGTTGCCTGCCAGTGATGACATACGAGACTGAGACGTGGTCGTTCACTATGGGCCTTATCACAAGGCTCAAGGTCACTCGAAGAGCAATGGAGAGGGCTATGCTCGGGGTTTCTGTGCGTGATCGAATCAGAAATGAGGAGATCCGCAGAAGAACAAAGATTACCGACATAACCCGAAGAGTTGCTAAGCTCAAGTGGCAATGGGCAGGGCACATTGCTCGCAGGACTGATGGCCGCTGGAGCGGAACAGTCCTTGAGTGGCGACCGCGTACCGGAAAGCGCAGTATGGGCAGGCCTCCAACAAGGTGGACCGACGATCTAGTGAATGTCGCTGGAAGCCGCTGGATGCGAGTAGCACAAAACCGGTCGTTGTGGAGATCCCTGGGGGAGGCCTTTGTCCAGCAGTGGACGTCTTTTTCTGAGATGATGATGATGATGATGATTTCATTTTAATGTAATGACGCCTTGATTTCCCAGGAATCGCCAGCACAGTCCCCTGAAGCGGGTGAGGAAGGCGAGGAGAGCGAGCCCGGCGATAGCGGGGAAGGCGCCGCGCCCGAACCCGACAGTGAGCCCGCGCCCGCGCACCAGCAGATCGAGGCCATCAGCAGCGGCACCGAGCGTAAGTGGTACCACCAAATTTTTGTAAATAAAATAAAACTGCATACGTGATTCTTCACATACCCGTCAGGGAGTCTATTTATTGGTTAGCCATTGTTGTCCCATTTTTAATAATCTTGTAGCAGCCCAGTGGTCGATTTTCAATCGTTATGTATCACTATTCAATAAGAACTAGTATGGGTTCGCAAGTCAAAGTTATTAAGGAATATGTCTACCTCGGGAAGATTTTGTAATTGGGTAGAAAAAACTTCGAGAAATAGGCTAACAGAAGAATACAGCTAGGCTGGGCAGCATATAGGAAATTACGTCGGTTCTTTACGTCGCCTATTCCACAAAATCTAAAGACGAAAATTTTCAATCAGTGCGTCCTACCGGTAATGACATACGGAGCCGAAACGTGGACACTCACGGTAGGGCTGGTTCACAAATCTAAAGTCGCTCAGCGAGCTATGGAAAGGGCTATTCTTAGAGTTTCTCTGAAGGATCGACTTTGAAATGAGGTGATCCGACAGAAAATGAAAGTAATCGGCATAGCCCATCGGATCAGCAAGCTGAAGTGCCAGTGGGCCGGTCATATTAGCCGCAGAACCGACAACCGTTGGGTTAAACGAGTTCTCGAGTGGAGACCGCGTATCGGCAAACGTAGTGTAGGACGCCCTCAGACTAGGTGGAGAGACGATCTTCGCAAGGTGGCTGGCAAGAGCTGGATGAGAGTAGCCGCGGATCGTGCTCAGTGGCGTACACTTGGAGAGGTCCAGCAGTGGACGTGTGTAGGCTGATGATGATTATAAATAAATGACTGTTGCAGCGAGTGGCGCTCTATCCATCGGAGGCAACGGAGGTGACGACGCCGACGACAGTATTGTTCCTTCAACGCCGACGCTCTATGTGCCAAGGCGAAACGATGGGTGAGTTGTAGTACTTAGACCAAAGTTAGTATTTTTTATAAAAAGATGAAGTGTCAACTGTCGTTTCAAGGTCACGCGTATCAGCACAACTACTAAAATTTGAGAGCCGTATCCGTACCCGTAGATCTAGTCACTAATTATCCGTAGCCGCGGAACATTTTCAACGATCTGGCAATCTCTATAATATGTCATACAGGGCACTGGGTGGGACTCATTACGCGCGCGCCCGCCCACGTCCGATAAATCGGTGCCCGTTTTTGTCGGTGAAAATGGTGTTCTATGTTACAATGCACACATCCTACTAAAAGTCGGTCACAAAATCGGCGATAAAGCCTCGGCGAAAGAATCGGTCCGATTGCCGGTCCTACAAAAAGTCGGTCGTGAGCGGGCGCGCTAATGCCGAAAGGGTAAAAGCTTCGATCAATTCGTCCCTCGCATGACTAACTGTCGTAACTGTCATTTTTGTCAAAACTATGTATATATACATATACATGAACATTTTTAAAACTGATTTTCAAACGGATTCCACTGATCGTCGTATCTCTATCTTTCGCCGTTTTAAAGATAGAGCTACCTGCACCGTTGACGTATCTGCTTGGATAAAAAAAACAAATATGACTAATTGAAGTAAATGCCATATGACTGTTCGTGAAATCCATTTTAACTATATATTTTTGTTTTTTGTGGCGTATGGTATTATACGACATTTAGTGATATTTTTTTGATGATATTATCTTCAACTATCGTCGTTTATCAGTACCTTGCCACGGCCAGAGTGAGGGAGACTCCGCTCATAGTGCCATTGCTCACGCACTGAAGAAAGCAGGTGAAAGGAGGTTTATACCTAGCCAGTTAATACCTATTTTCAAATTAGCACGAAGGCACAAACCGTACGAGGTGATAAAATTAGATTACTCAGACTTCTTGAATTTAAAAAAAATTCCAGTTGGGTTACGGTTGCTTAAAATCCGAAACGATGACACAGGAAATAGTATTAATTGGACTGAAATGATGGAGTCATCATCATCATCATCATCTCAGCCAAAAGACGTCCACTGCTGGACAAAGGCATCCCCCAAGGATCTCCACAACGACCGGTTTTGTGCTGCTCGCATCCAGGGGCTTCCCGCGACCTTCACCAGATCGTCGGTCCACCTTGTTGGAGGCCTGCCCACACTGCGCTTTCCGGTACGCGGTCGCCACTCCAGGACTATCCCGCCCCAGCGGCCATCAGTCCTGCGAGCAATGTGCCCTGCCCACTGCCACTTGAGCTTAGCAACTCTTCGGGCTATGTCGGTTACCTTATTTCTTCTGCGGATCTCTTCATTTCTGATTCGATCACGCAGAGAAACCCCGAGCATAGCCCTCTCCATTGCTCTTTGAGTGACCTTGAGCCTTTTAATGAGGCCCATAGTGAGCGACCACGTCTCAGTCCCGTATGTCATCACTGGCAACACTCACTGGTCAAAGACTTTCGTCTTGAGACACTGCGGTATATCGGACGAGAAGATATTTCGTAGCTTACCGAACGCTGCCCAGCCTAATTGGATTCGACGATTGACCTCTTTGCTGAAGTTGGACCTACCTAGCTGGACCGTGTGTCCCAGGTAAACATAATCGTCCACAACTTCAAGGGCAGAGTCCCCAACCTTCAGAGGAGTGGGTTCGACACGTGAGTTCGACATAACTTTCGTCTTCTCCATGTTCATTTTAAGACCCACTTGTTGAGAGACTCTGTTGAGGTCACCGAGCATTACGCCGAGGTCTTCCAGGGTCTCAGCCATGACTACTATATCGTCAGCAAACCGAAGGTGAGTGATGTACACTTCGTTGACGTTGATGCCGAGTCCTTTCCAGTCCAGAAGCTTGAAAACATCTTCCAGTGCAGCAGTGAATAGTTTCAGAGAAATCACATCTCCCTGTCTCACTCCTCGCTGCAATGATGGAGTATGCGGTGTTAAAACCTGAACCAGGAAAATTATTTTTCAAAACAAGTCATGCTGACACAGTTTTAAGATCTTTATCTTTGAAAAGATAGGTTTCAGCTTGCCTTCATGAAGAAATTCCTGTTTATAATCTTGAGCGACCTAAAATATCAGTAGAAAAATATAACGACTTGATGTCGTTAACTAGTGATAATACACCAGTAATTAGATCCTCCGAATTTATTGAGTTTTATCGATCACTTTCGCATTAAGTTGTTTTCATTATTGTTGATTCTGATTTTGTTTTTAATATTTTTTTTGCAAATTAGTAACATGTTTCAGTTTTATTTTTGTTTAAGTTATCAGAATTATTGATATTTGTAAGTTTGGTTTTAGTTTTTTTTACTTCGAGAAGAATTTATTTTTGTTTAAAATAATATATTAACATTTAAAAGACTGATTGTGCCATTTCCTAACTTTAACATAAAAAAAGGTTTAAGTATGTGATTATATTATAAATAACTCTTTATTAGTTTGTCATTTAAATTACAAATTGCATTTTTTTATAGAAATATGTATTTGTATGGCTACATAATTCTATATAATTTTTGATTTGTGACATTAATGACAAACAAACAAAGAGTTATTCATTAGGAATAATAATTCATTGCAATATAAAAGCTGATTTAAGGGCATTTCCTACCGTTTAGATTAAATGAAACATGCTGTGATTAGATTAGATATTCTGCCGCACAATTTATGAACGCAGTAAGAACAACTTACTGTGTTTGTGATTGTGATATTTGAGGTGCTGACATTACGATCTATTTTCTCGAAACTGTTTACATGTTCTTTACTGCGTTCATAAATTGCGCGGCAGTATTGTGATAAGCAATAAAAAATTATAAAACCTTAATACTTTATTGTTATTTATACTCAACAATATAAACAGTTACACTTTATTTTACCTCCCCAAACACTACACATGGTGGCGTAAGTGTCAATTTCCTAAATTATGTAAAAAACAAAGTTATCACAGAGTGACGTAACTGTTTTATATGTAAACTAGCTGTGCTCGCGACTTCGTCCGCGTGGAATAGTGACTTTCGGCAGCATTTTTAATTTTTTAGGCTCTTTTCCCGTTTTTGCAACATTTTTCACTGATGCTTCGCTCCTATTGGTCGCAGCGTGATGTTATATAGCCTAAAGCCTTCCTCGATAAATGGACTATCCAACACAAAAAGAATTATTCAATTCGAACCAGTAGTTCCTGAGATTAGCGCGTTCAAACAAACAAACAAACAAACAAACTCTTCAGCTTTATAATATTAGTATAGATAAAAAAATAAATACATATAATATGTAAATGGACCATATACTGTATGCACACTGATGCTCTTCTCTCTGTATGTATACAATAAACTTATATGTAAGACGCGCCTAGCATTTTCTACAGCTCCAGATATCAAGTTCTAAACAGAAAATAGGTTGCCCTGTAAAATTTGCCCATTGCTAGTTACGACACTTAGTCATGCGAGGGACGAATTATGTGATATTACAATGATGTGATCGATTATCTCGAAAGTGGT
The DNA here is from genome assembly GCA_947562085.1 of Eudonia lacustrata. Lineage (NCBI taxonomy): Eukaryota > Metazoa > Arthropoda > Insecta > Lepidoptera > Crambidae > Eudonia > Eudonia lacustrata. The sequence goes on along the minus strand of OX387321.1, from coordinate 12,288,254 downwards.
CCTGTTTGCTCATACCTATACATCTAATAACAAAATCTGAAAAAGCATTGGATAGCATCAACAACTTTAGCTTACTGTGAACTTACTTGAACATAAAGATTAATTAAGGTTGCAAAATATTTGTACTTAATATTTACTGTCATCGCCACAAACGTCATTGTGGCTCCGTGGCACCAAAGTCGCGTGCCATTCTTCAAGCGCTCTTCGGGAACCAACCTATCCAAAACTGTCAAATTTCTTCAATACCTTTTCAACCATATTACCTTAGCCATTAAGTTCAAAGTCAGTTGAGGAAATTTGCCAGTTTGTGGTAGGTTGATGTGCAGGCATGTGTACATATTTGGTCGGAGGGTAAAAGGTTAACAACACAGTATCCCGACGCGCAGGTTCGGCGAGGCGGTGGTGTCGCCGGTGGGCGGCGGCGCGGGCGCGCGGTTCACGTTCGCGGAGGCGGGCCCGCCCGGCGCCGCGTCGCACCACGACACGCACCCTGACCTGGCCGCCGCGCTGCCCCCGGCACCCAACCAGACCGACTCCAGTCAGTACCGCACTCCTTATCTGTTCGTAGCTATGGCACGGTAATGGCATCAGTGTTCGACAGATGACAGTAATTTATTTATTTTATTTTAATCAGGACAATAAACAATTACACAATATATGTTATACATAGTTATAACCAAATGGAATCATTGTGCAACCAGCGACATCGTCCACAACAGAGGTATAGAAAAAACAACTACAATTAAAACAGACATTAAAATGCAACATGAAAAGACCGGCATAAAAAATATAAAATAAATCCACAATATATTATTATATATTATATTGGTGACATTTAAATTGTGCTTTGTGTAAAGAATTGTATATGAACATTACGAATTTGTATATGAATAAAACTACTTTAAGTTACAGTAAGCAACATTTGACCGACAAACAATCGAATTTCTATTGTAACTGGGCCCGGCGGCGGTCAACCTGTTAATCATATTTTTTTTTAATAATTATTTTATTTGTAAGTATGTTTTTTTTCTCAGCTACAAGCCGGTTTTCTATGTAGTTACAGGTACAAACCAAATAATTACAGGATGTAGTGTGTTTTCAGATTTATTTCAGAATCTTCCAGTTGCATGAACTTCCTCACAATTCGGCAGGTATAATTAAGGACAGCGGCTTTCTGTAATGTTACTTATGTATTTTTAAAAATTGAATATAGACCATCGCTTCCTAGCTGTCATCCCGAAGTTTAATGAAAAAGAGATGTTTCAATTTGGGCCGAGTCTATGTACGTACAGTACTTCAAAAAATAGTAAAAATTACAAGGATTCTCAGAAAAATAACAATAAAATTATTTCTTTAGTAATTTTTTGGTTCATAAATGTTGTTGTGATGAATTTAGACCATATTTAAAACATAACACGTTCAAAAAGAGAAATAAAGATTAACCGGTGTTAATAAACGAAAAAAAGAGTATTTTTATTTGCAAAATTCTCTAGAATTTAAAAAGAGTTAATTAACCTTTTAGGTTCTAAGAGATCGAATCCGATCGCGGGCGAACTTCCGTCAAACCCCAAGCGATCGAATTCGATCGCGCTCGCCACTCGACATTTAAATATCGTCAATTTAGAGCCTACTTTTGTATTAACATGTTTAGCCATAAACAAACTAGGGTAGGAGAGTTTGAGCTATTGAGACAAAACATGAAAATAAGCCGTGATTAGGATGTCAAACTCATATGGTCAAAACGACATTGATTGAAGTTCGCCATTTTTGAATGTCACTTGATATTTTAAAATGCTTTGAACCACAAAATAAAGCTAAATTATGAAAAAAAATTGTTTGTAATTGATTATTTATTTTATTCCTTTGATTTATTTTACCTGTACAAAAACTTAACCCAGTGTTCATACAAACTTGAAACATCTCCTTTATGTTATTTTTTTGGTCACAAAAACTGTGTCGAATACTGGGCTTGAAGTGTCGAACACTGGTTCCACTACCCTACCCGCGACTTCAAAGCGAATTCAATGGAAGTTAGGATTAGGATTCTTACTTTAGCTCCTTGCGGGGAGATGAAATCAAACAGCCTGTGTAGCTATGAACAATAGAAGTTAGGATAAAGGTATGATTCCGAACTCCGCTGCACGCAGCAGTGCTGTCGCAGCAGCGTTGCCCGCAGTACTACTGGTCCTGCATTGCTGCCGCGGCAATGCTGCGTAGCTCGGAATGTAATCTCATATAACTTATAGAGAATATATGGGGACCAGTAGTGCTGCGACAGCACTGCTGCGTGCAACGGAGTTCGGAATCATACCTTTAGGGTTCTTACTTTAAGATATGATAAAGATAAATATACTTTATTGTCTCATCATTGAGAATTCGTGGTGGAAAGACCGACACGAAGAAGGAGACGTGAACTTATTTCTATGTAAAATACACCAAAAAATAAAATTTGAAAATATACTAGATACATAAAAATACACGTACAAAGGGCGGTCTTATCTCTAAGAGTGATCTCTTTCAAACAACCATTGGATGGACATAAAGGATTTATGTTTAAAGTGCGCTTGTCTGCGCGTTGGTTCAACACGAATATTATACAATAACTTACACTGTAATATAGCTCGTTGCGGGGAGATGAAATCAAGCAGCCAGTGTAGCTATGAGCAATAAGATAGAAATATTTACGTTTACAACTTAATATATACTAATTATTACTAAAACTTAATCCGCTTATTCATAAAAACTATTTAAGCATTATTTAGTTAATCATTGTTTTGTCTCTTTTTCTCAAATTCAAAATGACGTTTATGTGACGTTGACACAACAATATTTAACTAAATAATGCTCAAATATTTTTTATGAATAAGGGGGTAAATGTGTAACATTTTAACTAACTTGTAGCTGTATTGAGTGGGGAGGGTGGCCATCAGCACGTAAGGTTGTGACCATTGGGTAAAGATTGCTTTACTTATATACAAGAGGTTTGAGGGAATACTCAACGCTTTGTCATTCAGGAAACTTAGTTTTCACACATTGCACAATTCGAATTACATTAGGTAACTTTTAAATTTTAACAGGAGCGGAAGGTGGAGAAACTCGTGATTGGGAGGAGTCGCGGGGAGAGGAAGAAACTACAGCAGTGAGTTCTCAAGGAAGTGAGCCATCTTCCCCTCATCAAGTAAGTATATAAATCAGATCCGCTGTAATTACAAGACATAGACGAATGATAAGTGAAGCATAAGGTCAGGGCCACATTACGCGGAATCGAGCGGTCTGCTAACAGTACAACCAATCTTTATTTATATCTTACGGGGAAGCACAGTGCCTTCATCTTAAATTATGTTAAGGGTGCGCCGTCCATAAGTGACAAGTGTCATATGTTTTATTTGAAATGTCGTCGTCCATATTTATTTGATGCCGCGCGGCCATACTAATTTTGTATGGGAAATTTAAGGTGCTTAATAAAAAATAATTATTTAAATAACCACTTGATGAATCGAAAATGTAGTCTAGCAATTTGTAGTTTATGCATTGATGATTGTTTAGACAAAATCAGAGGTACAATAATTTAGATAAACTATAAGAAATCTACTTAACGCCGCCACTCGTTTTCATGATTTTTGCCCAACTTTAAATGATATTGTAGAAAAAACTACAGCGTGTTATGAATTTATGGTTCTGACAAATTGTAAACACGTTCCCTATGATACTAAATATATATTTTGTTCATTTAATACCATAGTATTTTCAATTATATCTACTTAACCGTAACTGCATTTTTGGCATTTTTTTGTCGGCGCACCCTTAAGTTCAAGGAAATCTCATTCTTTTCCCCTTCATTATGAAAATTTGACACAGGAGAGCTTAGAACATGCGATTGTAAATTATTAACCTTATCGGGTTTTTTTGATAAAAAGCAGATGTCACAAAAAGCGGTTCTATAACACACTGTGAGCTGTACAAACCGTGCGGTGCGTTGTGTACTGCCTACATGTGTCGGTCGTAGTTGGTATGTGACTAGGTTTGCCAGACGGCCGGGATGGGAAATCCGGGATTGGCCCAGAATTACGTGGATCCAGATATTACACTTTATAATCCCAGATTTCGAATACCTACCACTAGTTATTATTTATGTAAGTAAGTTAGTTATTATTATTACCCTAGATGATTATAGTATGTTCAAGTACAGCAATCTCTGTTATTTTTTTCATATATTTTTCATACCGTCCAAATTCGCAACCTTCGAATTGTCTCTGAAATGAAATGCCTATATCTGGCAACCCTATATGTGACGCGTGTGGTGTGCAGATGGCAGAGGAAGGGCGCGAGGCGGAGGCCAGCGCGCCCGCCGCCGCGCCGCGCCGCCCGCCGCCGCACCACTCGCCGCACCACCAGCGCTGGATGCGCGCCGCCGGTCAGACATACCACTTTCTTTAATTTGAAAAATTAATATTAAAAATATATCGACGACCTCCTTGGTCGAGTGGCTTGCACACCGGTTTTCATGGTGTCGCTATCTCTGAGGTCCCGGGTTCGATCCCCGATCGGATCAATTTAGAAATACCTGTTTTTCTATATTGTTTCGGGCCCGGGTGTTTCCTATGTATAAGTATATATATTTAAATATATTAAGTATGTTTATCCGTTGTCTAGTTATCCATTTATCGAGTTTCTTAAGGAAGCTTTTCTTGGGGCTAGATAATTGGTGTGAGTGTGGGAAACATTTATTATTTTATTTATATTTTTTCTATATATCTTACGGGTAAACACTTTGGCCTTCATCTCACCTGATGCTAAGTGGTGCTAAGGCCGAACGAAGGTGGAAGCGCACTTCACCCGGATTCCTCAACTACTGAAGCACTGGCTTTCTTATCTCTAGCTGCGGCAACACACAATGCTACAAACAATATTTAATGTTGCATATTTAAGTGAATTATTTAGTGCACTTGGAAAGATCTATCTCCAGCAGTGGACTAGTATAGGATGATGATGTGATTGAAAAATCTTACTTATTTATTTTAAGGATCAAACGATACCGTAGCTAATCGTAAACCGCCGATTATGTATGCTATTGCGTTTAATCGGTATCTTAATAAACGATGCATGATTCGGTTAATGAAATCACTGAAATAAGAGGTGGAATCATATGTAAAATCTCCAAACATTGAAATTAATGATGACCCTTCCAAGTACTGGGAATAGAAGCAACCCTTTCCTCATTTAAAGAGAAGCTTGCTCTGAAATATTTAACATTAACTCCAGTGATGGTTGGATCAGATAGTCTGCTTTCTACTGTCGGATTAATACATACTAATTTGAGAAATAGGGTGAAGCAAGACAACAAACTTTTATTTGTTTAAAATAATTAACCAAAGTTAATTTAAACTTTTTTTAAATGTAGTTGATCTCCTATTTGTTGTTTTGTTTAATTCTAACATTTTAACTTATGTTTTTCTAATATTAAGTAATAGTAGTTTATGCAACTGTCATATAATGAAGGGTATTAAAACACGAGTGTGAGTTCTCACTCGCTGCGCTCGTTTCATAATAGTAACGAGTGTTTTAATATAACTGTTTTGCATTCCAACAAAACAGGTATTATGTGTTGAATAAAACACACAGCGTTGGGTGAAGAAAGCTGATGTAAATTCGCCTTTAAATTGGTTATCTATGGTTAAAACTTACCAAATTGTCCATGGTTTTATACCTGCCTCTCTCACTCACCAGCATGCATCCTCTTCCAACATGGAAGGATGCTTGACACGAAGCTGTCAAAGTCATAGAGTCTTCAGCTTACCACACCAGCAAGAGAATTGCTGCAACGCTGTGTGTTTTATTCAACACATAATACCTGTTTTGTTGGAATGCAAAACAGTATATTATGTGTGTTTCTAAAACACACAGCGTTGGGTGAAGACCTGTTTGGTATCTGCTGGTGATAACACAAATGCTATGATGAATCAATTATAATAACGATATTAAGTACGAACTTGGAGAGGCCTATATGTCCAACAGTGGAATAATATAGGCTCATGAAGATGATTGTTCTGAAATATAAATCAGTTTATTATAACAATTCTATAACTATTGTGTCAAAATGTATTAGAAAATATTACACTTAATTATAAACTGTTTAAGTTGTTTAAGAAACAAAGAAAATAATTATAAATCAATCCTATATCTTTATAGGAATAGGTTATTAAAATCTTTCCCAAAGACTTTAAACTTACAACTTTACAGGACATAAAAATGTAATCATATATATAAAAAAGTAATCTAATAAATCAATATTAGAGTTAGAATTATCACAATTATTTACTGGACAACAGTATGTTCCACTTTCCTCTGTTATATATTTTTTATACAGGTATTTTATAACTAATATTTTTAGAGGCCACAGCTGATCTGACCTGTGGGGCATCAACATTAGTCCTGTCATTGCTATGCCCTTGCAAGGCGTCACATTTATTCTTTTTGTAGTGTGACATGCAATGAATGAATAATGAAACAAATTTAAAATACTATGTATTCAATCTGCAATTATTGTTCTCAAAACAGGTTTTAATTTATCTGATAGATAATAAATATACTTGTGACAGTCCTGTCTGTTTTACTATTTTCAAATTTTCTATAACATTGTTACTGTGTTTGACAATGCAGACACAATAGCCTGGGTGTTTCCGTAACAACCCAACAAATTTTCTGTGCGCATTTGAATTAGTCTTTATCAAATCTTGGCCACAGACTAAACTTATCTTCTGTAGAAATAAGATTTTTATGGCTATTTTCTAATCATGTTAGATCATGAACGACCTGAGGCCAACTAGAGTATTAAAGCTGTTCGCCTCATTCATTTAAAATAAAGAACCTGGCTTTGATGAATAATCTTTAGACAGTTAAATAAAATTGCACTGTACCATGCTGGTGGTATATGTACTGCTGGCTTAGCAAGTGAAATATCTTTTAGAACATCAGGCTCTTCGGGGTTAACTTTATTCATATTACACTAGAATAAGATCTTTTAATTGGGGTACTATATATTGTTAAAGTAGATGTCCGCCAGCTACTTTTTTATTTATTTTTTATTGTTATCTTTATAAAGGTTTTATTCTTACAGTCCAGTAAGAAACTTGATCCACCCCCAATTTTTCAAGCAAGAAGAGTCAACCTGTCTACTTATGTTGGGTAGTTAACTGTTGTCTGATATATTAAGACCTTCCGCAGGTTTTTTATCAGAAGTGAAAGACGCTCTTCTATTATTGCTCTTGCTTGGGTAGCCAGCATTTTTTTTTAATGTACACTCTCCTTTGTATTGTCAAGAGAACTAGTACTCTGGGTATTAAGCTGAGTGGGTGGAATGCCCAGCTCAGTAATATTGTCAAATGAGCTAGTACTCTGGGTATTAAGCTGAGTGGGTGGAATGCCCAGCTCAGTAATATTGTCAAATGAGCTAGTACTCTGGGTATTAAGCTGAGTGGCTGGAATGCCCAGCTCAGTAATATTGTCAAATGAGCTACTACTCTGGGTATTAAGTTGAGTGGGTGGAATGCCCAGCTCAGTTGTTAGTCCCATTGACGGCTAAAAACGTTACAGAAAATTGCAAATGGTTCCCTCCGGAATCTAATTTTACGGTACGACAGCCGTTTCACTTGGCGAGAATAGGTTCACGTCTGGGACGTCCCACATTTCAAATGTCGCCTCCGCGGCTTGGGGTAAAAGATGCCACTCTGGTACTTTGCGATCCCATGATAGGCGATGCGCAATTCCGTTTAGACTCCCTGGGAGTGTGTGTAAGTGGCTTTGCGAGTTAAATTTAACTGCTCTGTAAGTTTAAACCAGCTTGTCATCCTTGTTGCTTAGTGTAAGGGAATGTCCTCCCCCCCTCGTTTTAGAGGTAGGCAACAAGAGTCATGATGCCAGACTGAATTAGTATGTGAGCACCTTGTAGTCATCCGCTGACTGTTTGGCTGCAAACATGGCATACATTTTCCTTAAAATTTAATGACAGGGTCTTTGAAATGTAGCCCACTTCTTTGATAGGAAAGTGCTGTTTAATTGAGCTCATAACCCTGAGTCTACTGCCTCAATCGCCAAGAAGTGAATCACACTTTTCTTAAATATTGGTGTTGAGCTGTTGTCAGATTTTAACCACCATATTGGGTCTTGCCGCATAGGCAAATACATAAAAAGACTGAACTTAACAGGTAATTAATTAGTTTATTTATTTACTTGCTTGTTAGAAGATTAACAGTCAATTACAAGATAATTTGACCAATGCCCTTTACAAATCTTCAAACATAAGATAATTGAATAACTTTAAACACAAGCATTCTGCGACAGTGTAGTCGACCAGTACTCTGGAATTGGCAAAGTTCAGCAAAACTAATCAACTCTGACCTTGTCACAGAAAACTGTTCCCAGCACTCATCCTTTTTGGGAATGTTGAATTTTTTCAAGAAGTTTTACCCATTTTTGCCAAGTTTTCCAAACTACTTCTCGAGAGAGTTCTAGAACAGACTTGTGATAATTTATGCGCTATTTAGTTTCCAAAGTTCTCAGTATTTCCGCAACCTGAGAAACTAATATTTTGACCAATAAGTAGTAGGTAGTCTAAATATACTATTATATGAAACTTTGAGCCCATAGGATTTTCGCAATCCAATTGGCTACAGCAGCAAACATCTTTAGAGCTGATTGTCATCAGTCTGTCGACTGAATGGTAAGGCTTTTAATTATAGCTATGTTGTTGTAAATTACTCAGAGGAAGCGTCCTTGAGTTTCCCCATTGGTAAATTAAAATAGGCTTTAAAAATGTAGATTTTCACTAACCAATCATTTTGGATGGAAGGAATTAGCTACATTTGTATTTGAAATGGAAATGTTTCACTGACACATCAGAGGTCAGAAATAAGACATCCGCTGTCTGATTATTATTATTATTATTTTTATTTTCTAAGAAGATTCAACATAGAAAGCCTGGATTGAGGATTGTTTGCTCCTTGTTGTTGCAATAAATGGGCAAATGGGCATGGTCTTCTAGACAAACCATCTCTGGACAGATTGGTTTGATTGTCAAATTTGTTTATTATTGGTATTGGGAACAATTGTTTTGAACATGAGAGTATTAACAGAACATGTGTTATGAACATGATATGGGTGTGTGAACTTTTTTTCTGCCTAATGTAAGCAGAAAGTATTAATTCACACCTACAACCCACTTAAAGAAGCTATAAAAAACTTCAAATTCTTTTGATTCAGTGGAAAAATCTTGATAACACTACAAAATTTAGGCATGTAAATTTAAATTTCAGATCTCCTTTTGTACCAATTTGGATTGCAGTCTTTATAATGATGGAGACACTGGACCAAAATGTACTAGTAATTTTTTCAAACAATGAGTTAGTATTTAAATATTATGGTTTACTCAGTTGTTCTTAGACCAGACACAATAAAAATTCAATTGTTCTATGGCACTGTGGTTATCTTGGGCGTCCAAGTATCTACTGCCAATAGTTAAGCAAGTCTTGTACTACAGACATTAATAGTTGCCTTTGATCTAAAATATTGTTAGACAAGCCTGCTAAATAAACCTTGCTTTTATTCTAAAAATGGCACAACCTTTCATTAGGTTTACAACCAACAAAACTAGGACTTGCATTGCAATACAAGATTGTAAAGCTCACTTGTAACTAATGCCCCTTCAAGAAGGAGTAACAAGCTTTGAAAGTTAGCTAATTCAATAAATCGTTTTAGTCAGCTTGTGATATTAATGTTTTTTATCACTCTGTGTCAAGGTTATCATTATTCTAATCGTACCTAGTCTATAAAGACGTCGGATTTCTCAGAAATTGACATTGCATTAATTGCCTAGAATAAGTTGGTAATAGCGGCAAGTTAGTAAAGTAATCAGATGTAAACCCCACTTGTAGAGTAAAAGTTTTTATTTCTTTCTACACGGGTCCGTACACGTCTGAACTAGCTAGTACCTACGTGAAATTTTTTGCCTTTATTGGAAGGAGTTGAAACTATGCCCTTCTTATCCCTGTAAGATGGTGAAGATGATGACGAATCATCAGATCTCTTGCTCGACTGTTGATTTCCATCCGAAGTATCAACATTTAATTTTAACTTTGATCAACTCCGACACTTAACTGCACACTTTCGTCGGGATTTGTCGTAGAATAGTAACTCACAACGGAATTCAAACCCGAACGTATGCTAAATTGACGCTGTGTGTAATGTAATCCACAAATAAAGTATTAAGTTTCAACTTTTACAACTTTGAAAATTTTTCGATGTTTAACCGGCAAAATTTACAAACGCTATGACTTTGACAGCTTCGTGTCAAGCATCCTTCCATGTTGGAAGAGGATGCATGCTGGTGAGTGAGAGAGGCAGGTATAAAACCATGGACAATTTGGTAAGTTTTAACCATAGATAACCAATTTAAAAGCGAATTTACATCAGCTTTCTTCACCCAACGCTGTGTGTTTTAGAAACACACATAATACCCGTGTTATATGCAGTTGCATACACTACTTTATCTTCACTAATGCAATTAGTCAAACCACAAGAGTAAAAGCTGACAATAGTTTATTTATAATAATTGTTCAAATTTTGGATGGTACAATTTTGAAAGTTAATGTAAATTATTGATCCAGCAGCTGTAGCGGTCGCGGGGCAAGCAGTAGAGCTCATAGACGGAGTTGGAATATTTATAATTACTTCATTCGTCTTGTTTTCTATACTGTTCAAGATCGTATTTGAGACTTGAATTTTATTCATTAAAGACTCATCAATGTAGCTTTCAGCCACTGTAGAAGACTTCCACCCCCCGTGTCGTTTCAGTGCGGTCAAATCACCACCGCTATCTATGAGAAGGGTCGCCGAGGTGCGCCGGAAGCAATGCCCCGTGTACAACGCTGGGTTAGGCAGATTCAAAAAACTTGCGATAGTTTTTCCCAGAGCACCAAATTTATTAATACCAGTTCTTTGATCGACGCACTTCCCCGATCTATAATAGCTCAAGAAAAAGGCAGGGTTTCGACGGACGAAGTTCCATGTATTTTTTACATACGGCATAGTAGTTGCCCGTCACAACGAAAGAACGATCTATTTTCGTTTTTGTTTTCGAAACTTTCACCATGATTGTACTGTCGTCTATGTTAGAGACTTCATTGAACTGGATGTTGTATAGCTCTTGCCTTCGGCATGCCCCCATTATGCCGAAGATTAGTGCAACCTGTAACAATAAACGATATAATAAGCTTGAGGTACATAGCCAAGGCAAAAATTATGATTTATGAAGTAGTAAAGTGTAGGTACCTACTACCTAATTTATACACAAAGCGCTTAAACGGAGTGTCTAGAGAACTTGCGTGTGTAGTACGTAAGTACTAGGTAGATTAAATAACAGAACTAAAATACATTTACCTTTTCAAAAAGATACAAAATATCTGGTGAATCTTTCAGGAACATCTTTATTTGACCTGATGTAAACGTCAAGGACTTTTTTTCCTTGTGTCCTTCTGAACTGCGTTTCAGGAACGCTATGACTTTTGAATACCAATAGATACTCAGTGTGGACTTGAGCATAGAATATTTAGCCCACATAGAAGATGGCTTGAATTTGTCGGAGAGGTCTTTGAGATACACAAGAATGACATTTTCAGAAAATGATGTAGTTTTCTTTTCGATCTTCCATGCCAAAAAGTTATTATATTCTTTTTCACATAATTTTCTAGATTTTTCTGGCAATAGATTGTGAGTTACTTTTGTTGCCAATTCTAGAATATCCGGAGGCGTACAAATATCATCGTCGCTGTCCATTTTTAACTTTTAATTTGTATTTTAAAAACAAAACACATTGCGAAACATTAAATTCACGCGTACGTGTATTGTCACAGTGAACTTGCCGCCATTAAAGTCTAACCAATGAGAGCGCAGTTGCGCGCGCAGGGCCAATCAGGAGCGAGCGCGCGCTGTTCTTTTTTTATTTAATTAGCACAAGATCTTACCAAAGAGTTTTGTGTATGTAAGTTTAGTAGTTTCGACAAAGTTTTCACGTATAACCCAACTGTTTTCAAAAGCCAGCCTAATATCAAAATTTTATACAACTTATATGAGGATTTTGACATAAGGCTCGCCAGGTTAATTGGTCGCGTTTTATTGATGTTATAATGAGATTTTACGATATCGATGTGGATATTATACCATCATGTGAAATTGCTTAAATTGAGTGTTTTGTTGTCTACGCTATAACAGTAGTAATTATAAGTCAAGTATTGGAAACATAAGTAGAATGTTACGTAGATAAAAAAGCTTAAATCATTCCTTATCGTAATTATTATTTCAGTTAATCGTTTAACGGTATCTTAACCCCTTTATTCCATTACATAGGACTTCAAATTTACAGTCATATAGTCACATATTATTGTAATGTAATTATTAATGTTTTGAATGAGGCAAGTTTTTGTCGAAGCATATTACTGCCAATTAAATCTTGGTAAGCTCACCTGTACATACAAGGTGACATTGAATCAAGTGTTGGTGTTTTGAGCAGGGACCGGACCAACGCACTATGGAGCCAAACGGTATTTTCCGTCTCAAAAATGGTTTTATTTAAAAGAACAATCAGTAGTTTTTATTTAACTTTTATGTAAGTTTTAAATTTTTTGTTGTCATACCAACAAATTGTCCATTATGCAAGTGTAACTTTCGTTACTTCTATGTTTTGCAAAGGAAGTATTTTAATGTTATACAATGTTATTTTTAGTTTATACGAAACCTGAAAACTGTTTGTTCAGAATCAGCAATAGAATCGATTTCAATATTTTTTATACCATGTTAAATTTTGACTAAATAATATTTACAAAATCTCAATTATAGTATACCCTACTAAAAAACACAACGGGACAGCACAAAAAGCTTGTAACTTCGTGAGTTTTCAAGATATTATTTTAATTTTTTTTGTACTGATTCTTTAAATGAAAATATTTGACCCGTTTCGATTTTCGTATAAACTAAAAATAAGGTTGTATATTGTTAGAGTACTCAGAATCTCTAGTTTAAAAGTACGTTACGTTTTTAACAATAATATTTTTGTGTAATTTTTTATAAATTTTTAAGCGACAAGGAATTTTTTCGTTTCTTATATTTCGGTTCTTATATTTCGATTGGAAGTTTCGTTGTTGCCTACAGCTGCCTATGTCGAGTTAATCACTTTTTTAGATTCCTTAACTATTCAGTAAAACGAGGAAATAAAAAAAACTCATTATTACTGCGCCATTTTGATCTAGCTAAAAGCAGAAATGTCAATGAGCAGCAATAAATAAATGTTCAAAAAAAAATATCTTAAATTTTCTATCTATTTATGTCATTTGCATTGCAGATAAAAGACATTTAAGCACAAATTAATATATTTTAAGAGTTGAAAATGAAAATTCAATAAATACGGACAATCTACCTTACACGCATGGATAAGGTGTATGGAAATGATTCTTCATATTTCCCTAAACTGGTTTTCAAAAGTGGACTGCATTGACACCAGAAAACAAAAAAAATAGATAATTCTTTTGTTTTCTGATTAGGTGGTTCCCTGATAAGGGTGGACCACCCCAAAAATTTTTTTTACCTTTTTGGGTTATTTTTATTTTTTTTTGCTTAAAATATGTGGCATCAAAAATACATTCAACCCTAAATTTTCACCCTTCTATCACCCACCCCTATTTTTTAAAACCATCCAGTTTGTTTGTGTTAGCTAAAGATGGGCTGTTAAACATACTGACGGCAATGGGGGAAGGAGCAAGGACGACGCATTGACACCAGCGTAACCGGCGACGGCCGGACAATGACATCTTTCAACGTGATTTCATCTCGTACGCGCGTCCTCATTTTATAAATTATATTTTAATCCGAATAAAGGAATTTTTCTGTTTCTACGGTGTCTTACTTCATTAGGCATCGTCGTAAACATTTGGTGACCCCGACGTGATATTGGTTACAAGAATCGGCGATAATATAAGAAGATTTAAAACGAAAATTATCGCACGGCTACCGTGTAACCTTTGTGCGCTTGTAGGACGCGTGCAAAATGGCGATCGAAAACGAAAAAATGGATAGATGAGTTTGTGCATTGATCCCTTCGATTGGTTTGCTGCTGATTATTTCAAAGCTTGGATATTACTGCAGCATTGGACATCGATTGTGGAATTAGCCAAATTACCAAACAAGATCTAGTGCATGGTGGTAAAGGAATGGAACAAAGTTGTGGAAAATTTTTGATTACTCGTACCCTGACGGCTGACGGCTGCCGGATTATTGTACTGGTGTTGCTGCATTGGAGCTCGGTCAAGGAAGTAGCCAATTCCCATTATACTTATTGCCTCTTTTGCCATAAAACCTTGTGTATAAAATTTCTTGTATTTCTTTGTAACGCTTATGCAGACCATCTTTGTTTTGCAAATATTGTTTATAAGGCGTTTTAATTAGTGTAAAGGTAAAGGTCTCTATTTGCTGTCTAAGGAATTGACATTTTATTGCATGATACCTATTATGTCATCCATTGCGTTGTATGATAACAATTTCTTATAGGACAATTCATTGCCTTAAGGAAAGCTAAGCTTCACTGTTTCATTTTGGTTGGTGCTATAAGGCTTTTATGTTGTTATCTTTAATTCTTGCAAGTACATTGATACGACTAACAGTAAACAGTTATTTTAAACAAAGTTTGTTGACTATTTCAGCTACTAAAGTCGCCATACTAGCTCCTGGATCCAAGCCATACCTATAACAAAGTAGGAGGATTAAGCAAGCTCGCTGAGCTTGTCCACTACTGGGATCAGTGACTGGGCAGACTAGCGAATTCGACCGTTGTAGGAACATACCTACAGCGGCCTTTACGGTTTGGACTTTGATTTGTTTATTATTGTTTGGTATTTGGTTTGGTTTGTTGTTTGCCCTTTATATCAATTACAATGGGGGACGAATTAAAAGCTTCTGTTCAAGTTAGAGGTACGATTAAATCGAGAATAACTATTTTCAGTAAATATATCAATGCTTTAAAGGCAATGGATTTTAAATCTTTTTCAAAGGTTCAAATTGACGAGCTACAATTAAAATTAAGTAGATTTCAAAGTTTATTGTCTCAATTTCATGAGGTTCAAGGAAAAATTGAGTTATTAGTTTCGGAACCTGACGACCAGATTACAGAAAGAGAAACTATGGAAAATAGTTTTTGTAGCTTAATCGCTGAAGCACAAAATCTCATTGAGCGTTGTTTAGAGGTGCGTGGCGTTGATAACGATAATGACGGTTCGTCAAATTCGATCAAACCAACTACTGGTAAATCTTTCAATATAAAGTTACCAACTATAAATTTACCACATTTCGATGGAAACTTTTTGAAGTGGCTCGAGTTTCGGGATACGTTTAATTCACTAATAAATGAAAATGAATCGATTCCGGAAATTAATAAGTTTCATTATTTGCGTTCCTCATTAGAAGGTAGTGCTACTGTTGTCATTAAATCAATCGAGTTTACGGCAGATAATTATAAAATTTCTTGGGACCTCCTTTGCAACCGGTATAACAATACAAGACTTCTTGTAAACAATCATTTGAAATCATTGTTTGCTTTTCAACCTATTGCAAGGGAATCTCATCAATCGCTTCGTTATATGATTGATTATTTTACAAAAAATTTACGAGCCCTAGGTACTTTAAAGGAACCTACCGAGTCTTGGGATACCTTGATTATTTTTATGATGACGTCAAAATTGGATAGTGCCACAAGTCGTAAATGGGAGGAGCATAGAAACTCATTGTCTGACTCACCTAGTCTCGACGAATTTTATCAATTTTTGCGTAGTCGCGCTGATGTTTTAGAAACTGTACAATTTTGCAGAAACGAACCTTTGAAGTTTGAGAAACATGCTCATAATAGGGAAATAAAATCTACTAAATCCTTTGTTGCTTCCAATGAAGGTTCGACTTCTAAAGGTTGTGTTATTTGTACCAAAGACCATTTTGTACATGAGTGTGACCAATTTAAAAATATGGATATGGACACTAGATTGAGTCAAATTGCAAAACATAAACTGTGTTTTAACTGTCTTCGTCCTGGCCATCGTCCCTCTCGTTGTTTTAGAAAGGGCTGCAAGATCTGTAACGCAAAACATAATTCGTTATTACATAAACAATCAACAGACGCTACTACCTTGTATACAAAAAACGACTTACCTTCTGGTTCACTTTCAGCTTTACAATATGATAGTAACCAAGTGTCGCTGTCCGCAGCGATACCTGGCCAAGTACTGCTGTGTACTGCCCGGGTGGAAATTATTGACTCTAAAAATAATAAAACTTATCTGGTGAGAGCGCTTCTAGATAGTGGAAGCCAATCGTCTTTCGTAACAGAAGACCTGCAAAACAAAGTTGGTTTACCTGTATATAATAAAAATCCTATTAATATTATGGGAATTAATAACACAATTTGTGCAGCAACAAAACACTGTAATATAAAAATTAAGTCTCGAGTTAGTTCTTTTCACATAACGGTACCTTGCCTTGTTATACCAAGTATTACAAGTAGATTACCGGCTGTTGAAATAAACACGTCAACTCTTAACTTGCCTTCAAATATTGAGTTGGCTGACCCAAGCTTTTTTAATCCCTCTGATGTTCATGTATTGTTAGGTGCAGATGTATTCTGGGAGGTCGTACATGGTCATCAGATTAAGCTTGGGCGAAATAAGCCTACTCTCCAGGAATCACAGTTGGGCTGGTTGATATCTGGCCCAACTGGTGTAAACTCTGGAAGTCAAGATAAAATTTGTAATTTTTCTCAAAGTATCCACGACTCGCTGTCGAGGTTTTGGGATATTGAAGAGTTACCTGCTATTGATAGGCAGAAGTTCTCGAAGGTTGAAGAGATCTGTGAATCTCATTTTTTGGAAACTACAAAGCGTACCGAGGAAGGTCGTTTTTCTGTCCAAATACCTTTGAGTGAATCGCCAGATAAAGCGTTGGGTGATTCTTTTAATTCAGCTAAATGTAGATTTTTTAGCTTAGAGAAAAAATTTAATAAATTTCCTTTGTTGAAGGAAGAATATAAAAAATTTATCCATGAGTATGAACGGTTGGGCCATTTATCGCCAATCAATCGTCCTTCTTTCGGATATTATCTGCCCCATCACGCCGTAATACGTGATGCGAGTGAGACGACACGCTTGCGCGTAGTATTCGATGCTTCCTGTAAGACCACGAGCGGCAAATCGTTTAATGACATTCAGCTTATAGGGCCGGTGGTACAGGATGATCTTTTTTCGATTTTGCTACGTTTTCGTCAAAATGCGTTTGTTGTTACTGGGGACATTGAAAAAATGTACCGTCAAATTGAAGTGGATGAGTCACAGCGCCATCTACAGTTGATTATCTGGAGGGACGCCGAAACTGATCCACTACAAATATTACAACTTAACACAGTTACTTATGGTACTGCTTCGGCTCCTTTTTTGAGTACAAGATGTTTATTAGAACTGTCTAAGGAATGTACTTCCGACATAGCTACCGTCTTACGCCATGATTTCTATGTCGATGATTTAAATACTGGTACCAATTGTAAGGAAGATCTGCAAGCCATAATAAAAGGAGTTGTTAATAAATTGTCGGAAGCTTGTTTTTTGTTGCGAAAGTTTCGTACAAATGTACCCGATATATTTAATAATATCCCTATGACATCCCAGAGTCAAGATTTTTGTAAAGAGTCTACTGTGTTGGGGCTAAAATGGTCTCCTGAAACAGACACTTTACGGTTTTCGTCTACGCTTGAAGCCGATCCTAAGGCTACTAAACGGAATATTCTTTCAACTTCAGCGAAATTGTTTGATCCTCTTGGGTTATTGTCACCTATAACAATCATTCCTAAAGGTCTACTTCAAAAATTGTGGCTACTTAAAAATGGATGGGATGATCCTATCCCAGATCACATACAAACTGAGTGGCAGGAGTTTCTCAATAACTTACAATATTTGTCTACTTTAGAAGTCCCAAGGCACATCGTTTGTGAATCTCCAATTAACGTAGAATTGCATTCATTTACCGACGCCTCACTAATGGCTTATGGTGCTTGTCTATACCTGAAATCTACCAACTATTTAGGAGAAGTTACTGTTAATCTTTTTTGTGCCAAAGCTAAAGTGGCTCCTTTAAAGCCAGAACTGACAATACCTCGTTTAGAACTGATGGGTGCTTTGTTGGGAGCTCGATTACTTACAAAGGTGGTTCATTCGTTGCGTTCCAAGTATCTTCAAGTTATGCGGTGTATTCTATGGACCGATTCAACTATAGTTTTAGGATGGCTTAATTCTGAACCAAAAACATTGAAAGCTTTCGTTAGTAATCGGATAGAAGAGATTCGTGAACTTACCTCCAAGTATCAATGGCGACATGTACCGACCAATAGTAATCCCGCTGATCTGGCCTCTCGTGGAGTAAAACCGCAACATCTAAAACATAACAAATTGTGGTGGCATGGAGCTCCTTTTCTGACGAAGCCAGAGGACGAATGGCCAACACATAATACAACGCTTACCACACTACCTGAAACAAAGGTATCGTTGGGTGTACAAATCGAACAAGCCTCTAATTTTACTCTATTTCGTACTTGTTCAAAATTATATCGAATGCAAAGAATTATGGCATATATAAAGCGCTTCGTACATAATTGTAGAACGGAAAATAAAGTGAAGGGTAAGTTGACACTCACAGAATTAACACAATCTTTTTTTGCTTTGGCTAAGCTTTCTCAGGAAGAATCCTTCAAACAGGAAATTCATTCTTTAAAAACCCTAGGATATCTGAATCGTAAATCTAGAATCTTGTCATTAAATCCTTTCTTAGATAGTGATGGTGTTTTACGAGTTGGAGGACGTTTGCAAAAGGCATTTTTTCCATATAATAAAAAACATCCCATCATTATTGATTCCAAACATTATTTTACCAAACTTCTTTTTAACTATGAACACGGTCGTCTTTTGCATTGCGGACCTTTACAATTATTATCGTTGATACGTGAAGATTTTTGGCCTATAGGCGGCAGAGTTCTAGCTAATCAGATTACTAATAACTGCATTCAGTGCGCAAAAATAAAGGGAAAAAATATGCAACCAATAATGGGCAGCTTACCTGAATCACGTGTTAACCCAGCTCCCCCGTTTGAGACTTGTGGTACTGATTTTGCTGGTCCTTTTTTGATTTTAAATCGCAAAGGCCGCGGTGCAAGAGCAAGCAAATGTTACCTATGTCTTTTTGTTTGTTTTTCCACCAAAGCTATGCACTTGGAGGTCGTGAGTGAACTGAGCACTAACGCGTTCATACTTTGCTTACGTCGATTTATCTCTAGGCGCGGCAAGCCGTGCACAATATACTGCGACAACGGAACGAATTTCGTGGGGGCAAACAACGAATTAAAGAGAATGCTTAAAGCCGCTAACGAGTCGGTCACTGAATTTGGTTTGTGTGAAGGTATCGACTTTAAATTCAGTCCGGCCTATGCTCCTAACTTTGGCGGGATCTGGGAAGCTGGAGTTAAATCTGCAAAGTTCCATTTAAAGCGTGTAGCAGGTAATACAAACTTAACATTTGAGGAGTTAGCCACCCTTTTTATGCAAATTGAGGCAATATTAAATTCCCGTCCATTAACGCCTATGTCATCCGATCCATCTGATCTCACACCATTAACACCCGGGCACTTCCTTATCGGGCGTCCTTTATCATCGTTACCGTCTCCAGCAACAACCAAGATCACGATCAACCGATACCAGCAGCTGGAGCGTATGAGACAGCACTTCTGGACGCGGTGGTCGCGAGAATTCCTGTGTGAACTTCAACAACGCGTAAAATGGCAACAGGATGGTACGCGAAACATACAGGTTGGAGACATGGTTGTTGTTAAAGAGGAGCACCTTCCACCGATGAAGTGGATCCTAGGACGCATCAATAAACTGTACTTTGGAACTGACGGTGTTTGCAGAGTTGTGGATATCACTACGTCCAAGGGCATCATGAAGAGAGCATTATCTAAGGTTTGCGCTCTGCCCACAGGAGATTCTCATAAGCTCCTTGGAACCTCAGCTTCCAAGGGGGGGGGAGGATGTTAAACATACTGACGGCAATGGGGGAAGGAGCAAGGACGACGCATTGACACCAGCGTAACCGGCGACGGCCGGACAATGACATGTTTCAACGTGATTTCATCTCGTACGCGCGTCCTCATTTTATAAATTATATTTTAATCCGAATAAAGGAATTTTTCTGTTTCTACGGTGTCTTACTTCATTAGGCATCGTCGTAAACATGGGCTAACAAAAAATATTGTACACACTGTAGCATTAATGGATTGATATTGTTTGTTAGTGTTATTGTCGTAATTAATTAATATAGGAATAAATTAGAATCATCATCAGCTCATTTTATGTCCCCACTGCTGGGGCACGAGCCTTCCCTATGGATGGATAGGGAGAACGGGCTTTTAAACCACCACGCGGGCCCAGTACGGATTGGTGGTTGTTAACGACTGCTAATGCAACCGGGACCAACGGCTTTACGTGCCTTCCAAAGCACGGAGAAGCTCGAGATGATACACTTTTGGTCACCCATCCGATGATCGGCCTTTGCGAAAGTTGCTTAACCTCAGCACTCGCAGACCGGGCGCGTTAACCAGTGCGCCATCGAGCTCCTCAAATTATAATAATTAAATTATAATAAAGTTCACAGCGCTCCATGCCTCTTTCACTCATGTGAATATACACATCCTCACACACTTAACTAAGTACAATAAGTTAGTTATTTTTTTTTATCCTACAAATTCCCTAGAAATAATTGGCAAAACAACATTTGCCGGGTCAGCTAGTAGAGGATAAAAAGAAGCACGTGCAAGCTCGTTTGCGGGAATTGCTTGGTTTACACTTTGATAAACCACGTCAAGGTTGCGGGAACAGCAATGATGGAAATACGGCAAGGAGATTCTTTCAAAAATTATCAATGTTCTGCAGAGACAGGTGTGGATGAAGGTCTAAATCAAAAGATTATACATAATACTGCAGACCATGTCATCAGGATTTTTTATTAACGCCGAAAAATTCGGTCAATAAACGCTGGAGACTGCATAGTTTATATGTGAGCAAATATAACTGGTACTATATAGTATACAATCTTCAGTGCACAAAATATTGACACATAGAGCAAAAATAATAGATCATTATGCAGTTTTGCCCTAGGTTAATTATTTAAAAAAAATATTCGTCCTATTATTTGTATAAAAAATTATGTAATTTTATTTTTAACAAGCTATCACGAAATTAATATTTATTTAACAATGATGATGTTTTATTTTTCTATTAGCATACATATTCAGAAATACGTGTACAAAATTTTAATCCAAAATGTCAAGAAACAAAAAGTTATAGATTTTTGAGACAGTTAAGACTGTTTCGTCCCATAGTGCAACGGTTTAATCACAAAAGCCTTTGAAAGGCTTACCTACAGATTTATGTAACCCTTAATTTGGGGTAACCCTTCAAGTTGATAATATTTTCAGAAGGGTAACCAAAGGGTATAAATAATCCCTCTCACTGCCTTATCGGGGCCAAGTTATTTTAGAACATGTTCATAACATTAAGCACCATAACACTAAAACTGGCCGGTGGGTTCGCGGCAATTCGGTAAAGACTTATTTAAACACGCTGTTCACTGCCGCCGCCGCCCGCCGCAGCGATCGACCTTACCTCAAAGAGTAATAGCTCATTTTGTACTGAGCATAAATATCATATCTGCACTGTAGCTGCATTGGTAACCAAAGGGTTGCCCATTCAATTACTATCCTTTGTATTAATCTTTCGAATTGAACGGCTTCTAATGCGCAACGGGTTTGGAAAGCAAACCCATTCTCAAAACCCCTGAAGGGGTTACGTGACTTGTCCCTGGTTTTGAGTACAGGTCATTTACGCCTGAATAAGGAAATCTCTAAGACTCCGAAGTTATTCGAAAACGTCATACTTAACAAGTTGATTACACTACTGCAGGTGCCTACAATGCGAGTTTTATTTGCCAATCGATCACGTTAACGAAAACGAGATTTTGTATGGCACAATTTTACCTCATCGTTTGTCGCTCAAGAGGCGCTGGCGCTGCTTCAATGCCATTTTAATTCTTGTTTTCGTTAACATGATTAAATGGCATATAAAATGCACTAGACACTGTTTGTATGTTTTTTTTCCATTTAGTTGTGTGACTTTAGTAACGTATTAGCGTTGGAGGGAGTTTTTCGATTCATCAAAATATAAAATAAAAAAGCCAGCCCTGAATATATCAGCACATGATTCAATGACGTCCTATAATTATACCAACAAACCTAACCTAACATAGTTTTTTTTGTTGCAAGAGGTAAAAAAAAATTTTTTTTTGAGAGAGATTGCTGATTGCCTCAAACGGCATTTTCAGCGTCACCGGGCTTTTTTGGGGGCGGCGAGGTACGTAAAGGGTACCTCAAGCCGTGTGAAACGAATCACCTTCGGAGGTTTTCTAGAGGGAACGGCATCGCACACATAAAAGTGCGCGTCCCCGTGCCCTATTAGATTCTCCGAAGGGTTCGGATCGGATTGAGGTGAAAATTATTAATTAGTTACATAGGGCTCTTTCAAATTAGACGTTTGTTGTCAGATGGCAGCCGCAAGTTTGCACTGCGTTCCAAATTAAAACAGTCGTACACCTGTTGTAAGGCTGGCGTTTTATATAAATGTACGATCTTTATGTCTATCGTATGTCATTTAATTATATCCTTTGATTTATTTAGCCAGTGTCACATACAACTCTTTTTTGAGATGTTATGCATGTAGGTCTTTAAAAATACATATTTTAGCACCATTAAAATATCGCTGAGTAGCAAAAACCAATCAGTGTAAAAAAACCAAGATGTTATCGAACAATTATTATGCAATGACTGTTCTTACTTCTGCCATACGCTTAGAAAGGAAAACTAATTTCTTTTAACTTCTTAGTGTGTTGAGAATCTCAGTCATTTTAATGAATAAATAAGACTTGTCATTTAAAAAAAAATGTACCAATTGTATTCTGTGAGGACAAGGTTGTTATTTCATTTTATACCTATGCTTAGTATATTGGGTGTTTAGTGTAATCGAGGCGCCCGACCTTGATGTTAAATAGTGATCTGTGTTTCACGTTTTCCAACAATAATGTTCTCAGTAACATTTTTATTGTGTGAACGGTCGGTGTTGTAACTATTATACAAATGAAATTACTGAAAAAAATACTTTACAATTATTAGTAAATCTGGATAGTATTCGCCATAGGATTTTAACTTTTATGGCAAATAACTAAAAATCTTAACAATGTTACCAAGCTAAACACATTAATATTAAAATAGAAATATAACAACAAAATCTATTTATATGATTATGATTACACGGAAGCGTGTCAAGCCAAGTTCAAGCCAAGAGAACTGGCGAGTATGGTATAGTATTTTGTTAAAAACTAATTAAATTAAAAAATAAAATTCCACGCGTGGGATTCGAACCCGCACCTCATAAAATACCGGGTCAGGTCCACTACCAACTATGCTATCGTGGCTCTTTCCAACCTGCCGGTATGTCATGGGGTGCGGGTTCTAAGCCCGCACTCGTGGAAAAACTTTCAACACTTTTCAAACTATTTATATGTAAATAAAAATTCTCAAAAATGTATTGTTGTGCATAAAGCAACTGCTCCGCTTATCTGTCGAATACTAATTAGGTACATAGGTATCGCAGTATCGCTGGCAGGAAATACAGATACGTTAGACACTTTGCAGGGTGCGTTACACTTTGCAAAACAAAGGGATGATAATTTTTTTTTGTATTTTATTCTTTGATATTTATATGGATAACAAACCAGAGCCAATCCAACTGCTTAAATGTGAATTTCAGTAACGCGTTTCCTTTTCCACAGATAGTGAAAGCGGCGCGCGAGGTCGTGGCATGCGATCCCGAGGACGGCCGTCACGGAGACCACATAGTTATATGAGGTTCTAGAGGCTATATTATCGGCATTTCCTAAGTTTTCATTCAAATAGTTAAGTGTATAAGTATTTAGTTTCTAATAACATATAATTATAAAACATTTTCAAATGTATTGGTTATAATATTAGGTTCTAGTGGCTATATTATCGGCATTTCCTAGTTTTCCATTCAAATAGTTAAGTGTATAAGTATTTATAGCAAGACCGCTTAACTGAGTCCTCGCCTGCGGTAGGTACGCGGGGCGGGAAGTATGTAGTGGCAGAGCCACGAACACGAGCGACTTGCGTCGCGGCGAACGGTTTCTAGTTCATTGCGCGCTATACAACGGCAGTCCTAGTCAACGGTTATAGAAATAACGCAATGAACTACAAATCGCTGGCCTCATCGCAAGACGTCAGTGGTCTTGGCCGGGCGGTGAAATGATACACACGTGATAATTTTAACAAGATTCATCTGAAGATAAACAATTATAAATATAGGTACTACTTTTAAACAGTCCAAACTATTTTTTCACCCACTTCACATTCAGAGCGTCTATATTTTAACTGTGGAGAAGAATGGGCGCAAGAAACTGCACAGTTTTTATATATTATAGGTTGGGGAAAAAGTTTCTTTGCATATGTTAAGAAAATTCAAAACAATAGTCAGTGCGAGCAAATGGCTTTTAACGTATACGAATAATTTAGAAAAAAGAAACTGGATCCAAATTCTGCTGAATATCAACAAGATATATCTTTAAACAAAACCGTAGCAAAAGTTACAGGACTATCGGAAAAGTCTGTAACTAGAATTGTATAACAAAATTATATTTCAAAAAAGGCGTGGTGAGAAGAAAAGTTACTCAGTTTTACACAATAGATAATTAATACATGATATTGTTGATTTTATTATTAACGTGCAGGACGATTCAGATGATGGCTGCTTCGAAAGTGAAGAATCAAGTTCCAGTGATATTGATATGGATACAAGTGATTAATTTATTATTTTGATATTGCTTAATAAATAGTACACAAATTCATTACCATTGTATTTATCAAATCTTCTATAATAAATAACGGCTGCAAAGTAAAAAACAGATTTTTTTTATTTTTCTCAAAACAGTTGACTAACTAGGTAGACAGGCACCTCTATTTATAATTGCTTATCTTCAGATGAATCTTTTGAAAATTAGCACGTGTGTACCACCTTACCGCTCGACCACGACTACTGACGTCTTGCGACGCGGCAAACGGATTTTTATTTCATTGCGTTTTTTCTATCACTGCTGACTGTCTGCCGTAGTATAACGCGCAATAAACTAGAAATCCGTTCGCCGCGTCGCAAAACGCTCGTACTCGTGGCAGAGGCTCTACGTACAGTCGGCGGCAGATCAACCTACCCAAATCTGTCAAATGTCTCCAATGAATATTGATCCTTATAACCAAACCATAAAGTTCAAAATTGATTGTAGAAATTTGACAGTTTTGGGTAGGTTGATCTGCCGCCGTGTGTACCTCCCGCCCCGCGTACCTACCGCACAGGCGAGGACTCAGTTAAGCGGTCTAGCTATAGTTTCTAATAACATATAACTTAAATAAACTTAAAAATAACATTTTCAAACGTATTGATTATAATATGAGGTTCTAGTGGCTATATTATCGGCATTTCCTAATTTTCCATTCAAATAGTTAAGTGTATAAGTATTTAGTTTAATAACGTAATTATAACTATAAAACATTTTCAAAGGTATTGATTATTCCAAAGTAATTAAAACTAGACTGTAATAGTTATCTTAGCAATGACTTTACTGTGGATTTTTATATGTAACAATCCAAGATCTTTTTTGAGGTTACCATTTGCAACAGTATAACAGTGACGTTAATAATTTATTATAATAAAATGATTATCAAATCTTTATAATGTAGCGTGTGCGATACACATTTCCATATTAATAATTATATCATTTAACATGTAGACATAAATATAAATGGCTAAAGCTGTGAATTAATTAGTTTTATTTCTAACAACCCTGATTATAATATGTACGTGTTATCAAAATAATTACTTAGATTAAAAGACTCATATAGAATTTAAAACTCGTTCTTGCTCTTTTCTAGACCTTTAAATTACCTTTTATCTGTCGTATTTTTTAGGGTTCTCTAGCTAGTACCTATATATATATAAATATACATACGAATAAAGAGTTCATACAGAAACAGGTCTGAATAAGTGATGTGATGTCTTATGACCATGATCACTGTGTCACAACACACTCTAAATCTCATTTCTTAACCACTGCGATGCATTGGATGCGGTTGGCAAAGGACCATGCTTTATTGCAAATGGAGAAGAGGCCTGTACCACAAAATAAGGAGACTGCAGAAAGTAAGCTTGATACAAACGCTCTCGATCAACGTACACAGGCAACCTCTCACGGAAACGAAATCTCGCTATAGCTGCGCTTGGATTGTGCAGAGCTGTAGCACAATACACATAATATACAGTAGTTTAACCTTTTTACCGCCAACAACTTCTATAGCAGTTCGAGATTTTCGTGCCGCCCACGCCAGCACTTCTGTAGAAGTTCTTTTTTGTACCTACTTTATTAAAATACATTTATACGTTGGCGTACAGCGGGACATCGCGTGCAGGATAGTTGGGCGGTGAAAAGGTTAATTGGGCCGTATTCTTGAGTTAAATACTTACGCCTAGGCGGAGCGCTAGGGTTGGCGCCTTACAAAAATAAAGCAGGCGTGAGTAGATTTGTATTGTAAGTACCTATGTGTGGAGTTTTAGGTTCAGGAATAAAATATAATGTTAATTTAATAACATATTTATTTATTAATTACATTATTTATGTTTGTAACAGAAAAGTGTTTCAGCAGGAAGTTCAAAAAATTATATTGTTTGTTTGGTCACTGTTGTGTTTAGGCATCCGTAAACACACCAGTTTGTATAATATTGTCGTGACGCCGCCATTATAACCATGTTATTAATAAAAGCAACAAAAGGCGGGCGGACGGACAGCGCGCGAGCAGAGCGGCGCGACGACGCGACACAACCGACAGCTCACTTGACCAGTCTCGCTGGCGCGCGGCGTGGCACTGCGGAGTTTTGCCATTTCCGAAATAGTTTAGCGGCCGTGTAAACGACGTTTGTGTGTGCGTGCGTCGGTTCGGGCCCTTAGTATGAAGTTGAACTACTGTATATTATGTGTATTGTGGCTGTAGGCTTAGCCAAAGTAACATTAAGAAAACGATAGCGAAGTTCGAAAAGAATAAAATTTATGGGATTGACATAAGCCGCGCTAAATCACGTGGTCAATCTTATGTCAATTCCATACATTTTATTCTTTTCGAACTTCGCTATCGTTTTCTTAATATTACTTTGGCTAAGCCTACTGTTCCGACATCCGTGTCCGTAGAAGAGGCCTATGTTTGCGTCGGTCGAGCGCGGTATGTATTAATCTTACCCTCTGGGTTTTCCTTATTTTGTGTCTGTATCTAAGCATTGGGATGATTAATTTGGCAGAGAAAAGAGAAAGGCAATATTATTAATTCTTTTTTGTGCATAGAATTGCTGGCAGCCAGCCCTGGCTGTGGTGTGGGAATAAAGCCAGCGGGAATATCAAGAACAAATACTATAAAATAGATAGATAATACTTTTATTGCAACACTACAACATGAACAAAAATAATCGCTTTCAAGCGATTTCTTCCAGACAACCAGTCAGATGGAGAGAGCTTATAAACTGTAAGCTCAGAGGTGAAACTATTAAAACATAACTTAACTTAACTTAACTTAACTTTACACTTTCCTACACTCACACCAATTGTCTAGCCCAAGAGAAGCTTCGTTATGAAACTCGTTAAATGATTACTAGACAACGCGGATAAACATACTTAAATACATACTTATTATACATAGAAAACACCCAGACCCGAGGCAATTTAGAAAAACAATAATTTCTAAATTGACCCGACCGGGGATCGAACCCGGGACCTCAGAGATGGCGACACCATGAAAACCGGTGTACAAACCACTAGACCAAGGAGGTCTTCGCACTAGAATAATGTCTATTTTATATATGAAGCAAAATAATAATAACAATGATAAATAAAATAATTAGAGGGTAAATATTTGAGATATATTAAGTAGGGGTTTTGGCATTGATTCATGGACTGATCGTGTAACAGCTTGGTCTACAAATAGTACCACGAATACTATCCATCCGATCAATGGATCAAGTCAGTGGTATAATAGATTGTAGGGCTCTTTCAATTTATTTATTTTACCTTTCGTGTCGTACTGCTGCCGTGCGGTTTCATATTAAACGTCCATATCGGTTCCATATATACCATATCGGTTCCACGGTTCCATATCAAAAGTCGGTTCGTCCGACAACAAACTTCTTAATTAAAAGAGCCCTTACAAGAGAAATAGTAAATAGTTTGCAGATGACACGAAAGGGCCATGGAACGCGCGATGATAGGGATCTCACTTCGGTACTGAATAAGAAATGCCAAGATCCGCAGGCGTACATGACTAATCGACGTTAGGCGGGACATGCCTGCAGACGTAACGATGGTCACACAAGGTTCTAACATGTCTACAAAGACCTGTAAGAAACTTAGGATAGCAACCGGCTCGATGGAGACTATAAGAATAAAGTCGTCGGAATTTGGGTGGTGGGAATGGCTTCCTACAGAGAGGTGGCTCGCAATGAGAGGTAACACACAGCATTGGTAGGCGACAGGCTGAGGAAGAAAATTGATATAATATGTATATTATACTTCATTTCTCACACACTGATGAAAAAAACAGTTATGCATATTCTTAAACCTAGTATATAAAGGCAAAGGCGGTCTTATCGATACATAAGCAATCTCTGCCAGAAAACCTTTTTTGGCATGAAGAGATAGAGGCGGTAGGTGTTATCTGTCTCTTAGGTGTATAATTACTGATTGCAAGTTATTGCTCTGAGGAGGTCAGATGTTATTCATGTGCCCTGACATTTCCTGAAATAATAATTTTACTGAGAATACAAGATTGTAGCTTTGGACTTTAAAAAGTTCAGTTCAGTTCTGGCAAGGCAGAAGTAACATTGATATGTGAGACGGAACCACCAGTGTTAAAGTGTCTTACCTCTCGGCTAATTGTTCCAGTCCATCTTTATGCTTCAATCGCCAGCCTTGACATTACCTACTGAACAGGTTTACTGTCCAAAAAACGAAATGTGGTTAAATAATTTGTTGTACTATATATGCGCTGCAGGACAGTGAACTGTTTAACATCAACGCCTCTGTGGTCTTGGTTAAGACGATAGGTCTCAGATGATAGTGTCCTTGGAGTGTTCCAGCTAGAGATAAGATGGCCAGTGCTCACGTAGTTGTTGAGGATTCCGGGTGAAGTGCGCTTCCTTAGCTTATCATCTCTTAACGTCCGGTGACATAACGGCCAAGTGCTACCCGTTAGCAATGAAAAATCATATATTATACTATAGGTCCACATAGTGTTTTAAAAACTTGTTAAGTGTTTGAATTATTTGGAATTAAATTACAAATGAACCATACATTATGCCAAAGAGACATACATGATACTTGTTATGTAAATGCCCTCATAGAATTCAAACTGATAAAACAATTTCTTTTGTTCTCCAGTAGGTACTACAACAGTTTCATAATGAGCTGCTAAGTAAATACATTTCAAATAGTTGCTTTACTCAAAAATATTTTTATATGTGTACCTAATTATTTTATTACAATATTAAATATAGTATACAGGGTTTATTGAAAAAGAAACAGGCTGTGTTTTTATGTTTATTGTTTCAATACAGAAATAATCACACTCCTAAACCAAACAAAGAGATTTAAACAATGCACTTCTTTTCACAATTATTGGTGTTTAAATTTAACATTGAAATTATAAAGTTGTAAGTGGAATTGCAAATTAAAAATAATTATCACCATTGTAACATAATACATCAATTATTAAACTAGGCCTTATATCTAAATATCACCATATGTTCAAAATTATTTTAAATATGGTGACGAAATAATGGAATTTAGAAATATCCGTAAACATTTTCGTCAGAAAAAGCTATATAGAGGAAAAAGTCTTCGTCGTGGTGTTCTTGGTAAAGCGAGCCCATAGTTGCCGAAGTAGGAGGGATAACATTGTTCACGAAAAAGAACAACGCGTCCTCCGGCCTCAGGTGGATGCGTTTCCTGATCAGGAAATAGAACTGCCCGACAGTTAAATCAGACGGAACCAAATACTTCTTTTTGTCGAGGTCTCCCAATCTAGCCTTCGGGGCTTTCTCGACAATTACTGGAACTCGATCCGGATACTTCCTGCGTATTTTCTCTCCTTCGGTCTTCCTTTTCTCGAAAGAATGCTCTTCTTTATATTGGAACTTCATTCTGATATTAAAAATACACTGAAATTTCCAAAATCACCAAAAGATTGCACAAACTGGATACTACGACTTGTTTTTTGTTTTTGCGTTATTGTCTATAAACCCAATGACGCAATCAGCTGATATGACAATGCAAGGAAACGGACAAAACGTTCGACTGAGTGAGACTGACTGACAAAAACCATAAATGAAATGAGCGAAGCTAGCGGCCCCTATTTAACGATACTTCATATCGATTTTTAGATACGTTGTTTTCGTCGTTCGTTATTTCGTTAAGCTATATTCGACTCGATTATTTAAATCGACTTCGTGCTGGATTCGATTTGGTTGAATAATAATGCTCTCTCTGTTGGATTTAATAATTTTGATTTGTTGATCCGCTGGTTTGTTTTCTACCTTGAATCTTATTTAGCCTCTTTCATTGATTGTATCAGATTGTATCAGATTCCATCCAAAAAGAATTTGGATGGTGCACATGCTTTTAGGTAAGGTTTTAAAAGATACCATCAATCAAGTGCGGTTCCCCGCACTTCACTCGGAATCCCCAACTACTGAGGGATTGGCTATCTTATTTCTAGCTGACGGAACACAATAATGCTACAAACATTGATGTTATGGCGATATATTTAGATAAGATTCTGGTAGCTAGCCTGACAAACAAGCCCTACTGGGAATCGAATCATATTGGGACCTCCGAGTTTGAACCAGTGGTTTTATTAAACCATTAGGTTGATGAAATAGATGCGACTAAATGTAATTAGTATCAGGGAATAAATGATCTTTACGATCTTTACCGATCTTTTGTTTATTATATGTAAATTATGTGGTTATCTATACCACTAACTAATGTATAAAATCACCATGAATATTGCACTAAAATACACATTAAAACAGAAAGCTGCTTAGGTCATCATCAGTTCATCACACTCATACACACACAACAACCACAAAAAAATCCTCAATCAATAATAGACTAGAATAGATTTAGGTTCCGGAACAAAAATGCATGAAAATAGCTGCGTTTGCTCACTTAAATCTAAATATCTTGCTATCATTGATCAAAGCAATTGGTTTAGATTATTTCGTTCGAGTTTTGAACGTAACGTTTTTAACTTTTAACTTTTATTATTATAATTGTTTCCGAGATGATTATAATCATTAATTAAAAGTTATTAATAACTGTTTAAGTACTTGTTGTGATTGTTAAATAGTCAAATTGTCAACCTTTCAACATTTAATTCATAGTGAAACAAAAGAAGCAGTTGAAGTCGTTTTTTATCGATTTGAGTTTGTTATGGTTTATAGTGGTATCCGATAACGGATACAAACATCGCACAATCAACTTTTTCCATTAGTACCTATCTACTTTACACTGCGATGCAGACGCAAGCAGACGCAAACGCAAGGTGCAAGGATGCAAGTCAGTATCAGTAAAAAATTGTCTCTGTCGAATAATATGGAGAACAGGGCCTCGATCGCGGTAAATTACAAAAGCTGGGAACGACATTACCAAAACCAAACCTCGACCAAAAACGTCACGTTCAACACATTTCGTATCGCGCTAAATATTTTAACGACAATGATTTGGTAAATACGTTGGCGCAACGATCGATCTTTGGAGCTAACGAGCGATCGAAGTTTTCCTTTTAAATCCGTATCGCGGTAGGTTTTTGACAGCGGTATCGACCAAAGGTGTGACATAGGTGTGACGCTGGGAACCTATCTAACGCTGTTAAATGAACGTTTTTGAAAAAGTTCCACCAGAGGTACTTTTCCATTGGCATTATCGTTGCGTAAGGCTAAAGTAAAGAAAGATGCTCTAAGTTGCGTCTTCTTTTCAACACTATTGATAAATATTATTACTAACTCTTTGGTCGAATGACACTTGGAATGGTTTTTATTAAAACTTAAAATTTGTTCTGAGGTTTTTAACTATTGTAGGTATTGAAGGAGTTGGTAAATCAAACGAGTACGACCTCATTGTTTGTTCTTGACGTCTTGTCTATTTATTATCAACTTTGTAAAATTTGTGACAATGTCTTGTCAAACGTATTCTATAAAATAAATGTAGCGAATTTTCTATTGTTGATATAAAAAGTCTGTTTTAATATAAAATCCATCGGCTAATAGCTTCCTCTTAAATCTGCGCAATTCTATACAACAACAGGTTATGGTTTTGCTGCAATTTAGCTGAAAGATGGAGACTTCGACTTCCAAGTACAAAATTGCACCTCTAGTAGGCAAAATAAATTGGGAAACATGGAAGTACAAAATTCTTATCGTACTCAAGAGCATACCGCGCGCTCTTGATGTAATAGAAGGCAGACTTACCTCGGATGAAAAAAGTGAAGCCAGTGCAACTGCAGCATCAGCCGCTGCAGTATCAGAGTTCACAAAGGCTGACTCCAGTGCTCTTTTCTTCATCACCAACAACATGACCGACGAAATGCTACTCAAAGTGATGAGATTCACGTCCGCTCGAAAAATATGGTTAGAGCTACATCGAATGTTCGACGGAACCAACGAAGACAAGACCTTCCAATTATGTATGAGTTTCTTTGGGTTGAAAAAGGATCCAACTGATGACGCAGCAACTCATATGTCAAAATTGAAAAATATTTGGAGCTCTCTGAACAAAGAGCTTGGCGAAGATAAGAAACTTCCGGACCTTCTTCTTATCTGCAAGACTCTCGATACATTAGGGGACGAATACGTTCAATTTAAGAGTGGATGGTTGATGTGTCCTACGTCCGAGCGAACTATCGACAACCTGACCGACCGTCTGTGCGTTATTGAAAGAAACTTGATGGTGTCTACCGTGCTACCAGATCAAGAGGCTTTAGCTACGACAAGCACACAGAATGGGGCTAAAAAAAAGAGTAAGGATGCAAAGATTAAGTGCAATTACTGTTCGGTGAAAGGTCATCGCGTGAGGGATTGCAAAAGATGGCTTCAAGATGGCAAACCTCCTAAGAACAGAAACCCGCCTTCCTCTTCGTCGTCTCAGAAACAGGAATCTCAAATAGCGGAATCGATGTACTTACAAATGGAAGTACAGACATCAGAACATGAAGTATCGACGACTTCATCGAGCACAGTCAACTGGTACGTTGATAACGGCGCAACATGCCACTCCAGCAATCGCGGAGATCTATTTCAGACTTCCCAATCATTCGACGAAATGCACACCGTCTCTACGGCTAATGGCAACGCATTGCAAGCCAAAGGCAAGGGGGATATCGTCATCAAATCGGAAGTACGTGGAAAAGAATATGAGATCACGCTGAAGGACGTATGGTACGTACCACAGATCACGAAGAACCTGTTCTCTGTCCTAGCTGCTCATGACTGCAACTCAAAAAGCAAGTTTGAGTCGACACCAACGAGCTGCACCATGTCGACGCGTGGTGAAGTGAAGCTGACAGGTGTACGCAGCATAAGCGGAGGCTTATACAAGCTGAACGCCAAGAGCGTCATTCAGAAAAGAAGTTTGGAAGTGAATTTAACACTTACGAAGACTCAGTTGTACCACGAGCGACTCGTACACCAGAATAAGCGTCATGTACGAACATTTGTAAAACGCGAGTTGGGAATAGAGCTTCCTCAAGACGAAAGCATTTGTGAAAGCTGCATACTTGGCAAGTCTCATCGATTGAAGTTTGGTACCCGACCTAGAGCTTCAAGACCAGGAGAACTTGTACACAGCGATGTATGCGGACCGTTCCCTAACTCATTTACAAATTTACGCTATTTTGTGCTGTTTAAAGATGACTTCAGCGGCTATCGCTATGTCTACTTTCTGAAAGCCAAGTTAGAAGTAAAACAGAAGATGCTAGAATTCATCGTCGAATCACGAAATACAGGTCATTCGATTGAAACGCTCCTGACAATGGAGGCGAGTTTGATAATAAGGAAGTGCGTGAGATCCTCGCCACGCATGGAATCAAACAGAGGCTGACCATGCCGTATACTCCAGAGCAAAACGGATGCAGCGAGAGAGAAAATAGAACCTTGGTAGAGGCTGCAAGGACAATTATGCACAGCGGAGGTTTCGAACAGAAGCTTTGGGCCGAGTTAGTTAATGCGGCTGCCTACGTTCTCAACAGAACCGGTCCTTCCCGTATGGAGAACCAAGCGCCCTATGAACTATGGCATGGAAAGAAACCAAAAGTGGCTCACCTACGCATCTTGGGCTGCAGAGCATACGTCCATGTCCCCAAACAAAAACGAAAGAAACTCTCTATGAAAGCCCTCAAAGGAAGATTAATCGGATACGACAACGATGATGGCTACCGTATCTGGTGCGATAATAAAATGATTCGATCGCGTGACGTGATCTTTGACGAGAAGCCGCTTGATCGAACTCAATGCGATGACGTTGTACCGAAGATAACGAGAAAAGAAACACCGTTCAACGAATACAAGTTGAAAGTATCTTTTAATAAAGAGCGCAATGATGTTCCTCAAGATTTGACTCCAAGCCATCAACACGAGCAATCGGAACCTGATCTACAGGATCAAGAACATGCACCGCTGCTGCAACAAGACAGAAGATCCTTCGAATTTAACGAGGAAACTCCTGCCGATGGTGAACTGTCAAGACCACCGAATACAACGTGTTATGATGCCGATCTAGGTGACTCATCTGACTCCGAAGATGATTCAACGGAACCTAGATATAATCTACGAGATAGGAGCACCATTCGTCCTCCACAGAAATTCAGAGATTGCTATGCGCTAACCGATGAAGACGCAGAACCCACTACGTTCAAAGAAGCCTTGAAGAGCCCGCATAAAAACGAGTGGATTAAAGCTATGCTAAAAGAGATAGATTCTTTAAAAGAGAACAATACGTGGTCCCTTCAAGAACTACCTCAAGATCGTAAAGCCATACCGTGCAAATGGATTTTTAAAATTAAGAGAAACCCCAATGGCACTATCGACAAACATAAAGCGCGTTTGGTTGCTAAAGGATTTAAACAACGCAAAGGAATCGACTACAAGGAAACGTACAGTCCAGTAGCCAGATTTGCAACCATACGATCACTGCTGAGCGTTGCTGCGAGTGAAAGGATGTACTTGACACAATTCGACGTGACTACAGCCTTTCTCTACGGTGAGCTCGAAGAAGAGCTGTACATGCAGCAACCTGAAGGTTTTCATGATGGCTCTACCCGTGTATGTCATCTGAATCGAAGCTTATACGGACTGAAGCAAGCGCCCCGCTGCTGGAATAATCGTTTCCACAAAGTACTTGTTGAACTCGAATTCACACAGAGTACTGCAGATCCATGTCTATACACAAAGAAAGTAGGAGGGAAAATGATATTACTTACTTTATATGTCGACGACGGATTAGTGGCTGCTTCAGACAAACAGCTTGCTGATGAATTTTTAGAGAGCCTGAAAAGAAAACTTAAAAATACGACAAAACCCGCGTCCTATTACTTAGGAATGGAGATAAATCAATGCAAAGACGGCATGATTGTAATCCATCAGGAAGCATACACCAAGAAGGTACTTGAACGCTTTAATATGGCTAACAGTAATTCTGTCTCAACGCCGATTAATGCCACAGAAAAATCGTCTGCGTCACAGTTAGATGAAGAGAAAGGAAACGAGGAGATTAACTTCCCCTATCGCGAAGCCGTTGGTGCGTTAGCATACCTTATGGTTGCAACCCGTCCTGATATCGCATTCGCAGTCAGAGTAGTGTCACGCAACTTGGAGAATACGACCAGAAATGACTGGAACAGAGTCAAACGAATACTTCGTTACCTCAAGGGAACTACGTCTCTAGGTATACATTACAAGCCGAGGACCCTGAAACCAGAACTGGAAGGATACAGCGACGCTGATTATGGAGGTGATGCGACTACCGGAAGATCAACGACTGGTATCGTATGCCGATACGCTGGAGGTCCAGTGTCATGGGCGAGCAGAAGACAGACGTCAGTAGCACTGTCTACTACTGAAGCTGAACTTGTGGCCGCCAGTGAAGGAGCCAGAGAGTTAGTGTGGCTTATGAGAATCTTCGAAGATTTAACGAAGAAGAAGAGTGTGCCGTGTGTGCTACACGTGGATAATGAAGCAGCAGTAAGATTAACACACAACCCCGAGTTTCATAAACGGACGAAGCATATACGCATCCGACATTTCTACGTCAGAGAACTTGTGTCCGAAGGAGCTATATTCGTTCAGAGGATTGGTACCAGAGACCAGGTCGCAGACATCCTGACCAAAGGATTGCCGAAGCCTACCTTTGTGAAGATGAGGTCTGCACTAGCATTGTTTTAGAGGGCGTATTGAAGGAGTTGGTAAATCAAACGAGTACGACCTCATTGTTTGTTCTTGACGTCTTGTTTATTTATTATCAACTTTGTAAAATTTGTGACAATGTCTTGTCAAACGTATTCTATAAAATAAATGTAGCGAATTTTCTATTGTTGATATAAAAAGTCTGTTTTAATATAAAATCCATCGGCTAATAGCTTCCTCTTAAATCTGCGCAATTCTATACAACAACAGTAGGTACCAGAGTGAAGATGTTTTTAGTTGTTAATTAGGTAAATAAATAAATTGTAGTCTGCTATGCCTAACATGACCATTTATTTTTTTACTCAAAACGGGACTTCGGTTTATGTACGTCAATTGGTTGGTTTACAGTGAAAAAAAAATCTTGTTAGCTTTTATTTTATTTATCTAAATAGTAGGTATTTATTAGAAATTAAAAAGTAATTAAACAAATGCTCAGTTGTTTTTATATTTATCAGATGAACCAATTTGTTTTAATGCAGCTGGTGATGATTTTAAATAAGAATAAAATTCTTGGCACGTTTTTTTAATGTTTACCTTTGATATCAACATTGTCTTAGTCTAAGGACCGGTTTTAGAAAACGGGACAATTTTGCGTCCCGATGCTTTTTTCGGGGACACCGGGACGGAGAACCGCAAAAAGGGACGGTCCCGTTCAAAACGGGACGTATGGTCACGTTAGCTATGCCCATATCAATGACTGGAGTCTGCAAATTGCTAAAGATAATTTGTTTGAAGTGTGCATATTAGGACTATAGTAACATTAGAAATTTTAGCAAGCCAATTACGGTCAGAGTGTCGCACATTTTAAATTGATGTTTACTTATATGTTGTTTACACATGCTTTTCATATCTAGGTACCGTAAAACGGGGCTATTTGAAACATTTTTTTGCTAAACCGTGTTGTAAATACAGGAACAATGAATGAATCCACTCAACAGGGGGCTTTTTGGATAGTTGTAATAATGTCTTCTTGATCACTATTACTAGCAAACGTCTATCGTAAGTAGATTTGAAGATATATATTTTTAAGATAGCCGTTCCAAATATCGCTACAATGGGGTTATTTGGTATCCGAAGTTTATTGGATCTGTCTTTCTTAATTTATCAATCATGTGCTAAATAAAACCGTCCAAGCGATATTTGGAAATATTCTAGGGTAACTTGGTTTGAGTTAAATAGCAATTTGACGTTTTTTGGTCAAAAAAGTACCGAATTATTTGAAGTTAGTCCCATAATCGAAATTATGTTTGTTATTAAATTGGGGTTATTTGGAATTTCATGTAAATATAATAAAATTGTGCCTATTATAAGAAAAGCGATATTTGGAATTCTTAAGGGTAAGCTATTTTTTACGAAAATAAAAGCGGCCTGGATATGATGAATTTTCTTATACTTAAATAAAACTCAATTATAAAATGAAATGTACCTATGTTAAAAGTTATATTTAAATGAAATTAGTTTAATAGGAACATTTTTTAATAATTATTAAGAACTTACTTAAATTAAATAACATTTTCACAACATAAAATAAACATTAAATTGTCCAACAAGAGGTAGTAGGTACCTACATAATTTAGATTCATTCATTGGGTGTGAATGAACCAAATTGTAAAAATTCTAGAAAGTTGAAAATCAAAAAGGTAATCTCAAAAATACATCACATCGCTTTCTTCAGTCAGTAGGAACTCTTTGGCATTTATAGGATTTTTCATTAAAACAATTTTTTTCACAATCCATATATCATCAACCTCGTCTCGATCAATTTTCTTGCCAATCCGAAATGCAAGTTGTGGCTTTTTTATTGTCTTAAAAAAATTTACTGTGTAATTATATTTCCGTCCATCAATTTTAATATTTTCTATAAATCCAACATAATATTTACATTGTTTATCGTTACAGTAGCGCACCAAAACATGGTCGTTCACAGCATAATTTGATAAAAGTTCGTGTACTTTTGATTCATCTTTTTGCATTTGTTCTTTTTGTTCAGGAATCCCGGGTGCAGGTAAATCTATGTCATCACAAAGCTTTGCTGAACTGCATGGATCGTTGCCCGTCTTATCAGTTACGTATTCTAACTTAGTATTATAATTAGTCTTTAAGTTGCCTTCAGTCTTTTGTTCAACAGAACTTTCAGATACACATGATCTATCAATAAATGTATCATCATAGTCAGGAATTGGAATGATTTCTGCAACTGTTTGTGGAATCCCGGGTGCAGGTAAATCTATATCATCACAAATCGTTGCTGTACTGCTTGGATCGTTGCCCGTCTTATCAGTTACGTATTGTAACTTAGTATTATAATTAGTCTTTAAGTTGCCATCAGTCTTTTGTTCAACAGAACTTTCAGGTACACATGATCTATCAATAAATTTATCATCATAATCAGGAATTGGAATGATTTCTGCAACTGTTGGCTGTTTTCCGTAAGTACAGTTACTCATGTCTTTATTACATCCGTAGTCTTCATCGTCGCTCTTGACATCAGAGATTGATCCACCGAAATCAATATCTATAATGTCCGAGTCACTATGGATGCTCATGATATCTGACACACTTGTAGTGTCAGAGTCTGAATATCTCTTGTTTTTTTTATTTTTGGATTTCTCTGCTTTAACACTGGCTATCAATTTTTCAATACTCTCTGGGTCTAAGTCTAAATTTTTCAAATCACTTATCTTCATCTGTCTTTTTTTTATTTTTGATTTATTTTTCTTTCTCTTCTTGCCCTTACTAGATATATTTTTTTCAAGTGATAGTGTATTTTCCAATTTACTTATCTTTGTGTGATTGTTTTCTGTTTTTGGTTTGCTTTTCTTTCCCTTGCCTTTGCCTTTAATCGATATATATTCTTCAATTTCCGGTTTCTTAGCAGTTTCTGTAATCTTTTCGTGTCGTGGTCTTTGATCATCTGAGCTACCAGAGTCAAAGGCATAGGCATTACATAGCCCGGATGGACCTGCAGTTGGCTGCGTATCAGCCTGATTCAATTCTTCATTTTCAGTTTCTCTTGTTATTTCAGAATCGGTGTTACTGTCTTCGTCTAAAGATTTTATATTCTTGTTTTTGTCCGACACTTTCTTTTGTGTATTTTTCCGTTTATGTTGCTGTTTGTCTTTTTCTGTCTGATTACGCACTATGTCCTCTGCTGTTATACTCATTCCTGGTGGTACATTGCATTTCCTTTTTCGTGTTGTTTGTCCAGTGGCACTTGCAGGGCTTCTCATTTCTTGCAAAATGTCTATTACAACCGAAGATGTTGTGTTCTCTATCTGTTCTTCGGAAACAATCAGTCTTTGAGGCAACCGCGACTTGGGTCGCTCGGGATTTATGGGGTATAAGCCACATTTGTTAAATCCGGCAATTAGGTTAGTAGATTCCGCGCCATTCTCCACCAACTTATTTTTTAATTTGCTTAATAACCTTGGGAATGAGCTTTTGACTAAAGTCTTGTGTTTCAATCCTTCTGTCTTCTTCCACTTTGTTAACACGTCACGCCAATACTTTTTCAAAGGAGCGTAAAAAGCTACATCCAATGGCTGGAGTAGGTGTGTAGTCTTTGGCGGTAAGCAAACAAACATTATATTGAGTTCATCGCAAGTCTGTAGAACTGAGTGTGAGAAATGAGAAGATAAGTTGTCTCCTATTACAACTTTTCGTCCTGGTTTCTTTTTTGCGTACGGTACTATAACTGTATTAAACCAGTCTTCGAAGCATACTGAATCAAACCAACCACTCTTTGACCGGTTGTATCTGGTTCCTTCA
The DNA here is from genome assembly GCA_947562085.1 of Eudonia lacustrata. Classification (NCBI taxonomy): domain Eukaryota; kingdom Metazoa; phylum Arthropoda; class Insecta; order Lepidoptera; family Crambidae; genus Eudonia; species Eudonia lacustrata. Next base: position 12,247,698 of record OX387321.1, on the reverse strand, counting down.
GGACCTCCCTCCAGCCATTGATCCCACAGATGTTCTGCTTTATAAACTACATATATCGGCAAGGATTGTCCATCTGCAGTGCCAGCAAACATCAAAGAAATTGATGACTTCGAGCTATTAATGACCCTTTCAGGATATTTACACCCTCTCCTGAAAATGTATTTTTTGCTACCCGGATCATCAGTCAAATTTGTCTCATCATAATTGATGAGACAGTCTGGGGAGACTCCTTCGACAGATTTTGCGTAATGATCGAAAAAGTCATCTATTACAAGTGGTGTAGTTTTAGCGCGATCGCTAGATATATTTGAAGCTGCACGATTGGAAATCTCACTTTTGTGTCTGTTTAGAAAATTGCGCGCCCAATCTACTCCAGGCATGTTATCTTCAAGGCCATATATGGTTTTTCCAATTTTATTTAAGTATTTTTGTGCATACACTCGTAGGTCAGTTGAATCTAAAGGAAACCCCCAGTGGCTCAGTAATTGTACATTGTCTATAAAAAACTTCTCTTCTTCCTTTGAAAATAAAGTTGGGTGTCCCGCTTTTTCTTGCGTGCAGTTTATATTTCTACACTTTCGACTTAAAGTGCTTATCGGTATGTTGTAATTTTCGGCAGCCTCTTTTAATCTCAATGAACGACTATGAACGGCTTCTATTGCTTTTCGCAAATTATCTTCAGAATACCTTACATATGGTGGATAAGATTTGCCATTGCGTGTGTTGGTATACTTCCTTTGATATGTTCGCACCATGATTTCATCCCTGATTTATTCCTGTGGACATAAAACGACTAATACATAGGCAGTTTTAACTTAATATACATTGTTTTATTGTTTTATTGTTTAATTTTATCACAATATTAAATGTTAGTACAAGCTTTGCGGACCCGGTTTGGGATATGTGATCATGAAAAGTGTTATAATTGTTCCTTCATATTATGTTTATTCTTAGTATGTTTATCAATTATAAAAGTTACCTAGCTGGTTTATAAATTCAATTCTATTCAACTTATTGGTCATAAAGGCATGTCATAAGTACATCAGTGAAATTAATCTTAAAATTAACGATAGCGGTCCCTAACTTTAGTGTGAATCGTTAGGAAAAAGACTATGTATTTAAAAGTTATTTTCAACAAAGAAATTCAAAAATAAGTCTTAATGACTTTTTATAATCGCTGAGTTAACCTACCCTTAAGTTATCTGTAATGCCACTCCTGGAGGCTTACTATGAGCTCTTAGAGCAGGCCTGCTATTAAACTGCCTTACTTTTTCGTACCATGACCTCGATTTAGCAGGCCTGCGGCAGGCCTGCTTCAATACCCGCTTTAAAACCGTTCACCATTTTTTATGTATGGACAAAGCATACCATGACCCACAGTTTGACAGTTTGAGAGCTGTTTTTGAGCGTCTCTAATGTCAAATAAAGCAATTCATAAAAAGTTCCTACGTGATTAGCTTTTTCAAGATTGCTAAGCGTTTTTAGATAATTTGGTGTGAGAAATAAAAAAAAGGTGAATTCCTTTTAATATTTATTGACACTTGTGTGGTTCATAAGTGCTTTACAATAATACTTCTATTTGAAAACGAATTTTTAAAAGTGGCCGTGTTTCCCTGGCGCTTGGGTTAAAAAAATATGTATGAGTGTTTACTTATCTCTAAGTTTTCTGATGAAATATGTTTTTAGATGTGTGACGAGTATGAAGTATTCGAATATTTGGAAAGTGAACACCGCATGGAATTAAGGAATAAGCGTCGACGCACTAGACAAATGAATGATCCTTTTGATTTAGAAGACAGTGACTTTATTAAGGAATATAGGTAGTATTCAATTTAGTAAATTATTAGTGACGCTAAGTAAGCATTATTAGACTTAAACAGTCAGCATTTTGTAACAATGGAAAAATCTAGTGACTCTGAAAAACACTCCTTTGTTGGAACATAATCAAAACATTTTCGTTATAAATTTTACAGGTTATCTCCAGACTTAATTAGGACTCTTTGTGAGGATATTGAGCCTATTCTCAAAACAAATCCTAAAAGGTCTAACGATCTCAGTATAGAAAGTAAGGTAAAAAAAGTATTTTTATGTTTGTTTTTGAAAAATAACTAGGTATCAACACAGTACAAATCTTTATGGCAATATTATTTAATTTTTTTAGGTTTTGACAGCTGTATATTTATATGCTCATGGTTCATACCAGAAACCTACTGGTAAATCACATAATGTGGCCCAGCAGACGGTGTCTGCCGTATTAGCAGAAGTTACAACTGCTATAAATAATATAGAAATTAGAAATAAGTATATTAAGTTTCCTCAAACTGTTGCACAACGTAATGCAAACAAATTAAGGTAGGTACTTTGCAAGTTTGCATTACTTCACCATCTTAAATTAAATTATTTATGTACCTACCTAGTTGGTTATGGACTTTTCATTGATTTTCAGATTTTATGAAAAATATGGATTCCCAGGTGTTATAGGCTGCATTGATGGGACTCATGTAGCCATAGTGAGGCCAAATGAGCATGAGGATAGATATTTCTGTAGAAAAGGTTACCATTCCCTTAATGTACAACTAGTAAGTTTATTTATAATTTTTAATAAATTAAAACAATTCAATATGAAAAAAACACTTAATTTACACATAATACAGAAAAAAATATTTTTTTTACTTATCTGTCTATTACTATAACTTAACTTTAATCATAAAACTTATTTTAGGTATGCAATGCTGACATGGAAATAATAAGTGTTGATGCCAGTCACCCTGGGTCAAATCATGACTCATTTATTTGGAACAACCATCCAATAAAAGCACATTTAGAAAATTTAAGTAGAACAGAAGCTTTATGGTTATTAGGTAAGAATGATTGTACTATAATTTGGATTGATATTTTTTTCATTTGTGAATACCACAATTTTTGTTGTGTTATTTTGCAAAATTGTATGTATTTTTTCTGTTTAACTACGTTATTTCCTATATAAAACAAGTTGGTAGCTATTGAATTACTAGGTCCTAAAAGTTATTACTATTTTATGCAACTAAATAAAGAAATGCATATATAACATTAAAAATAAAAATAGTTTCCAATAACAACAATCAAAATCAAAAGTATAAAACATAAAAGTCAGTCTCTAATTTAAGTAAAACTATTATTTTTCTTATTACAGGTGATTCTGGATATCCATTGAGAAAAACAATGATGACACCGATTTTTGATGCAGAGCCCAATTCACCAGAGGCATACTTTACAGAACGCCATGTCCAAACAAGGAATATTATAGAAAGGACTATTGGTGTGCTGAAAGCTCGTTATCGGTGTTTGTTAGTGCATAGAACATTGCACTACCAACCGCAAATGGCTGGCTTCATTACCAATGCATGTGTAATTTTACACAATATTTGTAATGCAGCCAGCTTACCATTAACAGAGCTTTCAGCAGACGAGGCGCGCCAGGAAGCAATTATGCAACCGTCGGTAGAGCACCTGGCAGAACCTTCGAATCGGCAGAATCAAGAGCTACAAATTGGTATTGCCACACGACGGGATCTTGTTAGTCGACTCTGGGATCTTCGCCAGGCAACCTAAAAGAAAATATAATTATTATACTTACTATGTAAACCAATTTTATTCATTTTTTATTATTTTATATTTGTAAGTATTGTATAAATACATAGGTAGTATACAGGGTGTCTCATTGAAATGGGTCAGTATGGGAAAGTCTGAAACTATAAGACATACGAAGATCTGTTCTTAGGAACCATGTCATCGATTTTAATAAGAAGAAAAACTGCATTCATACATTTAAAAAAAACCTGTACTCAGCTCGAGAATCGAACCCGGTTGTTTTAAAAAAAATAAACTTAACACTATTTCTATTTAGATACCGATTGTGTAGGTTTTAAGCAGTAAATGGCTCTATGAAACATGACGTCTAAAATTAATAAAATGCATTGTTTTCACATACTTTAATTTATTTTATTAACATGGTTCCTAAAAACAGATCTTCGTATGTCTTATAGTTTCAGACTTTCCCATACTTTCTCAAACTGAGCAGAGGTCTATTTGATATATCTACCAAAGTTTATATATTAGTTTTATTTTAAGTTTTATTTCATTGTTTATATTGACCAAATTAATTTGTATGAGCTGGTACCCAATAAACGTTTTTCTATTTCTACTAGTACACTTGAATATATTTACTAGATTGATAAGTCATGTCATGTACCTAGTAGAATATTTATATTTGTTTAAGCTACCTAAGTTTTTCGAAACTATATTGTGTAATAAATAAATTTTATTAAGTGTTATAATCTTGCTTAGAACACCATATCATCAAAAATACTCAGTTGGTTTACTGTTAATAATCTACAGCTTAATGAAAAAAAAAAACAAAATTATTAAATTTACACTACCTAATGTTAAAACTGAACCAACTGATATTAGAATAAACGGTGATAAATTAGATTTGGTAGACTCAAAAGTATTCTTAGGTATAACACTTGACTCAATACTTCAATGGAATCCTCATATATCGAAATTATTATTAACTATAGTTTAATTTTGTTTTTGTTTTTTCTTAGACAATTTTTGACCTTTATTAGTTAGATATTATTATATTTTTCTTTTGTTTTTTCTTTAACATGTGTGCTTGTCCTTTATATTTTGTTTTTATTTGTGATGGAAAGTGTCCTTTTATGATAGGGCATTTTCCAATATTTTTGACGCTGTAAGGGAGAAAAGAGCATGACACTTGCTGAGTTTCTTGCTGGTTCTTCTCAGTACAAGATCTCCCGCCCAGAGTAGACTTAGGAACCGATGGCATAATGATTCATAAGAGCTATTGTAGCCTAAACTGAATAAATGATTTTGAAGAAATACTAAAATGCATGATACTTTATTGTATTTCAAAAAGAAAAATTTGAAATTCATTTGATACAGATTAATAGTATTTTTATTGTAGTTAAAATCCAATATTATAAAAACAATATGATCATAACACTTACTTCCTTTCAATTCTTCTTAAAACTGTTACAAGTTCATTTAAAATCGTAAGCGCCTGCTGTAAAGAGGCACTGTTTGCAGCTTCTGATTGAGCCCTCGTCTCAGAAGCCGACACAAGCCGTTCCCTAGCTTCCCCAGCTGTCATCCGCTTTTGTCCCACTTGCCGTCTCCTTTGTTGGATACTAACACTGCTTCCAGCAGCAGTGTGAGGACGCGGGGGGACATTTGCTGCAGAAGCAGGAGGCATTGGTGTGGATGGTGCCACTTCCTGAGAAGTTTGAATTTCTGGCACTTCAGGCAGGGGTTGTTCTGGGGCTGGCTCTATTACGACATTGTCGTCGATTAAATATGGTGACTGAAAAAATATCACAAATACTATAGAGAGAAATCTTTGTTTAAGTGTCCTGTGGTTTAATGAGTACCTATTTTAGATGGATTAAAATGAGTTTTCATAATTTTAATTTATCAATTATAAAACCTGATTTATATCCTATTTTTTTAATATGTTTGATATCTACACTACAAATAAGAATTTCTACTTACACTGTCATCGAAATTAATATCTAGATATATAGGATTCTCATCTGTAGATGTTGATGGATGAGGAGAAAGCCTTTCATTAGGTTGCCGTGATTGATTTTCCTAGAAAATTCAAAAATTCAAAATTCAAAATCATTTATTCAGTTTAGGCTACAAATAGCTCTTATGAACGTCATTTTAAGCCATCGGTTCGTAAGTCTATCTACTCTGGGCGGGAGATCTTGTACTGAGAAGAACCCGCAAGAAACTCAGCAAGTGTCCAGCTCTTTTCTCCCTTACAGCGTCATAAATATTGGAAAAAGCCCTATCATAAAGGACACTTTCCATCACAAATAAAAACACAAAATGTAAAGGACAATCACAACATGTAAAATAACACAAAAAATAAAAATAACTAAATAAAATATTTAAGTCAGCAAAAACATAATTTACCAGTTTAATTTTTTACAATATCATACAGTACTAGTAAAAGTAAAAAAAAACTAGTTAATAATAATAAAAATAAAACTAATTGTAATGTTCAATGCAACGCTATTTTGTTATCTGCAGGACATTATTTATAAGTAGTATTATGTATATGTTTTTTATTATAGCCAGGCTGTTTTATCTTCTAAATATTCTTTGACTGTATAATAACCTTTTTTTAATAAAGAAGACTACATGTTTTTTAAACTTATCTAAAGGTAAATCTAGTACAGTATTTAGCTGAAAAATCATATTTAGCTTTAGAACATATAAAATCACAATTTTATAAAAAGTTTTACTTCTTCTACAACTTACTTCTGTGATAACAGGTATAACTTGAACATCTGGCAGACCAACACCATAGTCTTCTCCCATAAGACTTAAAAATTTTAATTCTACATCGCTCAATGGTTGCGCTGTAGAGGGGCCACCACCTGTACCAGTTCTGGCATCCTTATTCAGCCTGTTCTTTCTTTTTAATTTGGCTTTGAAGTCCACCCAATACTGAAAGAATATTGAAAACTTATGTCTCTGTGTCACTGCATGAGATAAATATAATTTTAAAGTTAGTTCAACTACCTAGGTAAATATACCTTTGACCACTCGGTACCAGTTTTAGTAGCACCTTCACCAGTCGAGTTTAAAATGGATGCTACTCTGTCCCACATCCTTTTAGAGTGCTCACGTGCTTGGGCGGACTTATTATAGCCAACTGCTACATCTCTATGAGAGTTCAAAAACTCCCATAAATTTAACAGTTGGGTATAAGTAACGCGACGTCTTCCATGCTGTTGATTATCACTGAAATTAAAATAAGAAATGTTGTGACTCAATAAATAAATATTTTACCTATCGATTTTTGTTAATATCAATAATCTAAACTATCACTACCTACATAGTATAAAACAAAGTCGCGTCCCGCTGTCTGTCCCTATGTATGCTTAGATCTTTACGCAGCGGATTTTGATGCGGTTTTTTTTATTGATAGAGTGATTCAAGAGGAAGGTTTATATGTACAATACATGCATAATATAACATAACATGTAGAGATAATCAGCATTGCACCCGTTCGAAGCCGGGGCGGGTCGCTAGTAAGATATTTATTTAAAGTTTGTGATCTTGTGGCGTTGTAAGATGTAATCTCTGGATCTACTGAACCAATTTAAAAAATTCTTTTACCAATAGAAAGCTACGTTATTACTGAGTGACATAGGCTACTTTTTATCCCACTGCTGGGCATGGGTCTTGGTCCACGCGGGTGATACCGCGCGCGGGAATCTAGTAATCAATTAAAATAGAAAAAGATATATTTTCTATGGATGTTAATCAAAATAATGGATGGTGTGCAATAAAATTGAAATTAAACAACTACTAATAATTACAAAAATTGCGTTAACAATTCTTTACAAAAAAACAGACTTAATAGACTAATGAACAAATTTGTTTTAGAATATTAGTAAAGGTATGAACTTACGACATTTTACTAGAGGAGGTAGACGAGCACTTGAACACAACCAAGAGAGCGATATAGCCGGCATTTGAGTTTCGAACAGAATATCCACTTATGAAGTTTTTAAAACTTTTTTGTAACATTTTTCAAGCGAATTTTGAGGTCCGTTCATAATTTCATAATAAGCCAACAGTTGAAAATGCATCGAATAGATAACACAAAAACACTAGATATAATTAAATACACACGATAATTAATAAATTTGTCAACTAATTTTATCAAAAATAAATATGAAGTTGTGATAAATTTGATTATTTGCAATGTTCTCATAAAATAAACTAGTATCGGTTTTTGAATTTTCCCCAAATTTTGAACGTCGTGGCAGACAGAGATGTAAAGCGATAAATTGTATAGCGTTATCTCGTTTTCCCATTACGTCTACGGAGCAGACCAGAGACAAACTAACCGTTCATCTTGAGACAAAACTATCCTTACACAGTTCACCTAAAAGACGCTCATGGTACCAATTTAAGCAGTCCTGTTTAAGGCCTGCTTTTGAACTGAACGGCTTAAGGACGGATCCTTATTTGCTGATGGTAAGGCTCCTGGGGCTATTTAAAACTATTATGTTAAACCATACTTATGTGTTGAAAACAGAGGAAGGGGCTATTTGAAATATTATTCCAAATAACCCCAAAATCCATCTCAAAAAGCCCCACTCACAAAACACAGGAACAGTTTATAACTCGTTATAGATAGAAAAAAACACCTAACACCATCGAAATCTGCAGAAAATACACGTATACATAGTTTAATTGGCGTAGTACATACCTTTATAGATGTTGTGTACTAGATGAAAGTTGTAAGCCGCCCAAAAAAACCGAAAATTCAAAATTAACAAAAGTTTTCACTACTCCACGTGAAATGCGAAACTAACCTTAAAAATGTTCATTTGACGTTGACAGATAGTTGTAGTGTTGCCAGGTGGCAACAAAATATTCTTACCATTGACAGATAAAAAATTACAAATGATCAAATCTTTTATTTTAGAAATTCCAAATAACCTCGTATATCCAAAAAGCCCCATTTTACGGTACATATTGTGTACGGACTTAGAATGAACTTTTAGCATCCGATGGTACCACTATACACGACCTCTGTGGTGGGTGTACCCACCAGTCGGCCAAAGATCTATATGCCTATATGCCCCAGATTTGATTCCAAGGTGCAGGTACATATTAATCAGGAGCTCGTTGGCGCAGTGGTTATCGCGCCCGTTCTGCGAGAGCCAAGGTTTATCAGTTTTGCTACTATTAACCAAATCAGTTATTTACGACTAAGCAAATCTGTTATAAATAGCTACACGACTGGAATTGATAACAAAACATTTAAGCGACTCTCGCAAAGGCTGGTCATCGGATGGGTGACCCACAGTTTATCATCTCAAGCTCTTCCATGCTTCAGAAGGCACGTAAAGCCGTAGGTCCCGGCTGCTTTAGCAGTCGTTAACAACAACCAATCCGCAGTAGTGCCTGCGTGGTGGTTTATGACCCTGTTCTCCCTCTCCGTTCATAGGAAAGGCTCGTGCCCCAGCTGATAATTATGCCAATATTAATGACTAGTCGGCAAATTACTGAATATAATTTTCGTTTTGTTGCTTGGAGTTGTTTAGTCGCATAAACCCTAATTCGCAAAATGCCTAGTTGCTTTTTATATCCAGGTACGTCTGTTTGTCCTTAGGAGTGTTGGGATGCACTTTTAGCATCATCCCACAGGCCAGACAAAAATATATGACCCAGTTTTGATTCCCAATAGATGTACATATTAATGTGCTGAGTTTGGTTGGAAATAGGGCTAGTCTTAAGTCTGCTTGGCTAACTACCACCAACTTATGTCTGTCACCATAATAACAACATTGGTAGCATTATCGTTCCCAAACAAAAGAAGAGCTGCTAGTTCTTTCAACTTGTGCAGTGCGCTTAAACCATCCATCACTTCATATTATTATCATCACTTACCAATAAGTGAGAGAAAAGCAAAGCGCTCTCTCTCATTTGAATAACATATAGAATTAGGTATATAAAAATAAAAATATTTTATAAAATTCACCTACTTATGTTTCTGATACTAAAAGCTTCATTACTATTGTCAGCAACTTAACAATGTTTTAAAATTATTATTTTTTGGATTAAAAATACCATATTATTGTGAAGTGTAGTGTTTTATTATTTTATAGCCTCAATATTAAAATTAATTATTACAGCCTTCAGGTACCTCAGTCAGGTCCACATTCCTAAATGGTCCACTTGCCTGAATGGTCCACTTTCTCAGACTATTTTCCCAAACTGTCTACAAAGCCATAGAATAGAATATTAATTAACTAATTTAATATAATAGAATTATTAATTTGTGAAATATAATATTTGTAAAGCATGTTTGTTTGTTGTACCCATAAAGTAAAGTAAAGTCCCATAAAACCAATAGGTATATTCTCTGTTTGACTGTGGGAACAACAGTCTATAATAATAACTTAGCATAAGGTAAGGAATTAATTGTTTAAATTGTCTTATGAGGCACAACGAATCTAATATTCTGCAGCAGACTATGTATTTAATATATTTGTCAGATGACATCTCATATTATGGTCACTTACGACTAGTTACAACACACAACTAAGTTGGGAAATATCAGAAATTAACTGTGGTGTTGAAGTAGCTAGAGACAAATAAGGTGAATGAATGATTATTAATTTAGTCACATTTACATTTAATAAATACAATTTTTTTATTTGACATTCTAAAGCAAATGGAAATAAAATAATGACAGGTAATATTTATTTAATTTGCCGAGCATACAATTTACATTCATAACTAAATTGATATCTGACTGAGCCTTCTGCTTCTATTTAAGAACACTTTATGCTTCCTTGTCCTACCAGCTTTAACTCAGCATGCACAATATAAACTTCGGCACCGCAGAAATCAGGGAGTATCCAATGTAAGATCAATAATTATTATGCATTATACTAGCTTGTCTTCAATAGATGTTTATTTCACCAACTTAACTTTAGCTGTTCCCGGTGGTGTACTATGAGAGTAGATAAATATACGATAATATCTCTGCCTGCAACAGTAAGGTACCACGTCGACTTTGATAATCCATTTCTTTGTTCAATCAGAATATTTTATTCATCATCAAACTTATGGGGTAAGGGGGTGAGACTGTTTTCATCACTGCATTTTCGCATTCCACACCTTTGATTCAAACACTGGGTAGCTTAATCCTTGCTCTTTTACATCTTCCATTACTTTCTGTGGCTGTGATGTTTTCAGTCTAAGGATTTTGTTTGGGTACATACAAAATATAATGTCACTGGTTCTCATTTATTGATCAGACCAAAGGGATCTTGTTCAAACAGGCAATTGTTTAGTTTTTTTGTGGTAAATGGTGATTTATATAGTGGTAATTAATTAATTTCATGAAAAATTATAGATAATTAATAAAAAAATGTAATTTCCCCCTTAATCCTTTAGTTATAGTAAAAAAAAATATTTTTTTAAAGACACTTAAACGTTAAAATGAAAATAAATATTAAGTTCTAGCTCTTTACAATATCTGTCGAGTATTTTCATAGTTTCTACTTGTAATTTTGCATAAGACCATATTTTTGCGTGTTTAAAATAATGTGGCGGTGTTTTCAACATTCTTAATCGAGTATCGATTACAAATATCACACCTAGTATTTTTAATACTCGTGGCAAGCACTAAACGATTCAACTTTGAGGAAAATTCACTAACGCTAACACTACGACATTGGTTTAATCGTTAGGAAAATTTTGCGCGATACCATTTTTGACATCGGCTAAACCAAAACCGAACCAAAACTTTATCGTTAACGTTTGAACGTTTGAGTCAGTTTGAGATGTTGGCAAATAGCGCGATTGAGGCCCTGATAAAATTCGATAGATAAACGGTTTTGTCGACTGATTTTATCGATCGGTAAGATCCGTGCTCGCACCACAGTTACCAAAAAGTAACTGTGATAGAATATCACCAGAGGTACATAGATATATACATTTTAGACTGTTTAATTATCTACTTATTCATTTGAGATTTCAACTTATTTTTTAATGTGTAACATCTTTCCGGTCGCTTTCTATAGTATAAGCAATTTGTGGGAGTGATTTCGTGAAATGGGATGAAAGTAACAGTGTAACAGGAAGTTGGGGAAGCACGCAAACGCGCGAAATTTTGTATAAGAAACGTCCCCACCATCCAACAGATTTGAAACAAGTGTCATTTGAAACATCTGTTAGAATAGAGAACTTTTTACTATGGCGACATATTTCAAATACGTTGGGTTTGGTAGTTTGGAGGTTGGGTTGGTGGGAGGTTAGGTAAGGGTAGGTTAGGTTAGGTTAGGTTTTTCCCTGGGCTTTTAGTGGGTCGGCCGCACAACATCTCAGGTCAACCCCACATACCCCAACATTAAAAAGTTAGGTTAGGTTAGGTTATCTTTTTTTATATATTTATTTTTCTTTTTCACTTACACATTTACTTAGTGTGGAATAATAAGGATTAGAATCTGGCGATCTTAATAATGTTTTCATTTAAGTTAACTTTTATTTTACAGTACCTTACAATTTTTTTTTAATTATAAATAAACCCAATAGTTTTTGCAACTAACACAAACAGGTACTTTAGACTTTTTTGGGTCCCAATCCCAATGAACAAGTTGACACGTATCCCATGACTGTTATAGTCTGTAGGGTGGGGACGGGGTTCATACAAAATCTTTCATAGTATTCTTCATAATATCGATATTATGAACATTATAGTTAAAAGTGGCCGTAACGTCTTATTTAACTAAACCTTAACATGTGAGGTGTTCATTAGGTGACGTAAAAATGCTAAATTACTTCATTCAAATAGTTTGTTGAGCATAATTTGATTTTCTATCTCTAATTACTAGATATGTGTTTTTTTTCATTAGTGGCGCTAGTGTGCGGCGTAAACGCTCTTAATATGTGTGACATACTGTGTCATTTGACTATCAAATGTCATTTTTATATGTCAAATGTTTTCTAATGAGTATTTACTGCATTTATTTTATAGTTATAAAATGGTGTAATATACCTGACCCATCTTTTCAGAATAGTGAAGCTACTGAAAATCACAGAAGATTTCAGTAGTTCTATCAGGAATCAGGATGGAGTTCGGTGAAGACAAATGTGTTGTTATGCATGTATATCGGGGGAAAGTTGTAAATTCAACAACTTTCAGAGACATTGGCTCTTAGGTCTCTCTCGAAGGTGGAAACTTACAAATATTTTGGTATGTCACAGTCTCTGAGTATTGCGGATGGGGAGATATATAAAGCAGGCGGTAAAGGAGCGCTTCTTCTGTCGTCTGACAAAAGTACTTTAAAGGCTTTTGTCGGCGGGCAATAAAGTGCGCGCCTTCAACGCTTGGGTGATGCCCCTACTCACGTACCTACTCCCTTGGCATACTAAGATGGACTCAGACTGAGTTAGACGCTCTGCATAGTCCTTCAACAGCTCACAACGCATCGCATGCTTCACCCACGCTCATCTGTTTTGAGACTGTACATCCCGCGTAAGTGTGGAGGCCGTGGCTTTTTAAACGCCAAGACTCTCCATAACCGCGAGGTGTGCAGTCTTGGGGATTACTTCCTTAAAAATGAATGTAGGACGCACCGTGACGTTGTAGCAGTAGATAGGAGCCTCACGCCGCTCTCCTTGGCAAACGAGAACTGGCGTAGACTAGTGGTCTTCAGTGCTCAGCACCCAACCAATGGTGCAGGAACATATGGAAGAGTAAGGAGCTCCACGGGCGGTACTACCAGGCCTTAACAGGACCCGATGTGGATCTACTCGCGTCGCTCGGTAAACTGGCTACGATTCGGAGATCTTTTTGGGGAACAGAGGGGTTTGTCTGTGCAATTGCAGACGAAGTCATAATGACGAATAATTACCGGAAATATATCTTGAGGGACGGTACGGTCGACATCTATCGGGCATGCCGCCGACCCGGTGAGTCACTCAGGCATATTATTTCCGGTTGTTCTCATCTGGCTAACGGTGAGTACTTGCACAGACATAACCTTGTAGCCAGGATTATCCATCAGCAACTTGCTCATCGATATGGTCTTGTAGAATCTGAGGTGCCGTACTATAAGTACACGCCGGTGCCAGTTCTCGAAAATGGTTGTGCAACGCTCTATTGGGATCGATCTGTTATCACGGACAGGACTATTACGAGTATTGCTATTCTGTGGTATTGCCAATAAGCCTGATATCGTGTTGACAGATTGATTGACGTGCCAGGCATATCATTATGAATGAAATTATATATCATTACCATTCCGCATGACGAGAACCTTGTGAAAGCCGAGAATAGCAAGCTTACTAAGTACCTTGACCTGGCTCACGAGTTGACCGCTATGTGGGATGTGGATTCAACGATCATTGTCCCCATAGTCGTATCTGCAAACGTCTTATAGCGAAGAGTCTCAACCAACATCTCAAGAGGCTTTCGCTGGATGGCTGGATGGTCAGATACAGAAGGCAACACTCCTGGACACGGCACGCATTGTCAGGAGATTTCTTTTTCTGCAGCCTTAATCGCCGGTAGCTTGAGTGAGTCCTGCCTGCTCCGCTGCTGGCGGCGTTCTAGGTTTAGGTTTTTTATAAAAGTTGTATTTTTGTATGATATTTTGTTACATTTTTTTTATGTAATTTTTATAAAAAATAAATCTAAGATTTAAAATAAATAAAGAGTTTAATAATATTATAATAATAATAAAATACTGTAAACATGCCATAAATAAAAGAAGAAGAAGAAGACCTAAGGCTCGCTCGTTTTTTTCTTTACAATAACCACAACTCAAATAGTCAGGCACTACTATGATTTAAACATAAAGTATATTAACTTTATGGATTTAAATGGGCACGGCAGGTAGCAAACAATCCAGGTACGTACAAATCGCAGTCACCCAATCCAAGTATACCACGAACTGAACAGCTCTAGTCCCTACCCTAGTAATAAATTTATGTTGTCTATGTCTGTCTATGGTATCTTTCGCTTGCCTTTGGATGAGCTTGCTTTGCTTTGACCGTTCAGTGAATTGCTTGTAATAAATTACAAGAAGCGGCGTGGGCTTTCAGGACTCTGAAATTATTTTCAATTTTGTTCTAAAGTAACTTTAAATATGCGCAAACGTAAGTCTGTAAAGAAGGATGACGAATCTGACGGTTCTGAACCAGGACCTGAACCTGAAGAATTCCAAGACTCTGGAGAAGACTGGACGCCGGAAGCCGATCCGGTAATACAATCACGCTTAGATTTTTTATAGAAGTATCAAACTATTAATGCTGTATTGTTGGAGCTATTAATGCAATGTGCAGGTCTAAATTTTAAACTGCTTTAACTAAACGTTCACAAGACAAGCTATGGAATAGGTTAGATGAGATATGGGTGAATAACTATTTTGTTGCGTTGAATTATTAGCATTAATAAAAAGATATTGTTATAGGGGTATGTTTAAACCTAATATTGTTTTATTTATTGCAGACTGAGCAAGCTGCTGCTCGTGCAGGTGGCCGAAAACGATCTAAACCGACACCAAACAGCGCTAAAAAGAAACGCAAAAATGATGAATCTTCAGAAGAAAGTGAAGGCGAGGGGGAGGAAGATGAGGAAGGTGAAGATGAAGAAGGAGAACTAGATGAAGAAGAAGGTTCCGATGATGAGAAGAATGGTTCAGATGGAAACAAGTCAGATTCCAGCCAATCTAAAGATGTACCAAAGCATTTCCATGTAAGTAAAAGGCAATGTCCCATTTTATATAGGAGCTTTATGGCTTCAGTGAATTAATATTCACTATAAGGTCACCTTAAGAGCAATGGAGAGGGCTATGATTGGGGTTTCTCTCTTTTCTCTGGGAAGATCGAATTTCAGATGAGGAAATTCCTAGAAAAACAAAGTTTACTGACATAGCCCAAAGAATTTCCAGCTCAAGTGACAGTTGGCAACACACTACACTCATAATACTAATAAGCACGGGGGTGGAATAGTTCTTGAGTGGCAACCAGGCACCGAGAGACTGTATAGGCAGGCCCCCAACAATGTAGACCGACGATTGAAGGTCGCAGGTAGCCACTGAATGCAAGTAGCATATAACCGGTTCTTATGGTGTTCCTGAGGGGGACTTTGAGCCGCCATCCCGAGAAATGGAAGAAATCGTAAGAAAATACCAAGGTAAGAATACTCCTATTATTCTAGGGTGCGACGCCAACGCACATCATGTGGTATGGGGTAGCACTAACTGTAATAAAAAAGGTGACTTACTTTTAGAATTTATAAGCGAGGCAGGCCTGGAGATACTGAATACAGGCAACACGCCCACATTCGTAACCAAGGCTAGACGAGAAGTGTTGGACATAACTATTGCTACAGATAGGATTAGCCGACACATAAGGGACTGGAAAACAGACGAAAGTGACTCTATGTCAGATCATAGACGCATCACCTTTAGTCTGGAGGCCAAGACTGAAAAGATTCTGATAAGAAATGCGAGGAAAACCAACTGGGACACGTACCAGCACCATCTGGAGAAGTGGGTCCCAGGACGAGGAACCCCGCTAGTTGATGCACAAGAAATTGAAGGGGAAGCGAATAGACTGGACGAAGCTCTAAGGGATGCCTATCATAAGGCATGCCCCTTGAGAGAGATAAGACCAGACAGAGGACAACCCTGGTGGACAAAGGCACTGGGGAAACAGAGGAAAAAGACACGGCGAGCTCTCAACAAGGCCCTAAAGAGGAACGATGATGAGAGCTGGCAAACATACAGAGAAGAAAGGAACCTATACAAGAAAGAATGCAGAAGGGAGAACAAGAATAGCTGGAAGGCGTTCTGCGCAGGGGTCGAAAGATACCCTGAGGCTGCGCGACTGGTAAAAACGTTCTCCAAAGCCAACACGCGTAGGCTAGAGAGTATTAAGAACGGAGAAGAACTAATAACTAATCCGGAAAAGATACTGGAAGTTATGATGAAAACACACTTCCCGGACAGTGAGGAATGTACAGTTGATGACGTACCAATCGTCCCAGGTCCCACGGTGGACCGGGAGCCAAAGTTAATCATCACTGAAGAACATTTACTGTGGAGCGTCCGATCCTTTCAGCCATACAAGGCAGGGGGACCGGATGAAATCTTCCCGAAAATGTTACAGATAGCTATAAAGTATATAAGCAAGGACCTGCTAGCCCTGTACAATGGCAGCATCAGAACTAAGTATATACCAAGAAAATGGAGGGAAGTGAAGGCAGTATTCATCCCAAAACCGGGCAGGGCATCCTACCAGGAAGCCAAAGCCTTCAGATGCATTAGCCTCTCCTCATTCCTACTAAAGACACTGGAGAAAATCCTAGACAGAATAATTAGAGAACAAATAGAGAAAAGCGGATCTCCACTACACCAAAATCAACACGCATACATGGAGGGCAAATCCACCGAAACGGCCCTCCACAACTTGGTGATAAGAGTGCAAAGATCAATCAGCAATACAGAATACGCAATGGGATGCTTCTTTGACGTGGAGGGAGCTTTTGATAGAGCGACCCCCGAGTCAATAGAGGATACCCTTAGCCGCGAAGGAATAGATAAAGATGTATCAATATGGGTGAAAACCATGCTAAGACACCGACTGATACGCACAGAGATAGCAGGAACAACACGTACAGTGGTGGCGAAAAGAGGGTTCCCCCAGGGGGGATGTCTGTCACCATTACTGTGGTGCCTGCTAATAGATGAATTAGTTAACAAGATAAACAGGATGCACATTTACACACAAGTGTACTCCGATGATGGTGTACTCCTGGTGACAGGCAAAGTTCTCAGCGTCATGTGTGAAATCATGAACAGAGGTCTAAAAGAAGCTTTAGGGTGGTGCAGGAGCAAAGGTTTGAACCTAAACCCTGAAAAAACCAAATTAGTTCTATTTACGAAGAAAAGAAAGATAGGGCGAGCTGAACCAGTGATACTGGACAACCAGGAGCTGGAGACGGTCAAGGAAGTCAAGTATCTAGGAGTGACACTGGATAGTAAGCTTACCTTCAGGACCCATATCAGTAACACATGCTCCAAGGCAAAGATGGCGATGATGCAGTGTAAAAGCGTGATAGGCAGAACCTGGGGCATGAAACCAGCGATGGCACTATGGATATATAGGGCAATAATAATGCCAAGAATCCTACATGGAGCTATCGTATGGTGGCACAGAGCCGCAGTGGGGAGAAACAAGGCAGAGTTAGACAAAGTCCAAAGGCTAGCGGCCCTAGTGACTACGGGCGCGATGAGGACCACACCTACAGCCGCGCTCGAGGTCCTGCTGGGGCTGAATCCCCTGGATTTAGAAATAAAGAGAAGAGCAGCGGAACAATGGTTCAAGCTAAGAAGCACTGGCATATGGACCGGGAACTACACGGATAAGGGTCACGCCAGTATAGGTAAACAATATGAAGATAGGTTGTCAATGATCCTTTCCAACAACGACTTAATACGAAAGGAAAGGATTTTTGACAAAAAATATAGAATACATATAGGTTCAAGAGAGGACTGGAGCGTAGGAAATGATGGCATCATTTGCTACACAGACGGCTCCAGAAAGGAGTCGACAAAGCTCTCTGGGTCTGGCGTGCACATTAAATGTGCAGACGGGACGGAGATAGACAAGTCGATACCGCTAGGAAGATTCGCTAGTGTCTTCCAGGCGGAAATATACGCAATAATGGCATGCGCTGAGATAGCTGAACACCTCACTATTACAGGAAAGATGGCTATCTACAGCGACAGCCAAGCGGCGCTGAAGGCACTAGGCAAAGAAGAGACGACATCAGCAATTGTCAGAGAATGCAAGGAATCATTAAAAAGGCTGGCTGAGAGAACGGACCTAACGCTAGCGTGGATTCCCGGACACGAGGGATACACGGGAAATGAACAGGCCGACGAACTAGCCAGAAAGGGAGCAGAGGAAAACTTGGTGGGGCCGGAACCTCGGCTGCCAATAGCGCACAACATCACCAAGGGAGTAATCAGTCACAGCATTACATCAGAAACCAACAGAAGATGGAGGTCCTCGAATGGCATGAGACAATCGAAGATCTTCATCAAGGGAATGGATAAGAAAAAGACTAGCAAACTAATGGGACTCTCCAGAGAGAACATGAGGCTAGTCATTGAAGTTATAACAGGACACTGTCGACTGAACAGACATATGACAGTGATAGGAGTGAAAACCGACCCCATATGCCCGGAGTGCATGGAAAGCGAGGAGACCAGCCTCCACCTACTAGCCGAGTGCCCTATGTATTCGCTGGCAAGATGGGAGCTCTGGGGGTCGGATAGACTACACATAGAGGACCTAAAGGATCTGAAGGTGGAACAGATAGCAAGATTCACTAAAGAGACCAAAAGATTCGACGGGGCGCCGTGAAAGCTGGATGAACCTTAACTCCTCCAGAAGGGAGAACGGGGAAAAGGATGAAGTGGCCCGCAACAACGCGGGTGGATCGTCCGTTCGGCTGGCGACGTCCCCATAAGAAATAATAATAATAATAATATGGTGTTCCTTGGAGATGGCTTTTGTCCAACAGCGAATAATCAATGTCTAGTCTCCAGTGGTAAACATTTTTTTGGCTAAGATGATGATAGAACTGAATTGAAATACTCCAGAATTGATTAAATGATTATTTGTTAACCTTTTCACCGCCCAACTATCCTGCACGCGATGTCCCGCTGTACGCCAACGTATAAATGTACTTTAATAAAGTAGGTACAAAGAAGAACTTCTATAGAAGTGCTGGCGTGGACGGCACGAAAATCTCGAACTTCTATAGAAGTTGTTGGCGGTAAAAAGGTTAAGGTCAATAATTAATGATGTTTCAAGAGTGATATACAGGGTGTTTGGCGCATCGTGTGCCGAAATAAATTGGCCGACAGAAAGGGTCTTCTGCTATACTTTTAGCCCCCATAACACATTCCATGCCCGACGTTTATTTTTATGTTGATTCGTTTAAGTTATTTAACCAAAAGTCCAAAGTACCACATTTAAACTTATATAAAAAAAATCTACAGGATTTAGCCTCGAAAATAAAATTTTATTTTGATGTGCATTGATGTAAGATTCTATCAAATTCAAATTTGCTGGTAATTGGCTTTTTTTTTTAAATTAAATTCTAAAGTTTTGGAAATGTTAAACATGAAATAAAAATTCCAATTTACATTGGTATAAAAAAAAACTAAAAAACATCAGGATCTTACGTGTCTCTCAAAAATTCTTCAGTTTATCCTTATTCAAACGGTATGCTAATGTCATTAAAATAATAATAAAAACTTTACTAATTCGCTAAATTAGTCCTTTGACTCAAGCCAGGCTGATATTAAAAATTAGGGCTAAATCCTTTTTTTTCGTGAATAACACATTCAAAGCAGGTTAAAACTTATCTTACTTTAGCAACATAAAATCTGTCCCCCATCTCCTTCTTTAATAGGTTTTATTTGAAATTTAAGACCAAAATTGTTATTTAATTGACAAAAATAAAGACCAAAATATTTACAATTGATTATTATTCTTAAACAAAACTTGTTGTTACAAATCTTGCTCAAAATGTTGGCCTCTTTTACTAATGCAGCAACGACATCTCTTCCGTATTTTGTCTGTAGTCGTACGCAGTCTCATTTCACTCTTAATTGTCACAAAAACTTTTGTTTCATATACAAGCTCTTTAGCTCGTCTCTAGACGTAACAATCTAACAGAGTTAGGTCTGGGGAACGTGGAGGCCATTGGATAAAACCATCCCTGCATTAGCATACCGTTTGAAAGAGGATAAACTAAAGAATTTTCTAAAGAGTCGGAAGACCCTGATCTTTTTAGTTTTTTTTTATAGCAATGTAAATTGGAATTTTTATTTCATGTTTAACATACTGAAACTTTAGATTTTAATTTTAAAAAAAACTAGATGACAACTATCAGCAAATTTGAATTTAATAGAATTTTACATCAATGCACATCAAAATAAAATTTTAATTTTTAGGCTAAATCCTTTAGATTTTTTTTAATAAGTTTAAATGCGGTGTTTTGGGTTTTTTGGTTAAATAACTCAAAAAGTCAACATAAAAATAACCGTCGGGCATGGAACGTGTTATGGGGGCTAAATGTATAGCAGATGACTCTTTCTGTCGGCCAATTCATTTTGGCACACAATGCGCCAAACATCCTGTATAATAAATACTTCTAGCGTGAAGAATGTATGAATAAGTACCTAACTCATACTTTAAATATTATTAACTGATAAAGTCCTGTATTTATTACAGTCTGGCAATTTTGTTTTGTTGAAATCTGATGTTAAATGGGATGGAGACACAGTGATATCTAAGCTGGATGAACTTAACTTGTGGAAAATAGATGGGAAAGCTTTGCTGCAGAAGTTTATTCCCATGGAGTCCAATGGGAAAATTCTGCACAAGTGCACATGTGTGGTAAGATATCTTGTTTATTTAATTTTAATTACAATTCAATAAAATTCCAACGTGAAAATTATTGTATTTTAATTGTTATCAGGTCTTTATACTACTGAGTGTTCCATTTCATGTGTTAAATTGGAATGTTTGTATTTATATTTTGTTTTTTATTTTCCAGTATTCTGGGTGGAATGTTGACAACAGAGAAAATTATTATCCTATTACTGAAATATTGGACCGAAACCCACGTACAGATTCAAAGGAAATATGTGTAGAATTAGATCTAAATGATCTTATCAAAGTAAGAGACAAGTAATTTCATGGTTTTTTACTTAATTGAATTAGATAAGTGGAAGTAAATTTATCAAATAAAATTTCCTTTGGCACTTCATTCCAGTTTACTTTATGTAATTCAAACATTTTATAAAAAATGGGAATTAATAAATGTTCAGTGCAGTAAATACTGGGTTTTCATTTCCCTCAAGCCTTTCTCTTTGAAGAACCCCATGCTGTATTTATTTAATAATATCTTGGCAGGGAGCTCATTCCACAACCTGAATGTATGCGGGAGGAAGCTCACTGCACAGTACGCAAATATTTCTATTCTTAAGGTGTGAGTATGAATTGTCTGCTGATGGACATTGTTGCGATGGTAGAAAGTAGCCGTAGGCATCATGTGCAATAATCTGTTTGAATACTTCCAATAAACTAACTGTAAAACAAACAGATGAAAGCAGAATCTCTTCTTTAACTAACTAAAGGTCTAACCTAGGGTATTAAGGTGTGAATAAGATAACAGTGTTAACAACAACATATTGCAATATAGTTTATTATTATTTTACATTACAGTTATATATACAAATCAGCAAAATAGTGAATGTGAGAATGATGTAAATACTTTATAATGCTTGGAACACAAATGATTCTTTCCAGATTTAATGAGAAAACAAAGTGTCTCAAAATGCCAAAAATTACCTACTCAAGTCAGTAAGAAAACTTGTGTTAGTTACAACCTAAGGTTACAACATAATATATTTGAGTAGCATTATTCAAATGCTAAAAAGATAAAAAATTTGTAACTTAAGTAGGTAAGTACCTGCCTACATCTATCGTTGGCGTTAAATAACGGTAGTATTATTTTTTTATATATTTTTAAACAACAGCATAATCTGTACAAATTATTTTATAAACAATACCTAATTGACATTATTATACATATTATCAATTTAAATAACTCCTTAATAAATTGTCACCGAAGGTTGCGATTATGTGTCCTCGGTAGTTGGGTATTCTTGCAGAGAATCTGGTTCTACCAAACTTACAGTGCTGAAAAAATTATAAGTAAATAAGTATTTAGCTTATTTGTATTTATTTATTTGTGTGTACAATGTAGTATTCTTTGGTAAGTTTAGTTTAAAAGCGACAAGGAACAATCCAAAGCTGTTGTCGGCGTCGTAGGTATTATGCCCACAAAAGTTAGTACCTAGCTACTAAATCTATATTAATATTATAAAGCTGAAGAATTTGTTTGTTTGAACGCGCTAATCTCAGGAACTACTGGTTCGAATTGAAAAATTATTTTTGTGTTGGATAGTACATTTATCGAGGAAGGCTTTAGGCTATATAACATCACGCTGCGACCAATAGAAGCGAAGCATCAGTGAAAATATTGCAAAAACGGGAACAAGAGCCTAAAAAATTAAAAATGCTGCCGAAAGTCACTATTCCACGCGGACGAAGTCGCGAGCACAGCTAGTTATTAATATGGTACCTACAGAAACTAAACTCGCGCCAGTCATGTTCAAATTCCCTTTTACCCGACTGCATCAGAAGGAGGGTTATGTTTTCGAGTGTATGTATGTATGTATGTCTATTTCTTTGGCACGCCCTACAGCCCAAACGGCATGGTGGATGGTTAAAAGAGTAAGGCGTTTTAATATAATTATTTGATGTAGGTTTTAAAATGCTTGGTTATTTGCTTTACAAAACTAATAAGTTTTAAATAAACCAAATTATTAAAATAAAACAAAAACCCGACTGCTAAAACAACTACTTATATTATATTCAATGTACATACTTATTTAGAAATAATTCACGTTGTATTCAACATTGCTCAAATTGAATTCCGGGATCTTAGAGCTTGTTTTTTTCTTTTCAGTTTTTTTTCTTTGCAGTTATTTTTGATATAAGTAGTTGTTTTAGCAGTCGGGTTTTTTGTTTTATTTTAATTGATCACAATGCCTACGCCGCAAAACGACTTTGAAGGATTACTCCGAAACAGCTAAGACTAAATGGCAAAATTAATAACATTTAAAACGCCTACAAAGTAAAATGCCTCAAATCAAAACTACTTATCATTACTGCACCTCTAATGCAAATGGACTTTATAATAAATTTTCTAAACATCATAATGGCTACAAACGCAATGTGACTTTAACGGCAAACCTCTTTGTAGTAAAAAAATACCTTTAGATGAAGGAGACTTGAAATGCCAAATACTTACTTACGTCAAATGCTTCCTTTCACATTTTTAATATTAGTAGGATATTATTAATTTGAGGCGGTTTGATTTATAGCCGTTTCTGATAGAGGATTAATTATGCTTCTTAGTCGTATGGTATGTTATGTAGGTATTATCCTTTAGTCATTATAATTTTTGAGACGTTATGCTGCCTAGACAAGAAAGAATGCAGACGTATTGCAAATTAGGCAAACCGCTTTATATATTGATATTTAGATATTGATTTGAGGCATTTTGCTTTGTAGGCGTTTTAAATGTTAGTAATTTTGCCACTTAGTCTAAGGCCCTGTGCCCACCTAAGTAACGTGGCACGTGATCTGGCATGTAACTTGCCACTAGCATTGGAAATGTATCTGAGTAGCATGTCGCGCTACGCCACGCGAATGGGCGCTAGCCCATACATTGCCTTTGAATGTTGATACTAGTGGCAAGTTACATGCCAGATCACTTGTCAGATCACATGCCACGTTACTTAGGTGGGCACACCGCCTTATAGTTGTGTAGGAGTAATCCTTCAAAGTCGTTTTGCGGCGTAGGCATTGTGATCAAAAAGGTTCAAATTCAAAGTTACGGCATATTCTTATGGTTACTGCCATGATGTCTGTTAATGGTCTAATAGTCGTTTATATTTTTAGTTAACTACTAATTGGTGTTAATTTTATGCATCAATAATAGTTGTTTCCTATTAATAACAAGGTGTTGCCCGCGACGTCGTTCGCGAGGACTACACTATTCAAAAGGAACCTTGGAAGTTACCGTAATAAAAAATTAAAAGTTCCCATGTCCTAGCCAGGGTCATGAGTCATGGTCTGTATATGTGAATAATTTCATCCAAATCCGTTCTGCCGTTCTCGAGTGATGTGCTTACAACAAACAGTATTTCATTTTTAATAATAAAGAACATAATAAAAGATGGAATGGCAACTATTAACTTCCTAATTAAGTATAATAAATGTCATGCGTGATTTACCTAAATAAATGAATTATATCTAAAGATAAATTGGAGTCAGCACTCTCGTTTGTGGCAACGTCACCTTCTTCATCGTCAATTACAATAACTTCGCCTTCTGATTGACTGATTATAATGACTTCATCTGAAGTTTCTGGAGTATTTGATTTTACTTGCTCTACTGGTCCATTATTAAAATTTTTGATCCCAGCCACACCTGAAACAGAAACAAGTTGTTCAAGCTTGCCAATTTATGGGTCAATTGACTCCGAAATGGCAGCGGTCGGAAGCACAGCGGCCGGCAGTTTCACTGTCAAACCGTTTTAAGTTTTATTATTAGATAAGGCATAGTTGAAGGCGGTTGGGTCCAAGTTCTTTAAAACCCACCGTGCAAAAGGAACCAAAAAGTTCTCAGACCATACTCTCAAACTAATGGAAGAGCGGCGCGCAATGGTTCTGCTTTCCTCAGGTGATGCGTCTCAGTTTCGGCGGCTAAATAGGCAGATCTCGAAGTCTATGACTCGCGACACGCGCCAATTTAATACTAACCGTATTAAAGAGGCCATTGAGCGGAACAAAGGCTCAAAAGTGTTCGCAAGAGATCTGGGTATTGGGCAGTGCCAACTGACGACGCTGAAAACCGATGACGGCAGAACTGTCACGACCAGGTCCGATGTTATGGGCGAGGTCGAGAAGTTCTATGGACAGCTTTACACATCCACACGGCCATCTGTACAAAGCTTAGCTAAAGACCCTAGAGCTAAGTTAACCCGGCACTTTACCGAAGACATCCCGGACATCAGCCTATACGAGATTAGTATGGCTCTCAAACAGCTCAAAAACGGCAGGGCACCAGGTGCTGACGGAATTACGGCCGAGCTTCTGAAAGCAGGCGGAAGACCGGTACTCGTAGCTCTTCAGAAGCTATTTAATTCCGTCGTACTAGGGGGCAGAACGCCAGAGACGTGGCACGAAGGTATGGTGGTACTGTTTTTCAAAAAGGGCGATAAAACCCTGCTGAAGAACTACAGGCCCATCTCACTTCTAAGCCACGTCTACAAGCTGTTTTCGAGAGTCATAACGAATCGTCTCGCACGCAGGTGACTTCCAGCCTATCGAACAAGCCGGTTTCCGAAAAGGCTTCAGCACCATAGACCACATACATACGCTGCGGCAGGTTATACAGAAGACCGAAGAGTATAACCAGCCTCTTTGCTTAGCGTTTGTGGACTGTGAAAAAGCTTTCGATTCGATTGAGACATGGGCCGTGCTACAGTCTCTCCAGCGGTGCCAAATTGACTATCGGTACATCGAAGTGTTGAGGTGTTTATATGAAAGTGCCACTATGTCAGTCCGTCTTCAGGACCAGAGCTCGAAACCTATACAGTTGCAGCGAGGAGTGAGACAGGGAGATGTGATTTCTCCGAAACTGTTCACTGCTGCACTGGAAGATGTTTTCAAGCTTCTGGACTGGAAAGGACTCGGCATCAACGTCAACGGCGTATACATCACTCACCTTCGATTTGCTGACGATATAGTGGTCATGGCTGAGACCCTGGAAGACCTCGGCGCAATGCTCGGTGACCTCAACAGAGTCTCTCAACAAGTGGGTCTTAAAATGAACATGGAGAAGACGAAAGTTATGTCGAACTCACGTGTCGTACCCACTCCTCTGAAGGTTGGGGACTCTGCCCTTGAAGTTGTGGACAATTATGTTTACCTGGGACAAACGGTCCAGCTAGGTAGGTCCAACTTCAGCAAAGAGGTCAATCGTCGAATCCAATTAGGCTGGGCAGCGTTCGGTAAGCTACGAAATATCTTCTCGTCCGATATACCGCAGTGTCTCAAGACGAAAGTCTTTGACCAGTGTGTGTTGCCAGTGATGACATACGGGACTGAGACGTGGTCGCTTACTATGGGCCTCATAAAAAGGCTCAAGGTCACTCAAAGAGCAATGGAGAGGGCTATGCTCGGGGTTTCTCTGCGTGATCGAATCAGAAATGAGGAGATCCGCAGAAGAACAAAGGTAACCGACATCGCCCGAAGAGTTGCTAAGCTCAAGTGGCAGTGGGCAGGTCACATTGCTCGCAGGACTGATGGCCGCTGGGGCGGGATAGTCCTGGAGTGGCGACCGCGTACCGGAAAGCGCAGTGTGGGCAGGCCTCCAACAAGGTGGACCGACGATCTGGTGAAGGTCGCGGGAAGCCGCTGGATGCGAGCAGCACAAAACCGGTCGTTGTGGAGATCCTTGGGGGAGGCCTTTGTCCAGCAGTGGACGTCTTTTGGCTGAGATGATGATGATGATGATGATGATGAAGGCATAGTATCACTGAAAGAGTTTTAGGACGAGCGGCCCATCAAAGCGCTGCTGGCGGGCGATACTACGCTATTCGATATCAATTTCGGTATTTTCGGCACTGCCGTTTCGGTGTGAAGCGTGTCCCTTTCGAACGTATAATTTATGCGTAACCAGCTGTGCATGTGCGCCGCATAAAAAAATTGTGCGTGTTGTCATTTTAGGGAAAAACGAAAAAACGATACCTGCTGCAGTAACGTTGTTCTAGCAGGAAAATTCTAAACGGATGATCATTCGTTTAGAATCCGATCCGTCGTTCCGTCCGATCGGAGAGAGAAAAATTGTGCATGAGCAGAGAGCTTACATTAGTGCAAAAATGTGCGCCGAAAATAAAATATGTGCTTCTTTAGTGTTTCGAGATATTACATTTCCTGCTGGAGTAACGTTTTGCAGAATCGTGTATCTCTAAAGCCATTGTATGTGCGCCTGTAGAATAAACATACACGAGTAGCTCTTGATTTGTGCGTATTAGTGACAGAATTAAATTTACGAAAATATTCATAAATTTAAAGTTATCGCGCTTTTTTTTAAATCCGAAAAAAAATCGTAGCGCCTAAACGAGAAAACGTAACAACAAAAACACGTGAAAAACACCTCGCATTATAGAAAATAGAGCAACGTTTACGTATCTGTCTCTGTCCCACTAATACCGTACGCTTACTAGCTGTCTCACTTTCTACAAACTAGACAAAGCGACTGTTGTGACATCAGCGGGTGGCGCGGGGTCAGGGGCACGAGGTCTCATCCAGAAGAAACAAAAAATAGTTTTTAAAAAACTCAAAAGATAGCGTTACACAGGTAACGCTATCGATACAGATCGATTTGTTGTTTAAGTTTGCGTAAATTAGAAAGATCGTACCTGAAAATGAATTATATCTATTTAAAAATAACGTACTTAATCATCTGCAAGGTCACGGTAACAGCTAGTAAAATATAATCCAATTACAAGTTTTTTTTTACTTGTTGTTTTCTACTTCAGTGTACTTAGGCACAACACGTTTCAACCGGTTCATGAGTAAAGTTAAGAAGGTCATTGATATGTATGAATCCGTCGCTTTTTTGCAGTCATTCGAATTTGGTCGGATAATCAGCCGTTGTTTACACGTTATGGTTTTTGTTTATATCTATTTGCCAGCTGTGCTCGCGACTTCGTCCGCGTGGAATAGTGACTTTCAGCAGCATTTTTAATTTTTTAGGCTCTTGTTTCCGTTTTTGCAACATTTTTCATTGATGCTTCGCTCCTATTGGTCCTATTCCTCCTATCCAACACAAAAATATTTTTTCAATTCGAACCAGTAGTTCCTGAGATTAGCGCGTTCAAACAAACAAACTCTTCAACTTTATAATATTATAATATAGATATAGATATGCAAAACATTCCAAGCTGAAAAGGTTTACTATGTTATTTGACTAAACGCACTAATTTTTGGTTTAAACCCGCTCGTCTTGGGTTGAGCCGGTTTTTTGTATGTTGACGCCAAAGTGACACCGGCGCGGCGTTTTGACTTTTAGCAATAACGCATGTATGTACACTTTTGAAACTTTTTATAGTTGATAAATGTGTTAAGAAGGATCGAATACATTTTTAAGTGAGCTTATACGTTTTCTCGATTAGGCGCTGCGAATTTTTTTCGGATTTAAAAAAAAGCGCGATTACTTAAAATTTATGAATATTTTCGTAAATTTAATTCTGTCACTAATACGCACAAATCAAGAGCTACTCGTGTATGTTTATTCTACAGGCGCACATACAATGGCTTTAGAGATACACGATTCTGCAAAACGTTACTCCAGCAGAAAATGCAATATCTCGAAAACCTAAAGAAGCACATATTTTATTTTCGGCGCACATTTTTGCACTAATGTAAGCTCTCTGCCCATGCATATTTTTCTCTCTCCGATCATTCGTTTAGAATTGTCCTGCTGGAACAACGTTACTGCACCTATGGTAGGTAGCTAGCAGGTAGTATGATACAGGCACCTATAAGTTGTTTCAACTGGATTCTTGTGTCATTTACCTTTGGCGGGTAATGATGTATTGTCACGGCGGACTCGGCGACGGCGAGTTGGGTCGCTGCGACGTACTTGCATCATATTCTGGAAATCTATGCTGTATAAGGCTCCGGCCAAGAGTAGGGTGCAGTTCGCTTGGCTGGCCTTAAATGCTGTCTCTAGCTCATCGTTACTACGTTCATCGTATTTCCACCATCCTTCAAAATGAAACACTTATACTCTCATATAGGTTACAATATGAAAGATAACAATACTATTCATTGTTTGATCTGATTTTCATTCAGATCCATCCCAGATCTGAATGACATCACAGACAACATTAACCTAGTTACAGCTTATGCTAGTAAAAGGTGAGGTGAGAAGTGAAGGTAATCAGGTGAGATAAAAGCAAAGTGCTTTCTCATAATTACAAAAATAAAACTTCATTAATGAATCCAATAATGTAGCTAAAGTAAGACAAAACTTGTATGAAACCAGTTTTTTACCATTGCGTCCCTCATAATACCATTGGTAATCTTCATTAATATTTTCCACAGTTGAGTGTTGAGGTGATAACTTCTCCAATAAAACAGGGTGATCAAGGTAGTCTGATGGAATGTCTGCTCGACACATTGCACACTTCCTGTTTTGTATAGCCACACCCTGCAAAGTATTTTTTCATTAGTTTGGGAAGTTAAGAGCAAAAATATACAAATTAGTGTATTTTTGTAGATAATAATTTTATTATCAATAAAAAAAATCTAATTTAAGTAATAAGTAGTGTTAATTCCATTATTATTTCAATAACATTTTTTTGTACCATGGATTTCCGCAAAGTACCGCCTCATTCCATTAATTAACTAAGAAATGATTTAACATTAATTAATTGTGGTTTAGAAATTTAAACAACCACGAACAGCTGGGTAGTTAATGAAAAGGTTTTTAGTAAACATTTTAAAATTAATAATTAAAAGTTTACCTTCACACAAAGGAAGCAGAAAACATGACCACATGGTAACTGTGTAGGGTGGTGACACTTTTGTAAGCACACTGCACAATCTTGCTCTGAAATTGCAATGATGTAATTATAGATTCATCCTTTACAATTTTTAAACAGCAGCATGAAACTTTGTTTTATTATACCATGAGTATTATGTATAGTCGACAAAGAAATTGCTTTACCACCCTAAAAGTGAATTTTGTTTGCCTATAATAAAACAACAAGGTCTATTTTTGTTTAGAAGAGCAAGTGACAGATACATTGACAATAAGACAGTGAGCCTAAATGAAATTTTATTGTAATGGAAGTTTTTGTCGTGTTATAGCAGTTTCATGGTTCACTATACATACCTAAAAAGAATAATAGACAAATCTACTATCCTAAGTATTAATTACTATGAATTCAGTAAAGTAAGGGGAAACTAGGTAGGTACTTGATGGAATCATTTAGCCCTTTTAGGAAGGTAAGTCTATTGTATGTCTTTTACCACTTCACTACTTCTCTAGATCAACCAGTGACCTGAGAGGGTAGAAAGTAGGGAAAATTGGCGTCTTGTTGTGTCGGTGGCCAAAATCCAATACGGGTCACTGAGCCAGCGAAGTAAGTAAGTAAGTCACTCATTGAGTCTACCTAGTTGTGAAGTTTTATTTAGTTCATAAATAAACGCACGGAATTAAACTAATAAGTTAAAGCTCTACGATAATAAGCATCAAAGAATATATATTTTAAAGTGACAAACAAGACATGTAAAACAACATTGCTAAGTAACACAGTAAAACCATAAAGTTAAGAAAGGAGGTCTTTCTTCACACCCGCATTACTTTTTAGAATGGAGTCTTGTAGTCCAATTCTGTGGCTTAGCATAGTTAGCCTTGGTCCGAAAAGGGGCTTAGTAAACAACTCTGCCAGTTGGAGATCAGTAGAAACTTGCTTAATAACGAAGTCACCATTCTGCAGACATTCTCGAATAAAGAAGTGCTTTATTTTTATGTGTTTCGTTCTTTTGTGAAACTCATAAGGTGGATTCTCAGAGAGCTTGATGGTAGACTCGTTGTCGACGTAAATGACTGGCTTCTCAATCACACCTACTAATTCCTCTAGGAGTTCTTTTAGCCATAGAGCTTCTCTCGCAGCTTCAGTTAGAGCTACAAGTTCCGCCTCTGTTGACGAGATTGCAACTGTTGATTGCTTCTGGCTTTTCCACATAATAGGGCCAGAGAACAGGAAAACCATTCCCGATGTTGAATTTCCCGTAGATGTGTCGCCACCAAAATCAGCGTCACTGAAACATATTAGCTTCTTCTCCCGGCTTTTAGCGAAAACAAGTCCATTGTTTATGGTACCCTTAAGGTATCTAAAAATTAGCTTGACTCAAATTACATCAGGTTTTGTAGGTTTTTCTAAGTTTCTTGATGCCACACTCACCGCATAACTTATATCTGGCCTTGTAGCGACCATCAGGTACGCTAGAGCACCGACGGCTTGACGATAGGGAAAGGAAGAATCTAAATCATCATCTTCTTCATCTCTGTCAGATTTTGCTGCCGGGGTTGGAGTCGATTTACAGTTGGCCATTCCAAATTTTTCTAAAATCTTCTGGTTAAGAGTTATTTTGCCTTCGCAGGTTTTATTTATTTCAAGTCCGAGGAAATACGAAGCCGGTTTTGTAGTTATTTTAAATCTGTTTTGTAATTCTTCTAAAAATTCTTTTCCAGACTTTACATTAATTGAAGCAACTAAACCGTCATCTACGTAAAGCGCAATCAAAACTTGTTTACGTAGGTAAAGGCAAGGGTCTTTAGCGCTTTGCTTGAAACCTGAACTTATTAGGTACTCTGATATGCAATCGTTCCAGCATAGTGGAGCCTGCTTTAAACCATAGAGGCTTCTTTTCAGTTTACATACTTTCTTAGTACCATCATCAAATCCTTCTGGTTGCTTCATATAGATTTCTTCTTTTACAGCTCCGTTCAGGAATGCTGTAGAAATATCGAATTGCTGCAGCACCAGGTCTTCTTGAGCGGCTATCCCCAAGACAGCTCTTATCGTACTTAGTCGGGCGACTGGACTGAACGTCTTCTGATAGTCAACTCCAGGTTTTTGTAAAAACCCTTTCACTACAAGTCTCGCCTTATAACGCTCGATAGTACCATCAGGATTTCTTTTAATTTTGTAGACCCATTTGCAAGACAGAGGTTTGCGATTTTTAGGTTGGTCGACTAGTTCCCAGGTTTTCATTTCATTTAATGATTTCATTTCACTCTGCATGGCTTCTAACCATTTAGTTTTATCATTGCTGTTGATAGCAGTTTGAAATGTTTGAGGTTCTGTTTCGTTTTCCGTATTCATCGCTGCCAAAACATAGTCCTCAAGTCCTTTCGGAATTTTTATCTCCGACCTATTACGGAGATTGTATGGCCTCCGTTCCTCTTGCTCTTGTATGGACCCATTGACAACAGGTTCTATCTCATGGTTTTGATCTGATAAATTTTCTCCATTCTCGTCGATTTCAATGATGTCATAAAATGGTTCGTTTTCATTTGGTTCATCAAGATCTTCTATGTTGTCTATATCGTTTTCATTTGCGACGATGTCATAAAACAACTCATTTTTGTTTGATTTGTGATCTGACAATAGGTTTGGTGAATTTTGTTCGTTATCGTAAAACATTTTCTTCAGAATACGAACATCTTTGGAAATCATTGTACTTTTCTTTGATGGCACATAGATTCTGAACGCTTTTAAGACTTCGGAGTAGCCAGCAAACATTCCAGGTAAAGCCTTTGACGAAAATTTGTTTTCACGCTTACCTTTCTTTAGGACGAATGCTTTAGCACCAAATACGTAGAGATGGTTTACGCAGGGTTTTCTTCCCACCCATCTTTCAAATGGTGTTTGGTTATCTATATTTTGATTAATGCTCCGGTTTGACAAATAATTAGCAGTATAAACCGCTTCTGCCCATAAACACATAGGGGCTTTTGATCCCAGCATCATGCATCTCGCTTTTTCAATTAGGGTTTTATTTTCCTTTCCGCGATGCCATTTTGATGAGCAGTGTATGGAGCTGATAACCTTCTTGCTATTCCGTGTTGTTTCAGAAACGAGTCGTATTTCTGGTTTCGGTATTCTGTACCATTATCGCTTTGTAAGCATTTAATTTTATTTTCTGTAAAGTTTTCGACTTCTGCTTTGTACTCTATGAATTTTTGCAACACTTCGTTCATATTTTTAATGAAATATACTCGGCAGTATCTACTGTAGTCATCGATAAAAGTTACGATGTATCTGTTACCGTTCAGGGAAGGTTGCTTAAATGGACCACACACGTCACTGTGGACGATCTCAAGGCGTTCAATCGTACGTGAGGTGTTTTTGTCAGATGGCTTGCTGGGAACTCTGCTCAGTTTTCCTTGTATGCATATTTCGCATTCTCCCAAAGAACTGTCCTTGTCAAAATTGAGTCCAATTAGGGTTTCATTCTTCAAGGCGAGCTTCATGTCTTTTTCATTCATATGTCTCATTTTGCAGTGCCATTGCTTAATATCTGTTGGCTCACGTTGTTTTTGGTCATCTTTACATTCTGCTTCTGCAGCATTAGCTTTATATCTTCTAATATTATTATTTTTAGTTTTCAGGTAATAAAGGCCATCTTCTTCTCTTATTGCTTCCATGTGTACTTTTCGCTTATGATCTCTAATTATTGCTTTATTCTTCGTGAATAAGACAGACAATCCCTTATCAGTAATTTTTCCAACAGAGAGGAGATTAGCACACAAGCTTGGTACATAAAGTGCATCAGTTAAAGATATTCTTCCTTCTTTAATTTCAATTTCTGCAGGACCTGAACCTTTTATCTCTGCAGTTTGGTCTTTTGACGCTAGTCGTAAAGTCTTTGATATATTTTTAATTTTAACGAAGGGTGTGTCCGAAAAAGTCATGTGCGATGTGCATCCACTGTCAAGTATCCAGCTTTCTTTTGTTTTTTCACTAATAAAGTAGCAACTGTAGAGGTTTGTTTTGCTTTTGTTTGGTTTGCAGAACCTAAGAACAGTTCATGTTCTTAGGTTTTCTATACTTTTTGCTGGTATTTTTATTTTTCGACCAACATTTTGATGTGTCATGACCTTTCTTTTTGCAGATTTTGCAAAAGGCGTAGAAAACTTCTTCAGTGCTGCTGGAATTGCTTGTACCAGGGACATCACGGCGACGAGCATCACTCTCTTCAATAATTTTAATTTTTAGCTTTTCAGGATCTGGCAGCGAATCTTGAGATTCGATTGCAGTTCTAAAATTTTCATAATTAGGAGAGAGGCTGTACAACATCATTATAGAAAGTAGGTCACTGTTGATGTCTATGTCCATGTCTTTTAATTTATCGACTGTGTCCATCATTCTATTTAGGTGTTCGCATATATCATCCCCTTCGTCAAGTTTTGCTAAAATTAACTGTTTTAAAAGAGTAGCTTTCCTAGCGGGACCCTTGCTTGCATATATTGATTCGAGGGTTATCCAGACATCTCTAGCAAATTTGCAGTTTTTAACTTGCCTCAGTTCACCAGGTGCTATCAGCAGCATCAGCTCTGATTTCGCTAGTTCGTCTTCGTCGAGTTGGGCTTGTGTCGCGTGTTTTTTCGGATACTCTGACACATTTTTTCATAGCTTATTTTTAATTAAGTATGCTCTGGCGTGTATGCGCCAGGTGTCATAGTTCTCTTTATCGAGGGCTGCCAACCCTACCTTAATACGTATAGTTGACATACCCGTTTTGTTTAAATTCCTTTTACGTTGGAAACTTCATATTTTATTTATTACACTTGAACTATACGCTCTGCTACCATGTGAAGTTTTATTTAGTTCATAAATAAACGCACGGAATTAAACTAATAAGTTAAAGCTCTACGATAATAAGCATCAAAGAATATATATTTTAAAGTGACAAACAAGACATGTAAAACAACATTGCTAAGTAACACAGTAAAACCATAAAGTTAAGAAAGGAGGTCTTTCTTCACACTAGTATCAACCAACATGATAGTATCAACCAACATGTATGCTTTGTTTTTAAAATTAAGAAATACGGAAATGATAACAAATTAGATTTGTCAATGAAACTTTCACTATTACTCGGACACCCTTTTAATCTTTTTGAAATTATATTTACACTATGTACCGTGAAAATTTATATCCATTTTGATTTTTGTTATTCATAAGCAGGAATTTAAAAACTGAACTAGATATTTCGGTTTAATCTAATATTTTTTATCTTTGTGCCTGCCTTTGTTTTATTTGCTTTTAAATGTCAATGTCACCATGACAATACTACTTGTATACCTAACTATTTTCCTGAAAAGGCAAAAGAATCCAGCCCATACAGCGTAAACTTCAGTTTAATTTCTTTAATATATGAAAAATTGCACACACCTTTTTCTATTTCTTTGAGATTCAATTAATAAGCAGAATTTTATTGGGAACTCTCGCAGACTTTTTAAAACATATTCTGCTGTCTCTGTGTGTTATCAAAGTATCGTTAACACCTAACGCCATTTGAGCGACTAAAAATTGAATTTGTATTGTGTCTGGGTGGTCAACCTGTTAAATTGATGGTTCTTTGCTTGATTTCTAATCTGTTTACATCGGAGCAAGAAAACAGTTGCTGCCCTTATACCTTAGCGCAATGCTGGAAATCTATCGGGGTGGGGTGGGAATTAAGTTATTTAATAATTAATTAATTTATTGAAACAATAAACCCAAGCAAGAATTAATTACATAATAAGACTAGGGATGCAGTCTTTTAAAATTTTGATGTTCATACCGAAGGCTGGTAAATATCGATATCCGATATATATATCGGCCATGCCAATGCGATAATTACCGATATTTTCACAATTTTTTAAAGTCTGTAAAAATTAGGAAAATCAAAAGCAATTTACAATCAAAATTATTTATTTTGTTAAAAAGATAGATGAAAAAAGTTTGCACACAGCTGAGATGATAATCAATCACATACATATTCAAGCATATTCGTCATGCATGCATGTCTTGATGTGTTAGTAAAACATGTTAAAAAATATGATGTGACTCAAGTTTCCCAACATGTTTTGTCAACAGAACCTAAGAATAGTAACACATAAGAATAGTAACTTTGACAGCCTCTGCCTCTTCCCATGTTGGCGATTTGATGCAATAGTTATTTATATTTGATTACATTTAATTTTAGGTAGTAATAGCCGGTAAAATAATTAGAAATAAAATATGCCTAAATAAAAATTTCAATGGTTTTATTATAGCCTACCAAATGTCGATATTTTGCTTAGAGCATTAAACCAAAATATTTTGGGTTTTCCGATATCGATAATTTTAACATATCGATATTTTGGTGTCGATATTATCGGTTTCCCGATATATCGTTGCAATCCCTAACAAGACATTGGGAGTGGTTGGTTAGTTAGAAAACTAGAGGTAGGTAGAGCTCAACTTTATAAGTATAAAATATTAAAATCAAAGAGTAGTTTCACTATTTTAAAGATTGTGTTCACGTGCCCGAAACATGCAACTACAGCACTACTGACCTGACCCTAAATAATATTGCTGCATGGTAAAAATTAACACACAGCATCTAATCTTAAGACTCACATTTATATAAATAAAGTTATGCACACACATGTTTTGTGAGTCGGTTGTTTTGGTGACTGTCAGTGAGAAAATCTAATCCTTATACCTGATTCCCTCCAGTTTCCGCTTGTTACCTTAGGTCTACTGGTATAAGCATCCTTTACTATTTATTTGTGTACTAGCTGTGCTCGCGACTTCGTCCGCGTGGAATAGTGACTTTCGGCAGCATTTTTAATTTTTTAGGCTCTTTTCCCGTTTTTGCAACATTTTTCACTGATGCTTCGCTCCTATTGGTCGCAGCGTGATGTTATATAGCCTAAAGCCTTCCTCGATAAATGGACTATCCAACACAAAAAGAATTATTCAATTCGAACCAGTAGTTCCTGAGATTAGCGCGTTCAAACAAACAAACAAACAAACAAACAAACTCTTCAGCTTTATAATATTAGTATAGATTTATCATACATGATTAGGGCTAGGGCTGTTAGGGCATTAGGGCTGTAGGCTTACCCCCTTATTCATAAAAACTATTTGAGCATTATTTAGTTAAATATTGTTTTGTCAACGTCACACAAACATCATTTTGAATTTGGGAAAAGGAGACAAAACAATGATTAACCTTTTTACCGCCAACAACTTCTATAGAAGTTCGAGATTTTCGTGCCGTCCACGCCAGCACTTCTATAAAAGTTCTTCTTTGTACCTACTTTATTAAAATACATTTATACGTTGGCGTACAGCGTGACATCGCATGCAGGATAGTTGGGCGGTGAAAAGGTTAACTAAATAATGTTTAAATAGTTTTTATGAATAAGGGGGTTAGAGCATTAAACCAACTAATGCTTTAAGGCTGTAGGGCACTAGGGTTGTCAAATAGGTATAGTTCTGTTTCCAATATATGTGTAGTGTGTTAGGCATATCCATCCATAGGGAAGGCTTGTGCCCCAGCAGTGGGGACATAAAATGGGCTGATGATGATGATGATGTGTTAGGCATAACCTGGCTTACTATATAGATATGTAAACCCTTTCTTTTTTAATTTTTTTTGGCCTACTATGAGTAGTATACCTACTTTGACAAAACTTAACTTGGCACTCAACATTATAGTAGTGTAGTTAAAATCACCAAGTTATATTAATTTGTTATAATAATAACAATTGCTTATTATGAAGGTGGATAAGGGGGCGCTCAATCAATTGTTTTTAAAGCAAATAAAAAGGGTATAAAGTGGATTTCAATATTTTAATAAACTACTTATATTTATCTAACATTATTATACGCCATGTTGAACTACCAGGGTCTAACAGGGCTTTGGCTTGCCTGTGTCAGTATCCAAGTATTGTGTGGTTTCGGTTTCATTGCCATTTGTTTGTGACGAGGAAATTTGGGGCACATTATGTATAGACGTTCATCTCTTGCAACAAAATAGCAGGATTTACAACGTCTTCGTACTCGACCTTTGACTTTAAAACTACAAACTGGGTTGATCATCGGGAGGTGTGGAATAAGTAGTCTGCTTCCAGACACATTCTGCAAGCTTCCGAACACGTTTGGTAAGAAGTTAACACTTCTATTAGATAGTGTTGTTGATATTGTTTTGACTAAAGAAAATACTTGTTGCATGTTAAATTTTAACTCCGCTTGAGTTTATTAATAACAAAACTGCACTAAAATAAAAATGCCCAATGCACTAACCTTTTGATTTAATGACATTGACAATGACAACATTGCGATGCGACGAATTCACGAAATTTTTTTTGTGTATTGTTTTACGGCTCCGTATGAAATCCATCAAGCCTATTCGTTCGTTCTAGACACTTCTTGTCTAGTTTCTTAATTTCATTAGTACTTTTCCCTTCTTGATGATGATGATGATGATGAATGAGAAGTGAGAAATGATAGACTCTCAACCCCTCGAGTATTTCAGTAAAGATGTAGGGCTTTACTAAGTCCTCGGGCCGACTTCTTGAGAGAATATGAAAAGTGACGTAACACTGTTTTGTATCATTTGCCAACACTCATGCACACTCAGAAAAACTTAACGGTTAATAATGCACCATTATTTCACATTAATATTCGACATAGCACAAATTTTAGAAAATAAAGCAAAACCGCAGACATGACTCTTCACTTTCCCGCCAAGAAGTCGAATTCACGAATTGGTGAACATGTGAACTAAGGGCCCACTTAACAGAATGCTGATTTGCCTACCTGGAGCTATTGTGATAGAGATATGAAACCTTATTTTAGCCTTTAAATTCATTGTACCGGATTCCTGGAAGAAGGATGGATCAATTTCGGTGAGCCCTCAGTCTACATGGATTTTGAGGTTAAAATGTCACAAATCGTCTTTTCTGCGTAATCGCATGAATGTACCGATAAGATGACCATTCCAAACCAATGTGACAACTTATGTGACAGCTACAAATACATAAAACAACTAAAAAAGATAATTGGGACGAAGATATAAGCAATTATTCATTTGACAATGGGTGAACTGAGGGACCACAAACTAAACATCTAAAATCATCGTGAATCTTGCATGAAAATATGAATAAAACAGAGATTCTATGTGATTTAGTCATGCCAAATGCCTCATTTACCAATTAACACCAGTACTTAGAGAACATTGAAAATTTTATTACAATGGACAACGACTGTAAAGTGTGACCATAATTTTGATAATTTAAGGATAAGTCCTTCCTTTAAAAATATATGCGGGTGAAAATACACTTTTTATCATGATCCCAAAATTAGGCCTTTGTTATCTTAGCGTTACATGGTACCAGATAATGGCTATTTTCTCCATGGGTATCATCTGGGTCTGATCTGAGCGACCAGATTTAGGTTGCTTTGCTTGTCGGTTATAGTCGACTGTGGCGGACAAAAGGTTAAAAATATTTTAATTTTTGTAAGGGTCTTTTCAAGTGTACTTATTAGGTATATTAAACAAATCTTTACTAAAATAAATAGATTTATTACATAAGGATTTTTAAATTTCCTTTTTACAGCATCTAATTTGGTCGCTTAGTTTTGGTAATATTGCAAAAACAAAAATAATTTACATAGAATTCATGCAGATATTATTCTCTTTTCTCTTTATTACTTTATACCTATCTACTTTAAGATAAGATAAGAAGTTTTTTATTGCCTTTTCATTATGTAAATACGTACTGTATAGAGTACGATTCAAAATCATAATTTGCGCATTAAAATGAGAACCAATCTTAGCAAAAATGCCCATGACGATTTCCCAACACATCCTTTTTTTCTCCGGGGACTCTTAGAAAAATAGAAAAAAACTTTATTTGGTACAATTACACATAAATACACATTCAAAACACAGGAACATCACTTTTGCATATACCAAATTGGTTTCCGCTCAGCATATGGTGTTAACCACGACGACGCTGGTCTTCCCATAAAGTTAAATGGGTCTTCCGCGGATGCCATTTTTAAATTAAAAATAATATTAAGAAAAAAAATATATAACTTGACGCTTTGCCTTTCATCTCACCTGATAAGTTGTTAATAAAACTAATGGTGGAAGTCTATTTCACCAGACATCCTTAACTACTGACGAACTTTACTGTATGTCCTATCTATCTCTAACTGTTGAAACATTACACTGCCACTTTTAGATGTTGTTGATATTTCATATTCATAATTAGTTATGATGATTGTAATTGTAACTAGCCATACAGACTTAAGAAAAGCCCTACCTCAAATCAAACCCGGGTCCTATAGGTCTGGGACCGGTAGCGGTGTCTACCAGTAGACCAAAGAGGCGGTTGCTGTTCATACTTGGAAAAAGAAAAATCTCTTCTCCACCGCTAATGGCAGTGACGCTGAAATCAATTTGGAAAATAGATCGCTCGCTAGGCTCGCACAGTACATAGTATGAAACATCTTATTTACGCAACATATCCCAACATTCGAGAATATCCTCAGGGGCCAAGTACCAAAGCGAACATGAGCGTCAAGTTAGCAGCAAGGAATAAGAATAAGATAGAATAAGATGGTTTTGACTACATCAAAAAATTGTGATAAATGTGACGTATAGCTTAACGTCAAGCTAGCAGGCACCTTAGGAAATACAGTTCGTATCAATGTGATTTATATGTCAAAAAACTGTGCTTAAAATAGTGAATCGTATACGCAAAATTTCAATAATAGTACTTCAATACAAGCCGAGATATTACGGTCTCTAAGTCGGCTCCTAACTTGACGTTTCTTGCGATGGCGATACCAGAGAAACGGGTACAAGTTTAAAATAAATAAATACACGGAAAAATTGTGCGTGAAATTGTGAATCTTACGATATAAATAAAAAAGAATTATTCTTTGCTATTTTCCAAAAATCTAATGTAAACTTCTAAATAATACTCTTTAATATAGGCTGTCGTTCAATGTTGAACTTTGCTCCACAGTATTTTATTTTATTTTGTTTTATTCATTAGGAAAACTTACTGCTACAATACATAACACACAGTAATTTACACGAATAACCATGAGCTAATAACGAGTTTCCACAAACAGATAAAAAATGTAATGTAATCATAATTCGAGAAGTATAAGCGTGACGCTATTTTCCAGTATATAAATAACAAGTTATACAACACATAGAGAAAACATTAAAAAAGGAGAAAAATAACATAGCAACATACCCCAGTACTACCCATCATCTCAATCTCAATAATGTGTGAGGAATTTAGTTGCGAGGGCTCGCTTCTGTGAGATAATGCCGTCACAAAATAAGTCGATTTCCATGTCATCCAATAATAAGGTTTAAACTTTATTTTATTCATGAGGTGGGTACTATCGAGCAAAAAAGTTAAAAATACCGATCTAGTTTAAATACAGCTTTAAATACTTAGTCATAAAAGATTAGGCAGGTAACTTTAATATTTAATGCATTAGGAACCTAGGGAACTAAGTAACTTTACGAAAGATTAGCTAGATACTTATGAAGTTATACGTACTCCTCGACCAACATAATTAGGCGCATGTCAGCTAGACGTTTATCACAATTGTTCAATGATTTACAAACTAAACGTATCTTCTTCGATATCAGTTTTAAATCTGACCACTCAGCGTGTGCAAATTACTTAATTGAAGTGCAGTACAAGGTTATTTGTAAAACATCAACAACCTCGCAAGACTAGGTAGCATAAACAACAACATTTGTTCTACTGACTTTTGATAACTTGACACATTTTACTATCATACAAAAATAAATATCAATTTAATTTAAAATTAATGTTTTAATTTAATGTTTTATCTCTGTGCGCATCGCATCGCGAGCGTCGCGCGCGTCGCCTTTTCGTATGTGAATGGAACATAGACTTACAAATGTCACGAGAGTACAATAAAAGCTTGCAAAATCATTTTTAATTAAGTATAGAGTTATGATAAAACTCGTAGAACAAATGTTGTTGCCTATGATGTTAGCTATCTAGTCGTGCGATGTTGATGATGTTTTTTTTAATAACCCTGTATATTTAGTTTGTAAATCATTAAACAATTATGATAAACGTCTAGCTGTAATGCGACTAAATATGTTGGTCGAGTAGCAAAGTTTTAAATGACTGAGAAACTATCTAACTACCTCACATTAGGTAGGTGCCTATATCTTTTTTGTAATAAAAACCTAGGTATATCTTTTTTGTGTAATATAAGCTGCGTACCTTTAAAAATGTAGGTTGTTATTGAACGATTTAAACACTTTCACATCTTAAGATGCAAAATGTACTCACTGCTTACCAATTTTAACACAAAGAAATAAAACTTTTCGCGCACCATTCTCGTATCACCGCACGTAAACCAAATCACGCCATCTCTCTGTGTTTCTTTGTACTAAGTCAGCGACACTCGTTCGTCCACCACTATCCGAGACTTATAATAAATTCGAGTCTATATGATGAAATGACAATTGCTTGACATAAGTTTCCATAGAAATAATGTCAAACTGACATTACAACGATTGACTTTATTGTCATTTTATGTCAGGAATTAATAATAATTAGACTTTATGTCAGTACTGACATAAAGTCTTTGACGTCATTAAGTCGTTGACGTACGTCAATAAATAAAATTGTGCACGACTGTACCTAAAATCGAATGTATGGTAGAAGTTTACATTAGATTTTTGGAAAATAGCAAAGAAGAATCCTTTTTTATTTATATCGTAAGATTCACAATTTCACGCACAATTTTTTCATGTATTTATTTGTTTAAAACTTGTACCCGTTTCTCTGGAATCGCCATCGCAAGAAACGTGAAGTTAGCAGCCCACTAGAGACCGTAATATCTCGGCTTGTATTGAAGTACTATTATTGAAATTTTGCGTATACGATTCACTATTTATGCACAGTTTTTTGCCATATAAATCATATTGATACGAACTGTATTTCTAAAGGTGCTTGCCAGCTTGACATCAAGTTAGCAGCCTCACCAAGATACTCAAATATCTTTTGAACCATAGTATCACTATTTATATGCTATACGATACGTCACTATTTATCACCATTTATACACAATTTTTTGACGTAGTCAAAACCATCTAATTCCGTGGTGAAGCTGCTAACTTGACACTCACAAGCGAACGGCCCGACATCCGGAGAACTTGGGTTAGGTTTAGTTCCCAGGTCGGACAATGTGTGTCTGATTTTCCGAAGCTTTTCGTGATTAAGCCAATACCTATTCGCGATGATGATTTTGATATCATCATCCATCATTGATGATGGAGGCCCTTGCCAAGCAGTGGGACAACATATAAGTAAAGTTAATTACTTGAATGCTCCCAGCATGCTGCTAAGAAGTTAAGCTTATTTTATCATCATCAACACCAGCTCATTTTATATCCCCACTGCTGGGGCACGTGCGTTCCCTATGGATGGACATAAGGAGAACGGGCACAACGACGGACAAAACCACATCGCGGGCCCAGTGCGGGTTAGTTGGTTGTTAATAACGACTGCTTAAAAGTTATTAAACTTATTCAAATTCTAATGCAAGCCTTGCTTTGTTGCTTTGGCACAAGATTCATAAAAATGTTTGACCGAGAAACCTACCCATTATGGTTTAGACCCATACACCAGGAATGCTTCATGCATCAAAAAGTCCTAATCAATAGCCTAAAGAAAAGAAGGAGCTCAGGGTGCCTAGTGTGAGTTTTGTTTATAATCCGTATTCATTCGATTACGTTTACGTTAACGAAAATTAGTATGGCATTGAAGCAGCGCCTCCTGGCGGCATACGAGAAGAGTTAACATTTTGTCATACAAATTCTCGTTTTCGCTAACGTGATCGAATGGTGAATGAAACTCGCACACGGAATAAGGAATCTAACTCTAAATCCGATCTTGTAGCTTTGGCTGCATTATTTTACTAAGTAACCGTACTTAGGTCATTACTATCGTGAATAACAGCAGCAATTTTAGTTCATCATGGTCATCATCATAATCCGTTATTTAGGGCCACTGCTACATATCTTTTTAAATGAATGCTTCTGAGCAGATAGATAGATAAATAGGTAGACAGATAACACATTTTATTGCACGCACATAGAAAACAAAATAACAAAAAAGTAGATAGGTAGTTATTAGATCTCATCACACAAATTCAAACAATTCATCAATGCAAAAGCA
Source organism: Eudonia lacustrata (assembly GCA_947562085.1). NCBI lineage: Eukaryota > Metazoa > Arthropoda > Insecta > Lepidoptera > Crambidae > Eudonia > Eudonia lacustrata. The sequence continues at coordinate 12,203,607 of OX387321.1, read as the reverse complement.
TTTAGTAGGTCATACATACCTACCCATACTTTGATTTGTATTGAAAGCTCGTATTGTCTTTATGGGGTTAGGGTATTAATTTTTTTGTTAGAATTCGATATTTCAAGTTATATCAAACCTCCAAAATTGGTGTTAATTCGCAATCTATAGCTACGTAAAATCATACCATAACTTCCTGTCATTTTGGCACAAGCACGTAAAAACCTTGTTCTGAGTAAAAATAAATAAAAAGTTGTAGGTGTAACGTGGTTGTAACTACAAAATATCATAAAAAATACGGGTTACACAATAGGACTAATGTAATGTACATTTCATTATCAACTACGCTCAATAAGACTTGATCTACTGACCTTATCAACTTTGCATTCACGATGAGTTCAGAAACTGGGGTAACGAAGACCAAAGCGGACGTCATATCTAAAGTAGATATGTCTAAAAGTGATATCACCAAGACCAACATGCATAAAGTGACTAAAACTATAGTTACCTCTCCAGATATCTACAAACCCGTTGGGCCGTACAGGTACATTTTTATACGTTCACCTTATTATTATTTTTAATTCTACACCGGGAAAGCGCGTGACTCTTCATTCTCACAAGAGTGCGCGGTTTATACACCATTTGAACACGATATCAAGAACTATAATTGTATGGCAAAACTGCAATCCACCTCGTTTATTACCAGGAGGCTCTACTTTAATGCCATACACACTATTGTTATTCTGGTACTAAATAAGGCTATACTACCCACCATAAAACAAAAAGCATGAAAGTATAGTAAGTTATTTTTGTTCTATATTTGTAAAATAGTTTATATAATAATATACATTATATTTGTTTATGTAAGTATATTTATATAAATTGTATATATGTAGGTATATACTGTGCGTTTTGTAATATATTATTTTTATTTCTAAATTGTTGTCTTCGCCTAATTGCACCTACCTACCTTGTTATATCTGCACCACCCTATGGTTGACTGGCAGAGAATGCCTCAGACATTAAGTCCGCCATGTAATATGTGTTGCAAAAGTTTAAAATAAATAAATAAATAAAAGTATTACCCGTTCGTTATATAGGAATCGAACCTCAGGGTCAGAGATCGGTAAATTATCGGCAATAAGTGGTATAGTAGTTTATTTTTACGCTTTAACGGTGATGCAGTTGGTCCATCACCCCCGCCGCGCCGCCGCCGCCGCCGCCGGCGCCGGTGATGGAAGCGCTATTCGTGTTTTCGCATTTTGAAATTAAAGTGACATGAAATAAATACCTGAAATTTAATATTCTTCGCATTCATTTTAATTTAATTTTTATGATAAGTACATATCGTTCGTGAAATTTCGGTAGGTATCAAAAATTTGTACCTTATGAGTAGGTATAAGAATAAGATTAGAGGGCGCACTCGTAATAAGTAATTTATATCACGTGATAACTAGTCACTGGTTCAAAAATTGCACCACGGTATTCAATTTTGCAGCCAAGCTATTCTAGCTGACAAGACGCTATACTTACGTGTTTAATTTTGCAGCCAAGCTATTCTGGCTGACAAGACGCTATTACCGGTTATTCCGCCTATTTCTACCAAAGTATTTCCCCCAGGGGAAATAGATTTCCATTCATTTCTACTACATTATCAGAACATCCTATTTAGTGTGTGAGCAGAATTAATAATGAATAAGTTTTTAATTTCATTAAAACTACAATTAGTAACTACTCGGTTTCTCTTGTAGTTTTTAAGTTATGAAAGCAATTCATTTTTTGTTTGTTTAAAAATATATATTACTTACAATAAATATTTGTTTATAAAAAGACTTTTGTTTGTGTTATTACGATTATTACTACATTGACATTGTAAAGCATGTTGTATTAGAGTAATAGAAATGAATGGAAATCTATTTCCCCTGGGGGAAATACTTTGGTAGAAATAAGTGGAATAACCGGCTATTACGTGTTTAATATTGCAGTTTAGCTATTCTGGCTGTCAAGACGCTTTACGTGTTTAATATTGCAGCCAAGCTATTCTGGCTGACAAGACGCTATACGTGTCCGGTGTGCTGGGCCTGGACCCCGAGGCGCAGCTGGTGTGCGGCGGGGCGGAGGCGCAGGTACGGCAGGCGCTCGACAACCTGCGTCACGTGCTCGAGGCGGGCGGCGCCTCGCTGGAGTCCGTCGTCAAGACCACCATACTGCTCGCCAGCATGGACGACTTTCAGGTCATCAACCAGGTATACGCTGAATGTAAGCAATTTTCTTTTGTTTTCTTTTTACCAACTAAGACGCTGTATTGCTGCATTAGCAGTCGTTAACAACCACCAATCCGCACTGGGCCCGTGTGGGGTATGTGGCCCGTTCTCCTTATCTATACATAGGGAAGGCTCGTGCCCCAACAGTGCGGACATAAAGTGAGCTGATAATGATGATGAAGACGCTGTACGCAACGTGCTGGGCTTGGCTTGCTCGAGGCTAGAGGATTTTTTTGTTTTCCAACAAAATTCAATTTCGATGAGCCGTGCGTTTTTGGATAGTGAGTCAGTTTATATTGTTTCACTCTTATATATATATATCATATATCTACAGACCGATTTAACTATAAAAACGTGACACCTTAAAATTAACAAAATTAAAGTTATGTACGGGTAACGTTGGGTAATCAACGGTAGCAAACCTCCGAGCAAAATGTCAGTAGATATACAAACATTTTTCTTACTTTAAATAAATTCAAACCAGCGACGACCGTGTCAGATTTCTTCTAGAAAAAATAAAGTCTGTCCGAGCCTGGAACCGGTTCGGGTTATCTTGAAATCTTGAAAGATGCAATATTCGCAATGTCATGTTACCGCCGGATGTTTCTACAATTTGGTAAATCTCGATCACGTTGTAGTTAACTAGGCGGACTAAGTATATTATAATTATGTACCGCTTGTTGGATGGGAATCGAATCTGTCACCTCTAGGTTTGAGACTAGAGGTGAGAACTCATCAGTAGTCTCCTAGTTGCGTCTTAATTGCCAGTACAGACATGAGTGCACGACTAATTTAATTTAATTTAATCCAACTAGACTTGCCTTTGCCCAGCAGTGGGACAATTATAGGCTGTTTACTACTACTACTACTACTACTACTACTACTACAACTAGACTAAGAAGATAAATCAATATACCTGCCTATACTTTAAACAAAAAATAATCCCGTGACCATGGCACTACCGCACCGACCCGAAATAGGTCGAAACGTCGGATTTGCGTTAAAACGCCGGTAAATATGCTTTGTTGGTGAGTAATCATAAAACACCGTTGCGATATTAAGTTGGACAACCTAATGCTTGTTATAGCCTTACAACATTGCTAAGCTTATTGACCTACTGTGTTTATTTCCGACGTTAAACTTCCACTTTAAAGGCTTAATATTTCACAAGCCAGACGACAAAACAAAAAAAAACAGGCGAAATGCGTGTCCGGCGCACATTAATAGCGGGGTTTCTGAGCTTAGCATAAGTAATCCGTTTTAAGACAATTGGTAGCGTAGTTAATAGATTTCAGGAAATAAAGATGGGAATTGTTTGTGACAAATTAGTTTAAACTGGTCATATCTTGAGTAAGCACTTTATTGTAGGCGTTGATATGCAGTAAAGTCGACCTAAATATTTAAGGACATTATTTAGGTCATTGCCGATAGATTTGACCCTATGACCTACTGTCCAAAATTTAACCGTTTTCTAGATAAGTAATTAGTTTAATTTTTTTCTTAAAATGATTATATTTTGCACTAATTTATTTTTTTGAATAAATTTTTAAACTCTTGGATCCAATTTTTTACTGTTTTTACGTAGGGGGTATCATCATCATCATCATCATCATCTCAGCCAAAAGGCGTCCACTGCTGGACAAAGGCCGTAGGGGGTATGCCAGTTCATAAAAATAAATAGTTAAACTTGAAACAACTGCTATCTAGTTTAAGAGGTAGCTCGATAACTGTTTGAATGTAGATTTATTCATTTAGTATTCCCAACTTTGAAACACGTTAATTAAAAAAAGTTGTATGGAAGTTAACCTGCAAATTATAATGATACTTTACACATTTTATAACATGTCCAAAAAGGTATAATAAATACTATGTCAGCCATAAATTCTAAGACAAATATGATTTTAACGTGTAGTTCTAAATAACAAACTTTCGATACCACTCATTGTCTGCTACCTACCACCTCAAAACAATAAAAAAAGGGTCGGTGTGCATTTTTTCCGACTGGTGATTGATAATTAATATTTATTTAACATTTTTGAATCGCCTTTAGTCTGCTCATGCGATTCGTCCGTGGTAGATGTGCTATTCCGTACTCTTCGTAATTATCTGTAAAAACGCGACTTGGCTTGTATTTTTGAACTGTTCCATCTTCTGACTGTGTGACGTGGCTCGTATATTGGAATTTGATAATGCTTGTGGATTGGCTTACCAACGAGGAATACGGTGATAGGTTTTTGTGAAAGGGTTGTAGTGGAGTGCGCCACTTAACATCATATGGAAATGACTCACACTTAATATTGCAACTCAATATTATGTTCCATATAAATTAATTACACAAATCATGTTACCTTGAAATAGCACGTATTTCTAATATTCCATCATATGATTGAACAAAGTCCATTTTGTACTATTAATTACTTTAATATTTTCCTTTGTTTAGAAACAGTATAAAAGCAATGTTTTTCATAAATAAAGACAGTTACAGTTAAGAACCAACACTCGTCGTATCTATTTCAACCTCCGCGTCACAACATCACATGGCGACCCTGCCAGTGCACTACTCCTAGGTAGTGTTGTGCTGGTGCACACATCACAGGGTGTCTTCGCGTGCTCGTGACGAAACATGTCACGCTACCCTGCTCGACGAGTACCTTATGTTAGCGTATTTGATGGGACATAGAAGATTACGCGAAACCGGTTCTGCCCTGAGACGAAAGATTGACATGGGAAGACCAGTATCCATGACACGGACGAAGAAAACGAGATACGACATCTCTTTGAAGAAAACCTAACGACATCTACAAATGCTGTCAAAAAAAAAAAACAAAATTCAAAATCATTTATTCAGTTAAGGCTACAAATAGCTCTTATGAACGGCATTATGCCATCGTCGCTAGACGACTCGGTATTTCGAAGTGGAGGGTGTGGTTTGTGATGCACACGGCTGGGCAATACCCTTACCCATCACTATACCCCCGTGCAATTGATTGATTGATTCAGAATGTGTTAGTGTGTGTGTATACCGTTTGTGATAGCTGTACCATTAGCTGTGTTAATATGTATCTAGAGTTTGTGATACCATTTTTGTTTTTTTTTTCAGTTTTCCGTAAGGACTGCCCTGCTCGCGCCACGTATCAGGTAGCCAAGCTGCCTCTGGGGGCGGCAGTGGAGATCGAGGCCATCGCCCTGAGCGGGGACCTCGTCGTGGCCGAGGCGGGCCCCTGCCCATGTGCGCGTACCTAGCTCATTTATATACAAGGTTACTCAAATAACTATACGGACTCCTTAAAAGTATAGCTTTTTGTAAACATTCAAACGATAAGCGTTATTAAAACAGTTAAGCAGAGATAGGTAAGACAGTGGATTCTTATTATGGCGTAGATTAGTGGCACCTGTGTTCAAAATAAACCATAACGATCGATACATTTTTCTTTACATTAAAAATAGGGTTAGCAACACAGACCATCTGCTTCATAGCTGCATTTCCTTATATCTTGTGAACAGAAAAAATAAATTATGTTTTAATTTTTGAATTTTCCATAAAATTTCAATAAAAATCTATGTTTTATTTTTGGCGACGAAAACTGTGTCAAACATTAGGCTTAAAGTGTCGAATACTGGTGCCAGTAAGTACCCTAAGTGCCAAATATATGTGTCGTAATATTTGGATCCTCACTGTACTTCCACCTCAAAACATATTAAACTATTGCCATATGATAAGAAAAGCATTGCTGATATTAAGTAATTATTTACAAACTTTGGGCTTATCACTATTTTTAATGAGCAATTAATTTATTTGTAATTTTTCTACACACGTTATGTCAAAAATATGTTTGATTTAATCATTTAAATACAGATAAGAAGTTGCCAAGTTCTCTCAACAGTAATTTACTGTTGATAGAACTTGAATGGACAATTTTGTATCACAATTTTATTGGTTATTGGTTTAACTTAATGTTTTATTTTACTCTTCAGGCGTCTCAAACCTCGAAGTAACGGGCTCAGGAGTGAAAACATCAAAATTATGAATCAAAAGTTATATTTGTGTTATCGTACATAACATTAACAAGTGTAATAAATGTAACATTTGTAACATATTCAATTTAAATTCCAACGGATAATAAAAAGTGGCTGCAATTCTTGCTACGCGAGCAATGTACGATGTCGCGAGGAACTGAGGTTATTATTATTTATATAAAAATGTGATTATGGTAAAAATATTCATACAGGGAAATATGTTTAGTACCTAGATACATTCGAAGACAACAAAATAAAGAAAAAGTTGCTTGGAGGACGCATATTTTAAATACGGTAGGCCGAATTATGAGAGCTAATTTAATAAGAACCTAGAGTTGCTTGCTTTGGTTTACAACGTTAATAAGTGCCTCGATAGTTATTTATTAATTAGTGATCTCCTGCAAAATTACTCTCAGACGTCAAACTCAAGGTTCTCACTCAACATTAGTATTGGCCTACTCCACATAACTTACTCCTTAATTACAAAATATGGTGATCCTTTATAACCTTACTTCCATGCCTACATAAAACCTTGAATTATGTTGCTTTCGCTTAAATGATAAATTAAAACGATAATGTGCCATTTAGAACGACCTCGTAAAGTTTTCTGTTTCAAATAATGGCCCTGTTAATATTTTTGTACTTTCTATTATAATAATAAATATTATGGCAAAAAGTTTTTTATCATTTTTCAAATATATTTTTCCATTTTAGGTTCTGGTACGTTTGAGGGGTAGGAAGAATTTTGTACTACAGTACTCTTCTTTATCGCTTGCGGTTGCAAGAAAATATATATCACTTATGTGAGCACAACAATAATATTTTGCTTTCTACTACGTGAACTAGGTGTTTATGTTATTTTTTTTACTGTGTAACCACGGCAAGACACGGCACTTTCTATCATTAATTTCGTAGTCTGTGCGAGTAAATTAACTATAACATGCCGAAACCATGCAAGTTACTGGTTTACTAGGGAACCTCAAAAGCTGCTTAAATGACGCATCAAACTCCGTACAAGTTTGATGCATGAAACTGTAGATATAAGGTTGATGCTATGCCATGTGAAATTGTCAACACTCAAAATCCTTCTAATAACTCTCGTCCGTGTGATGATGCTTGAATAACGCGAATGCCAAAATACAAATTATTTTTGCTTATATAACGAAGATGTTTCTTAAATTTGGTCCATTTGCACATTTCATTCAGCTATAATAGTTTATCGGTTTAGAACCGTCCACCGTTATTGAGAACAGTAGGTACACTGAAGTTTGTATTTATCTATTGACATAAATTACTTTTTTACGAAGAGAGTTTGCTGAATTCCTCAGACGTCATTTTCAGTGTAAACCAGACTTTTTGAGGGCGGCGAGAATCTTAAAGGGTTCCTCAAGCTGTGTGAAACGAAACACCGTCAGAGGTTTCCTAGAAGGAATTACAGTTTGTCCACGAAGAATATTAAAATTCCTCGTGGTCAAATCAGTTTGACTACTTAGTTTGACCACGAGGAAGGAACGATGTCATCACGCTCACGCACTAGTGCGTGTCCCCGTTCCCTGCAAGTTTCTCCGAGGGGTTCGGACCGGATCGCGTGATCTACGAGTATACCATTGAAGGTACTACTACTACTATTGCCTACTATAACGTGCATTTATGTTATACACGTGATTCCTGCTAACGGACTAACCCGTTAGCAAGGAAAATAATAAACACTGTACTAACAAACGGAAATAATTTAGTAAATTCCAAAATTATGACAATTGAGAAAACACAAAGAAAATAAAATATATTAGAAAAATAGAATAATGGTTAACACGATTCAGAGTAACACAATTCAGCAAATTAGTTTTAACAGGTTCACTGTCCATAACGTATAACAATGGTTAAATCAATTGTTACGTACCATATTGCATTTGGACCTTCGATTTGGACAGACTAGGGGATGACATATTTTTTTAAAGTTTGACATATTTTCCGAACTGTATTTATTTAAAAAAAAGGAAACGCAAAACCGAACGCGCGCGCGCTTACGGCATATACGCAAGTACAGGACATTATTTTTTATAAAAACATTAATTAATATCTATTTAACGTAATAAAAACACAAAACCTTATAATAACACCAAACAAAGCCGAAATATGCTTAGGAAAAATGGCAAAATGAGCAGTAATGACTCAATTTTAGGGGAATTAGTTAGGAAAATACACGCACACATAAACGCATAAAGGACTACAAAATTAAATAGGTATACTTTTTTATTTTTAATGTCTTGAGAAGCAAAAAAATTAACTCAGCTCTAGCCGTCCTTCAAATGAAGGACGGCAAAACAAAGATCCAAATGTATAAACGGGTGCACGAAGCCAACGAAGCTTCAACCGCAAATAAAAGCGTGTAATCAGAATATCGGGTTGACAACTCTCTAAACCCGTCAGCCCTGAAACTAAAAAGGAAAAATTCAAAACTGAAGAAAAAAACATACAGAACCCTTCCCCATCTGCGAAAGACCTAATAATTGAGAGTAATTGAAAATAAAAATGAAACTCACTAGGGCTGAATAATAGCAACCTTTGATTGTCTTTATTTGTTGTTAGCAAGACCAGGACCTGAAGAATAACTACTGGTAGACTGGTAAGTAGGTGAACTAAAATTCAACCTTGTGAATAGTAAAAAACAATTCTTAATAATATCCAACTATTCACAAAACACAATGAAAAGCAAATTTAAAAAGAATTTCATAGGCTAAACATAATATTTTTAAATTTCATACGGCCAGTGACAAATGAAAAAGATCTCCTTATGCAGAAATAAAAAAAGTTGAAAGTGGCGAATGCTACGCTACATGCATCTCTACAAAATTATATTATCTCATCTTACATGTAAATATAGGATCCAAAAGTGTAATCATCGATGAAAGTTTCTTTAAAACATACATAATTATGTCGTAGCACGTAGCAAAAGCGCTGATCCGTTACGACCTACGACACACGAGCTACGAAATCGTAGAAGATTTTAAAGTGCTATGTTATGTAGCGGCACATTAGTCCATGGCAACGGTGTTGCTACGACTGCATTAGCAAACTACATTCAAAAGATTATTTTCTACGTAGTTTTTTCTGGTATTATTAGATTTTTATATAATTTTTATTTTTTATATAAAGTACTTTAACTTTTTTATAAATGTGAATGTTAGATTAATGATATATTTATTCTTCTGTCATCTTATGGCATCTTTTTCTTTCTTTGTTCCTTTGTTATTATAACCAGCCACTTTCCGTTACACGTTTGCTAAATGTATTTGTTTTTATAGGTCATGGACCTTTCGACAGTGTGGCCGGACATCGAACGCTAAAGTGCGTGTTTATAGCGATAGTTTAGTGATTAGGTTCTGTTTCTCGCTTGTGTTTGTTGCCTGTTAATTGGGTGACATTGATTTGCCCAATAACCATAGGAACAGTGAAAATTAGTAAACATGCTACAGTTTTAAGCAGAAATACAAAGAGAATAAAAAGTATAATAATATTTATTTTATTCTTTAATAAAATATAAAATAAATGTAAAAATAATAAAGCTGATGTTAGAAGCGCACTTCATTTGAATTTCTCAACTAATAAAAGGAAGCATCTTACCGAACCGTCACACAAAAATCTTAACTTGATCAAAGTTTAGATAAACTGTTGGTAGCTAAGCTAGCTTGTAGATATGGATACATAGGTATGTAATAAAGTCAACTACCAACCAAGTCGGCAACCGCATACTATAAGTAGCTATACATAGATATATAAAACCCAGGATCTCTGGTCTGGGACCATTAGTCTAACCTCTAGGCTATAGAGGTGGTTAACAGATAACGTATGTTTTTATACGCTACGAAGTAGACTGATTTATGCATAACCTTAACCGTAAGGTTTTTTGCAATCGATTAAATTAAATTGGCAAACAGGGTTTAAAGTACTTGTTGAATACCATAGCAGATTTCTTCAGACTTTAATTCGTCAAAGCCATGTATTTATTAGAACTCATTATATACTTATGTTATGGACCAAGTAATAAATTGGGGCATTTTTCAAAATGCCCGAGCATTATGAATAATGACAAGCTACTTAGGGCAAAGTAAATAATTACAATTTGAACTTCCTTATTTATCAGAAATTGCCTAGACATTATGAATATTGCCATGTGGTTTCGGGCAGTCTAATAATAACTTGTGTATTTTACATTGCACGGAGTGCGGGGAGGAGAATACCCTTGATCTCCTCTTTTATAATTTTTTACACACAATTCACTAGCCAATTTTCATTCCACAAGCAATATTTTGTCAACATTCATTTTACAAACTATTGCTTTAACAATGCCATCAAAACATAAACATTCAAATGGCAAGCTGTAATTTTATAAATCTTCATTACCCGACTGCGTCAGAAGGAGGGTTGTTTTTCGAGTATGTACATACATATGCCGCTGCCGCGGCTCGCTCAGCTCGCGCTTTGTTTTGGTCACTGATCTAACCTAACCTAGCCACTTCAAACCTTACAAACCCTCATCTTCCTGTTCTTTGTGACGGGAGACTTCGCCCCGCAAGCCCCCCGTGTCCTGTGCTGTCATTCCCCCTGCTTTCCGTTCTTTCTGGCCGAAATATTGCCTAATGTCTTACTGGCCAAGTAACTATTATTATTACTATTATTATTACATTTAAATTGATTAATAGATCTTTGTCCATTTGACGTATTTGTGATAAACTTGACGTTATTGTGTGAAAAACAGTAATAAAACATGGTTTTAATTACTCTGCCCCATAGGTATACCTGCGGGTGGGTCACATCATGTCCTATCACATACTGGAATTTCAGTTTATTGAAAGTCTCACGGTTTTCGAGATATCGTTTCTTTTTCATTTTTTTTAGAAAAATCTTCCCTCGTTTAGTTTATTTCATGCCATTTCTACAAATGATAACTTTTTTAAGCCATATTTTTTTTCAAATACTCATGGTTATTTGCTTCATCTAAAACAATATTTTTTTGATCCCTAAATTACTGCGAAAACCACATTAAAAAAATCTTATGCAAAGATTTCATACAAACTAAATCAAACGGCTGACTTTGATAGCCTGTGGTTTAAAAAAAATGTACCAGGCAGACCGTGCCAATTACTTTAAAACATTGCTTAGTTAATGTTAATTTAAAAATGTTATTACTGTTTTACATTCCTTTTTAATTTTATTTTTATGGTAATTTAAATGCACGAAGGTAGCAATTTCGGATTTTATTAAAATAAAAGTCAATTAAAATTAAGTTAGCTTACAAGTATTATTTCATGATTTGATACATGTGAACAATGAAATCGTAGAAAGGTTCGGTACCTGACATGCTTCCATGAAGTTTTGACCTTGACATGTCATTGTAATTGAAATTTGCAAAGAAAATATTCTTTATTTTAACAGGTATTTTGGGGTTTTGGTATAGTATGGCTACAAGTAAAAGACAATTAAAACAAATGAAATTTTTATGAAATTATTTACAGTTAATGCTCAAAATGGCCGCCATTTGCCCTCTTGCGTAATTTTTTCGGCGGCGGATTGTATCTTTGCCCGCTGCTGTATGACTGATATCACCTCCGTCTCGTACACCAGGTCTTTCAGGCAGCCCCAATAAAAAAAAATCCAGTGGCTTTAAGTATGGCGACCTTGGTGGCCGATAAGATAGGGCCTTGGTGGAAGATAGGGCCGAGACGCCCGATCCACCTTTATGGGTATCTGTCGTCTAAGTGGTCTCGGACCACTCGGGCGTAGTGTGCCGGGCAGCCGTCATTTTGCAACCACATGTGTTGCCTTGTAGAGAGCGGCACATCTTGCAAAAGTAATGGCAGTTGATTTTAAAGAAAATTCAGGTAGGTTGCTCCAGTTAACGATGGTGGCAGTTCATACGGGCCTATCACTTTACACACACAAATTATTTTTGAACTGGGTTTGAAACCTATCTTCCCGCATAATGTGGGGATTCTCTAGTTCCCAGTAATGCAGATTATGCATGTTTAAGTAGCCATCTTTTTGGCACGTAGACTCGTCGCTCCACAAAATTTTGTCGTAATTAACCCAATCTTGGTTAATTTTACTAAGCATTGTGCGACAAAACTCTACTCTTCGCGGGTAGTCAGCAGGTAGTAAAGTTTGCACACGCTTCACATGATATGGGTACAATTCATACCTTTTTAAAGTGTAGTGCACTGTGCTTTTCTTTTTTCTTTATTTGTCTCGGCCTTATCTTATGGCCACTAAGGTCACCAGACCTAAATCCACTGGATTTTTTTTATTGGGCTGCCTGAAAGACCTGGGCCTCGATCGCGGTAAATTACAAAAGCTGGGAACGACATTACCAAAACCAAACCTCGACCAAAAACGTCACGTTCAGCACATTTCGTATCGCGCTAAATATTTTAACGATAATGATTTGGGAAATACGTTGGCGCAACGATCGATCTTTGGAGCTAACGAGCGATCGAAGTTTTCCATTTAAATCCGTATCGCGGTAGGTTTTGACCACGTTTTGACAGCGGTGACGACCAAATGTGTGACACTGGGAACCTATTTAACGCTGTCAAATGAACGTTTTTGAAAAAGTTCCTCTAGAGCTACTTTTCCATTGGCATTATCGTTGCGTAATAGTCTTTCTTTACTTTATTAGCCATAAAGTAAAGAAAGATGCTCTAAGTTGCGTCTTCTTTTCAACACTATTGATAAATATTATTACTAACTCTTTGGTCGAATGACACTTGGAATGGTTTATATATATATTATAACTTAAAATTTGTTCTGAGGTTTTTAACTATTGTAGGTACCAGAGTGAAGATGTTTTTTAGTTGTTAATTAGGTAAATAAATAAATTGTAGTCTGCTATGCCAATACCAATGACTGGAGTCGGCAAATTGCTAAAGATAATTGTTTGAAGTGTGCATAATAAGACTATAGTAACATTAGAAATTTTAGCAAGCCAATTTACGGTCAGTGTCGTACATTTTAAATTTATGTTTACTTATATGTTGTTTACACATGCTTTTCATATCTAGGTATATATTGTGTACGGACTTAGAATGAACTTTTAGCATCCGATGGTACCACTATACACGACCTCTGTGGTGGGTGTACCCACCAGTCGGCCAAAGATCTATATGCCTATATGCCCCAGTTTTGATTCCCAGGTGCAGGTACATATTAATGAGGAGCTCGATGGCGCAGTGGTTATCGCGCCCGTTCTGCAAGGGCCAAGGTTTATTAGTTTTGCTACTATTAACCAAATCAGTCATTTACGACTAAGCAAATCTGTTATAAATAAGATATCAAAACATTTAAGCGACTCTCGCAAAGGCCGGTCATCGGATGGATGACCCACAGTTTATCATCTCGAGCTCTTCCATGCTTCGGAAGGTGCCTTCCGACGTGCGTAAAGCCGTAGGTCCCAGCTGCTTTAGCAGTCGTTAACAACAACCAATCCGCAGTAGTGCCCGCATGGTGGTTTATGACCCTGTTCTCCCTATCCATTTATAGGAAAGGCTCGTGCCCCAGTTGATAATTACGCCGATATTAATGACTAGTCGGCAAATGACTGAATACCTATAATTTTCGTTTTGTTGCTTGGAGTTGTTTAGTCGCATAATGCCTAATTCGCAAAATGCCTAGTTGCTTTTTATATCCAGGTACATCTGTTTGTCCTTAGGAGTGTTGGGATGAACTTTTAGCATCATCCCACAGGCCAGACAAAGATATGTCCCAGTTTTGATTCCCAATAGATGTACATATTAATGTGCTGAGTTTGGTTGGAAATAGGGCTAGTCTTAAGTCTGCTTGGCTAACTACCACCAACTTATCTGTCTGTCACCATAATAACAACATTGGTAGCATTATCGTTCCCAAACAAAAGAAGAGCTGCTAGTTCTTTCAATGTGCAGTGCGCTTAAACCATCCATCACTTCATATTATTATCATCACTTACCAATAAGTGAGAGAAAAGCAAAGCGCTCTCTCTCATTTGAATAACATATAGAATTAGGTATATAAAAATAAAAATATTTTATAAAATTCACCTACTTATGTTTCTGATACTAAAAGCTTCATTACTATTGTCAGCAACTTAACAATGTTTTAAAATTATTATTTTTTGGATTAAAAATACCATATTATTGTGAAGTGTAGTGTTTTATTATTTTATAGCCTCAATATTAAAATTAATTATTACAGCCTTCAGGTACCTCAGGTCCACATTCCTAAATGGTCCACTTGCCTGAATGGTCCACTTTCTCAGACTATTTTCCCAAACTGTCTACAAAGCTGTAGAATTATTAATTTGTGAAATATAATATTTGTAAAGCATGTTTGTTTGTTGTACCCATAAAGTAAAGTACAGTCCCATAAAACAAATAGGTATATTTACAGTTTGTGGGAACAACAGTCTATAATAATAACTTAGCATAAGGTAAGGAATTAATTGTTTAAATTGTCTTATGAGGCACAACAAATCTAATATTCTGCAGCAGACTATTTAATATATTTGTCAGATGACATCTCATATTATGGTCACTTACAACTAAGTTGGGAAATATCAGAAATTAACTGTGGTGTTGAAGTAGCTAGAGACAAATAAGGTATATGAATAATTATTAATTGAGTCACATTTACATTTAATAAATACAATTTTTTTATTTGACATTCTAAAGCCAATGGAAATAAAATAATGACAGTTAATATTTATTTAATTTGCCGAGCATACAATTTACATTCAAACTAAATTGATATCTGATTGAGCCTTCTGCTTCTATCTAAGAACACTTTATGCTTCCTTGTCCTACCAGCTTCAACTCAGCATGCACAATATAATCTTCGGCACCGCAGAAATCAGGGAGTATCCAATGTAAGATCAATAATTATTATGCATTATACTAGCTTGTCTTCAATAGATGTTTATTTCACCAACTTAACTAGAACAGCTAACTACTAACTAAAACAGCTTGGTTATAATAAAAAAATAAAACTACTCTTTATTTTATTTTATTGGGATCAATAATTACTTTAAAAATATCTTAGCGCTGATATGATAGCCTTTATCAGCAATGTCCTACAGTTTACAAATAATATTTATGTTACGTTAAACTTTTTATTAGGTTTTTATTTAGAGTGTGTCATGCTCCTTTAGTGTCTCTGCGGTGGTGGCGTGTGCGTCGGGTCGTTACATTCCCTAAGATATGGTTGAGTGAAGCGATGGCTGATTCATATGTCATACTCGTGAACGGGTGCCGCCTGTGGAGGCTGGTCTGCTCTTGCATACTATTATTTTTATTATTATTATTATTTTTTGATGGCTTTGTGCGATTAGCACATTTAGCCAGTGTCAAAGTAATTGTTCTTACAAGTAATACATAAATAAACAATATTTCCATAAATGATGATGATGAATGATATTAGAAATGGGAAGTGAGAAATGATATACCCCCAACCCCTCGAGTATCTCAGTAAAGATGTGGGGCTTTACAAAGTCCTCACGCGAGCTTCTTGAGAGAATTTGAAAATTAACGTTGCATTGTTTTGTTTCATTTGCCAACACTTATGCACACTCACGAACACTTAACGGTTAATAATCCACCGTTATTTCACATTAACATTCGACATAGCACAAATTTTAAAAAATAAAGCAAAACCGCAGACATGACGCTTCACTTTTCCGCCAAGAAGCCCTTTATTATTATTAACTATAGTTTAATTTTGTTTTTTTTTTTTTGTTTTTTTTTTCTTAGACAATTTTTGACCTTTATTAGTGCTGTATGACATTGTGAAAATTTTAACTGGTAACTGATGTTTTGCAAATGTAGATATTATTATATTTTCTCTTTTGTTTTTTTTTTAATATGTGTGATTGTCCTTTTTATTTTGTGTTTTTATTTGTGATGGAAAGTGTCCTTTTATGATAGGGCATTTTCCAATATTTTTGACGCTGTAAGGGAGAAAAGAGCTGGACACTTGCTGAGTTTCTTGCCGGTTCTTCTCAGTACAAGATCTCCCGCCCAGAGTAGACTTACGAACCGATGGCATAATGACGTTCATAAGAGCTATTTGTAGCCTAAACTGAATAAATTATTTTGAATTTTGAATTTTTTAAATTTTAACTTTAGCTGTTCCCGGTGGTGTACTATGAGAGTAGATAAATATACGATAATATCTCTGCCTGCAATAGTAAGGTACCACGTCGACTTTGATAATCCATTTCTTTGTTCAATCAGAATATTTTATTCATCATCAAACTTATGGATCATTACATCATCACTGCATTTTCGCATTCCACACCTTTGATTCAAACACTGGGTGGCTTAGTCCTTGCTCTTTTACATCTTCCATTACCTAGGTACCTACTTTCTGTGGCTGTGATGTTTTCAGTCTAAGGATTTTGTTTGGGTTTATTTTCAATTTATTTTTTTTGTTCAGTTTACATTGCTATGATTTAGTGAGTATTTGAGAGCCAAGCAATGCGAACCGTGTAATTTATTTCACTATTTTCACTATTGTTTTGTTTTACTTAATTATGTAGGTAGGTACCTCTACCTCCTAAATATAATGTCACTGGTTCTCATTTATTGATCAGACCAAAGGGATCTTGTTCAAACAGGCAATTGTTTAGTTTTTTTGTGGTAAATGGTGATTTATATAGTGGTAATTAATTAATTTCATGAAAAATTATAGACAATTAATAAAAAATAGTAATTTCCCCCTTAATCCTTAAGTTATAGTAAAAACAAATGTTTTTTTAAAGACACTTAAACGTTAAAATGAAAATAAATTTTAAGCTCTAGCTCTTTACAATATCTGTCGAGTATTTTCATAGTTTCTACTTGTAATTTTGCATAAGACCATCATTTTGCGTGTTTAAAACAATGTGGCGGTGTTTTCAGCATTCTTAATCGAGTATGGATTACAAATATCACACCTAGTATTTTTAATATTCGTGGCAAGCACTAAACGATTCAACTTTGAGGAAAATTCACTAATGCTAACACTACGACATTGGTTTAATCGTTAGGAAAATTTTGCGCGATACCATTTTTGACATCGGCTAAACCAAAACCGAACCAAAGCTTTATCGTTAACGTTTGAACGTTTGAGTCAGTTTGAGATGTTGGCAAATAGCGCGATCGAGGCCCTGGTGTACGAGACGGAGGTGATATCAGTCAAAAAAAAATACGCAAGAGGGTTATCCTCGCCGAATTAAAAGGTCCTTTATTAAACGATGTAGAGCATGCATAAGGGCAAATGGCGGCCATTTTGAGCATTAACTGTAAATAATTTAATAAAAATTTCATTTGTTTTAATTGTCTTTTACTTGTAGCCATACTATACCCAAACCCCAAAATACCTGTTAAAATAACGAATATTTTCTTTGCCAATTTCAATTACAATGACATGTCAAGGTCAAAACTTCATGGAAGCATGTCAGGTACCGAACCTTTCGATTTCATTGTTCACATGTATCAAATCATGAAATAATACTTGTAAGGTAACTTAATTTTAATTGATTTATTTTAATAAAATCCGAAATTGCTACCTTCGTGCATTTAAATTACCATAAAAAATAAAATTAAAAAGGAATGTAAAACAGTAATACCATTTTTAAATTAACATTAACTAAGCAATGTTTTAAAGTAATTGGCACGGTCTGCCTGGTACATTTTTTTTAAACCACAGGCTTTCAAAGTCAGCCGTTTGATTTAGTTTGTATGAAATCTTTGCATAAGTTTTTTTTTATGTGGTTTTCGCAGTAATTTAGTGATCAAAAGAATATTGTTTTAGATGAAGCAAATAACCATGGGTATTTGAAAAAAAATGTGGCTTAAAAAAGTTATCATTTGTAGAAATTGCATGAAATAAACTAAACGAGGGAAGATTTTTCTAATAAAAATGAAAAAGAAACGATATCTCGAAAGCCGTGAGACTTTCATTAAACTGAAATTCCAGTATGTGGTAGGACATGATGTGACCCACTCGCAACTATAGGATTATCTTTCGTTTTTTGGACACGCTGTATATAATAGAATAGAATAGAATCATTTAATTTAGGCAAAAAATTATGTACAGATGGTAAGTTACATAGAGGCCCATATTATAAATACCTTACAGACTAACATAAATACTTAAATTAATTTATATATAAAACTAAAACTATGCTACATGTAAGGACGGCGACGACGTGCGACGCTGCGTGGTGTCCGGAAGCCGGCGGCCTCGGAACCGCCGGAACATGACACCCTTCGGCCAAAACTCTTCTTTTATGAAAGTCGGCAGATGTTATAATGCCCGGACGATTTGTTTATTTCATTAGTTGTAATCACAATGCCCTCTCATATTGGGCATTTTTCAAACCGCGCGGGCATTTTTTAAAATGCCCTATTAATCACTTGGTCCATAACATATATATCTAAAACCAAACACAGCAAAGCGCGACAGTGCTACCAGAGTGAACGAGAGTGCGGCAACAGTGCCGTGATCTTGAATTGACGTACGAGCTGTAGCTACCGGCTAGGGTTGAGCCACACATAGTTAATTTATTATTGTGTGAATTTGGGTGTCTTATATATTATAAATGAAACACACAATTTAGGTGTACACTATAAAATACTTTTATCATTATAAAGTATAATCGTAATCAAATATTAATGTACAAATTGGACACAGTAAAATATTTACGCCTCGCTCGGCCAGTTTTGAAAGTTGCGTTATTAAATTTAATAACGTAATATATCCGCATGCGAATGTATAACTTTTTTAAATATATTATTGGAAATCATTTACATGAAGGTACATATTTAAGGTCGGACATATTATCAAAAATAGTTTTGGCTATTTTGCCGGTTTTACAGTTTTCTATGGTAAAATAATTTCTGAAAATTTCTTCCATTTGTTTAACTAAGTGTACAAAATCGTCGGGAGGTATTATCTAAAAAGTGTTTAAGTTATCTGTAGAATAACTATGTATCTTGTGTACCGACCCAACTAACAAAAACTCTTCTTATAATGGGTTATATTGCCAAAAATAATATTCTTTTAGGAGCCGTATTATCGCTAATAAGAATGCATTTGGGCACAAATTATAAGGGGCAATAGCCGTATGGCCCCCTTATAGTTGCTTTATAGTTAGCTTTTTTTTACTTATACGTGGCCTATTATGGCAAGTAATAAGGAAGTTAGACTTATAACGGCAAGAAACGAATCTGTTACAAGTCCAATACACTTATATATAACATATAAAACGCGTTAATAAAAGTGATCAACCTTAAAGGTTTTTTATCATCGCTAAGAATAAGTGCGATATCACTTACAATGGCAAAACAAATGCTCATAAAAAGTCAATCGCGTTTATATTCGGGTACACGTGATGATTCTACAATTTGGCAGCGGCAACCATTGTAAACAAAAGAAAACGTTAAGTTTTCAATTTGTTTTATGTAGTCTTGATTAGGTGCTGATTTATGGTAAAACTGTTTGGGAATTCAAATTTATGAGAAAATGTGATACGCCGTGTGTAATAATAACAACGCGCCCTTCAATTTAAGCTATTTTTTGTTAAAATAGGTTGTTAGTTATTTAGTCGTGCTTATAACAAAGCTATTATAAGGGCAAAAGCAATTCCCACATCGTCTACAAGGAGTCTATAAGATTAGAAACCTTATAATGGTAACATTTGTTTCTTATCCATCGCCATTTTGTCAATCGTTAGGGTTCCTTTTTTACAAATAAAATCCGTTACTAATATCATATTTTATAGGTAACAATGATTCAATATGCGGAAGTTGATAAGTCTTTAAAAAAAGAGGATCTCAATTTACAAAACATAAGATGGCTAATTGGCCATGGAATTGGACACATTTTATTCTACGAAATAAATGTTTTTGTAATTGTCTACATAATTCATTATGTCAGTAATGTCCAGTGCCAATTTCAGTAATGCATACTTCTACTTTATTTGTTTTGAGCAATGTACGCGCATCCAATGGCATCTTGTATGGTATAACGTTATGTAATATTTTAATAATTCACCCAAAGCAATATGGGATATATTGAATTTCACTGCCCAGTTTCCTATATCACTACGAGTATCGTCACTCGAACTCGTCATCTAATAATATGTCTATTTCACTATCACTACTATTAAATTCTTTCTCGCAAACTTCCGGTTCGCTGTTATCTTCCACAAAATCTTCTACGGAACCATTAGGTGATACGTTGGTATCAGCTTGGTTATTGCCAATTGTAAATCCATTTTATATTTTATTTGACCCAGTTATATGAAACATTTAAATATGACCATCTAGAGACTAAAACCCTTATAATTACTATGTTAGTGAGTGTGGATTGCTTTAATTCTTATAAAGACCATATAACATGCTATAATATGCTTGTTTGATAGATAACTTATTAATGCTCCTATAAGTTAAAAAGCCTCATTGTTACCTTGTACAGTACCATTATAAGTATAATTATTTATATAACAAGCTTTTATACGGCTTTTGAATATTATGTGGCTAAAAAGCAATATAACTGGCCGCTATAAGAAGGACACGTTTTGAACCCATATAGTAGCCATATTATTTGGCTTTATTATCGTTTACCCATCCAAATTATAAGAGTAAAGGTAATATTAGCCAAATTGTCTTATAATGTACTATTATAAAGTACATTGACAAAATGATAGCTATTATAAAACTACTATATGTCTTTAGACCTTATAAATTTAACTTTATAGGTGTATTTTGTTTGTTGGGGAGTCTCCGCACTAAAATTATGAGCAGTTTCCTGTGGCCGAATGTAATTTATTTTATTTATTTTTTATTTTATTGACACATGACACATTTCTTCAGAAGAAAACCACAAATGTACATCAATGAATTAGTTTCAGGCATGTCAAACGAATTGTAATCAGAACATACTACATATAATCAAAGCACATTATTAGTATCACCCGAATCGGAGTTAAAATCTTGTGTATTCGTACGGGCTTGACTGACATTCTGAGACGTGTTTGAATTTCAAGTATCTGGTCATCAGGTCATCAGGTCCTGCCGTAATATCAATTGAATCCAATTGTTTCGCCTGAAAAAAGATGAATTTCAATGTATACCCACATAAAATAATTATTATAATAATTCCAGGCACATCAAACTAGAATATCCTCAATACACAAGTGCGCGTGTTTATTCTTACGATATTAGGTAGTTAGCTATAACTACAAAACGGATACCTAGCTAACTGAAGTGATAAATGCTAACTTAGCATCATTAGTTATAACGAAAAAAAATTTTCTTACCTTGTTATATCTGTCGGCAAAGTAAAAAAGGACAAACTGGGATTATGCTTGTTTGTGTTGAGACATCTTCATACACAACAGGTTTTTTTTCCAGGCATTTTCGATAGGCACCCACCTATAAATGCAACAAAACTCGCAATCGCGACACCCAAACCAAAAAAAATACGTGTATACTGATCGGCAGCGCTCAGTGACATACTTGTTATTATCCGTTACACAGCAACATACGCTGCCCGATCCGCGTTTGCGATGACAGCCACGTCATCGGGTACTTCTTTCCCATGCTTTTTTCCGTGTGCTAATGTAGGTGAACTACGAGCTTGTGTGCGTGCGTTTCGGAGCGCTTGTGTGAAGTTGCCGCACTCTCGTTCACTCTGGTGCTACTTAGCGGCATAAAAAGAAATGTATGGGTAAACGGTTAAGTTTTGTCTGAACCACATGGTTCAGACAAAAACTTATCTTACTAACTTATAAAATTTTAGTTACTGGTGATAACCAGTCATTAAAACCTTGTCGATCTGCGCATAAGGCTGATGTGATAAAGTAGGTACTCGTACCAACAAAAAATATTCAAAACCTTTTTTTTTGTAAACGCTTCAATTAATAATTGAAGTAAGTAACTCATTCACTACAAAATAAATTGCATCTCACCTTGCAGACCTGTTTATTACCACCAACAGCTAGCTCAACGCGAGTTGTCTTTCATTGTGCTATTCGTTGTTGGTGAGTAGGTAATCTGTATGTAAATGCTGATGTTAATTAAAGAACAAATTCACATTTCTTTAACAAGCCGCTTTATTCCATTTGGATTATAGGTACTAAACAAAAGAACGTCTTACATCTCTAAAAGTTCAGTTACTCGTAATATAAAAGGAAACGTTTCTTTTCAAAGTAATTATAGCAGTGGTGAAGGCAGAAATTATTCAGCTAAAAATAGCAACAATACAATATTCCATTGCATAAATTAGGGCGATGTAATGGCTGCAATTTCTTTCTAATTCTTTTCTAATTGTTATTTTAAAATATGAATATGTACCGATGACCTAGAGAGGGTTGGGCGCCGCGCCGGTCATAAAATCTGTGCAAGCCACAGACTTACATAGATAATCGTAGTCTGAACACTAAAATAAAATGAACTAGAGTGATGTACCTAGGAAGGTAATATAATTTTGAATAATTGGAAGGTAATTACAAATTTATTTCAGTCTCATCTTTCTTCGTTTTTGCATGCCCAACGCTCAAAACAATCGTACTTAAGTATAACGTTAATTTTATTAACAACTGGCAAAATGGGGAGGATATTTTTGTTTCTTTATAATTTTTTGTTGCCTTTCTTATTCGCGACATGATAGATTATCCTTCTCACGCTATTTTCGTCTACTTGCGTCGGCAATATTAAGTCTGTGGCGGGAACAGTGGCCGGGTGGGTACTGGGCGGAGACGGCATAATTTATTTATAAGGTAACCCACCCGAGCTGTTGCGTGGACTATGAAGCGCTCTATTGAAGAACAAAGAGCTTTTGGTCGCCGGTAACCGCTTTTTGAAGTGTTGCTTCTAAGCCACGCACAAGTACGCACAAGTATTATACATTTATTTGTTATTATTACAAAAATGAATACACTTACCTCGTTAACTTTATGTTTTACGCGAAATCTAACTACTCATTGAAATGAAACATTTTTTACGAATTGTTTCGAACCCTTTCTAGGGTAGATTAGTAAAAGTATTTAACTTTTTTTAATAGAAACTTATATACTTTTTTGGAAGTAAAATTTTAGATTTATGTTAAATTTTTCATGACATGGTTTTTCAGTAAGAAAAAAAGTTCCAATTATTACCTAGGTATCGTGACAGACTCGTGGTCACACCAGATTGTAACACTGGTGTGACTAATTCTTGCAAAACGATATGAAGTGCAAGATCAGACAGAATAAAGAAAACTTATTTTATTAGTTTCCGGGGATTTCTGAACACATTCTTCAGTTGAACTTGAAAACTCCAAGAATCACTATATATAATTTGCAAGTCTATAATAATTTGCGTGAGATAGGCACACGCACCATCGATTAAGCAATTAACTCATCCTATCGCAAATCAGCGATACGAGCAAGAAACAGTGAAGGAAACTATCAAGTAGCATAAAAAAAGGAAATAAGCATTAAATATAATCAGTTAGACATTTACCCTCAATTTTATAAGCGCACTGACGAGTTATAAGCATGCATTCACAATGCGTGATAGCAATGAGTCAAGTATACTTACTTAGCCATATATGAGTCAAGATACTTACTATACTTACCATTGGAATACTACCTACATTATGCGTTACGGGCCTACTAAATATAAAGGTTAAGGTACTTTTTCCTTTATGCTCGTGGTTCTGGTCAAATTGAAAATGAGATGAAAATCTGCATTATTTATGGCGGTAGTGATGCTATTCCGATGATTACGACGTCCGATTGGGTGGCGGGTGGTGACTATACAGGGTCTACCAAAATCAATAAGCGAACGTTTAAGGGCGGTATCTATACATCATCCTGAATACAATGACAAAAAATGAGCTCCACTTTTATAGTGATTTTTCAAAGTTATGTTTTCTTACAAACTAAATCAATTAAAATAATGCACATCATGAAACATGCTGTATCTTTACGAACACGCACGCAAGCGTCAATAAAAAGATAGTGTACAGATACACGCACACAATTGAAGAACCATTGTATGACATTCATATACACACGGATATCTTTGTGTGCGTGTAGTATCTACCTACAGCTGCACGGGTTTGGAAGGTTTGGAAAGGGTGTATTTTTTGGTGAATTGTGATAATGTTTTGTTGATTATCTCGGTAACGAGCCTGTAGTTTTGGACCAAATTTGATGAGCATGCTCAGTGTGATTTATAGATGCCCCCCTTAAACGTTCGCTTATTGATATTGTTAGACCCTATATACCTTCTAAGATCTACCGACATTCTTTTCTCAAACTCTGAGCTACAAGATCTATGGAGTCTCACGTAACAATGCGTGACGCATTTTTCAGCCTTATTTATAAGCTTACGTTCTGAAACCTATAGCCTGAGCCCTGGGCCCTGGGTTTGTGTTTTTTTTTAATAACTGGTAAGCGCTTAATGGCCTTAATCTCACCTTAGAAGGCCGAAGTTGGGGGCGCACCGGACACGGAATTATTAAAAATGTATTTTTAACACTAAGATTTTTTTTAACAATGTTTAGAAAATTAAAAGAATATAAACTATGACGTGTTACGGGAAGTACGCTGAATTAATTACAAGTATTAATAACTGGCTGGCACTGGCATTCAGTCAGCCCCGCATTGGCTCAACTTAAATATTTGCAAAGCCTTGATTAAACCGTTAACTTTCATGACTGTTGATTATAAATGGAAAAAACTAACAAACAATGTCGCGGTCCAAGTCCAAGAGCGCTGAAGTTTTTATCGAGTTAACGATTTAAACGCAACGCAAACTTTAAAAGTAAAACGATACGGTTTTGTGACGGTTAGCCATCTGTACGCAATGGCTAATATTTTAAAGGTTGCAGATATTAGTGAAAAGCTTCTTTGTATGCACTGTGTTTGTATACTACCTATCGAATATTTCTATGACCAGATGACATTTTTGTTCTAGATTTTCGTATTTAAACCAGATAAGTCAGTAGACGCAAGAAAAAAGTGCCCAAATGGAATGTCTTGTTTTTTAATATGACTTCAATTTAATTACATTTTTAGTTTATGAAAAAGAGTACCTATACTAACACTTGACAAAGTGTAGTGTAGTGTAGTAACAAGTACCTACGGATATGCTGCCCGATTAATGAATAGGACAAACGATGGTTAGGTGGATAAGTTGCAAAACCCTGACATTTCAGTAGCTCTAAGGTCAAATTTGTGTGGAAAGGAACACAGACAAGCATACCTAAAGCTCATTAATGCGGTTTGAGATAACATTAATGAAATGCAAAAATATTCTTTCAATTTAGGCATCTATTTAATTAAGGTGAACAACATTTAAGTTGTCGTTGATGATGAAAAATGTAAAACGTGTTATTCAAAAAACCAAAAGGGAAAAATAGTAATAGGTATACGGTATAGGTAATAGCTGTATTACCTACATAATTTTACAATTAAATATAATAAAATCTATTAGATTACAATTAAGTATGTTGCTTTCCTTACAGATTCCAAATAAATCCCTTAATATTTCAGCATTTCATTTCATTTCATTTCATTTTTCTTATAATTTACAAGTAAGTGACAAGTTAGCAAGGCTTTATAATTAAAAATACCTACATATCATTAACGAACTTATCTTTTAAAAATAATTAAACGAAGTTCATGTCTAATTAACCTGATGTGAAACGAGTTGAGCCTTAAATGCAACATTGAAATTTTATAAAAAGGAAGAAAGGTCTACTAAAAATTATGCGCGTCAGAGTAATGGAATGTACTACGCCCGTTTAATTGGAAAAACGCGATGGGGGTGCGAGGTCAGTTGAGTGGGCTCCCTCCTCCTCTAATAGGCAGCCACGATACGATCTCGGCCCGCCAGTCGAGCGACGCTGCTGCGGCCGGCTGGAAGTTGGCGTGCGGCCGTCGGCCCCGCGATCCGAGCGCTGCTGTCCCGGCCTTCCGCGACCGGCACCCGCCACCGACTCCTCTCACGCCGATGGCTGATGGTTGAAACGACTCCATGCATCATGGGCTGCACGAGCAGCGCTCCAAACATCAACGCTACAGGTATGCCATTCTATTTGCAACACACAATGCCTTCTAAAAATAAAACGAACGCAATTATAAAAATCCAGACAATTTTGTTAGTAACTGTTCAAAATAAACCTTGAGACGTAAATATTGACCCGCCTAACTAACTATTAAGTGCCATTTGTCGTTTTATTGTTCTATAACTGTGACGATTACTGTGAGCTACGTAAATTATACTGTATCATTATCGGGCCGTTAAGTTTTGTGATAAAAGTATTGTTATAAAAGTGTTAGGATGTTGGGAGAATAAAGAACATTTTTCTTTTACCTCAGATAGGTCAAATATTTTTGTTTCAGAAAAAAAAATTGAATCACATAGTGACAAAATCAATGGACCCATGAAAAAGGATGCGTCAACAATGTATGCAGACGAAGAATATGGGATTAACGATATAAAGGTGCTTCCTACGTGTGATACTTTAGCCGAACCTATACAATTAGATAGTAATAATAAATCTATGATAGAGACGTCCCATTTATACCAGGAGCAAGAAACAACTTCTAGGCCGAATGGTATTTTCATAATTATTCTCAAGAAACATATTAATTAGTTTGCAATTATACAAAACTTTTTAACTATAATACTTACCTACTTAGAACTTAGTTATTTTTTACAAATCGTTATCACAAACATCAATATTTGCGTTGATATACAAACGAGCACGTCATTGCCAATCTAACATTTTATTTCAGCTTTCGGTGTTTGCACTTCACTCTTTGTCTTATCGTTATCACATCGAAACAATAAAGCATTTAATAAGCATGCATCACAAAAATACACTGGACCCAAATAACAAAAGGCAATTGAATTAAATCAACTCGAATCTTGCATGTTCTTGCTGTGTTAAAGCTGTCACGGCACAATTGTGTAGCAACCACAAACACTGACAAGGTATGAAGGAAATTTTTTGGTGACTGCCTTTGAATCTTCGTCGACACTGTAAGTATTTTGTGCCGACGAAGTCGTTCGATCGAATCGTTTCAATTTATTTTTACTTATTTTTTACGTTAGCACTAGTCGTAGCGTCCGTAGTATGCTACGGAGTGCTACGAACATGTGCTACAGGTTATCGTAGCGAAGCGATTCATGTTCCCGATTTATGTAGGGTGTTTGGTAACAGCAGTATAATCCCGAATCATGGAGTAAAAAGGACACCGCGATATTATGCAAAATCATATTTATGTAGATTTACTTTTCCCTTACAAAAACTCATGTTTGTTCAACCTTATTGTTTTGAGTTCTGTTTGTTTTTGACCATGAGGTTGTCTCAACCCCCATGGTCATTCACATTCATTCATTCATTCGTCTTTATCAGCTGGAACTAGGGTTGCCACTTTGCAATTTTCCTTTGTAACAAACGACCTCAATATCGCGGCCATACGGTGCTTTACTGGCATGTATGTAATTTTTCGGGGTTCAATGACGGTTCCCTATCTGCCATATTTTGGATTATACAGATATTACCAAACATCATGTGCAGTGTTATTATTAAACTTATACAACCTTATTTTAAGTTTATACGAAAACCGAAACACGGGTCAAATATTTTCATTTAAAGAATCAGTACAAAAAAAATTAAAATAACATCTTGAAAACTCACGAAATTACAAGCTTTTTGTGCTGCCCCGTTGTGTGTTTTTAGTAGGGTATAATTTATTTGAGATTTTGTAAATATTAATTGGTCAAAATGTTACATGGTATAAAAAATATTGAAATCGATTCTATTACTGATTCTGAACAAGCAGTTTTCAGGTTTCGTATAAACTAAAAATAACATTGTATATTATCTATATCTATGTTATATTATTAATATTATAAAGCTGAATAGTTTGTTTGTTTGAACGCGCTAATCTCAGGAACTACTGGTTCGAATTGAAAAATTCTTTTTGTGTTGGATAGTCCACTTATTGAGAAAGGCTTTAGGCTATATAACATCAAGCTGCGACTAATAGGAGCGAAGCATCAGTGAAAAATGTTGCAAAAACGGGAACAACAGCCCAAAAATTTTAAAATACTGCCGAAAGCCACTATTCAGCGCGGACGAAGTCGCGAGCACAGCTAGTTTATATCATAAAGTTAATATACCAAACTTTATGATTTATACTAGGTTTTGGTTTTAAAGCACATTTAACCCACTTATACTTATCGTAATTAACAATTGATTTAGGTAGGTTCAGCAAAGGAATTTTAAGGACATTTTACATTTTTAATTATTATTTTAAAATTTGAATTATAGTGGTAATTTATGTAAATTTTAATTTTATATTTAAAATAATATGCTGATAAATTTTACATTTTATTTTCAAGTGCTAATTACTGTACTGAAGCTAAATTAAATATATATATTAGCACTCAAAAATTAAAAAGCAGTGACAAAATTCAGCGCTTACGTCAGCCTTCCCGGTAGCATAGCGGTCAGTGCAACCGCCCGGATTGCGAAAGACCCAGGTTCAATTCCTGGCTGGGTCGGGTGGGCGTTTAATTTTTTTCACTGTATTTTATAAATTGTATATATATTTAATATGCTGATCACAATACAATTTTCAGATTTACCCATTATTGAACATGTTGAAAGCGGAAACGTTCCTAAAGGGGAAGATAAATTTTCGTCTCTAGAGGATGTTGTCGAAAAAGTCGTAGAGATGTTTGTCACTGAAAACGCTATAGCGAAAGAAGAGGAAATATCTCATCAAAAAATATTGACAGAAACTAGCGAAGGAAACCATAAAGATATCGACGGCGTCGGTGTCGACTCGGACGAACAGGCGCAGCAATCTGATAGTGAAGCAAATAGCCAAGAGTAAGTTGCTTTAAACACGAACACTACCGCGTGGACTACCAAACTCTCCATGTAGTTATACAAAGAGAATGTAAATGATAGAATCAACCCACTAAGACAACATTGTTAACGTTGAAAATAGCATAATCGAGACCTTACGGCGGCGGCGTGACCATACCCTTACCGTTGCGTGGTTATTCCGAACATTTATAAATTCAATCACAAAATATTATGTACCTACTGCTAATTTTAATGTAGTACCTACCTGGATGACTGAGGTTTGCTCGGTATTTTTTTTTTGGTAATTTTCTAAAAATGAAACCTAGCTAGACCGATTTATCGCTCCCGAAACCCTCTGCATACTAAATTTCATGAAAATCGTTGGAGCCGTTTCCGAGATTCAGATCATATAATATATGCACTAGCTGACCGGCGGACTTCGTACCGCTTTAACAGTTTTCATGACAACAAAATAAACAAATCATTCATCCGCTTTAGAATATCCCACGATAGACCCCTATAGCAGCGCCACCTACCGGGTCCATTTGTACACAAAAAATTTCATCAAATCAATAACATACAAAAAATAAAAAATAAAATAATAATAATAAAATAAAAATATAATAATTCATTTCATTCATTCATTTAATACCACGCACAGAAGATTTATATATAAAAAGATCTAAACAAGAGTTGCTCATTTAAGGCGACGCACCGCTAAACAATAAATCTCATACGGAGCGTTTGCGCCATAAGAAAAACTGATTTTTTTTTCCTTCAAATTAAAACTACAAATTATTTAAAAAAATGAACTACAGTATTGAAGTGTGTTAAGACTAATCTACTAAGAAAATTTAGATGCTTAAATCGGTCTGGTTAGTCTGTAAAATGCAAATCTATGTTTTAAAAGAGGTTACTTTGATATTTTTGTCTCTGTTATAAAAGTTGACAAATCGTGTTACTGCAATTAGCAAAATGAAGTCAATTAAATGAAAAATCATGTCATCAAATATCACTTTCATATGTTTTGTAATTGTTGGGTAATTGTTGGGTTAAGATCCCCGCAACGTAAATTTCCAATGCGTCGCCTTAAAGGTATTAGATAAATATAATACGCATCAGTATCATTTTCTCGACAATAAATCTCATTCGGGTATATTTTTAAGTGTACAAAATTACGGAACTCTCTGCGAGTCAAGCGAGAAATTGGGTTACCGGTTTATTAGTTTGGTACATTTTTTGATCGTGTTTTGCAAAAGTTCCTTAACTTTCAAAATCGCAACCCGAATCCACGGCTTTACCCGCTGCGCCATCGTGAACGGAATTCAAACCCGCATCTTCTGGCACCAGAATAGTCAACCAGGCAATCATGGTTGTGTTTGTGTCCGACCTAAAGACCAAATTAAGTAAATTGTTCATTCTCAACAACTAGTACGGCATCAAAATCCGTACTAAACGTTTTACAAATTTTACTCGTGCTTAGTCATTATATCAGGTCAGTACTGACCCGGATAGCCAGAAGCTGCGGGTTCGAGCCTCGCTCGTTAAAATGTTTTCCACGTTATTTCTAAATTTATTAATAATGGGATCACGATAAAACTAGATAGACAAGCGAACTCAAAACAAGCCCAACTATCTACTAAACCAAATAGAACATTTTAGGGCGCTTGTCAAGTTTTTAAAAGCTTTTATTCTATGGCGCTGCAGTAGACAGCCGCTGCTGGCTATACCCTGTGGTGGGAATCAAATCTGGGACTTCCGAGTCTAAGACCGGTGGTCTAACCACTAAACTACAGAGGCGATTAATAATACATAGAAATCAAATATTAGATGTTGGTGAAGCTCGATGGCGCAATGGTTAGTGCGTCACTGCGATTGCTAAGATTAAGCTACGTTCGCAAAGGCCGGTCATCAAATGTGTGACCAAAAATGTATTAATAATCTCCACCTCCTACCGTGCTTTGGAATGGAAGGCACACTCAGCGGTAAGCGTCAAGTTAGCAGCCTCACCACGGAATTAGATGGTTTTGACTACGTCAAAAAATTGTTTTTTTTACGTTCTTCGTATTATAACGTTTATGCCGACGTTGAGCGGCTGATTTAAGTGATGGTAGTGAGAATAATAAGTCTTACAATATCTTTTAAGTAAAATGCATTAATGAAGATATAATATGTACGAACAACACAAAAACATTTTTGCCCAGATTTGTGATGACGGATGATGATAATGATGATGATTTGGTTTGTTTACATTTATTCTTTATCCAGTTTGGCAGTTGGCTAGAGTATAAGCCCGGCTGCATTGACAGTCGCTAACACCGCCAATCCGCACAAAGCCCGCATGGTGGTCCGTTTTCGCTATCCATCCATAAGAAGGCTGGGGCACGCCCAGCAGTGGGGACATAAAAATAAGCTGATGATGATGTTGTATGAATTGCAGAGTGGAGAATGCGGAGGAAGCGGCCAGCCCGAGCCAGTCGACGAGCAGCCGCGCCACGCGCTGGGAGGCGCTGGCCGACATCGCCGCGGAGCTGCCGCCCTCGCTCGCCGTCGACCCGCTCACCGGACAAATATACGCACTATCCAAATGAACTGCGATCGCATCGCTAACTTTTATTTCTATCATACAACCTCTTTTCTTTTTAACCTTTTAGTCGCCACAGTATGTGCGTTACCATGCCCTGTACGTAGGTACGGCAAACATTTCACTCAGAATAAAAACTTGCAAAAAGAATAGGGATTCGGGGGAATAGCGGTATCTTTAAGTGTTTTTGTACACCATAAGTGTTGTCGATCATTGTCGTTCCTGCGTACACGGCACGCAATCGCTTGTCGGTTATAGGCGACTGTCACGGTCAAAAGGTAAACTGGTTGCGCCTCCCGCGCTGGAGGGGCAAAGTGGGTAAAGACCTACCCAACTAGCAAAGTAGTCGAATAAGCTATCAGTTATTCCACTAAAGATCGAATAAATGTTGAATAATTGCTACCGAATGACCATATTGTGCTAAAGATGCGTTTCTTGTGACTTATTAGCAATTTTCTCTATTGTGCGCTATAGTTATGACGTATAAACGTTTATTCTACGTACTTATACCGCAGTTATTCGCCAATCGTATAATAGTATCTATTACTCGTTTATCCAACATGAGTTTGCTATAGTAGCGCTATAAGAGTATTAAATTAGCTATTTGTCTGTGTAGGTCGCAACTTTACAGCCACTACTCAACATTCCGTAATCAGAGCCAATTTGCTGAATAATTGCTGCCCGTTTATTAAAAAGCGTCATGATTACTGATACAGCGTCATAAATCGACTGGTCCAATAATTATTCAGTACAAGATGCAATAACAGATTTTTAGTATCCTTTAGAGCTCTAATGTGAGGATATTTACTTAACCACTCTAAAACAATCATGGATTACAATAAATGGCGAAAACTCAAGCGAAGTGGTGCTTATCGAAAAATTTTTAACAAAGATTGGAAAGTATTAAAAGCAAATGTAAGCTGATAAATCAATCAACGGTTGACTGTCAAAATCCTACAAGTGCAACATCAAAAACGGATAGTGGTTCCGTACACAATTTATTAGTTCACGACAATCTTGAAATCAAACTCAGTACATTAGAATACAGTGAAGAAGTCGACTGTCAGGCTTCAGCGATTGCAATAGAAGTTAATAATAATGAATTTTTTGAAGATTCCAGTGATTGCAGTTCAGATGCTGAAAACCCAGAGAGTTCTGAAAATGAACAAGACAGAGGCTGTCTGCTAAATGATTGTCGTTTTGAATTGAAAAATTGGGCCCTGGAGTACAAAATATCTCATATTGCTTTTAAAAAGTTGGCTAATATCTTAAATAAAAAAATACCAAACATACTTCCGAAAGATCTCCGCACATTTTTAAAAACAAATACTGAAAAAATTTATTTGATTTCAGTTGGCTCGGGCCACTACTGGCATAATGGTCTTAAAAAGCAACTATTACAAGTTTTACAACATTATAATTGTTCATCCAACACGTTATCCCTACTTATCAATATTGACAGGCTACCCATATACAAAAGCTCAAATCATCAGTTCTGGCCGATATTATGTAAAGTAATAGAAATCCCAGAACTATTACCAATGATAATGAGTATATATAGCAAAATGACCACAATTGGTACACCAGAAAAAAGATGCACGTCGTAATAACATTAGGTACTTTATTGTCTTTTAGAATAAAATGTATTTTTATCGTATTCAAATCTGTTTCCACTCTACATCCGTAGCTCCTTTCTAATAAAATAAAATGCGTATCTTGCCATGGCCATTTCGCGTTTTTGAATTCAAAATCATATTTGGTTATAAATTTGTCCACATCCATATATAAACAATCATCTAGAAAGAGAAAAAACTTGATTAATTTCAGTACCAGATTGTATGTACTCCTAATAGTTAAGTTGTATCTAACCATTAAAATTTTGTTTCCGACTTTGAATAAGGAACCCTAAAATAACTTCATTTATTAGATATGGTAGAACAGTGTCGCAGTTATTCAACATGTGATCGCATTTATGCGCTATAACAGCAATATATTCACCAAATTAGTGTAAATTATATATTTTTTTAATATTTATTTATTAATATTATGTTTTTAGCAGGGCCCATAAATATATGTTAATTATGGCATATCACTTTATCGATAAATTAATTTTGCAAGATTTCTACACATGTACACGTACAACCATAACACAAAATTCATATTTGGTTGAGTACTACTATTGGATAATAATAAGAAAAGGAGATTGCCACTTAATTTGTTCACTCAGTTGCAGTATAAAATATAAAAATTAGTAACCTTATAACCATTAAAACCGAACTTTTTAGAACAACAGCATTTTATTCGCTTTTATCGCAACAAAATATCGATTTGTAGCACATCGGCAACCTTTACTTATAGCATTATTTTGTGGAATATTGGAAACCATATACCTTTAACTCCATCAAATAGTGCAGTAGTAGCCGCGACAATGCTATTACTGCTCTAAAATGTGTTCGGTTTGCTGTTAAATCATATCTATTCCATAATTAGGTGATTTATTCTACAGTTACTCTACTTCTATTGCACCAATTAGTGGAATAATTTGTGCCTAAATCCCGTCGAATACACGTTGACTCCACATCTATTCAACTTATAACGACACTCTTATAGAACTGTTTAGTAAAACAGGAACGTGGCCGTGACTGTTATAGCACACCGTTTTGCTAGTTGGGTACATCATCATCATCATCAGCATATACACGTCCTACATGGGCTCTGAGATTGCACAAAGTAGGGAAGAATGGCGTCTTGTTGGCGCCAACATTCACTACTTATGGGTCGCTGAGTCAAGCGGAGACACTGGAGAAAACTATATGCACGTACTGTACCACTGCGTCCGTCACGTAAATAGTTTTGTGGGTCTCTCCTTCCGATCCATGCGTCCAACCACGTCTGGAAGAACTCGGCACGGTAGGGGGATGAAGGGATGCATACCCTACAACCAGGGTGAAGGGACTGATGTGCGGGGTGTTACTCGGTGCCTGTTATTCGTGGCTCCAAGCCATCTCCGCAAGTGGATGGTACTACGTTTTTAGTGGGTATGCCCTTTTCACTACTGTTGAACGTCTCGTTAGACGGGGAGAGCCCCTTATAAATCGCGGGTTGCCCCAGACCCGCGAGTATGTAGTGCAATGCATTTTTATCGCAGTAGAAAAAAAGGATGAAAGGATTTATAATACAGTAACGTCTCAGTAGTGTGTCGACGGAAATATCAAAGTTAGGCAGGCGACACACGATTGTGGACGTATTAAAATAACAGAATTGATGCCTTGGATTTTCTGAAACCTTGGTACAAATATAAAAGCGACACACGATTGTGGACGTATTAAAATAACAGAATTGATGCCCTGGATTTTCTGAAACCTTGGTACAAATAGAAAACTCGAACATTTGATATCAAACTACATCGCATTCATCATTCATCAGACATAAGTATAACTTTTTACGTGTCTCAGAGGTTCCGGATCAAAACATATTGTACTCGGTGTGGCCCACTGGTTTGGTCGATGGTCGGGCTTGTTTTAAGTCGCCCTGGCAAGCAGCTATTACGATCTTATCTAAGACTGTCACCGCAACAACAATATTAGTAGCAATGTTGTGTTCTGACAGCTACTTCATAAGTTAAGAGCCTGTATACATTTGAAATGAAAACCAATTATAATGAAACATTCTATACATAAGAAAAACACAGCCAGATTATTTTCTACTATTTAGATTTGTACCGTCCCATACAAATACGTATGTTTATGTTTACCATGATTAAATCTATACTAATATTATAAAGCTGAAGAGTTTGTTTGTTTGTTTGAACGCGCTAATCTCAGGAACTACTGGTTCGAATTGAATAATTCTTTTTGTGTTGGATAGTCCATTTATCGAGGAAGGCTTTAGGCTATATAACATCACGCTGCGACCAATAGGAGCGAAGCATCAGTGAAAAATGTTGCAAAAACGGGAAAAGAGCCTAAAAAATTAAAAATGCTGCCGAAAGTCACTATTCCACGCGGACGAAGTCGCGAGCACAGCTAGTGGTAGATAAAATAATTAGCACTATTTTTTGTATGGCATTTAAAGCAGTATGGCTTGAAACATCGCCTTCTAGTGTCAAAAGAGGTGAGTTGCAATTTTGCCATACATATTGTCGTGTTTGTTAACGTAATGGCCACACAATGCCCGATTTTAAAATCAGGCAGCGTGACGTCCGTGCGGAGCTGCAGTCAATCGATGTCCGGAAAGCTAATGGTCCTGATGGCATCCGTCCAATAGTCCTAAAAATGTGTGCAGCGGAGTTGTCCCCCGTGTTAACGCGCCTTTACCGTCTTTCGCTCTCTTCAGGTTGTGTGCCGGAATCTTGGAGAGAAGCTAATGTGCAACCGGTCCCCAAAAAAGGAGATCGGTCAGATCCATCGAATTACCGCCCCATAGCCGTAACTTCAGTTTTGTGCAAAGTAATGGAGCGCATTTTAAATAAACAACTTGTCCACTACCTAGAAGAACACTCCATAATTCACGATCGCCAATACGGGTTTCGGCCGAAACGGTCAACGGGTGATCTTCTAGCGTACGTTGCACATCTTTGGGGTGAGGCTATTGACAAGCGTGGTGAGTCGGTGGCTGTTAGCCTTGACATAGCCAAGGCTTTTGATCGGGTCTGGCACAAAGCTCTTCTCTTCAAGCTCCCGGCATACGGTCTGCCTGCTCAGTTCTGCAACTGGGTCGCTGGCTTCCTGCATGAGCGCAAAATTCGTGTTCTATCTGATGGATGCGCTTCGCGGCTCATGTCAGTGAACGCTGGTGTCCCTCAGGGGTCCGTTCTATCCCCCACGCTGTTCCTTCTGCATATCAATGATATGCTTCCACTTGGAAATATTCATTGCTATGCAGATGATAGTACGGTCCATGGAGGATATAACGTTCACCCAGCGGCTGGGCGGGTCGAAACCGAAGTGAATCGAGTTAATCTTGTCATTGAGCTCAATCGGGTATTGGACCTCATATCTAATTGGGGCACCAATAATCTGGTTGAGTTCAATGCCAAGAAAGTTCACGGCAAAAAAGTCACCATTCCTTCCCCTTCCATCTCTTCAGGGTACATCTCTACGCCTGCAGAGCAGTATCAACATGCTCGGTATGACGATACGCTGCGATCTGAACCAAAGGGACTACATCGAAGCCGTGATCAAAACAGCCTCACGAAAACTCGGAATTCTGAACAGAGTGCGGCGATTCTTTACGCCGGACCAGTTGTGCCTTTTGTACAAGACACAGGTACGGTCTTGCGTGGAGTATTGCTCGCACATCTGGGACGGTTCCGCTAAGTACCTTCTCGATGCCTTGGACAGATTGCAGCGTCGCGCTGAACGCATTATCGGCAATGCAGAAGTGGTAAATACTCTCGAATCTCTGCAAACACAAGTGATTTGTGGGGCATCTCTATAAAAGTAATTAAGAATATTATACATTCTATTGCACCATATCTTGCTGAAATTTTTAATAACTGTGTGAATAAAGGTATCTTTCCCGATCTTATGAAGTTTAGTAAAGTCATACCTTTGTTCAAATCGGGAAACAAAGAAGACCCCAGTAACTATCGACCCATTTCAATACTACCAACTCTAAGCAAAATTTATGAAAAAGTTATTTTGGAACAGTTGATGTCGTATTTTAACATAAACAACCTTTTACATAATAAACAATATGGATTTACAAAGGGTCGTTCTACTACTGATGCAGGTGTTGCTGTTGCCGGCCAACTAAACATACGGCCAATTAAAACATATATTTGATGCCTGGGAGAAGTCTCAAAACGCCCTTGGAGTGTTTTGCGACTTGTCCAAGGCTTTCGATTGCGTTGAGCACAAAACTCTGGTGATGAAGCTAAATTACTACGGTCTCAAAGATTTCGCACTAAATTTAATTCAGTCGTATCTTAGCTCTCGAACACAAACTGTCGATATAAATGGAACTAAATCATCTGGTTCTCATGTAAAAATGGGAGTTCCACAAGGGTCCATTCTTGGTCCTTTTCTGTTTTTGATTTATATTAATGACTTGCCATTCTTTGTAGAGAACTTCTGTGAAATCGTATTATTTGCAGATGATACTTCACTCATTTTTAATGTAAGTAGGTGTAAGAATAATTACGACGATGTAAACAAAGCACTCTCTGATGTACTCAGTTGGTTTACTATTAATAATTTGCAGCTTAATGCTAAAAAAACAAAATGTATTAATTTTAAATTACCAAATGTCAAAAATGAACCAACTGATATAAGAATAAACGGTGATCGATTAGATTTGGTAGACTCAACAGTTTTCTTAGGTATAACCCTTGACTCAAAACTTCAATGGAATCCTCACATTTCGAAATTGGCCGGCAAACTCAGTTCTGCTGCTTATGCCATTAGAAAAATAAGGCAGTTAACAGACGTAGAAACTGCTAGAACAGTTTACTTTAGTTATTTTCATAGTGTCATGTCGTATGGCCTCTTACTGTGGGGAACAGCGGCTGATATTGAAACTATATTCATTTTACAGAAACGAGCAGTAAGAACAATCTATAGACTAGGTTCACGAACTTCTTTAAGAAATCTTTTTAAAGAAATTGATGTCTTGACAGTGGCGTCTCAATTTATTTATAATTGTATAGTTCTTGTACGTTGTAATATCAATTCATTTGCTAAACACAGTGATGTACACAATTTTAATACTAGAAATAAGTCAAAACTTGCAATGCCACTGTTCAGGTTACAGAAGGTGCTTGGTTCTTTCTTGGGGCAAGGTATACACTATTACAATAAAATACCAAATACTGTACTAGATTTACCTTTAGATAAGTTTAAAAAACATGTAAAGTCTTCTTTATTAAAAAAAGGTTATTATACAGTCAAAGAATATTTAGAAGATAAAACAGCCTGGCTATAATAAAAAACATATACATAATACTACTTATAAATAGTGTCCTGCAGATAACAAAATAGCGTTGCATTGAACATTACAATTAGTTTTATTTTTATTATTATTCACTATAGTTTTTTTTTTACTTTTACTAGTACTGTATGATATTGTAAAAAATTAAACTGGTAAATTATGTTTTTGCTGACTTAAATATTTTATTTAGTTATTTTTTATTTTTTGTGTTATTTTACATGTTGTGATTGTCCTTTACATTTTGTGTTTTTATTTGTGATGGAAAGTGTCCTTTATGATAGGGCTTTTTCCAATATTTATGACGCTGTAAGGGAGAAAAGAGCTGGACACTTGCTGAGTTTCTTGCCGGTTCTTCTCAGTACAAGATCTCCCGCCCAGAGTAGATAGACTTACGAACCGATGGCTTAAAATGACGTTCATAAGAGCTATTTGTAGCCTAAACTGAATAAATGATTTTGAATTTTGAATTTTGAATTTGAATTTTGCGTAGAGACGTTGCGTCACTGAGCGTGTTTTACCGCTTATACCATGGCGAGTGCTCTGAAGAGCTCTTTGACCTCATCCCACCTTCTCCCTTTCTTCATAGGAGTACACGTGCTGCTCTTCGGAGTCACCGATTCACTGTCTCAAGTATCCCATCACGCACAAAGAAATTTAGTGACTCGTTTCTTTGTCGCACCTCCAAAAGATTGAATAGTCTACCTGCACACGTTTTCCCTCCTTCCTATGATATGGGGTCCTTCAAGAGAGGCGTGAAGAAGCACCTTGTGGGCCGGCAGAGTGAAGTTAACTGATGCTACGTTTGTTTCCACGCTGCACCAGTTGTCTTCGCGTCTGGACTTCATTTCCACTTAACATCAGGTGGGATGGAGTCATTTGCCGAGCTAAGTATAAAAAAAAAAAAAAAAAAGTAATCAAATGGTAAATAAAATTAGCAGTCAGCTTATTTATTACGTATTAAACCTGATTTAGGGATACAAATGCTAATAAAAGTGCTATACATAATTGTAACCTACTGGTAGTACAATAGGTACTATTTTCAATTATTTATTATTGAAAATAGTATTCATAATAATATTTTATAAATATATCTACACTTAAATAATATGGACAACAAAGTGATCTTATTTTATTGGGCCTTTCACTTTCATCATAGCCACTCCATTGTCATTAGCGGTCCCACCAAGTACTACAACAAACAAGGCGTTAGATATAACTCTGCTCCATACCTTTTCTATCCATTGATCTATTTTTTGCATCTGCTCAGACTCTGTGTCATTACTCAAATCTAACTTCAAATGTGCCATTGCAAAGTTATAGTCTTGGATGGCTTCAGAAAGAGTTGATATCACTTCCTCTGCCCCATCAACAGTATTGAGTTTAACTTTTTTAGTTTTGCCTTTTTTTAATTGTGAAGTAATACTCTCTTTTGCTTGAGTCAGATATGAATGATAATCACCTGTAATGTCATCACACCCAACTACTAAAGATGTTTTTCTTTGCTCTATCACATGATTGAATATTGATAATGCAAGTTCTTCTGTTTTTGATATATTGTTGATAAAATTATCCTTATATCCTTGCCTATTGGTATGTACTGCATCACCATATTCCATTGTTTTACTTAGTTTTAATTGAACCAATTTTAGTGATGCTAAGGAATCTTCTACTGAACAGTGACCTTTTTTTCCAGATTGAATATCTATATTAAGAAACTCTTTAGCTAACGTTTTCAATTTTGGCTTTCTACTTCTTTCCCCTGTAAAATTGTAAATTAAACTAGTATCAATAACATATGGATGCATCATTTTTAAGGCATGTAAGTCGATGTTTAAAGACTGGCCCACCAAAATGGCATCGGGGGGCAGCAGTTTTCTTAACTCATCTTGAACATCTTCCAGTCTTTTAGTTACAGAACTCAATTTGGCTTGTGTAATTCCAGAAAATTTTGTCAAATAATCTGTGATTTCATTATAAGGTTTTACTAAAGATTCGTAAATTGTTTCATGTTTTTCATTGACTATAGAGACTCTTGTGAGTTCCGAGCCAGCGTTTGTGATGCACATTTCACAATCTAGCCCAAACATAGGTGATTTGGCAGTCACAGGAGCATACTCGTCTTTAGTCATAACATAATCTGAATAGGCATTCTTTAATTTACCTTTCAAAGGCACCGGGTAACTTTCTTCAATAAGTTGCCAGGCTGATAGTATCAACTGAGTTCTAGCAAATTTATCTTCAGTGGAAAAATCTATATTATTATTCTGATTCAAATTATTGCCAATAGGAAAAACTGCTTTCATCATAACCATTAAATCTTTTCTTGCCTCAAGTGCAAAGTTTATACTGCCATATTTTTGTATTATCCCCTCCTTGTCAACTTCAGACAGGGGAACTAGAGCCAGTTCCTGAACTAGTGAACCATTATAAACCGACGGAGTTAATATTTCTACATAATCACTAAAGATCCTTTTAGTGTTAAGTAGTTTATCACTATATTTTTCCCAGTGTTGAATAGAAACACCTTCTAATATGAGACAAGTAGTCTGAGTGATGTTGTTACACTTATCCAACACATACCAACGAGGCGGTTGAGATAAATTTAGGTTTCCTAAAAGGGAATGTAGCAATAAATGTTGTATGTCTGTGAGCATCAACGGCACTCTCTCGTTTATTGGTGTTTCTAATGATGCACACTGTCCTGTACTCTTGAAACGAAACTTTGAAACATGTTTTATATTTTTCTTTGTGGGCATTTTCTTTACTACTTTTTTCTTGTCTGATAATAGGTCTTCATCTAAAAAAGATAATAAGTTGAATTAACAATAAAGCAAGAACATTTAGTAGCATTGAGTTAAAAGTAGTAGTATTAAAAAACCGGCAGTTTACCTCCAGAACATAATTAAAGTGAATTTAGACTAGGTACTTACTTTCTAAGTTTCCTACTCGCTGTCTCTTCTTTGTAAGACTTTCCATAATAGGTCTTAGCAAATGAGATTTCAAAAATTATATCATCGCAAGCCTAAAAGAAAATTTACAAATCTTTTCTCGGAAAATTAAAATTGCATTAACCTTTCCTCTTTAAGTTGTGCTCACCACACCACCAAAGAGAGTACTCTGACTGTGACACCACCCACAGAATAAAAAAAAGCAGGCAAAGCGGGATACGTTTTGATATTTTTTTTAATTTTTATTATTTGTTCATGACCATGGATACTAGTCCTTCATTCGAAAACTTAATTTATACGTTTCTCTAAACTTTATATAGGATGATGATGAATGATAATAGAAATGATATACCCCCCAATCCCTCGAGTACCTATCTCAGTAAAGATGTGGGGGCTTTACTAAGTCCTCACGCGACTTCTTGAGAGAATTTGAAAAATGCCATTGCACTGTTTTGTATCATTTGCCAACACTCATGCCCACATGCACCCACGAACACTTAACGGTAAATAATCCACCATT
Source organism: Eudonia lacustrata (assembly GCA_947562085.1). Taxonomy (NCBI): domain Eukaryota; kingdom Metazoa; phylum Arthropoda; class Insecta; order Lepidoptera; family Crambidae; genus Eudonia; species Eudonia lacustrata. Next base: position 12,161,475 of record OX387321.1, on the reverse strand, counting down.
ATTTCAAATTAATATTCGACATAACACAAATATTAGAAAATAAAACAAAACCGCAGACATGACTCTTCACTTTCCCGCCAAAAAGTCAGGCAAAGCGGGCAGGCAGGCGCAGGCAGGCAGCGCGGCGGCTGTTTTTTTTTGTATTGTTTTACGGCTCCGGATGAAATCCATCAAGCCGTATTCGTTCGTTCTAGACCTTAGTTCTAGACACTTGTCTGTCTATTTTCTTAATTTCATTAGTATTTTTCCCTTCATGTATGATGATGATGATGATGATGATGATGAATAAGAAGTGAGAAATGATAGACCCCCCAACCCCTCGAGTATCTCAGTAAAGATGTGGGGCTTTACTAAGTCTTCGGGTCGACTTCTTGAAAGAATTTGAAAAGTGACGTTGCACTGTTTTGTTTCATTTGCCAACTCACGAAAACTTAACGGTTAATAAACCACCATTATTTCACATTAATATTCGACGTAGCACAAATTTTAGAAAATAAATCAAAACCGCAGACATCACTCTTCACTTTCCCGCCAAGACGTCCAGCGGCGGCTGTGTGTGGTTGAGTGTAAGTTTTTAGGTGGTTTTTAACCGACTTCAAAAAAGGAAGAGGTTACTCAATTCGACTCGTATATAAATATATTTTTAGCTCAGGTTTTTAGCTCAGAACAATAACTAAAGCTATAGAGGGATGGCTAAAATAAAAATCGTGCAACTATGTTTAGTTCCGTTCTATCTTATGGCTAGAAAAGGAGGTTGGAGTGCAACAAATGGTTGACACTTAGTTTTTATTTTTTGTATTGTTATGTCAAACGGTCATCAGATAATCGGTGATCAAAAAAAATCTTTGAGTCTTTTATAAAGTCACTCACTACATTACCTCAAATATGACGTCACAAATCTGGTGACACCTTTGCTATTTTAGTCCGGTTTCTATAGCTTTAGTTATTATTCTGAGGTTTTTAGCTCCTTCTGCCAATAAGGGAAAGTTAAGGATCTAGCTTATTCAACCTAATCTTTAATTGTTTTTTTATTCGATGCAATGTTAATGCTTACACAATTTATGTATCTATGTTAGTATTATATTAAATTATAAATAACGGATGATGTAACAAAAATGATAATTTTCAGTATTAGTATGTAATCAATCTGGTTTTATTTCTTTTTTGTTAAAATTTGTCTACAAGTTTTAGGTATATATGTGGCAATCAGCAAACTCCAAAAAATTTACTTCCCATTAGTAGTTAAGTACACAAATGAGATAAAATGTTGGCAATTTAATCTTTGATGTGTTGTGAGAATTCAATTATACGATAATCGTTCATCATCAACATCAGCTCATTTTATGTCCCCACTGCTGGGGCATGAGCCTTCCCTTTGGATGGATAGGGAGTACGGGCCATAAACCACTACACGGACCCAGTGCGGTGCATTGGTGGTTGTTAACGACTGCTAATGCAGCCAGGACCAACCGCTTAACGTGCCTTCCGAAGCACGGAGGAGCTCGAGATGATAAAATTTTGGTCATCCATCCGATGACCGGCCTTTGCGAAAGTTACTTAACTTCAGCAATCGCAGACCGAGCGCGTTAACCACTGCGCCATCGAGCTCCTCCGATAATCGTTACACGTTTATAATTAATTATACATCTCCGGTATCAGTATAGGTATTCATAATTTATATTTCATAACGCAAGGTTCAACCACAGACCTTATTATACGTCTGTGGGTTCAACTAGGTTCAACTAGTGTTGGGTGTTGTCAAGCCACCGATATGAATTGTGATAGAAATACTATTATCAGTTTAGGGTTTCTAGATAAAATGGCATCCCGTAAGTATGTATTCTCTGTAGAGTTTGGATCGGAGTTGTCGGAGTGGTGGTGTTGGAGTGCTGAATGAGTTATTCACCATTTAATCACGATTATGAAAAAGAGAATTTATATGGCTTTGAAGTAGCGCCTCCGGGTAACAAACAAGGAGTTAAAAATTTGTCATACTAAATTACGTTTTCGCCAACGTGATCGAATGGCAAGTAAAACTCGCACTAGGTACCCTGAAGGCTTAGCCAAAGGTATACTATTACTTATTCTGTGGCCAAAGTAACATTAAGAAAATAGCGAAGTTCGAAAAGAATAAAATGTATGCGATTGATTTAAGCCGCGCTCAATCACGTGGTCAATCTTATGTCAATCCCATACATTTTATTCTTTCCGAACTTCGCTATTTAATGTTACTTTGGCTACCGCAACTAAATTGATAGTAATTGTAAACTAATGTGGTTAGGGCAGAAGCGTGTATTTAGCGCGTATTTAGGAAACACTCTTTAACCTTTTCACCACCCAACTATCCTGCACGCGATGTCCCGCTGTACGCCAACGTATAAATGTATTTTAATAAAGTAGGTACAAAGAAGAACTTCTATAGAAGTGCTGGCGTGGACGGCACGAAAATCTCGAACTTCTATAGAAGTTGTTGGCGGTAAAAAGGTTAATCTTGCTAGCGAATCGCTATTTTATAAATGAATGAATATGTTGTATGTTACCTAAGACCTGCATTTCGTAACAGGTACAAATTGTTAACTAAAAATTCAGTAGATAGTTTACTCAAACAGACTTTTAATGGGATGTAACAACGAAGTCTTATATAAAATATAAGATTTCGTGATTAGGGACTTAAAAAAAACACCGAATCATAGTTAAATTATATCTCATTTATTAGGTTAAACTCCATTTCTTAACTACTGTAAATTCACATATTGCTTATAGAAGTAACACTTTAAACGGCATACAGGTAGGAACAATAACAGTAATACCTTAGTGTGACGTGTATGTAGGGAGTGACTTGGGAATTTATAATTTGCATAAGTAAGTAAATAGCTCTATAAATTGCGTTATTTAAAATAAAGACGAGCGCTACGTATTAATCTGTTAGATAGGTAAATCTTCTACAATTATTTTGCGAAAGGCAAGTTTTTGTCTATAAACACTCTCATATCCTTAAGTTCCGCTTCCGAGGAGCTGTGGGAGAGGCCTTGGTATGTATTGAACTCTATGTTCTTCATGAAAGTCTTGAGAAAGGAAGCTGTCATTTGACCCCACTTAGAGGGAACAACAGGATCGGAGTCTCCGTGCGCTTGGAAAATCTGGAAACACAATAGAAATTTAGATAAAGGTCGTCCACCCTCATCTACTCGTACTTATTATTTTCATACGCATTATAGCTAACCGATTAAGGTTTCGATTCTACTATTAAGAAGGTACTAAGTTTTCTTTTGACGATTCTGTTATAAATCGTCAAAAGAACACATGGATTTTGAACTATGTATGGTTCAAATGTCGAAAATAAACAAAACGAAACAATGCGATTGCAGGCATTGAAGCATATCGCCTAGTGTCACATAACTCACATGAGAAGAGTAATTTTTTGCCAGACAAACTCTCCTTTTCGTTAACGTGATCAATTGGTAAATAAAACTTGTAGGTACTACGCACTTACTAGATTAGATTATTAACTGACTACTTTCTGGGGTAGGTGGTTTGTATTATACATACACATTATACATTAAACATTATTATAGACATTATTATATATAAATAATTATAATTATATATAACATTATTATACACATTACACATTATTATAGATTGCAATTTAAACTAGAAGTAGTGGCCAGGCAAAGTTTGTGCCATGGGACCGGAACGCAATAGACGCCTCCGTCCGTGCAATAGTCTTGAGTTTCTCCCTGGGCTTTACTAATATATATTGATGCTTATCACCAAATAATATAGTTCAAAATTGATTGTAGGAATTTGACAGTTATGGGTAGGTTGATCTGCCGCCGTGTGTACCAACGGGGACACGCACTAGTGCGTGATGCCGTTCCCTCTAGAAATCCTCTGACAGTGCTTCTTTCACATGGCTCGAGGAACTCTTTAAGTTTCTCGTGGCCTCCAAATATTCCGGTGACACTGAAAATGCCAAGCGACAATCGGCAAACTCTCTTAAAAACAGAGAGGTTGTCTGTGTGGTGCCGTTTGTATGAAGCTTACCGTCTGCAGTTTCCTTATTCTCTGCTTCCGCGCTATCGTTAGTGTGAACTAAACGTGCCTGCGCGTGCGCGGGCAGACCGCGACCATGACCGTACCGCCACCCTTAAAGGTCTATTCAAACCTGAGCGGTATTCACTGCCGCTGTGGGTAGAGAAAACCGAGTGGGTATGCAGTAATATTACCGTTCACACCTAAGTGAATTTCGCTATCCTTGTTGGTAGAATACCGCACGGTATTCGAGTTTCGCTCAAGAATGTAAGAAGTTTTCGCCAGTTAGTAATTTCTATAACTAACTATAATACCTGAGCGAAACCCGTGCGGTATACACATCTACCGAAATATGCGAATGCGAATACCGCTCAGGTTTGAATAGGCCTTAACGCGTTCCATTCTTGTTTGCTAATCACCGCAAGCGAAACAATACCGTTACGAGTACCTTGTAAGCGTTTTATTTGCCATTCGAATTTGTTAGGAAAAATGGTTGCCCTCCACATTTGTCATCAGGAGGTGCTTTCAACGCCATAGACACTACACATCATGCTGTTCCAATATGTCAAAGGGCAGAAGGTTATTGAGTTTTAATTCTTCAATGCTGGCTTGTAATTACTTTACTTTTACTCTAAAACGTCAGCTTGGCCTTCTTTTTACCTGTTGTTAAGTGACGATAAAGCAGAAGGAGAAAGCGCATAAGTATCACCCGTAATCCTCAACTAGCTACATAACATGTAACTGAGGGTAAACAACAATGCTAACAACGTTGTTGATACGTGAAGCAAAAACTTTGTACTTCTATTTACAAAAATTGCGCGGACGGAAGAGTACGAAATTTCGCACACTTGTATAGAGAAGGAGTACAGAATGTTATTTTTTTTTAATTATGCATAATAAATACATTAAATCAAAAAACAAACATTACACACACTACCATGTATGTCACACACGCATATCTTATATGTCATATGTCTTTACAAAAGGGGTCTGAAACTTTTGTCCCAGGTAACGTCCGCCAATTTGTTTTTTTTTTTCAAAATGGCGGTTACACATGGAACCTTCCTAAACGATAGGTCACATCAAAACAACACACAAAATATAGATTGACAATCTCTCGTAAAGCGTCACGTTTCCAAGTTATGAGCTGTCAAAGTTAACCCATATCATCCTAGTTTTCTATTATTGGAAGTAAACTTTTATTATTTTTTTTCTTTCACTTTACCCCTAAATATTTAAGGTGTTATTATTAATTTAATCATGTTAGTTTGTGTGTGTATCATTATTATTAAATGAGTTTTAGAATCAAAATAAGGTAATGTAAACTAAAATGATAGGTATAAAAGACGTGAAGTGTAGTTATACACAGGCTACTTACTGAAACTCGACTTTTTAAACAAAACCCTGTATTTCCACGTATGTTTTCCTTTAAATACAATATTAATTAATTTTTATAACAATATTTTAATTTGAATACGCAGTTTAGAATTTATTTTGACTTTCTAAGTACCTACAGCATCTATCTTTTAACCATATAATTTAAAAGTATTGGCAAAACTTATATTTTATAGGTATTAGTATTTATAGGTATAAATATATATTTCTCTTTTATTTATAATAATATCAACTGTCAAAAGTGTATAAAACAAGCATTCAAAAAATAATGTAAAGCAAATATTCTGTGGCGCCACTTGTACATCTTTGACAGCTCATACCTTGGAAACGTGACACTTTACGAGATTTTATCAATCTATATTTTGTGTTTGTATTGAAGTAATCTATCAATTTATGGCACCATGCGTGGCCGCCATTTTGAAAAAAAAAATAATAAAATGGCGGATGGTGCCTGGCACTCTTCATACAAAAATATTCAAACCCCTTTTAAAAATAGAAAACTCACTTAGGATATCATCCGTGAAGCCTAAACTTAACAAAATTACGGTCGAATTTTGACCACTAGGCGACCACTAGTAAAAATATAATATATGATTGTAGTTAGCCAGGCGTACATAAAACAAGCCCACCAATCAAGACAAGCACATAATATGTACTCAAAGGATTCAGGGAATCGAGTGTTAGGGGGGGGGGGGGGGGGGTCTCGGGTAAGCAGGACGACATTATAGTTCCTGTCAACACATTTTTCAGCTCAGTGTGTAGGTAGTTTATGGGATCGTCCGTCACTTTATATGGAAGGCTGAGTCTTAAGTTGACCCATTTATCACATATTATAAGCCTTTATGGAATAAAAATTTTCTAGTTATATAAAAATTTAATTTAATTTAGTGTTAATTTTGTTGGTTGTCCTATTACTTAAATAAAATAAAATAAATAAAATAGTCAAATAAAATTAAATAAAGTAAAATAGAAGGTCTATGCTGAAAAGCAAATGGACAAAGGTGCCAATTAAATTATTAAGTTATAATTAAATATAGTTAAGCAGTGAAATTTTTGTAAAATTAATATTGTATGTAAAAAAGGCTTAAATAAATAAATAAATAAATAAATAAATAAAACATAAAAATAGAGATTTGTTGTTTCCGTTTGGACCAAATCTATCAATCCTGTCTATCTACCCCTACTCGACTAACTGCTGTGGCTCAATTTAGAAATGAACCATTCAAATCACTTTGAACTTAATCTTCCTGTTGCATGGAATGCAAATTATTATGCATAAGTGAAATGAAACAATAGGTGCTTATGAATAACTTTAACATTTCAACCCTGCTTTGCATGTGGAAATGCATGAGAAATCAGTAAAACCAACAAAATATTTGAAAAAAAAAACAGTGTTGAAAAAGTTCCAAGAGCGGGATTCGAACTCGCACCCCATGACATGCTGGGTCAGGTGCACTGACATATTTCGTGGCTGGTATATTTGTTTGCAACAATATTTGCATGCAAACTTATTTATAAAAGAAAATGGCGTATCATTCTATGGCGCAACTATTGCGAATCTGAGCTTAGAACAATATCTTCCATTTTATTACTATATTATGAAGGATAAAATGGATAATACAATTTAAAAATATTATTATAACTGAATATTATCCATTTACTCTCTCTAATTGCTCTACAACTACTATTTGTTCTACCAAATTTATTAGCTAAAATTGTTTTCTGGTTTTTTGTCCCAGTGCCCAGTGCCAAGAATTTAAATCCTACTAATATTATAAACGCGAAAGTTTGTAAGTATGGATGTTTGTTACTCTTTCACGTAAAAACTACTGAATAGATTTGGATGAAGTTCGGCATACAGATAGTTTATAACCGGGAATAACACATAGGATACTTTTTATCCAGATATTCCCACGGGAACGAGAACCACGCAGGCGAAACCGCGAGCGGCCGCTAGTATTGTATAATTGTTGGTGTACACACGCCTGCACATCAGACTACCACTAACTGTAAAATTTTCTCAATAGGCTTAAAAATTTATTTATATGGCATTTTATTGACATTAGTCTGTCAATACTCATGTGGTACCTACTTGTGTTTGGTTAGATTAAATAAGATTGGATCTATTGAAAATAGGCTCAGTAATTCCTGAGGAATTCCTGGGAAAAGGTGTATATTTGTGTGAAGTATCTTTATGACATTAGTGTATAAAAACAAGTAATACCATACCGGTGTATCTAATGGGGCCCTGACTTCGTCAGGGAAGTGGGCATGTCGTGGTAGCCAGCAAGACAATGACATTACACCAGCCAGCCGTTCAGGATAGGTGAGGGCAGCATGAAGAGCCAAAGCTCCTCCTTGAGAGAAGCCGCCAAGCAAAATACGAGCAGCTGGAATTCCCGCCTAGAAACGTATAAAGTATATAGGTATATAGGTCTATATATAATCTGCTTTACCACAAAACAATGACTAAAGTTAGACAATGCTTAAAACAGATGCTGTCACTTTTTAGCTTATATTTTAGACAGTGACACAATATTTTAAACACTTAATTAGCCATTAACTTAAAACACTGTTTTGTAGTACAAGGAAATAAGTTTGACTAACTTATTTGAACTTAGGCAACCAACCAACTAAACAAAGATAAGTAAGCAATAATAGATAGTGTTGATAAATATCAGCAGGTCTGACAGCCACAACAGCATAATGAGCCTGACGCGGTATGTCATGGGGTAAGGGTCCTAAAACCGTTTGTAATTTTTTTTAACACTTTTAAAATGTAGTTTTTTAATTTTTGTGTTAAAAAAATTATAGTGACACTATCGGTTGGTGCCACAGATTAAATTTTAGGTGAAAGAAATCAATAATATTTCATCCAATCTTGCTTGAATTATCTTTAGATTGTTTTTCACTTTACTTGGATAGGTCATCCAGCGCCATTAAAAAAAGTCACCTGTATTATGGGTAAGCTAATAATAAGTTTAAGCCTTTATACTTTCTTGTAGACTTCATTGGAATTAAAAGCTGCCTAATAACACAGATACATAATAATCTGTAGTTGTTAAAATAAATATAACAGAAAGTTTATAAAATACAGTGAAAAAATTAAACGCCCACCCAACCCAGCCAGGAATCGAACCTGGGTCTTCCGCAATCCGGGCGGCTGCACTGACTGAATTTAGCTTCAGTGCAGCAATTAGCACTTGAAAATAAAAAAGTAAAATTTATACTTAAGAAAAAGTTAAATTATTTTAATTACTTTAACTTCGTCAGTAATTAATCCATGCACAACATTTGTAGCTCTCAAAATTCCCTCTTCATCCTCAGGAGCTGTAGCATCAAGAGTTCTCAAATCAAACCAAGAGGGCATTCTGAAGCCTGCATTCATGGTAACGGGCATAGTAGAAGCTGTTGGGCAAATAACTTTCACATGAGGCCCCCTAATAGCTGCAATTGTGCTAGCCCAACCATGCCTGCAATCAAAAAGTTAATTATGCAGCGAATATTTATTATGCAACTATGATTGTTTTAGTAAACAACAATAATAAAGTTTATGTTTTCTACAAACAAATATATTCTATTCTATTCTCTATAATTTTGGTTTTATAGATTATTTATATGCTAAGTACCAAATTATATTTATAATAAATTGTAATTATGCCTTCAATAAATCATAAATAATATAATTTAATTTCAAATTTAATGTAAGCTACTAACCCAGTATCACCTAAACCGTGTAAGAATATCAGCTGAAAAGGAAATCCTTCATTAAATTTATATTTCTGTAAATGGTCCATAAAAATTAACTAACACATTAAATTGTTTAAAATTACTAGATACCAACTTCTAATCATTACTTTTACTTACCGATGCTGTATGTTTTGCTGTAGCAGCAATAATTACAGGATTCGCTTCCATTATTTAAAATATTACTGAAAATCAATATGACTGCAACAAAAACACCAAGTTAAGATTTCTTTTTACCCTAAAATATCCATAACACTAATAAAACAACTGCACTGTAGATGATTCGATGATCTTATTCTATTTGGTCTAGTGTTTAGAAGTGATGTGATAATGTATTTATTAATCAATCACATACACACAAGAAAATCACTACCGCAACCAAGCAAGCATACGTAGTGATCTGATCTGTGATCATAAAATACAATTTTCTTTGGTAGTGATACTAGTGATTGATTACTTGCTCAGTGATCCACCACAGCAAAGCACAGACAGATACAAAATACGAAAATAAACGTCACATTCACACTGAAGCTGTAGTTTTATTGGAGAGTGGATGCCGGCTGGCCTGTTACTGAAACAGGCAATTATTATTATATAGCTATCTCACTCTTCTGGTGACACCTCTCTTTCTATAGAGTAACCTTTACTAATTCATAAAAACCAGGACTTTAAAGTGAAGTAAAGATGAAAGAGAAAGAAAGTAAACGAATCTAGAAAACCATTTCAAATCATTTATTATAGAAACATAAGTATAATTAAATATAATACAATGAGCTAGAGAAAAATAAAAAAGAGTAAATTTTTACCCTAAAGGCTTACGCAGACCGGGACGGACGGCGCATGTCAAAGTATTTTGCCACCAGTCACCGCACAATAGCCGCTTAGATACCGTGATATTCCAGAGCTTTGACACGGCCGGCATCGGCATGCCGCGTGAAAGCGTCACGTCTATGGCCGCTTTCACATTAGGGCGTCAGCAGCGCGACAGCCGCGCGGCAGCAGCGGATGCCTTTACATTATAAAAACAGCGGCGCTGCCGCCCACGCGACAGCAGCGCGCTGCTGCCCCGTGGGCTGCGGCTTTGATTAGTGCGGCGCGTTCCACGCACTTCATTTTGAGAATGGATTCTAACGGGGAAACATTCGTTGCTGTTCTTACTTTTGCTATTACTCCTTCGACGCCATCGACGTCGCGTACATAAACGAAAAAGACAGTACTGGGTTGAAACTTTGTTTATCGTCATGTGAATAGTGATTATAATTACAGTGTTCAAAGTGTTAAAGAACAATGAAAAATTATTTTTTAATTACGTTCGAATGTCAAAAAAGTCTCTTTTCGAAACCAGGAATAAACAATTTGCATAATTCTTGCCAGCTTTTCTTTTTTAAGATCCTGTTGTTGTAATCGTCGCTCTTTGAGTCCCACAATACAGGACGCAATTAGATTTCAATAATAAATCTTTCGATGTCGAACTCGCTCATTTTGCTGTCTGTCGACAAACACGTGCGCTTGCAACACTAGCTCGATGCCTAACTGAATGCAGTGAGCGCACGTGACTGCCGCGCGCCACTTACGCGCCGCTGCCGCGCTGTCGTTTAGAGTATGAAATTATCAGCAGCGCGACTGTCGCGCGTATGTCGCGCGGCAGTCGCGCTGCTAAAGTCGCCTAAATGTGAAAGCGCTCTATGCCTCGGCAGCTTCTGCTTAGTAGTGTTGTGTAGTACGCGTACTAAGTACTAATAGGTAACGATACTCGGCACTGTACGAAAAGAAACGTTACCGAACGCAAGCTCTTAATCGGACAGTCGGACTATTAGTACACCGTCTCCCGCTAGTCGCTACACTCGACTCGAGTACTTAATGTTGCTTGTCCGAATTACTCCGAATGTCCGAGAGCGAAGGAACAAACGTACTGTATGTATGTACGAGAAAGCGAGATATTTGTTGCAATCGCTATCGAATACACACACATTATGCGAGATAGCAAATCAATCGGTTACGCCGACCGTGCGTTTTATTAATAGAAAATCTTGCTCAGCTGTATTTAGCACTAAGATTACTGAAATTGTCCAAAAACCAGCTAGTGTGTAGTGTGAGCTTTGAATAATAATTATTATTAATCTAAGAGTGTGAGCGAGTGATCGCGCTTTGTTAAAGCGCCCTGACGTAATTGAGTATTTGAGTCTGTGCGTAATAACGTCTAATATTTATTGAATAGCTTTACCCAGTTCAAACATACACTTAAATAATTTTAAAATGATTTGAAAAAAGTTGCTACTTTTGGCAATAAAAAGTTTTAAAGCTATTTAGTTGGCTGATAAGATAACAGTGCCAAAATAGATTAAAACAGCAGTGAGTCTATAGAGGATAGCGCACTGACCTCTGTCATATTATACATTACAGTATACTTATAATAGAGGTCAGCGATATAGATAGGTAACGACTTTATTTCCGTGTACTGTTAGGTACTATTAGTACTAATAAGGTGTACTAGTACCTTACTCGGACTGTACTAGTACAGTACTAAACCGAAAAGTGTCCGATTAAGCACAAGCCTACTGCTTAGGGATGTTCATGTTAAAAATATCGATATTTTCGATATATCATAAGTAATTTGTTTGTATGTGACTAGTCTATAATAATAAATATAAGATAGGGATCAGGTTGATAAAAATAAAAACAGATAGGCTGAAGAAACAAATCAACTTAATTAATTTATAAATCCCAGTTATTTTTGTCTAGACATTGCAAAAACAAAATTTTATTTAATCATTTGGCTTGCAACCTGCTTCTCTTCTGAGTTAAAACCTGCGCGGCTGTAGAGAAAAGTCGTTCTGGTGGAACAGAGCTTGCTGCCATAGTCAAATATTTGAATACTACTTTGTTTAACCTTAGAAACTTCTACCGAATACAGATTATAAAATGTTTACTACTAGTGCTGCCCTCACAGAGGAGACGTTAATTGGCTTAGAGCAGGTTGGCTGGAAGTTGTTTTTCGTGTCATTGCGTTTCGGTGTTGCCAAAGGTTATTGTGAAGGCTAGTTTTTCAATAATGCGGGGTTTTGCGTTTTATTTTTACTCTAGTAGCCAATCATAAAAACAGGAATGAGAAGTAATTTTAATTACTCACGATACTTGATATATGGAATGAAATATATCAATACTAGCGTTCGGTAAGCTACGAAATATCTTCTCGTCCGATATACCGCAGTGTCTCAAGACGAAAGTCTTTGACCAGTGTGTGTTGCCAGTGATGACATACGGGACTGAGACGTGGTCGCTCACTATGGGCCTCATAAAAAGGCTCAAGGTCACTCAAAGAGCAATGGAAAGGGATATGCTCGGTGTTTCTCTGCGTGATCGAATCAGAAATGAGGAGATCCGCAGAAGAACAAAGGTAACCGACATAGCCCGAATAATTGCTAAGCTCAAGTGGCAGTGGGCAGGGAACATTACTCGCAGGACTGATGGCCGCTGGGGCGGGATAGTCCTGGAGTGGCGACCGCGTACCGGAAAGCGCAGTGTGGGGAGGCCTTCAACAAGGCGGACCGACGATCTGATGAAGGTCGCGGGAAGCCGCTGGATGCGAGCAGCACAAAACCGGTGGTTGTGGAGATCCTTGGGGGAGGCCTTTGTCCAGCAGTGGACGTCTTTTGGCTGAGATGATGATGATGATGATGATGATAATATCGATATTTTATGAAAAATCGATTTATGCAATCCTACTTCTGATGCCCGATCCGATACACATTTCAGTCATCAGTTGCGTTTGATAGAGTGTTGTTGTGTCTAAGTTTTAAAAGATTAGATAATAGTAGAGAATTGGTGTTAATATCGATTATTGCAGACGAAAAAAATGCACAGGCTAATATTAGGGTAAGATGATTTTGGGTTGATAATCTATGGAAAAACTTATAATAATTACTTTTATCACTTTTATGTCATATTTGTATTTTTTTTCTTTTCTTGAAAGTAAAAACTTGCTATAATTATAGCGCCTCCTCTCTTCTAAACCCTATTGCGTGCCCGCCAGGGTCCATGATGATCTCCTATTTATGTTTACCATCTATCGTTTACATTGTGGAATGCAATAAATAATTGTATTGAATTGAATTGAAAATTTCATGACTATCATAGAATTGACCTCAGAATAATAACTAAAGCTATAAAAACCGGACTAAAATAGCAACACAGATACATCAGTTCGTACTATTTTAACTAATGAACCTTGGTGATGTATTGGAAAGAGATCGATTGTCCCTTTTCTTTCGTTATTTCGAAGGTGTCACCAGATTTGTGACGTCATATTTGAGGTAATGTGGTGACTTTATCGACTTTATTATCGATCTAAATAATTGAAAACAACAACATAGTATTTCTTTTGTCACTATATTTATTAAAGATATATGTTAATTTGACAATAAATACACAATAATACAACCCAAACCATCAGTTGCACTATCAAACAGCAAACTCATTGAAAAGAAACAATTTTAATGAATTTAAATAATGAAAGAAACAATACTCGCATAATACTAGTGTTTACATTTAACTTAAGATTTTAAAAAATATTAATTAAATTAAACCTTAATAAAATCTTAGTGATATTTACTTAAAGATGGGCTAGGGACAGTATGTAGATAGAAAAGGTTTAAATCATCATTAAAAAAACAATCATCATCATCATCATCATCTCAGCCAAAAGACGTCCACTGCTGGACAAAGGCCTCCCCCAAGGATCTCCACAACGACCGGTTTTGTGCTGCTCGCATCCAGCGGCTTCCCGCGACCTTCACCAGATCGTCGGTCCACCTTGTTGGAGGCCTGCCCACACTGCGCTTTCCGGTACGCGGTCGCCACTCCAGGACTATCCCGCCCCAGCGGCCATCAGTCCTGCGAGCAATGTGACCTGCCCACTGCCACTTAAGTTTTGCAACTCTTCGGGCTATGTCGGTTACCTTTGTTCTTCTGCGGATCTCCTCATTTCTGATTCGATCACGCAGAGAAACCCCGAGCATAGCCCTCTCCATTGCTCTTTGAGTGACCTTGAGCTTTTTTATGAGGCCCATAGTGAGCGACCATGTCTCAGTCCCGTATGTCATCACTGGCAACACACACTGGTCAAAGACTTTCGTCTTGAGACACTGCGGTATATTGGACGTAAAGATATTTCGTAGCTTACCGAACGCTGCCCAGCCTAATTGGATTCGACGATTGACCTCTTTGCTGAAGTTGGACCTACCTAGCTGGACCGTTTGTCCCAGGTAAACATAATCGTCCACAACTTCAAGGGCAGAGTCCCCAACTTTCAGAGGAGTGGGTACTACACGTGAGTTCGACATAACTTTCGTCTTCTCCATGTTCATTTTAAGACCCACTTGTTGAGAGACTCTGTTGAGGTCACCGAGCATTGTGCCGAGGTCTTCCAGGGTCTCAGCCATGACCACTATATCGTCAGCAAATCGAAGGTGAGTGATGTATACGCCGTTGACGTTGATGCCGAGTCCTTTCCAGTCCAGAAGCTTGAAAACATCTTCCAGTGCAGCAGTGAACAGTTTCGGAGATATCACATCTCCCTGTCTCACTCCTCGCTGCAACTGGATAGGTTTCGAGCTCTGGTCCTGAAGACGGACTGACATAGTGGCGCTTTCATACAAACACTTCAACACTTCGATGTACCGATAGTCAATTTGGCACCGCTGGAGAGATTGTAGCACGGCCCATGTTTCAATCGAATCGAAGGCTTTTTCATAGTCCACAAACGCTAAGCAAAGAGGCTGGTTATACTCCTCGGTCTTCTGTATAACCTGCCGCAGCGTATGTATGTGGTCTATGGTGCTGAAGCCTTTTCGGAAACCGGCTTGTTCGATAGGCTGGAAGTCATCAAACCTACGTGCGAGACGATTCGTTATGACTCTCGAAAACAGCTTGTAGACGTGGCTCAGAAGTGAGATGGGCCTGTAGTTCTTCAGCAGGGTTTTGTCGCCCTTTTTGAAGAACAGTACCACCATACCTTCGTGCCACGTCTCTGGCGTTCTGCCCCCTAGTACGACGGAATTAAATAGCTTCTGAAGAGCTACGAGTACCGGTATTCCGCCTGCTTTCAGAAGCTCGGCCGTAATTCCGTCAGCACCTGGTGCCCTGCCGTTTTTGAGCTGCTTGAGAGCCATTCTAATCTCGTACAGGCTGATGTCCGGGATGTCTTCGGTATAGTGCCGGGTTAACTTAGCTCTAGGGTCTTTAGCTAAGCTTTGTACAGGTGGCCGCGTGGATGTGTAAAGCTGCCCATAGAACTTCTCGACCTCTCCCATAACATCGGACCTGGTCGTGACAGTTCTGCCGTCATCGGTTTTCAGCGTCGTCAGTTGGCACTGCCCAATACCCAGATCTCTTGCGAACACTTTTGAGCCTTTGTTCCGCTCAATTGCCTCTCTAATACGGTCAGTATTAAATCGGCGCGTGTCGCGAGTCATAGACTTCGAGATATTAAGCCGCCGAAACTGAGACGCATCACCTGAGAAAAGCAGAACCATTGCGCGCCGCTCTTCCATTAGTTTTAGGGTATGGTCTGAGAACTTTTTGGTTTCTTTTGTACGGTGGGTTTTAAAAAACTTGGACCCAACTGTTTGGACAGTTTCCACAAACCTGTTGCTGTATTCGTCCATATTTTCGCAATCGTTTAGGCACTCGAAGCGATTTTGCAATTCGAGTTGAAAGCTTTCGGGGTTTTGGATTTGGATGGGTGCAGGACGAAGCGTAGACCTTATCAATCGACGTCTTTCCAGCTTTACGTTGATATTCAATGTGCCTCTTACCAACCGGTGATCGCTGCCAGTTTTAAACGCATTGATCACAGTGACATCATTGAATATTTGCTTCCTCGTCGACATAATAAAGTCAATCTCGTTTTTTGTTGCACCATCGGGACTCATCCAGGTCCACTTGCGGTGTTCAGCCTTCCTGAAAAGGAATTCATCATAAAGAGTCCCTCCCTTTCCAGAAAGTCCGCCAGCAGTTGGCCCCGTGAGTTCCGATTACTAACCCCAAATCGTCCCACTCTCATCTCATCGCCGCTTCGTTTGCCCAGTTTTGCGTTGAAATCTCCCATGACAACGGTGTAATGAGTTTTGGAGGCTTGTATGGCTCTAGAGATGTCCTCATACGTAGCCTCCACCTCATCGTCAGGGTGTGTCGTAATAGGAGCATAAACCTGTATGACCTTCAACGAATACCGTTTGGTTATTCTGAGTATAAGGTACGCTACCCTAGGCGACACACTCCCGGTCTCGACAACGTTGTTCACGAGGGACTTGTGGACGATGAACCCGACACCTCCTTGGGACAGTTGTTCGCCCTCCCGGAAATAGAGTAAGTTACCAGACTTGAGGATTATCGAGTGCTCCCCCTCTCTTCGGACTTCAGATAATCCAACTATGTCCCACCGTATCTTGCTCAATTCTTCCTCTAATTCCAAAATCTTTTCGTCAGTCCGCAATGTGCGCGTGTTATATGTTGCCAGGGCCAGAGTTCGTCGTTAGCGGTAGCCAGATCTCTGCCGGAGATTCTTAGCACCCCCTGCCCCGTCGCTGCCTTGGCCGCTACCGTAGCTAGGGCGAGCGGGGCCGCCGGGAACTAGGGGCCGGTGTTTCATAGTGTGCATTCATGAGGGGATTTGCCATAATCGCCACGCTTGGCAGGCGGGTTGGCAATCGCAGTAGCTGAGAGTTAACCTCAGAGAGACGCTGCTGCCCATTCTCTGGAATGGTCCCTTAGTCGGCTTTTACGACACCCACGGGAAGAATTGGGGTGGTGCAATTCTTTATCCCCGGCACCACACAGGGAAAAAAACAATACGATATCAATTTTAGCAATTACACAGAATTTGTTGAACTTTATATACATTTATGTGTTTTATTGACTTTTCCTTTAAATTTTAACCTACATGATGAACTCCTAAAAGTACGTGCCGTTTGGTTTTGGCGGTGCTTGTCCTATTGCAAATATCGTGTTTAAAGACTCCTCATTTCATTTTTAAACTACATGACGAAATCCTAAAAGTACGTATACCTACCGTTTGGATGTGGCGTTGCTTGTTCTATTGTAAAGATCCGATAACTCGACGGGCGGGCGCAGTGACTATTTCTAGTTAGGTTAATTCATAATACAAGCTTTTCTAAAATAATCAACCTAAATCTGGTTGCTCAGATCAGACCCAGATGATGCCCATGGAGAAAATAGCCATTATGTAACGCTACCATGTAACGCTAAGATGACATGGCCTAATTTTGGGATCATAATAAAAAGTGTATTTTCTCCCGCATATATTTTTAAATGAGGGAACTTACTCCTTAAATTATTAAAATTATGGTCACCCTTTACAGTCGTCCATTGTAATAAAATCTTTAATGTTCTCTAAAGCTATTGAAGTACTGGTGTTAATTGGTAAATGAGGCATTTGGCATGACTAAATAACATAGAACCTTTATTTTATTTATATTTTCATGCAAGATTCACGATGATTTTAGAAGTTTAGTTTGTGGGCCCTCAGTTCATCCATTGTGAAATAAATAATTGCTTATATCTTCGTCCCAATTATCTTTTTTAGTTGTTTTATGTATTTGTAGCTGTCACATAAGTTGTTACATTGGTTTGGAATGGTCATCTTTTCGGTACATTCATGTGATTACGCAGAAAAGACTATTTTTGACATTTTAACCTCAAAAACCATGTAGACTGAGGGCCCACCGAAATTGATCCATCCTTCTTCCAGGAATCCGGTACAATGAATTTAAAGGCTAAAATAAGGTTTCATATCTCCCCGTCACAATGGCTCCAGGTAGGCAAATCAGCATTCTTTGAGGTGGGCCCTCAGTTCACATGTTCACAGAAAATCAACAAAAGATTAGGCTATATAGGCTAGATGACTTTGCCTTTTCCTTACGTGAGTGAGAGTGAGAGAGCATTCTGCATTTTGTATTTTGTGATTTGTGACAAGCATGCATGACGCACTTTATTTACTATAGAGAGGACATTGAAATAGTGGCTAATAATATACTTACACGGACTATTTAATTATTAGTGCTTTAGGCAATCTTAATACGGCCCGTTTAATGCATAAGAAGTTAGGGAAAGTGGTACGTATGTAAAATGTCATCGAGTGCCGTCAGCACGATATTCCAAACAAAAAAGACAAATACCTAATGTTAAAAACAACTATTTACAAATCACTGAATTTACTTTCAAATTGCCCTCGCTGTAATGATGTTTTGTTTGTTGTATTAAATTTTATGTTTGATTTGACATTGTAAACACCATAAATATTTATATTTTTATGTTTCAAATGTTTATTTCACTGTACATTTACAGATTGCTGTAAAATGGCTAAAGAAGATTTGCTACTGGGTGTAAAGATGGAAAAATTAGAAATAGAGCCTACTAAAACAACAAAATTTGTCAAGGAAGAAAATCCCTTTAAACATACTTCAAAACAAAAAGTAATACTGTCTTCAAGAAACAGTTATTCACAATTTAAATGTTCATGTAACTCGTTGAAAAGTAATAGAAATGCTATTTGTAAGAAAAAATCTAATAAAGTCATTAAAGAGCCTGTGCTAAAGATACTGCTGAGTTGTAAAAGTAACAACAGTTTAAAAAAAGCTCCCCTTTCTTCTGACCATATTAAAAGTGAAAATGTTAATACAGATTTGTTCAATTTGTGTGCTCTTGTTGATAACTGTAATCAATTAAAAATATCTTCTGATATCAAAAAACAAAATACAGTAGATAATGAAATTACTAGTCGATACAAATGGTGGAAAAATGATACAACACATATCAAACAGAATAGAAAATCTGCTGTGGAGACAAGCCAAGCTGGTTCCTGTTCACAACAAGCTTTGAATCCACCATGTGATGTCACAATTGATGAACTAGCCAGCTACTTCGAGACACTGGTTCACATACCTAAAAAAATGTCATCAATGGCTGAAATGATGTACATCTAGATTCACCTATTGTTTTAACTAAGGCTGATCCAGTACGAAAGTAGAACAATTTATGGAAAATATGAATCATTGATGATCAAACTCTGCACTCTGCAGTTAGCTGAATAAACTGTCACTTTACAAATTTTTACCTGTGCTTTTCATTGTAGGTGACACTTGTAATAATTAGTAAATGTTAAAAAAATTGTTAATGTTAGTGAAGTGAATCAGCTACTGGATTTGCCTATGGTAAACAGTATATTGAGGTCCAAATATAATTTTTTTATTCAAGTTGTTTTCCTATAAAAATTATAATAATGTCATCAGTTAGTGTTTATAAATGTTTAAGAGATAAGATTTAATATGTTCGCTCATAAAATAGTATTTTCGGTAATGCTACATTTACTGATTGTAATTAAAATGAAACTTTTATATTTATAGAATAATAATAGTATCTATCAATCTGTTTTATAATTATGTGATGATGATATGGTAATAATTTACAACATCACTATTAAAAAATTGTTTGATAATTATTCATTTCATTTCTCATCCTCCCTTTCTAGTATAACGTCAGATAATATTGTAATCATCTGTACAGCACAGGTACTGGGTGCGTACTGCCTAGTGCGCATTTTATATGTCATAGATTGTTGATCATTGATACATAAACAAAACTCGTTCTAGGCACTCTGGTTGACCAAAAACATAAGCCTGGCTCCAATACTGGTAATACAACAGATAGCTAGATTCCCAGATAAGTATTAATATCACTTTCTAGAAGTGGCTTATTGAGCACAATTTTGTTTTGTAAGGCTTCTTCAAGTCCACCTAGCTATCTCTCTCCAGGCTATACAAATGGCCAATATTGGATTCCATGTGATAATTTACAGCAGCTGTCGTCTGGCAGCTCGCTAAAGTGAGTCTCGTCAAACCATGCCCGTGACCCCAGCGGCAGAGTTCTCGGTTTGTCTACTTTCTTTTGGAGTCAACAAAATCTTCCCTAGATTTCATGAATGTAGCCTTTCTTCTTACACCTCAACTAGAACTTGACGAAAAGTAGGTAGGTATTTGATTACTCGGTAACTATAGAAGGTAGAATCCTGGAATTTTCATTGATGGATTCATAATTGAATCAACAAAATCTTAGCACAAAAACTATATCAGTAGCGTGTCTCGTTCCTGCTCGTTTTAGGTCAAATAATTTTGACGAGCGTGACCCCAGCGGGATACCCTTTAACATGGGATATCTCGATAACTATTGGTCAACAAATTTTGATATTTGCTTACAAATTTACATAATATCAACTAAATCATGGCAAAATTTGAAGCCGATCTGAAGGGGTTATCCCGCTGGGGTCACGGACATCGTCAAACCGTATCATACACATTCAAAATACGTCTAGCACACTAGCAGCACATACCAAATATCTATAGATCTGTGTCTAGCTTTTAGACACAGATCTATAGATATTTGGTATGGCTAGACTCTAGCACGAATTAGCAGCTCCAACCCACGTAGTATGGCGAAGCACCACCGCAGCACCGCACTGTGCTCAAAAAATATGCACATCAGCATCATCTCCTTTTAGGTCAACGGACTGAACGTACGCACAATAATGTTATGTACATGTACGTACGTAAAAGGACGGACCAAGCTTAGATAAACTGTGATACCGCCCGGCGTAATTGTTAAATACGGCAAAAAATACTACGCCGAAGTCGGCGTAGGTACCTGAGTCAGTCGCCTGGGTGCCTAATGTGAGTTTTGTTTACTATCCGTATTCATTCGATTACGTTTACGATAACGAAAATTAGTATGGCGTTGAAGCAGCGCCTCCTAGCGCCTTACGAGAAGAGTTAACATTTTGTCATACAAATTCTCGTTTTCGTTAACGTGATCGAATTGCGATTGCGAATGAAACTCGCACTAGGCACCCTGCACAGAGTACTTTGGTCGCCTGCTGTCAGTAGCGTTGCAAACTGTGTGAGAGGTGCGCGTAGGTACCGAATGTTTTGTTAAATTTTGGTAGGTAGGTAGTTAAACTATAAAAATAATACTACAAGAAATAAGGACACCGTTCTTACACACGCATGACGTACCGCCCGCCGAGTAAAACATACTACACCGAAGTCGGCATCACAAACTAGGTAGAGATACTAACGGCATACCTGAGTCAGTCGCCACAGTATTACCACAGATTGTGGTATTACTATGTCGCGTTGCAAACTGTGTTAGGTGTGCGTAGCGAATGTTTTGTGAAATTTTGGTCCTATACCGAAGTAAAATGCCAGCTTGCGTAGTTAAGCTGTGTAAAAATAATACTACAAGAAATAAGAAGGACACCGTTCTTACACACACTACAAAATTGAGTTGCCGCATTCACGGAGCTGTTTTTAGGTAGCGCGGTATCTTGTCGAGCGCGCGAAACCAATCATTTATCTAAGCCAATAAGCTTAAACCTATATATTAATTTACTTTGGTGGTTCTTAACATACATTTAAATACCTTTCGCTATCAGTTCCTAAGTGTGTGCAGTAGTGTTGAGAGTATATTTGATATCTGCAATGCCTCAGGTCAGGGCTCGTTATAAGCCCTCTTCTTTTTTCCACATAGCTACCTACCTACTTCTTCCTGTACCATCTATAAATGTCATGTTTCGCTGGCTAACCTGCTCATGTAGCTGTAGATATAGTACCTACAGCTCTATGCTACAGCTTCATGAACTTGCTAACCTTAGATGAATGATTGGTCTCGCTGCGGTCGAGCGCAATGAGACCAATCATTCATCTAAGTTGCTAACCTAACCGAAAATCGGCTGTTTGTATTCTACGCTTCGATCAATAATGTATTTTACAGTATAGTTACCTTTTTTATTTTCTAGTCTTTGATCTTGCTTTTGTCAATCGGAACACACTGTCACAAACTTTTTCAGATTATTGCAGAATGTGAATGCAATAACATTGGTTTACATAAAAATGTTACCCAACAGTGATTCATAAAACATTTTAAGTATTTTACATTGAAAAAATACTGATGAGCTCGTAGACGGCGTTCCTACTATACTGTCCTATATAATATAGTATTTTGTGTAAATAATGATCTAAACAATGCAGATTTATGCCAATCGTTTTTACTGGTATGAAATATTCTTGGATGCCTATACATATTCCAGTAATTACCTCATTTTGGCGCTTTCAATTGTTATAGCAGCTGTATTGTGTCTGTGGATGTACGAGAAACCTCGCGTCTATAAAGTAAGTAACCTAAGTAAGTATGTAATGTAGGTACCTACCTAATTTGAGAATACATGTGGCTAGTGCGAGTTCAATTCACTATTCGATCACGTTAACGATAACCTGTATACCCATATTATAGCATCGAAGCAGAAACTCGCCCTGCCGGACCCATGGCACAACTACTAAGCTCAACTGGTTGTGCCGTGGGCACTTTTGATTCTCTTCTACACAACTGATTGGATTATTGGAAAAAAAAACCTATGGCCCAACTGACGAAAACTGAAATCCTTGGTTGTGCCGTGGGTGCTTTTGAGACAACTGATTTGATCCGTCGGGCGAAAAACTGTACCTATTAGTTGATTACTTAACTGCTTTGTGTAGGTATGTATGTATTTTTTATTATTAAGACCGTTTACGCCGCACACTAGCGCCACTAATGAAAAAAAAACATATCTAGTAATTAGAGATAGAAAATCAAATTATGCTCAACAAACTATTTGAATGAAGTAATTTAGCATTTTTACGTCACCTAATGAACACCTCACATGTTATGGTTTAGTTAAATAAGACGTTACGGCCACTTTTAACTATAACGCCATATTTAACTAAACCATAACATCATGTCAGGTGTTCATTAGGTGACGTAAAAATGCTAAATTACTTTATTCAGATAGTTTGTTGAGCATAATTTGATTTTCTATCTCTAATTACTAGATGTTTTTTTTTTTCATTGGCGGCGCTAGTGTGCTACGTAAACGCTCTTAAGTATTTGTATTTTTAGTTGCACTAGATTAAATATTTCCAACATAAAGTACCAGGCTACCATAACTACGCTGCAGGAGATTGCTTATTAATGAAAATCTTATTTCATTTTTTATCAACAAAAAGCCCATCCACGAGCTGGAAAGTTTCTAACGCAAAACAACGTAATAGATCACTCTGTATAAGTAATTATGGTCTGTTTTGGAACCTCCTGTACAAATTGTCATGCCCTACTTAAGGGATAATTTACCGAAAATCCTGAAACACTTCATAGTTTCTAACCAGGCCTAATACCAAAATTTAAGGAATGACAGATTTAAAAAAATATTGTCACAACCATTTTTATCTGTTGTTACAGTTACTTTTCAAAAAAAGCAAACAGTCTAACATTCCAAGTCCTGTGCAGAGCGAACAAAAGCTTGAAAATAAATTTAGCTGGTTTTTAATGGACCACACAATATCAAACAATTTCACACAAAAGCTTTTGGTCGTATCCAAAGATGAAGAGCAGACGGAAAAAGCATCTGTAACATATTTGCAGTAAAAGCCAATTGGCTATTGTAGTACTAATACATATCCAAATGTATTAGTACTACAATCGCAAGTGATAGATAACAAATAATAAAACAATTTTCTGTGATTTGTTTTTTATTTATGCTGTATAAATTTAATTTTCAAGTTGGCGCAATCAAAACACTTCATTGCATGTAAATAAATCTAATTGAAAATATGCCAAAACGTAGTGGCAGGTACTTATTTATTATGTTACCATGGTTAACGACGAATAGGACGAATTCAAAATATTTTTACAAAACAATGATTTTAAAAAGGAAGTACCTACTATTTAGTGGTAATCTTTAAAGTAGATAATTAAAAACTGTCGTACTGGACATATTCCGCCGTATTTTTAATGAGCCAATAGTGTCTATCAGCTCAATACACTAATTACCAACAAGAGTTAACATCACAAAATGTAGATACGATAAGTGTGAGCGTTTTTTAAGAGAAAGTCTCTATTTTAATTTATCTTGGAATACATCTAATTATCTTATGTTTAGTATTTAAAAGCCAACAACGTTTATCAACTAACAAACTGACAGTTTGTATATAAAGGTTATTCCAAAGTTAAGTAGGTACCCTAGTCGTTTTCAAATTAATTATCTCAGAAATATAAAATTAGGGCATTAAGAGTATTACTTTATAATATTGCATGTCCTAAAAAGCCCTAACTTGCAGTAATTTTCATTTTTCTCCTTTTCAAGAACAGATGGCGTAATGGCATTTAATAGTCATAAAATTTATTAGTTTCAATTTGTCATATTATTATAAGGCATGATAGGCGATTAAATACCGCTTTTTAGTTCTACTAATACCCACACATTTACAATGAGTTAAGAAATAAACTACAAACATATTTAAGAACGCTCTAACAGAAAAGTGTTGTAAGTATTATTCTTTAAAGCTTAAAAATGTCGTGCCTTATTTTGCATTGATTACATTTATTATTTTCGCACGTTACAACGTACAATAACTTGCCAGTCGATTGAGCCCTTTTAAAATCCAATATAGCCTGCCAGACAGTTCCCAAACAAAATAATATTGACCACTTCAAATTGAAAACTTACAGTTATTATAATAATATTCTAACAAGAAAAATCACTCTTATATACTTACATCTAACTATTAACTAAATATTATGTAACTATAAGTCATTGTAACAATTAAATCATTTACTTTTAAAACGGGAAGAACCATGTCGTGTACATTGTTTTGAATAGTAAATAATATAATTATGGTACGGTCAGCAACGTAAGCAGTTGTACACTTTAGTAGGTACTATGTCATAATAGCTGACATACATTAATGTCTGTTACATGATTTTGTTGCTTTGACAAAGCGATAGTGCTTAGCTACTTTCGACGCTCACTGTCCATACCGTCTGGCAACGCTAATTTAAAACCATAGAGGTTTCAGAAAATCACGTTTTGGTTTATTTAGCAAAGTAATATTTAAACACATCTAGCTGTTGTAATTAGTCAAACAAAACGCAGACACAGGGAAGCTATTAACACAAAAAAAATCCTTGAATCTAATTAACTTCCTAAGAAATAAAACTGTTTTTCATACTGAACTATAATATTTATGTTCATGCAGTAAATGTTACAATTATCATAAACTGTACAAATCATCAAACTGATAAAAAATTAAATGAATTGTTGATAATTATGCTGCAATTAACATACCTCAATAAGTAACTTACTGTCACGGACATCAATTTATTGCACTTGATGTGTCCATGTAACTGAATTACTATACAAATACAATCAGAAACAATTATTACTTTTTGGTTTGTTCAATCTATTTCCATCATAGCAAATAAATTTATTGTCTTTTATGAATAGTCAATAGTACAAATAATAGCGCAGCGATTTTTCAAAGCACACATGTAAATATTAAAATCAAAATAAATATATTTAAACGCCGATTTAGATAGCTTGCTCTACTTATAAGTCCTAGTAAACATGATTCCATCTCATTATACACTCGGCGTCAAAAAAATCGCACCTCTTAGAAAATCACTTTCAAATGTCATTTACTCTTGATATGCACATGCAGTCGCATTAATTATGATTTTATTTACAAGGTTACTTAATTAACTTAATAAAAAACATTACTTTTCATTATCAAATAAAACCTAATGCAACAAATAAAGTGTCACAAAAATTCGATGCAAATTTTGCTACCCGTGAGAGTTGCTAGTTGCGCTTCCTTTGTGGGTATAAAACGGTCAACACGGGTTCAATGTGGGTCATTCGCTATTCAACCGTTGAAGAGGACACACGCACAGATTTTGATGGATACCACAGCTGATAAAGCCGCTCAAGTGGTTGCACTACTGCAATCAGGGGTGCGGCAGTGTGATGTCGCCCGGCAACTGAACCTGAGCCGTTATTCCGTTCGAAGAGTGTACCAGCGCTTCATAGAGACCGGTGGCTATATCCGCAGACACGGTTCGGGTAGACGTCGCTGCACTTCGGAAAGAGACGACCGGTTCGTTGTGTCGAACTCTTTGAGAAATCGTTTCTCCAACGCTGTTGAGTTGCAACAGCAGCTCCAGGCAGTTCGCAGACGCACCGTAAGCGTATCTACGGTTAGAAGAAGATTGAAGGAGAAGAAGATAGCGGCCCACAGAGCTGCTACGGGTCCAAAATTGACTGCAGCGCATCGGCGAGCCCGCTTGCAGTTTGCTCGTGACCACGTCGATTGGACCCTTGAGCAGTGGAGAGCTGTTCTCTTCTCAGACGAGACGCGAGTGTGTCTTTTCTGCAACGACCGACGGAGAAGAGTATACCGGAGGCAGGGTGAACGTTTCGCCCAAGCCTGCATCCAGGAGACGGTGGAATATGGTGGCGGATCCTGCATGTTCTGGGGCGGTATGTCTGCTGCCGGCAAAACCGACCTTGTCTGCGTCTCCCGGACTGGAGGTGCTCGCGGACAAGGGTCGCTGACTGCTCGCCGCTATGTCACTGAGGTCCTGGAAGTGCATGTGGTCCCCTTTGCCGAATCTTTTGGCGAGGGGTTCACATTAATGCACGACAACGCTCGCGCTCACACTGCAGGCATCGTGAGCGACTTCTTGCAGAGGTCCCAAATCTCTGTGATGCAGTGGCCAGCGCGAAGTCCGGATCTGAATCCAATAGAGCACCTCTGGGACCATCTTAAACGTAAGGTTCGATCTCGGGATCCAGCTCCTTCGACTCTACAGGAGCTCCAAGACGCGGTGATTGAAGAATGGGGGCTTATCCCTCAAGAAGAGCTCCTGAAGTTGGTGAGGTCCATGAGGGACCGTATGGAAGCCGTGATCAGGGCAAGGGGGGGTAACACTAGATTTTAAGTTAATTTTAAGACACTTTTTGTACATTTTTCTTTGTAAATTATCTGTTGTTAATTAGGACTTAATTAAGGATTTTTATTATTTTATTAATTTTAATGTTGTTTGTATAATTATAATTAAACAGAAAGTTAAATTTAATTGTTTTTTGATACTCCTTTTTGTTACCTTTCTAATGATACCCAACACTATCCTCTACATAAGGTTTAAGAATTTTTAAAGATGATTTTTAAAAGGTGCGATTTTTTTGACGCCGAGTGTATGTCATTAGAATCGAAAGTAAGATTACCAAAAAGTTCATAGAAAGTTATTGTGCAATTTGTTTTAGAAACCACTGTATTACATATAAATAGATACAATATTTCATTATATAACATGATTGACTACAACACCCCCATATATTGTCCAGCTAAATCTCCGCTGTAGCGGGGTGTCTTATGAAGAATTATTATACATTTTCATACACAATTCCACAGCTCACATTGCGCACCATTATAAAAATAAATTATAGATGCTCCTAAACTAACATTTCCAATTTATCTTGGCATATGTTCACTGCACACCTGTAACAAAATTATGTTTATTGTACTCTCAGTTTCATCATTTATAATAATATTATTTCAATGGCGAAAACTTTATTATTATGACATGTAACTGTAACTAATTTAGTGCTCCTAACAACATTAAAAAGTTATTACAAATAGAACAATGAACCTAAAACTAAAAACCTTCTAGCACGCGCCGAACCTGTGCTACAGCTCAAAAGATTGTCATAAGTCAATTTGCAGTTTATGTCGTCCCAGCTCCTCTGTGAACCGTGTCGAGAAACTGGAAAATTTTGACCTGCCTGCCCCCCGACCGCCTAACCGATCGCTTTGACTACGCGTATAGTTTATGACGTCATCTTGCCACCTCGCACCGCCTATGAAAGCAATATCAAAAGGTAAAGGCTATAGCTTTCGATATTGCTTTCATAGGCGGCACGAAACGACAAGATGACGTGATAAACCACACACGAAGTCAAAGCGATCGGTAAGGCGGTCGGACCCCTGGGCATGCAATTAAGAAAGCGTTTCTAGCATCTTCCAAGCTAGCAATCTCAAAGTTTGAAGGGGATGCCCTTAAAATTTTACTTATGAGATTTGCTGAACTATGGACAGAAGATAGGAAGCCTTGTAAAGCGACACTGGAAATTTTGCGAATCCAAAAACCACCATAACGGATGGGTAGGGATGCTCGGGCCCAAGATTGCTCGT
The DNA here is from genome assembly GCA_947562085.1 of Eudonia lacustrata. Lineage (NCBI taxonomy): Eukaryota > Metazoa > Arthropoda > Insecta > Lepidoptera > Crambidae > Eudonia > Eudonia lacustrata. The sequence continues at coordinate 12,133,165 of OX387321.1, read as the reverse complement.
TCAACTGCATATTAAGAATCGATTCTAAGCTAATTTTGATTAAGTCTACTTGTGTCAAAAGATCTGGGTGATTCCAAAAGGAGCAGCAACGGAGCACATACGTAAATTTTGGGACAAAAAGACAGAATTTTAAGAAAATTTTTACTTTTTTTATTTTCAAGTGCTAATTATAGTTATATATATTATAATAGGTATTTCATCTGCAAAGATGAACCTGCATAGCCATCGGTTGCAAATACCTTTGGATAGATAGCGCGCTGTGCCGCTATTAGCACTCAAGAAAAAAAAAATCATTATAAAGCAGTGACAAAATTCAGCGCTTACGTTAGCCTTCCCGGTAGCATAGCGGTCAGTGCAGCCGACCGGATTGCGGAAGACCCAGGTTCGATTCCTGGCTGGGTCGAGTAGGCGTTTAATTTTTTCACTGTATTTTATAAGTTTTATAAATATTTAATTTAGCTTCTGTGCAGCAATTAGCACTTGAAAATAAAAAAAGTAAAAATTTACTATAGCGTTGTGTTATCAAATTTGTGGTATTTCATCTGCAAAGATGAATCTGCATAGCCATCGGTTGCAACTACCTTTGGATAGATGGCGCGCTGTGCCGCTATTAGCACTCAAAAAAAAAAGCATTATAAAGCAGTGACAAAATTCAGCGCTTACGTTAGCCTTCCCAGTAGCATAGCGGTCAGTGCAGCCGCCCGGATTGCGGAAGACCCAGGTTCGATTACTGGCTGGGTCGGGTAGGCGTTTAATTTTTTCACTGTATTTTATAAGTTTTATAATTATCATTAGAACGATATAACCATTTTGTTGAGTCAGCGTAACTAAGAAGAAGATAATTGTATATTTCCGGTATATGTTGTTTTATTTCCGTCAGCAGGGTATCCCTATTTACCGAATTGAATGCATTTTTGACATCCATTTTGAGCAACACGTCAGGCTGTCCGTAAGTTAGGAAAGAGCGTAGGGCATGGACGGCTGCCTCACACCCTCCTTTCACACCGAAGCCTAACTGTACGGGTTCAAATTCCGAATTTAATTTTGGTAAAATATGTCGAAAAGCAATTTTGGAGGCCAGACGTCGTAGTGTTGATCCAACAGCAATTGGTCTCAAAGTAAGTAGGTAGGTAGCTAGTTATAAATTAATATATAAATACAAAGAAATAATTTATCGAAGGTTAACCGTTTAAGGTCATGGGAGCATACCGCATCCTTAACTGCAGGTGCATTCCTTAACTAGTTAAGTATCTAATCAATAAATAAATAAATATATGTTGGCTAATGGAAGATGTACGTGTATTTTATTTTTTATTTACCACATGGATAATAAAATAACCAACTGATTTCATTTAATATTTAGACTAGGTAACCCAGTCTAAATTGTATTTCTTATCTTATCTTAGTAGGGCTTGCTGAGATTTCCCTCTCACATTAGCATTTCGACCCATCGAGATCTTTTGTGCAACCCAATCCTTTCACTCTTCTGCTTTGTAAAGATAGATGCCATAAGTTTGTTCTTTGAGAGAAGAGCCTGTATACTCACGGCAGTGGAGCAGGATAGCGAATAGTTAGATGGCGTGTTGGGCGAGCCTGGGAAGGGGTTGATGTGTTGGTGCGGCGGCGGGTGAGTGGCGAGCGGCGACACAGGCGGCGGCGCCGCGCCCACTGCGCCGCCCGTGCTCGGGCTGCCCGTCGTCGACAGCCGCGAGAATGCCGCGAGCGCGTCCGGGAAGTTGGGCGGCGTGGCAGGCGTGTTGCACGGAGTCATCAGTTGCTGGAAACAAAGCTCATCATCAACCTTGAAGGCATTAAAAGGAGCGGCTGCAGTGCAGTAGCCGCGCTGCTTCGAAAATCCATACAAGTAAAACGCGCGGCTGCAGCACTCCGGCGCCCGCCCGCCGGTTAAGTACGCCAGCCGCTCTTCAGTGGCGCGTATTTTACAAAATTAAGTGCTGTCCAGTTGTCCACACATTTCCGGGTCAGGTCCATCTAGGGTTGCCAACTATTTTTCAGGAAATTAAAGTACATCTCTCACCAATTAGTATAAAAAAAAGGATTTGAAGAAAAAATAAAGTATGTTCCAAATTTATTTATTTAAGCGTTGCGTTTCGTTTTACATCACTCGAGTCTGATGCTATAAGGCCACACTATCGCGGTATCGCGAACATTTTGACAAGTCGGGCCAAGCAATAGTCACATTTCAGAACACGGTCAAAAATGTAATGTCGTGAAAACGGCAAATGTTCGCGATACCGCGACAGTGTGGCCGAAGCAGAGTATCATTAGTTCAGAAATTAAGTCAACAGGAATGTTCCGTTCAAACACTCGCATTAGTCGGAAGCATTAGTCGGAAATATAGTATTTTCCATACTTTATTTTTATTAAAAAGAATAAAGTACCTATGGGGATGGAAAATAAAGTAGGATACCTTAATTTAAAGTATAGTTGGCAACCCTAGGTCCATCCGTCACCCGTGTCTACACATATTAGGGAAATCGGTGTCAGTGTAGTATGTTTCGGTGCCTGATACGCATACAACCCGATGTTCTTGTTTACCACAGAACAATCGTCAATGATTGCAATAGTTTTATCAACCTTTCTGTGTCCATGTTGCACTTGCACAAAATGTCGTCCAGTCCACGTAGATAAAAATCGGATTTGTGGATAGCACTGTCAGAGCGTCCGTCCGAGTGTCAGAGTTTGCTCCGGAACACTGACGATCCGGATCCTCCTGACACGGAGATGTATGAACAAGTTCGCATAAATCATATGTTTTTTCTCCGTCCCTGCCGTGTTCCGTCAAGGTCCCAGTACACAATGGCGTATGCTGGCCCACTGCAGGCCATCGCTATTGTGTACAGGGGGTAATGGTATACAGTGGCCGACAATTGTCAATGATGGCGCGCAATCGGAATGTTGTCGGTTTTTTGGGCACACTTCAAAGGAATCGTGGCGTAGCGTGGCCTGTGGTGTTCACACAATGGCTAATGGTTTGTTTAGTTTGTCACCGACTGCTGATCGCGGGATAGTGCACTTTTTTGTTGCGTGCTAGTACTTGAATTTTTGATCGCCCAAAATGTCAATATCGTGGAGCAATGAAGAGAACTTCCAGTTTATTGATTTATAAATTTCAATGTCTTTTTTTATTTTTTAGTTCCGAAACAGGAATTTGCAGTCTGCAATGCGATATGTGAAACATCGTACCTACATTACTATGTTCAGACCCATATTATGTTCAGACGACGAGGCTCTTCTATCGCCTATGTTCATCAGGGATAATGTAGGATTCTAATGCTAAAAGATTTTTTCAAATCGGTCCATTAGTTTTGGAGCTTATTCAATGCAAACAAACAAATAAACAATCAAATCTTTCCTGTTTATAATATTAGTATACGTTCGTCGCACCAGGCAGCAATGAGCCATGCGCCATTGTGTGAAACACCAAGTGAAACGGCGCGGCGGCAGTGCTATGACGCGTTCTGTCAAAGCAAAGCAGGAGCCACACTAAACGGTGGCCGTCCCGCGTCCGTCATCCATCAGTAGTGGACTGTTGTTCTAAAGTTCGAGCTGGCTGGGACAAGGATGCCGTGATGCCAGACAGATCCAGAAACCGCTAGAAACTAGCAGCAGAAACTTCGAGTAGGTACTTACTTTCTTTCTTCATTAAAAGTATTTGGTTTTATTTCTATCGAGCGATTCAAGTATAATGCTTATCGGCGTGGATTCTACCCATTCCAGTATCGCGTATGAAACTAGACTCTAAATTCACTTCTACTATGTGTGCTTCTACCTACAACGTTAGTCGGAACGGGGGTACTAAGCCGAAAGGAGGGTAAAGTATACATGAGGACTAACTATTTTTTTTTATTTTTTTTTATTATTATTTACATTTGATTGGTCTACAAAAATCTAGTAGACTACGGTTTTGACGTAGGTTCTCAGCAAATAGGTTTACCTCTAATGTCAATGCAAATGCAAGGGTTAATATTTTTATAAAATAATCATTTATTATCAAGAATAAACTATATACATATTTACAAATGTTGCATTTCAATTTTCTATTAATAAAACAATATATTGAATTAGCATTCAAATTGCTTAAAAAAAAAAATAAGCCCAGAAATAGTTGTCACATAGGTTTTGTCGGTTCATTGTTACTTGTCTACCTTGGTCTGTTAATAAATATCTTTACTTTTAAAGACTTGTTTCCATCATTACCATTAACGCCCGTAATACAGTCCACTACTCATACATTCCACTAGCCATCATTTTCATGACGGACTCGTGGTCGCACCAGATTGTCACACTGGTGTGACTAATAGGAATTTATTTCACTCGTGGTCACACTACATTGCAAAGGATCGCACTTGACTGAATTAATTATAGTGATGTCTAAGTACCTGTACTCTACTCGAAGCATGGACGTAGAATGGCTCGAAGTATGTAGGTACTTGACAAAAGATGCGAAATAAATACTTCATGGACTGTGATATTCAAACTTAATGTGAACGTTACCGCAGCTGGAAAGTATCTCCTAGAGTGTTATAAGTAGAACGTATAATTAGTGCGTAATCTGCTGTGCATGTGCGCTGCATAAAAAAATTGTGCGTGTTGTCATTTTGGGGAAAAACGAAAAAAACGATTCTTGCTGCAGTAACGTTGTTCCAGCAGGAAAATTCTAAACGAATGATCAGAGAGAGAAAAATTGTGCATGGGCAGGAAGCTTATATTTGTGAAAAAATGTGCGCCGAAAATAAAATTTGTGCTCCTTTAGGTTTTCGAGATATTGCATTTCCTGCTGGAGTAACGTTTTGAAGAATCGTGTATCTCTAAAGCCATTGTATGTGCGCCTGTAGAATAAACATACACGAGTAGCTCTGGATTTGTGCGTATTTGTGACAGAATTAGATTTACGAAAATATTCATAAATTTCAATCCGATCCGATCCGAACCCTTCGGACACTCTGGAAGGGCACGGGGACGCGCACTTTTAAGTGTGCGATGCCGTACCCCTCTAGAAATCCTCTGAAGGTGATTCGTTTCAACACGGCTTGAGGTACCCTTTACGTACCTCGCCGCCCCTAAAACAAGCCCGGTGAAGCTGAAAAAGCCCCTCGGCAATCAGCAGTCTCTCTCCAAAAAAATAAAAAAAATAAATTTCAAGTAATCGCGTTTTTTTTTAAATCCGAAAAAAATTCGCAGCGCCTTAACGAGAAAACGTACATGCTCACTGAAAATTGTATTTGATCCTTCTTGACACAAATGATAACCGTAAAAAGTTTCAAAAGTGTACATACATGCGTTATTAAATAATATTACTAAAAATCAAAACGACGGTGTCATAACTTTGACGTCGACATACAAGAAACCGGCTCAACCCAAGATGAACGGGTTTAAACCAAAAATTTGTGCGTTTAGTCAAATAACATAGTGAAAATTTTCAGCTTGGAATGTTTCGCATATAAATAGATATAAACAAAAAATTAAAACATGTAAACAACGGCTGGTTATCCGACCAAATTCGAATGACTACAAAAAAGCGACGAATTCATACATATCAATGACCTTCTTTATTGAACGTATTAAACCTAAGCTGTTGTCCGTACAGTCGCGTTCAAACGTTTGTTGGCAAATAAGACCTAATTTTGGGGCCTACTTAAAAAAAATATTGAATGCACGTTGTGACCATATCAAATGAAAGAGCTTGTTAATGTGGAACTAATTATTTTTACAAGCTTTTACTTGCATATGTATATCGCGTGACAATGCAATATTATGATGACATGGAGCTAATCTGATGCTGGAGCTGGAAGGTGGCCATAGGAACTCCGCAATAAAACGACACAACCCCATCGAGTTTGGGCTCGTTTGATTCGTCTTGGTGAGTACTTTGGTTCTAGATAATATCCGTATGCAACCATGATGCAACCCCATCAAATTGGAAAAATAAGTTCGTTCCATTTGGTATGTTTGACTGCTGGACATAGGACTCCTCCAAGGAACGTCGCAGCGAGCGGCTTTGGGCCGTTTGCATCCAACGCGACGGCTTCCCGCTACCCTAACCAATATTAAAATACAAAATACCAACACGCAAATGCAGGATTTGAACCTAGGTCACTGAATGCTCAGGCGCTTTACCAAATAAGTTACAAAGGCCTAGGTACCTACCTAATAACTTTAACACTGATTTCAATGAAATCATAAAAAAATACCTAAAGTATATATAACTACATACAAATAAAGATACAACTGAATAAAACAAAGTCTAAGATCAAAGATTTAAGTTAAGATTAAAGAAGTCCCTGTACTGAAAAAATCTTAGTATTGGTACTTGTTAAGTGTAAGTACTTTTAAATAAGACTAAATAGGTACTTACCATCGCAGATCGTGCCATCATCGTAATCTGTTATCAAATGTCTGAATGTGTATAATTATTACGCCACTTTCAACCAACTTCATAAAATTATCAATAAACAAACAAACAGTGCAAGTGCGTGACTCAACGCGACCGTGTCCTTGACGTGATAACTACAACTGTTTGTTTGTTTACAAAATGAAAACGCACTTCCTAGTAAAAAAAACAATTCGCATTATAGATAATAGAGCAACGTTTATGTATCTGTCTCTGTCCCACTAATACCGTACGCTTACTAGCTGTCTCACTTTCTCCAAACTAGACAAAACGACTCCTTTTGACGTCAGCGGGTGACGCGGGGTCAGGAGCACGAGGCCTCATCCAGAAGAAACAAAAAATAGTTTTTAAAAAACTCAATAGCGTTACGTGTATCGATTTATTGTTTAAGTTTGCGTAAATTAGAAAAATCGAACCTGTAAATGGTTTAAACCTATTTTAAAAATAACGTCCTTTATCATCTGCGTCCTTTATCATCTGCAAGGTCACGGAAACAGCTAGTACAATATAATCCAATTACAAGTTTTTTTTACTTGTTGTTTTCTACCTCAGTGTACTTATGCACAACACGTTTCAACCGGTCCATGAGTAAAGTTAAGAAGGTCGGATAACCAGCCGTTGTTTACATGTTTTGGTTTTTATTTATATCTATTTATATGCAAAACATTCCAAGCTGAAAATGTTCACTATGTTATTTAACTAAACGCACAAATTTTTGGTTTAATCCCGCTCATCTTGGGTTAAGCCGGTTTCTTGTATGTCGACGTCAAAGTTATGACACCGTCGTTTTGACTTTTAGTAATATTATTCATTATCGCAAGTATGTACACTTTTGAAACTTTTTATGGTTATATTATGTGTCAAGAAGGATCAAATACAGTTTTCAGTGAGCATATACGTTTTCTCGTTTAGGCGCTGCGAATTTTTTTCGGATTTAAAAAAAAAAGCGCGATTACTTGAAATTTATGAATATTATCGTAAATCTAATTCTGTCACAAATACGCACAAATCAAGAGCTACTCGTGTATGTTTATTCTACAGGCGCACATACAATGGCTTTAGAGATACACGATTCTTCAAAACGTTACTCCAGCAGGAAATGCAATATCTCGAAAACCTAAAGGAGCACAAATTTTATTTTCGGCGCACATTTTTGCACAAATATAAGCTTCCTGCCTATGCACAATTTTTCTCTCTCTGATCATTCGTTTAGAATTTTCCTGCTGGAACAACGTTATTGCAGCAAGAATCGTTTTTTTTCGTTTTTCCCTAAAATGACAACACGCACAAATTTTTTATGCAGCGCACATGCACAGCAGATTACGCACTAATTATACGTTCCACTCATAACACTCTAGGAGATACTTTCCAGCTGCGGTAACGTATACAAACTTCTTCTTCTTCTTTTGTTTATGGCATGTTTTGTGTCTAACACAATTCCGCCAATGTCACGTAGGTAGCCAATACACGGAAGGATTCGTATAAAATAATAATTATAATTTTGCGTTTTTAAGCAAATTTACCTAGAACAAGGACAACACAACATGCGATTAGTTTAATATTATAAATATAATACACACACACAAGAGTTATTTATAGCTTGATGTTGTTTACAGATAAGAACGATATTAAAATTTTTAAAAAAGGTGGAGAATTTACCATACTTAAAATGCATTTAAAATTAGTAGGACGGGGAATATTTTGAGGTAAGAGATCGTAGAGGGAGGGGGAAAATTTTGGACAGTTAAAAAATATGTGGTCCGTTGTTCCTTCATCTAACCCACAATCACAAAGGGAGCTATCCCGTACCCTGATCTTCGCAAGATGGACTGGTGTGCAAGCGTGCCCAATTCTTAGGCGGCAGATGGTAGAAACAGTATGCTTGTTGTGGTGTTTTTGCTTAAAAAACCATGGTCTACTGGGGATGAGCTGTTGGATGTCAAAATAATATCTACCCGCATGGTTTCTCGTGATTTGCCAATCAGAATGCCAAGATTTTAAAAGGTGAATGTGAGCGAGAGGAAAAAGGTAGTGGTGAAAGGCTTTTGCGTAACCTATGGATCCGCTTGAAGTAGCTTGCTTGGCACATGAATCCGCAGTTTCATTTCCGGGAATGCCGCAAAGGCCTGGAATCCAGGCTAGAACAATTGTTACCGCTTTCGATTTACAACGCAGCAATGCTTCCCGAATCCTTAAAATTACTGGGAATTTAATTTTAGCTTTAAATGGGTTAGCTAAGATGGCGTGTAAACAGCTTAAGGAGTCCGTGAAAATAATGCTATGCTGCAAATTATGGGACTCAGCAAATAAAACAGCCTCTAGGATAGCAACTGCCTCTCCCGTAAACACAGATGACAGTGGAGACAATTTATAGCTCAGGACTATTCTATGGGCGGGAATCCAAACGGCTGCTCCAACATGGCCACCCTCTTCCAATTTGGAGGCATCGGTGAAAATTTTAAGCCAGTCAGGAAAGTCTGACGCCAGTCTCATTAAAAAGATTTGGGGGGCGGTAGGGGAGTCTTTGTCAATACCAAAGTCCAGAATTATTTTAGGCTTTAAAGAGAGTGCTTCGAAATTGGTACTAAAAAGGGGGTGCGTAGAGAACTTTTCTACAGGAATGGAGGGTCTGATGAATTTACTAAAACTATGAATGATACCCTTGTATCATCCATTCCCCTCAAAAACCCCTTGGTTTTTGAGGGGGTATTATGCGATGAATGACTAATTTGAAATAAGGTTTTTAATTTTCCTAGAAGAGGGTGTGAGGGGTTTTGAATAATCTTAAGGAAGAACCTATCACTAAGATATTGCCTGCGGAGGTAAAGGGGAGGATCAACACACTCAATTTGAAGGGCATTTATAGGAGATGATTTCATTGCACCTAAAATAATGCGCAAGCATTTTGACTGGATTTTAACCAACTTGTCGAGTGGTAATTTGTTGCAAGGATCTAAAAGAAAGGAGCCATAATCAAAGTGGCATCGGACTATTGCATTATAGAGAAGTTTTTGGGTGAATGGATGAGAACCCCACCAAACACCTGACAAAGCACGAAGGACATTAGCTCCCCTCTCACATTTCCCTGCAACATTACTGAAGTGAGGGATCCCAGATAATTTAGGATCAAGTGTAATGCCCAAAAACTTAACATGGTTGACAACAGGAATAGCATCTCCATTAAATAAAATGTTCGGCGTTGGAATATTGCGTTTTGTGGTAAAAACTAAAGAGGAGCATTTGGGAACCGACAATGATAGACCATGCTCTACTAGCCAGTCGCTCAAGTATGCTAGAGCAGAGTTGATACGGGAGGATGCAATTGTTACAGAGTCTGACATTACATACAACGCCAAATCATCTGCAAATTGTAGAACCTGACAAAATGAATCAACAGTTGCTTCGAGGTCATAGGTATATATATTATAGAGAAGAGGACTGAGGACTGAACCTTGGGGAAGACCCTTCCAGATAGACCTAGGAGAGAGGATAGCACCTTGGCATCTGATCTCAACAGATCTGGATGATATGGAGTTGAAGATGAGACGAACCAACTTCTCTGGGACACTCAGCTGGCGAAGTTTATCCCTGAGCACCGGAAGGAGGACATTGTCATAGGCAGACGCTATGTCAAGAAACACCCCAACTACATATTTTTTGTTTTTAAATGCCAGGCGAATGTCTGTTGTCATGATACTAAGACTATCTAGGGTACTAAAACCTTTTCTAAAACCGAACTGAGATTTTGCCAGATGGTTGCGGCTTTCCACCAGCCATTCCAGGCGATTTTTGATCATGTGCTCTGCAATTTTAAGTAATGTTGAAGACAGGGCTATAGGTCTATACGAGTTGTGATCTAATGGGTCTTTACCGGGTTTAAGCAATGAAATGACAATTTGTCTATGCCAATACTCTGGAATGATACCTTTATCAAAGAAGTAATTTACTAGGCTTAGATAATATAACTTTACCTTGTCGGTTGCTTTTACAAGGAAAGAGTATGGGATTCCATCGATACCGGGAGAGGAATCAACGAGACCGCCAAGGGCCATTTGAAGTTCTTGGAAAGAAAAAGCCATGTCCAAATTGCCAGTAGATGGCATAAACGTAGAAGGGGCAATTGGGAGACAGACGCTGTTAGGAGCGGATGATGGAGCCAATTTATCAGCGAAAGAGGATATCCAAGTGGATGGATCATTGGATGACAAGTTTTGAATGCTAAGAGAGCCCCGGAATCTTTTTATTTGACGCCATACAATGGAAGATGGTGTACCAGGAGATAAACTTTCACAAAACTTTGTCCAACCAAGCTTTTTCTTTTTGGAAAGCAACCTCTTAGTTCGCGCGTCCACTTGTTTGTAGCATAAGAAGTTCTTGTTAGTCATGGCGGAGTTATAATGTTTTTCAGCTTCTTTTCTCTTTTTTACAGCATCAGTACATTCGCTGTCCCGCCATGGAGGGGAAACCTTTCGGCGTGTGGAACGCTTCAAGGGGATATTCGCTTCAGCAGAGCTTATAATTGAGTCTACAAAATTTTTGTAAGCGGAGTGGGCTGATTCACTTGTTATGATTGGGAGTAAAGACACTTTGTTGTCTAATGCGTCAGAAAAAGCTGACCAATTGGCTTTGTTTAATTTAAATTTTAAAAGGGGAGCAGGGTTATGAATTGTCAAAGTTCTATCAGGCAGACTCATTAGAACCGGAAAATGATCGCTTCCAAATGAACTGTTCAGAACACTCCAAGATAGAAGTGATGATAAGTTTGATAAACTGATGGATAAGTCCACGGCGCAACACGGATTTTGTGATGGAAGAGTACGTCTTGTGGGGCTGCCAGTATTTAAAACACAAAGATTCAATTCATCAAGGAGATCCATTAAAAGCAACCCAAATGAGTTGGACCGGTAAGAGCCCCATGAAACATGGTGAGCGAGCGTTAAAGTCACCCATTATAACAAGTGGGGTTGGGAGAGCAATAATAATGGAGCGAAGTTCTTGGAGGGTCGAAAAGTTGGGGTGTGGGATATAAATAGAAACAAACGAAATATTATTCACTCTCACTGCAACAGCATTTATATTCTGACTATGAGAAGGGAGGGGAATTTGTGTGAATAATACAGAGCGACTGACTATTAAAGCACTACCGGCGTAGCCATCGTCTCTGTCATCCCGGAGACACGAATATCCAGGGACGCTGAAATGCGAGCCCGGCACTAACCATGTCTTCGAAATAGCAAGGATAGCTGGAGCAAATTTATTAAAAAAATATAAAAGTTCGGGCTTTTTACGCCTAATACTTTTAGTGTTCCACTGTAAAATGTTCAGGGCCATTTTTAGTAAGGAGGTGAAGGAGTGGCATAATTTTAGGTGCAACGTTGGGCGGTAGTGGGACATCACTGAACTTTGATAGGATATTAATGACAAGGAGCCATAAGAGGTCAAGGCAATCCTCATTTGGGGAAGTCTCAGATGATTGCGTAGAGTTGATAAAGGCACATCCATTAGGAAGCGAAGATGGAAGAGAGCCAGAAATAGCCTGGTGAGCCTCTCTATCATAGCCTTTACCTGGGACTGGTCGAGGGCGTGGTGGAAGAGAAACAGTTTTTTTATAAGATTGTGATGATGTGAGTACAGAAGGATAGGATTGGGGTATGGTAGAGTGGTGAGCCATAACGGATTTCGATGAGTCTGCATATGATTTTCTAGAGCTTGGAAATAATGCAGAGGCTTCCTGAAAGGATATGCAATCCTGGGACATTTTAATTTTAATGGATTTTTGTCTTAATTGCTCTGGACAAGATTTGTTTATGGCAAAATGATTGCCCGAGCAATAAAGACAGGTGGATTTATCCTCACCAACATCACAACTCTCACCCAAATGAGGCTGAGCACATCGGTAACACCTGGGATTAGAACGACATTGCAATTTTATATGTCCAAAGCGGCAACAGTTGTTACATTGGATAGTGGGTAATTGGTAAGTTTCAACTGGTATTGACGTATAATATGAAAAAAAATTTTTCTGGGAGGGACTGCCCTTTAAAAGTCAAGACCACTGTTTGTGAAGGAATCCATGTAGATTTGCCTTCTATAATAATTTTCTTATTTAGACGTCTTGCCTTCAGAACCATGCCGCAATGCTCCGGAATGATTAAAGATTCCACCAGTTCATCCATTGTGAGTTCTGTGGGAATACCTCTTATCAGACCCATACGGGTGATATTATAGTTTGGAATTGACGGGGTATACTTATAAAGTCCTAACAGAGGGTTATTTATAAAATCATTGGCGTCCTTGAATGATTTGAACTCCACTGATAGACGGTTACGTCCAATTTTTTTAACACCATCATTAACAACATTTTTAATTTTATTTTTAGAAAGCAACTGGCCAAAAATTATAGGACGAATGGTTATACCACTAGAAGGGGAAGATTCTGTTCTAGAAACATGCACTATAAAGGGGCCCTTATCGAGGATTGAGTAGGATTGAGTCTTTTTGAGTGTCTGAGATTGACGAGTGGATAAAAAGCGATTCATTGGGAGTAGGTTCAAAAGTTTGAGTAAAATTCGGAGGAGTCTTTTTTTGCGGTACTGACGGGGACGACGGAGCTTCAATGCGTCTTTTCGTACCCAGTTGGGAGAAAACCGGAGGAGACATCTCCATTTCTATCGGAGATGACACACTTTCAGGAGGATCAGGGGGATCAGGAGGATCAGGCGGGGCCCGATCCATGGTTAACAAAGTACACAATAGAACACAAAATTCACAAACAAGAGTAAATCGGCTTAAGAACTGTAATAAAATTGCCTATACAAACCAAACAAATTAGAATCCCATAAACACGTGTACTAACCAACACTCGCGAAAACGGAAACCGTATACAAACTTCTTCTTCTTCTTTTGTTTATGGCATGTTTTGTGTCTAACACAATTCCGCCAATGTCACGTAGGTAGCCAATACACGGAAGGATTCGTATAATAATAATAATCATGTTGATTTCTATTTAATTGACATTGTCACTTGTCATACTGTATAAATTAGGTTGGGGAAAAAGTCTTTTCGCATAATTAGTATGTATGAACTTGTAATAAAATCTCTTTGGCTATACTATTAGTATCTGGCTGGTTTTGGTATCATTGAAAGTTTAAATTTTATAAACCCTAAAAAATAGGTGAATATAGAACCTCCTCTTTTTCTGTTGGTTTAAATAAATCATAACAGTTGGATATTAGACAAATACCTACTCCTTCTGTGTCCGACGTCCCAACTATTCCAATAAGTTGTAAACATAATGATTACACTTTGCGCAAGAGCTTGCGCCGTAAAGAATACATATACCTACCTACACTAGAAAAACCCGCTAGGTTGGAGTTAGATTACGAAGTAACTATTTAGTAAGGAGAGCCTGTTGTGCAACTGTGATACAGATGCTAACGATACCACAATACACATAATTATACAGTAGTTTAACTGGGCCGTATTCTTGAGTTAAATACCAACGGCTAGGCGAAGCGCTAGGGTTGGCGCCTACAAAAATAAAGCAGGCGCGTGTAGATTGGTATTGTAAGTACCTATGTGTGGAGTTTTAGGTTCAGGAATAAAACATAATGTTAATTTAATAACATATTTATTTATGAATTACATTGTTTAAAAGTTTGTAACAGAAAAGTATTTTCGTCTATTGCGACATATTCGGAAAGATTTGTTGTTAAATTTGATTATATAAAAAACCACTGCGCCATCGAGCTCCTCTTAACCTAGCCTAAATAAAAATAAAGCTAAGTACCACGTTACCTACCTACATATTCCTTCCTACATGCTTAGCCGAACTACCCATAAATTTTGAATTATGACATTTGTAATTTTATACCCACCGAAGAAACAAACAAGAAAATGAGAAAGACTAATAAAAAGTAATAGGTGTTTATTTATGTATTCATTTTACTTCTCAGCATCAGCAGGAAGTTGAAACAATGACATAGTAGGTTTCGTTACTATTAATTAGGCATCCGTAAACACAGCAGTTTTTATAATATTTGTGATATTGTCGTGACGATGACGTCGCCATTATAACCACGTTATTAATTAAAAAAAGAAACAAAAGGCGGGCGGACGGACAGCGCGCGAGCAGAGCGGCGCGACACAACCGACAGCTCACACGACTAGTCTCGCCGCTGGCGCACGGCGGCGTGGCACTGCGGAGTTTTGCCATCTCCAAAATAGTTTAGCGACCGTGTAAACGACGCCTGTGTGTGCGTGCGTCGATTCGGGCGCTTAGTATGAAGTCGAACTACTGTATACTATGTGTATTGTGACGATACCGTCTTACATCTAATAACAGAATGCCCAGTAAACGCCAAGGCGAAACAAGAACTAGAGCAAAAGATGTTAACGAGACCATCTGGTCTCGTTAACAAAAGTTCGATTCAATTGATAATTGAGAATAAAAAACACATAAATAGCCTAATAAAATATATGGAGGCTTTTGTAGATATACGAAATAAAAACAAGTGAAAATTGTAGTGTTTGTGATGAATTAGAATTTGATATTTGTAATTGTATTAGTTAATAGTTATGTGTTGTAAAAACGTTCATTATTAATTAATGAGAAGTTGGCAAAATAAATAAAATAAAAAGAAAAAAGAAACTATTTAGTCTAAGTCTAACTAAATCTATGAAATTTTAAATTCTTGTTCTGTTTCGACGTCGACTTACAACCGTATACAGAAAACAACGTGTATATGCACCATTATATTCAATAGGAATCACTGAACGTAAATTTAAAAAAACGTTTAAAATACGCAGTACGCGCACGTGGCTGCCCTTCAAGGTAGCTCCCACAAACTGAGCTTGTTTTGAGTTTTCTCTCCATAATTGGACTAATGTATATACTGTATCCAATAATGCATAGAGCCCTGATTACGTATTTCATTTAATTTGTGTTTCTGTTGATATTTCTATCCGTATTTCATCCTTTTCATGTAAATATATTATATATTAAACGTTTTCTATCATTTATATAGAATATGTATATAATTATATTATTATTATACCATCTATATAATATGTACACGCACACACACACCACTACAGTCACACTCACCACTGTAGGCCCTGTTAGAATACCAGCGTCGTCGTTGTGATGGTGTTTTTTTCTCAGCACCGCAACGTCACAAGCTGAGGCAGGGTCCTAGTTGGCCTAACACACATTCATGCTTCCTTATTGTTGTTTAATTGTTATTTTTTTAATGTTTTCTTATTCACTGGTTTTCTTTTATTTCTGTAATGTCTGTGTGATCGTTAATAAATAATTTCTTTCTTTCAAAAAAATTAACTCTTAATTTGTTTTTTTTTGTGACCGCCAGAGCTACCACAGCGTAATTTTTTTTTAAATCTTAAAAAGCTGTTATTCTAAAATTATCCATTTTTAAGGAAAAGTTCTTAGACAAAAGTTACCTGTTACAAACTTGGTGTTGTAACTATAGATAAGAAGACGGAATTTAATTATATCCTATTTGTGGTATATTGCGTGATATGAAATATTTATACTCCACACTAGTCAAGCTATTTATCAAAACAAAACTTACATAAGTTTTACCTTTTGAGCGCCACGGACATGTATAGAAGACAAACAATTTCGTGCTCCACACGCCTTCCTTTTATAATTAGAACGTTTATTAATAAATAAATATACATAAACAATTGGTTTGTTTTTCTTTGTTCGTAATAGGTACCTAAACCGTAAACTTACATTTTTATTTCAATAGAGGCCTTTGTTTATTTTAAAAACAGTAAAATTATTCTGGGCACAATTTTTTACGTGCCACAGACGCCGCCACCGTAGTCTTTATGGCAAGACGCCTAGTGATGTGATTCGATAATAAGTTTTTAATTAATTCAAAGACACTAACGTTTAAATAAAACAATAAAAAAATTATTGTTTCTATGTTACAAAACACTATCTTATTTTGCTGTAGATACAAAGTAGATTAATAAAAATCTTATTTGATGTCATAACTATAATATGATACTATAGTGCCGATGTGTTGACATCAAGTTAGTTAATTCACATGAATTAACTAATATGTATGAATAAATTATAAATATATTTTTTTGAACATACTTTTTTTTTTTTTTAGATTGATACTATTTAATATGAAAAAAGTGTTTTATTATAACGTCAATATATGAAATAAACCGTTTTGTTACTTTATTTCACCACAAACAAATGTTAAAATTTACGAATTTCCACAAAATGTTCTAAACTTTGAGCTGAGGTAGAGGGCTAAAAAATAGGGTCTAGTTCACGAAATCGACAGTCACAACATCGACGGTCGCTGTATCGAAAACGTTCCATCGACGGGTAACAGTAGCGAAAGTATACTGTATCGATGGTACGCTACATAGACAGTACACCATATCGATGGTACGCTGCATCGACAGTATGCCATATCGAAAGAACGCTGCATCGACAGTATGCCATATCGAAAGTACGCTGCATCGACGGTACACCATATCGACGGTATGCTGCATCGACAGTACACCATATCAATAGTACGCTGCTTTGACAACCTGACCCAAGGACAAAAAAAAAAGGTTTTTAGTGACCTGTTGTCTGACTTCATAATTTTATGTGTGAAAGAGCAATAATTAACAGTAACAATATACTTTAACGTTTATAAATACTAATCTGAAATAAAGTTTGCATTATTATTGCTATTATAATTATTATTATGATTTAGTTAGATAAGTATGCAAAAATATCGAAAAAACATGCAAAAATTTAAAGCAAAACCGGCAGCAAATTCTGAAAATAATAACTATAACTCGAAACTACAAAAAATCGCGAAACACTGCATAAGGGTTCGGGCCAAACAGCGTACTATTGATATGGTGTATTGCCGATGCAGCATACCGTCGATATAGTGTACTGTCGATGCAGCGCACTTTCGTTATGGCGTACTGTCGATGCAACGTACCATCGATATGGTGTACTGTCGATATAGCGTACCATCGATATAGTGTACTCTCGCTATTGTGACCCGTCGATGGAACGTTTTCGATACAGCGACCGTCGATGTTGTGACTGTCGATTTCGTGAACTAGACCCTAAAAAATATATTCAAAAAAGTTAATAATTTTTTTTGTCAATATAATACCTATAATTATGCAACCTTATTTATTTATTCGAGATATTTATTATAAGATTTACTTTTATTCATACATTTGACGCTCCACTCTAATGGACATCCCTAATATAAACAATTTAACGTGCTACGGGCGCCACGGTCTTGTTAGGAAGACAACGTGATGACGTCATATGACAATAGGGATGTATATACCTAATTTATTATGGCTGACCTTAGTTATGTATCTGTTTTGTTTTTATTTGCATTGCATTATGTATTTCCTTATTACCGGGATTGTGAAGTAAAACAAAGAGTTCGAAGTTCATTATTTAATTTACCTGAAACCTTTTAACCTTTTGAGCGCCAATACCTACAAAACGCAATGTGTCCTCCAGCGCCAAGCTATAAATAATATAAATGTATAGTAAAAAGTAGTGATAACGGTAATTATTTTATCGATAAATCTTATTTACATATTTTTTTTCTATAAATATACTGCTGTTAAAGACATTTAAATATTACAGATAAATAAAATAATGACGTATTTCGAAATCTTGTTTTATTTTACAATAGCGTTGATAAGAAAAAGCAGAATACACTATAGATAATGACAAAATAAAATCATAAATCAGTTCAGCCATAATGAATTGAGAACATTCCAATGGCGTTATGAAGTCATCCAGTTGTCTTCATATAAAGACCGTGGCGCCCGTAGCACGTAAAATGAGCGTGAAATTAAATTTTTATTTGGAATGTCCATGGTCTCGATCTCGATGTACTATCGATTTCATTGGATTCAGCATCCGATTCCACATCTTGTAGAATTCGTATTAGTTCTTCGGAACTTAGTTCGTTATCTTCACTCATTTTTATTTACAATATTACGAATGAAAACAACAACAAACACCATCCATACTCGGAGCTGCACTATCTCGCACTGACCTTGATGCGCTTACGTCTATGACGTCAAAGGGTATCTTCTATTAATTGTCTATGATGCACGAAGCGCAGGACGGGATCATTCAATATTGATATAAGTACGGATATGAGAGAGAGAGAGAGAGAGAGAATGAGAATGAGAGACATGAAAAAGAAAATGATATTAGAATAAAACTTTTGGCTGAACTACATAACCATGTCAAGAAAAATTTACACAAGACAACTGGATAAATACCTATTGAAATAAAATAAAAAATACAAATTGTTTTTTTCAAATATTTGAGTTGATTTGTTGATTTGTACACACGCCTGCACATCAACCTACTACAAACTGTCAAATTTCTGCAATACACTTTGAACTTTAAATCTAAGTTAAAGGTTGAAAATGTATTAATGAAATTTGACAGTTTGTAGTAGGTTGATGTGCAGGCGTCTGTACCTAATGAAAATGAGTAATATATTGCCAACATTAGTTTTTATTACATACATCTTAAACTTTATTTTCTACTCCATGCAATGAGTTATGTTGTGATGGTAGCGTAGGTATTATTATACTATATTTACATTATTGAATGATTGTTCGTTCAATTCTATGGCTATGTTATGCAACACTGCCAAAGCCACTATCAAAAAGCTTAAAACCATCTTGGTGAGGAGCTTGATGGCGTAGTAGTAAACACGCTCGGTCTGCGATCGCTGAAGTTAAGTAATTTTCGCAAAGACCGGTCATCCGATAGTGACCAATAAGCTTTGATTTGGTAGGCACATAGATCGATGGGCCAGGCTGACAAACATGCCCTACCAACGACGAAATCGAGTTCACAAACATGTATCCTCGCAGGGAATCGAACTCGGGACCTCTGGGTCGGAGACGGTTGAAATGAAAGTGAGTCGGTGTTTCCATTCAGGGGAAAGATATGTTCTAAACCCGGGTTGGGTTATCGGTTAATATTTTTTTATATACCGAAAACATCTCGTTATTTTATTGCTAGTTCCTATGGATATGGGATCTTTGACATAATTGAATAATAAATGTTTATATAATTTTTTACGCAAATTTTGTTGCGAACAAATTACAAAAACACAAATGTTGAAAAAATTTCCACGAGCAGGATTTGAACCCGCACCCTTTGTTCGCAACAAAATTTGCGTTAACAATTATATAAACATTTATAAATAGCTTGCCTACTTCTTAACTGATCTTAAGTATTTGTAAAAATATTATGATCAGATGTTAATGACGGTAGTTGTTGACATTGAATGGGCGCCTTTGGCTTTCAAAGTAAAAAGTAAATAGTGTTGAATAATTTCGTGGTTAGAACCACGATAGCTCAATTGAGAGAGCACCTGACCCGGTATGTCAGAAGGGTGCGGGTTCAAATCCTGCTCGTGGAATTTTTTTCAACATGTGTGTTTTTATAATTGAATAATTCCTAATCATTGGTCTGTAAACCTAACACCATCATAAACTAATAATACATTCTTAAAAAATCTATATTCTATACGAAATGATTAGAGAAAATCCATTTTAATTGATCTGAAGAATCATAAAAATAAGTAAAATACGTATACGTAATAACCAAATTAACTAACACAACTAGGTTATTCCGGCCTTAAACAAGGGTGCGGGTCGGAAATAACGCTTACAATGGAGAGTTACGCCGACGTTCTGCTCGGTATAAGTTATTCAGAGTTTATTTGTAGAAATTATGCTTATTCTAACTTTACGCTAAGAATAACTTTTATTTCGTGTTTATTTGTAAGACGGAAAGTGTTTTATTTAAACATTAATAGTGTCGATGGAAGCCTTAGAAACTTTGTTATGTAACCACATCACTAGGCGTCTTCCTATAAAGACTATGGCGCCTGGGGCACTATATTTTTTTTGGCTAGTATTATTTTGCTGTTTTTAAAATAAACAAAGGCCCCTAACATAAAAAAGTAAGTTTATGGTTTTAGGCAATAGTAAAAGTATGCATAAAGTAAAACAAAGCATTTGCTTACATATTTTTATTATTAAACGTCATGATAAGATTTTGTCTTCTAGTAAAGACGTGGCGCTCAGGGCACGGAAACGTCTGTCTTCTCTAGAAGACCGTGGCGCTCAAAAGGTTAAGGAAAAAAAACACGTAAATATAATTTATCGATGAAACAATTGCCTTCATCACTACTTTTTACTATATAATAATAATATATTAGTTATAGATTTGTAGCGTGGCGCTGGGGGCACATCGCAGTCGAAATTGCTTGGCGCTCAAAAGGTTAAAGCTAAGTTACAGAACAGTTAAATTAATAATAACTTAACCTTTGCTTTAAAATCTTCAAAGTTAAAGAATATAATATGACAAAGAAAATTTTGTATACTTTATTATTATCAAAAGATGGTCAACCTTGCTCTGATTGATATCAAACTACCTATCCTATTCTAATAGAGATTGGCATGCTAAGATAGGAAACTGTAGTTATCTTCCAATTACAATATAACTAGTTCACTCAAAGTTATAGTAACTAGGAAATCAGATCAAAAAAACTAAAGTATAATTTATAGATTAAAAATTATACAAGTTTGCTTATGTAATATAACTAATTACATAATCATACCTAATTGTAAAATTGTATAACTTTAGTATATCAGCAACATTAATAACAACATTTCAACTTAAAATGAATATTATTGAAGTAGGTACTATTATTTATTCTGTGCTAATGATCTTAAACACTTATGTACTCTTAAGTCATGTGCAAGATTGATACTCATACTACATGTAGTATGACAACCCATGGGTAAAAAGCCAAAGGTTATGGTAACCAGTAAGGTAACAGCCAACATACAATTAAATTAGGAATAATAGTTCCTGACTTTTTGTTTCAATTGTGTAACAGAAGAGTAACAGTGTTATTTAAAGCTGTATTTGAAACCCTCACATAATTAGTGTCAATAAATTGTAAGCAAGATTTTAGTCCCCATGCATGTGATTAGGTACATTGTTTGTACATTAGGAAGCGTGTTTTTTTTATCAATATAGTCATATTATGTACCTACACAAATTGCACGAGCGGTTAATAAACCTCTTATGTGTACCTCTTTATGTAAGAAATAAATAAAAAGTTCACTTGTAGAGCTACCATAAAGACTGCTACAAATCACACACTTAATAGCAACACCAGTTGCATGAAACTTGTATTAAGTTGCATTTACCTGACGGTAATGTGGTGCTGCGATGCCATTGGCTCCCGATGGTATGGCAACTTCTTGAAAGAATATTGATAGAGCCGTCTGAAATGACAAATATTCATTAACTTGCCTTGTTTAACCATAAAGTGATCACTGATGTAGAACTCATTATAAAGATCAAAACAGATTTTTCTAATAAAAAAATGTTTTTTATAGAATTTGTTATTGACTACTAGATTTAACATTAAAGCTAAACTAAATAATAATTATTGGCTCAACATTGTAAAATACACATGTAAAATATATAAGCTATTCTTATCGGGAATAAAAAGAAAAGAGGAATAATTAAATATTACACACTTTAAATCATATTTAACATGTAAATTATCTGCTAGTCTAAGTTGACATCTCTTTCCAAAAACATATTATTTTCTGTGTCTCCCCATCATTCAGTTGTTAAAGAATATATCACACTTCAACAACATAAACAAAGTGTAGTCAGGTCTTTTTTAAAATTGTATGATGATTGTATTGGCAAAATTTACTACCGTGACTATATTTACAAGGTAAAACTATTGGTTGTATCTAGTTATATTTTATATAAATTAGAATTTTGTTTTGTAAATATAAACAAGATTATTATGACATTGTACCATTGCCCATAAAATTTAACATAGGTAGGTACATCATACTGAATTTGGAAAATAAGACATACAAAACAAATTAAATTAAAGACTTAAATGTCTTAACTTAACATAACTATGTCAATAAAGTAATCCTTATTCGGTATATTTTGGATACTTTTGTTTGTAAATGTGTTTAAATTTGAATATGCACACTGTAAATTCAAATGAGTCTAATTTGATTTCTTAACTTTGTAAGAATAAGTTCACAAGTTACTATGTCAAATGATTTAATGTGGCTAAACCATAAATCATATAAAAATAACAAACTTTACACATATTAATGTGTTCCGAGTAATTCTGACTAACATTACCTAACACTAATAAAGTCAAATACAAGTTACAAAAACAACACTTATCATTTGAATAATATTATTCCAAAAATTACTTCAAATGGTTTAATAAAAACAAACGAGTGTGACGTGAATTGACGTGATTCAAATTAAAATATTGTATTCATGGTGTTGTTGTTTTCCAGGAAGACAATGTCACTTGTCATGATCATTGTTTTTACTGCGTAGGTATTTATCACGATAAGTCGATAACCTGCATACGAATGTAGCACAAGTAAATAAGGAAAATGAATTTTCTAATAAAAACTCGTGTTAGAGAATGTTAATTCAGCACGAAGACTAAATAAATATCGTCAATAGAACCTAGGTATGTGCCAGGGCTCGAGGCCAATTATTGCAAAACACAAAATAAAGCAGCCATTTCATGATTACTGTTTGTTTACATATATTATGAAATCTACCTCAAATTGCCAATGAGCAGCTTGCAATAACTGTCTAGCTTGTTCTTGAGCACATCCTGCTGCTAGTACGAATTGGTTTATCATTACTTGCTCACGTAAAGTCGAATCCATTGTACTCAAAATTCAACTATAAATAAAAGTCCACCGTTTGAGAGGAAGAAATAGAAGCAAACACAAGCTGCGAGCGAATATCAGTCAAGAAAACGAATGTAATATCAATGAGCGAGGAGCACTGAGCGAACGAAATACAAGATTGAAATTTTCCACTTGAGGAAAAGAGTATTCCGATACGGAAAAGGATGACAAGTCGACGAGTGAGGAGTGACGTCAGGTGACGGCTGTCTTGTCTATATATTTTTTTAAATTGTAACTGTATTTCCAGGTTATGGCATGTAAAAGGTAATGCCTCAATAACTTAAAGTTATTAAATTCCCGACTATAATATATATAGGGGAATGTTTTGTGAGACCCTTGTGTGCGTATTAAGATCATGTGTACACACGGCGGCAGATCAACCTACCCAAACCTGTCAAATTTCTCCCATTAATATTGATCTTGTAACCAAACACTAAAGTTCAAAATTGATTGTAGAAATTTGACAGTTTTGGGTAGGTTGATCTGCCGCCGTGTGTACCTACGCTACCATAATGTTACAATTCTACGTTCTTACAATTCTAAATACGATTTTTTTTACAAAATACGTCTAGCGTCTAGCCGACGACGTCTTTGAAAACGTCAAATGTTTGAATTATAAGTCTTCCAACTTCATTACTGCTGACGGCTGGTAGTAATCATTAGCTTTAAGACTCACATTCCTGAATGTATTAGTTAGGGAACAATTTTATTAACGTTTATCAATAATAAGCAATTATCAAGCAAGATACAATTATACTTCCCTTTAATATTATGTTTAGGCTGTATGATGGCACTCCTATGCCAAATAAAATCAACGATTCGTTATCTTTCTTCTGACTGACACTGACAAAGACAAGACATCGACCGACAAACGTCACTGAAACAACGATCGACAATTCGACAGAATTTGTGTTCTGTGATTGGATCGACAGTTCGACACACATTCGATCACACGGAAGAATATTTTTCCTTCATTGTCACAGTTTACTGATAAAACTAATACATTACTACAAGTTTCTTGCTTAAAGTCAACGAATGTTAATCTTAACAGAGTACTGCAAACTGACCTCCGTCATACAATATTCGCGGATGTGCATCGTATTATTTGCGCAAATATTTCAAAAGTCTAGAATACTGGATTAGCAAAATGCAAAATTGTGTAAAAAAGGAAGTGCTATGGGTTAGTTTAATCTGCTTATTTGGCGTTTTATGCGCCAGTAAGAAAACAGAACTTACAGATGGCTCATTACTTGCTGAAATTAATGATATTGATAATATAAATAATGTGAACCATGAGAAAGTGGAAAGATATTTGTCAAGGACAAAGCGTCTTAGCGATGTCACGGTCAGTAGTTCCAGTGAACCAAATGTGGTTTCCGACAATAATCATACTAGTAATACTACACTAAGTACTTCATCTGAAAGACCGCAGGTCGTGTATGAATTAGGACCTTCTGACTCAAGCATATTGTCAGTAGTAGCAGTCAATATCACATCTTCGGTGGCCACCCCGAATGTGTCTATTCCTAGTCCATCAGATGCTGCTCCATTGCCAGAGAAAAGTTCTGCTGAAGATGAACACAACAGTTCCATGGCCATATTCTTTGTGTTATGTATTCTTGCACTTGGAATATTATTGATCCACCTAATGTTGCAAACTGGTTTCTCATATTTACCTGAAAGTGTGGTTATTGTTTTTCTTGGTGCTTTGATCGGCATGATAATAAACCTCATGTCAATAAAAAACATAGCAAATTGGAGAAAAGAAGAAGCATTTTCACCAACTGCATTCTTTCTGGTACTACTGCCTCCCATTATATTTGAGTCTGGTTACAATCTTCATAAAGGAAATTTCTTTCAAAACATTGGTTCAATCTTGTTGTTTGCAATTGTTGGAACTGCAATATCTGCTTTTGTGATTGGAGCTGGAATATATCTGCTTGGTTTAGCTCAAGTAGTGTACAAGTTGAGTTTTGTTGAGTCATTTGCATTTGGTTCCCTTATATCTGCAGTGGACCCTGTGGCTACTGTGGCCATTTTTCATGCCTTGGACGTTGATCCGGTTCTCAACATGTTGGTGTTTGGTGAAAGTATCCTTAATGATGCAGTGGCTATTGTTTTAACCACTGCTGTACTGGATTCAAACGATCCTATTATGTCTACTGGAGAAGCAATTCTGTCAGCTATCAACCGTTTCTGGCTGATGTTCTTTGCATCTGCTGGCATTGGAGTTCTGTTTGCCCTAGTCAGCGCTCTTTTACTCAAGCATGTTGATTTACGCAAGCATCCTTCACTTGAATTTGGAATGATGTTAGTATTTACATATGCACCTTATGTATTAGCAGAAGGAATTCATCTATCAGGTAAGAATAATATTCATGGAATATTATTACTATTATTATTATTATTTATGTCATTGTATGTTAATGTTGTTAAATAAACTTTTTATTATTTATTTTTTTATTATTTCTTTTTCAAGTTCATGCAAACACTTCGTTTGGATGCATTTATTTCCATCACAGCAAGAGTGTTTGTGATAGACCCTATAGTTACAAGTGACATTAATATGTAAAACAGAAGCATTGGGATCCATAAACCTATTCACTGTCAAGAACCTGCTTATTTAAATTAAAAAAATATTTGCTTTATATTTCAGGAATAATGGCAATATTATTTTGTGGAATTGTCATGTCTCATTACACTCATTTCAACCTGTCAACCGTAACACAAGTCACCATGCAGCAGACTATGAGAACTTTGGCCTTCATTGCGGAGACATGTGTTTTTGCATACTTAGGACTGGCTATATTCAGGTATGAACTTTTTGTTTGTGGTGTCTTTTTGTGTGGTCCTTCACATATTTATATAATACCAATAAATTTACCTCAACAAAGTTTTTTTTTTAAATTTTTAAAAAAGCTATTATATTTATTATGTACTGATATTTTAACTTTTCTGACACAGCTTCAGACATCGGGTGGAACCAGCTTTTGTAGTGTGGAGCTTAGTGCTGTGTCTCCTTGGTAGAGCTGCCAATATATTTCCACTTGCACTTTTATGCAACAAGTTCAGGGAACACAAGATTACAAAAAAGATGATGTTTATTATGTGGTTCAGTGGTAAGTTAGTGTGTAGTTACAAATATATTATCATAAAAAAATATTAAAAAAAATTATGTTTAAAGCGATATTTAAAATTAAGCTCTTGAAAAAAGTGAGCTGAGTTAAGACTTGTCTTAGGTGGGATATGAACACAATGAAGTAATGGGTTTGATGTATATGTCGTCTTTTTTCCAAGTGCTATTTTCAGCTTTGATTTATACACTTAAATAGCATTGTGAATACAAATAACAATTTAATTAAGGTTGCTAATAGTCTATTCACATGTTTCAGGTCTGAGGGGTGCAATTTCTTATGCTCTCTCTCTGCACTTGGGCTTCTCTGATGAAACGCGTCATGTTATTATAACTACAACACTTATTATAGTATTGTTTACAACATTATTCTTTGGAGGATCAACAATGCCTTTACTGAAATTCTTACGGGTAAGTTTCCATAGATAATATATAGTTTTATATTGTTTTATTTTTCTCATTGCAATTTATTAAATTATTATTATTTTGATACAATTTTGAATGTTATTAATTAAGTAAGCATAAAAAATTATTTCAATTCAATTTACTGCATAACATGAGTTCTTGTCTGTATTATTTCCATTTTTTTCGCATCTGCATGATTAGCTGTGTGTACACGTTTTCTGGATGTCAGTCTTGCACTGTTCTATTATAATTGTTATTTTATGCTAATGGTGACTATCATCTATTGTGTACTCCATAAGTAAATAAATAAATATTTTATCATGTTGATGTTTTATTAAGCTTATTTTAAATTATGATTATGTGCACATACATGGATAAACAATAACAAATAAATGGATTGATAATTTATTATGCTTTACTTTGTTTTATCTTTCAGGCAAATAAGAAACCAAAACGGTCTCGATCTTTGCGCAAACAGAAAGAAGTAAGTTTGTCTAAGACAAAAGAATGGGGACAAGCTATAGATTCTGAGCATTTGTCTGAAATCACTGAAGAGGAATTGGAGGTAACATTTTTACTTACTGTCTGTACAAATAAATAAATAAATAAATAAATAAACTTTCCTACACTCACACCAATTACAAAAGAAGCTTCGTTATGAAACTCGTTAAAAGGTTACTAGACAACGAATAAACATACTTAAAATACTTAAATACATACTTATTATACATAGAAAACACCCAGACCCGAGACAATTTAGAAAAATAGTAATTTCTAAATTGACCCGACCGGGGATCAAACCCGACCAAGGAGGTCGTTAACAATAATAACATGTAATATTTTATTTAGAAAAAGTATGTAAATTTTATTACCATTATTGTTAAAAGATGTGATAACAAAAACTAGAATTAAAAATCATATTTATTTCCAGGTTAATTACTCTCATGCTACAAGGTTAAGAGGTTTCGTGAGGTTAGATATGAAATATCTAACTCCTTTCTTCACTCGCCGTTTCACACACCAGGTTAGTATTTAAAATTTTTATGGGGTATGTTGGGCAATGGCGAGGGGTCAAAATATAGCGAAGGTAAGCGGAATAAAAAAAAACACTCACCGCGTGATGCAAGGTCCAAGCGTTTCTGCAGCCCCACTTTCCCCATACAAAAAAGCTCTGATAAGATAGTGACAGTGTCTTTGAAGTACCTATGATAAAAGTGGCTTTGTATAAAGCCTTTTAAGACGAGCGTAAAATCCTCACATGCGTGCTTGTTAGTAACATGCTAAGTCAAAAAGTAAATAAACAAAAACCTTTGAAATATCAACACAAAAACAAATGAAAACTATTAATTGGTAATAAGTTAGCAAACCATGAAAATATATGGCACCGACACCGATCCAAAACCAAGGAAATACACCAAAAAATATTAAGCCAAGTTATGTAAAGTTTTTATTTATATTCTAATGCAATGTATCTGTTATTTTTTTACGAAATGAGCCAAAATGTTGTTATAAAAGTTCGGATTACTTTTAATTTTATTAAGCAAATGTTTTTCAATAGAAATTAAAGATAAATCGGGCAATCTTTGCTCTTTTTGGCTATATCGCACGTATAATAAGTATGAATGCGTTTCAATGCAGAGAATGTACGCTCAGCTGTAGCAACAGAAATCGGGAGGGTTAACAATAGTTAACATCAAACCGCAAAGGGTCAAAACTTGGGGAAATGTGTCACCGAATTCTTAATTTTCAAATAATGCTCATAGGAGTCTTAACTTATTCAACGATGTGGATGAAAAAAGAATTTTTGTGTTCGTTTTTCAATGCTATAAAATCAAAAATTCCCGGGAAGTTTGTCATTAATGAGGAAACTTTTTCGGTTGGAAATGATTGTTTGTATTGAGGATACTTTGATTTATTAAGTAAATCAATAAAATCAAGCTGAGCAAGAAGATCTTTGAGTAATCTGGACCTTTATTTTGTCTATAATCGCAATAAAAATGCGGTTTTATGTCGTTTTGAGATCCGTGTTCGTGTTCAGACGGCGGCGCCGGCGTTGCCGCGGTGGCTCACATATTTGTTCAATGCTTTCAAAAATTGTATCAAACGAAGCAATAAACTCTTCCGAAATCCAATGTTCAAAACATTCAATCTCGCGCTTTGCCAGTCTACTTACTTACTTTGAAGTAGAGCAAAAAGTACATCAGTTTTTTCGAAAATCTGAGAAAACATATAATAAAAAACAAAACTGCATGTTGTCCAGCTTGTGCACTAAGCATTCAGACATAGAAATCGATTCGCTGTCCCATGATTCAGGTGAATCTAAAATTAAATTCAATGTTTCGATCATATCGGTTCTGCAATTGAAAATTATATTAATAATACGCGAGTGATAATGCCACCGTGTTTCTGCTACGCCCGGTAAACGACGATTAGAAATTTCTTTCAGAAGGTTTGACCGTTTAAAAGATTTATTAAAAAAGCGAACAATGCTATTAATATGACCAAAAAGGCTTTTAATTCAGGGACAAGTTCTAGAGACCGACTCAACACTAGGTTTAAAATATGCGCATAGCATGGAATAAAAACCGCCATAGGTTTCACCAATTTTCTCCCATTTCACCCCATGCTCTCCAGACATTACAGCGGCAGCGGCGGCGCCATCGGAAGATTAACCAATTAATTTATCTTTGCATTGATAATCATCGAGAATTTGAAGTAACATGGTGGACAAAACGTCGGCGTTTCGACTACCACTTACATCAAAGAAACCCAAAACACGCTCTTCTATTCCATTGCTGGACCAGTACCGTAATACGGCAGTTAATTGCTCTCTATGACTTTTGTCCCTATCTACTGATCTTGATGGGTAGGGTATGGCAGTTGGAACTACGGATCCGGCTGTCTTTTCAAGGGTACCACGGGAGTCCGGATCCTGAGCCCCCTGCTGGTTATGCCTTCGCGGGCGTGTCTGGCAGGTCCCGGACATGGGTTCGACTCGTGGTGGCTAAGTGGTTAGCTGTAGAAGTGGGAATGTTTGTTTGTCTGGTTGAGGTCTGGCCAGGCTTCCATCTCGTGCGCAGCGAGCGGGTCCGAGTAGCGGTCTCGGTAAGGCCCGAAGCGAAAGGATTTGCGGGGCACGTGAGTTGTCCATAGTTGGTTGTTTTGCTCGGTGGTTTTCTTTGAGTAGGCTTTCAACATCTCCGGCACTAGTCTGGAGAACTAGTAGAGGCTAGATGCAATGCCTCCGGTGAAGCCAGCCGCGTAGGATTGTGGAACTGGCCAGGTACCTGGATGGGTACTGAGAAGTGAAGTTCAACTCTAAAGTCGACATTTGGTAGTCGACTTTAAAGTTGACGACCCGAGCAGTGGAAACTGCGAGTTGTACCTACTCTTAGTGCAACGAGAAGTGAGCGAGTTTACAGCTCCGGTAACCTATCTGGATATTAGGTAGTGGACTGTACGTGTCCACGGGGCAACTCGCTCGAAACACTAAGTCTTAAGAGTTCCGGATGAAGAATGCGCTTCGGCGCGTCCTGATCTGGCGTTATAACTTGACGCAGATGGTCCCTTGTGCTTGCGGAAGGATGTCTGACACCTAACTTTATAACCTAATGGTTGGTGGGGGGTGTTAGTATAAACTTTAGAGTCGTGTGTAGCGACTAGCGGGGCTGCTCTCTTTAGACTGAAGTTCGGCGTTTCGTCAATCATAGCTGCAACGAACTTAGCGTTATTTATTTCTGAATTAATCTCATCGCGCATAGCAGAAGCGATGCAGTTAATTAACTCATTTTGTATATCACTTGAAAGCCCAGAAAAGACTGAATTTTGAGAGGAGGAACACAGTTTGAAATGTGTTAACTCATTTTGTATATCAATTGAAACCCAAGAGACTGAATTTTGAGAGGAGGAACACAGTTCGAAATGTGCATCAAGAACGGAATCGGAACTTTTCTATTATGAACATCAAAAGTGTTTAAAAAAAAGGGCTCGATTTTGCTATTCCCGAATTCGTGAAGGCAGGCAGCTTGGAATATGTTTTTCTGTCTAAATCTGTTTTTTTAGCTGAATTACATAAATTATTAATGTCCGTAAAGCCTGCGCTACTCCATACTGAGTTGGAATCAGAGAATAATAAACATGGAAAACAAAACGTTAAAATTGCTTAAAATAGAAAGAGAGAGAAAAATGCAATTCGGAAAATAAAAGCTTAAGTCGAGTGTGTTTTAAGCGAAAGGCATGCGTGTTTAGCAATGACGCAAAACATTAAGCTGACGATAGATAACTTACCTCGAAGAGGTTTGCTATAGAATTATGGAAATATTTTGTAGACGCTTTGAAATAATGAAACAATACTGTCCATGTATTTCTCCTCACAATCTTGTGACAATATTTAATGACATGTTTATGATCTACAATTCTACATGGTGGATCGGTGGGGTGGTATTTTAGGGATTTCTCAAAGGGAAGCCGATGGGAATCGGCCTGTATGGACCCTTCGCCACTGATGTTGGGTATACTTTTATCAATGTGTCGGAAAATCGCTGACTGTCTTATGTCTAAACAAATAGGCAAAGATTTAAAAAAAAAAAAAAAATTGTCTTTAAATAGCACTGACACTGCTTATATCAAACTTCAAACAGATTTGTTTTTAATCTTGCAAAGTGTCATAACATTAATGTATCAGGATTTTTATTGGAAATAGGTATTTGCAGTACAGTTGTATTACAAATAAGAAATTATGTTGCAGGAGCTGAAGGATTGCAAGAGTCAAATGACTGATCTCACCAACCAATGGTACCAAGCGATCAGAATCACCAATGACCGGGAGACCGACGAGGAGGAGAGTCTGGAGCCAAGCTCACTCGCCAATTCGAGCAGCAGTCTACAGAGAGGTGTATAAACTTAGATCAACTTTTTAGCTAATTTCCATGTGAAACCATTTTAACATTTCGTCGTATTATTTTTATATTTTTTGTGACCTCGGCTATTCAACAATTTACTGTCCAAATAACACCCGTCGCACGTTTGTGGCGTCTTAGCTCTTCCACAATGAAAGCTCGAGTTATACGCGTCGGCGATTAAGTTAAATCTTCTTTTAAATATGGGCCCAATCCACACTGGGCCCGCGTGGTGGTTTATGGCCAGTTCTCCCTATTCATCTATAGGGAAGGCTCGTGCCCGTGACATAAATTGAGCTTGTGATGATGATGATGATGATGATGATGATGATGATGCGCGTTTCCTGATCATAACGAGAGTAATAGAGATACACACATATACTATTGCATGCATGAGTAATTTCGGCAGTAAGACGGGCTTTCATTGTGTTTGGGCCATAATTTTAGATATGATAAAAATATTGTCATTCGTAATTTCCCATATGGTTGTACGTTTAGTTTTAATTTAAAATGTGATTAAATTGTTTTAGTCAATTTTGTGATAGTATTAGGTAATATTTTTATTTATGTAATTTTTGTTGAACACCAACCAAATGGTCGCATGCAGGATCATGCAAACAAAGTACCTGTAAAATCTGTACATAAAACTGTATTTTAAATCATGTATTATTAGGCTTAAGAGGCTAGGTTAAGGTGACACAGAAGTAGTTGTCACTTTATGACACAATAAAATTGTATCCTCTTATTTACCCATTGCTAAATGTGTACACGCACATTAAATGTAATTTGAATAAATGCATTACTATGCATTATTATTATTATTATTATAAATATTAAGTAGGTACTCATTTAAGCTATTAGCCAAAAACGTAAGTTCCATTTGTTATATCTTCAACATAAAGTCACAAACATAATAAAACTATGTGAAACAAAACGACCAGTGACTTTGTTTACTTACAGAATACACTGTGTTATACATTGTTATTTATATTATCTATTCAGATTGAGTTCAGATTCAGTTTGTTTTGTGATTTACGACTTTGAGGAATGTTAAACATTTTTTAAACTCAATAAGTTGATATAGCAATGTTTCTGTGGGTTTTGTATTAATTATGAAAGCTATTTTAAAGATTATTATTAATGCGATTGTATCACGCCTCGGTGACCTAGTGGCAAACCGCTCGGCGGCCCGATACCCGAAGGTTCCGAGTTGAACTCCCATGTCGGGCATAGTGTGTTTCGGATTTTTCGATGTTTAGCCCGGGTGTGTGATCGCGTTTGGCAAGCGTAGTGATTAAGCCATTACCCAATAATTGTAGCGATGACTTGATTTTAATGAGGCCTTCGCCCAGCAGTGGGGACAGTTATTTACTTTGTTTTATCACATGAATAACAGTCATGTTAACCTGCCTAGAAAGCTAATTATGCTTGTGTTAGGCATGTGTTCACGTCAGTAGTCAAATTACGGAGCTATGGGGATTGAACCACAATTTCTCGCATTCAACCTTAGCATCTCTCCGTTCAGCTTCCGAAGATGCTACGATTACATTATTATATTACATCAGTTTATTTTGATTACATCTTTTCCGAAAATGTCTTTGGAAGTTTCGATAAAGATTACGAAACCTAGTTATTGTTGGCAACTCTTTTACTAAAGGTAGTGGTATAAGCCAACATGCTTTAAAATGGATTAATACTTTTTCAAGACATTATAGGTAATTTTTTTTCTTATTACATTATTATATTCAGAGATCCGATTATTATAAAAGTAATGATAAACTTTTAATTATAATTATTAATTAAAATAGACAACATTCAACATGGTAAAATTGATGCTGTTCCATTTTTTATAAATGCAGACAAGAGAGAGCATAGTTTAAGGCTGGCCTCATATATCCGGAATGGCTCTCTGGATTCATAATCTAAATTCCGGCACCTTGCCTCACACATATCTTAAAAATTCAGATTGATCAGTAGTCTCGTGATTCCCGTCACATGCAAACGTCTATGGAAGAGGAATGCTTTTGGCTCTACATAATAAAAAAAAGAAATGCAAACGCAAACACTGGATTCATCCTTTAAATGTGAACAGAGTAAAGGAGAGTCAGTATCATATTACGACAGTATCCCGACAGATTCTTTAGCATCGTCGTAGCATCATTTGATGACTTTTGCTGGAGAATAAAATCCGAAAGAAAGACACACACATGAGAAGAGCCATTTTACATAGAAAAAGACTTACAATTAGGTACTTATAATAACATATTCTGATTCCAGTATGTGTGTGCCGTTCTATTAAAATGTATGGGAATACGCGCGTTATGAAAACAATCTTAAATATTCCGATCCGGAATGCAGAACGCTCGTCAGTATCATTCTTATGGATCGTTCTGAGAAATTCATAATCTAAAAAAATCTGAATGTGTGTGGAGCATACTGATATTGTATGGCATTCCGGTCTTTCTGAATTAATAATATGAATTCAGATTATGAATCCAGAGAGCCATTCCGGATGTATGAGGCCAGCCTTAAAACCAGCTTTGTCTTTAGTCCACATTTTATTAATAACAGGATTAGACTTTTTGTTTCTTTATATCCTCCTTAAATTATATCTGTGTTCCTATTTGTAGTATTAATCAACTCTTTAATTTATTTTGTGTACTTAATCTTAGAGATTTTGTATTAGTTTCAAGTATTGTATTAATATGTTAATATAATCAAATTGAATTGTTTACTAAATGTATTTTTACTTTTTTATGTATGTGATTGTTATTTCAACCTTTATGGTAAAAAGGAACACAAGTAAGATAAGCACTTGACTAGGGTGATGTACACAATACGACGACGATGTTTTGTAGTTCACACATTGCCTTCATGCTGTCTTATTATATTGCCAATTTGGATAGTATATTATTCAGCATTTTCTATATTTTTATATTATAGAAAAATCCATTTGTTGTAGAGGGACACCACCAGGGACAGTTTGCTTGAACGAGGAGCTAAACTGTCGTTATGCGACTACTAGTAACTATAGATAAATTTGCATAAATTCTGTATACATAGTTAGTTTCAATAACAGTGTTTTAGTGATTGCGGCTAAAAGGTCCAGAAATACTTATTTTAGTACACCAGCAGCAGCACTGACTAAATAATATTATTTATTTTAATGTTGTACTGTTTTAGAGAAAATATTTTTTGTTATTCATATGTAAAAATATACATTTTATATCATTTGCCATCCGACACGTGTCAGTACTTATCAATCCCATACATTTATTGACAAATTGTAATTATTGATTAATCACTGGTATATATTTGATTTCAAAGGAAATCTTCATAATGGTTTTTTTTCAAAATCAAATCAAATCAAATAATTTATTTTGCACACTGTTACACAGAGAAGGGTTACAAAAATAAAAAAAAAGAAGCATAAGAATATTATGGTGAGCAGTGAAACAGTGGCAAAAAAGTCTCCGGCTCAGCATGTGTCACAGCATTAGCAAAGCCATCGCCATGACGCTGATTTTCAGACGGAGGCCGAGTTGCATTCGTAGGTACAAAAGTTGTTCCTTGTACCAATTAATTATTGTTATTCGTGTAAATCTATGATTGAATTTTATAAATTTATAATATGTTTAATATGATTAGTGAAAATAAATAATAAGTACCTAATTTGATTAGTCGAATGATTTAAAATGCAAAATGTCAGATAAACAATAATAATAAAAAAAATAAAAAACACGGTAAATTGAATCTATTTAAAAAATGATGCTTTTTATTATTTATTATATTATACTAATTTAAAAATAGATTATATTATCAATATTGATGAACGAAATCTTCCTAATATCTAGCAAATTCATGGAGTGATTTTTTGCATCTT
Source organism: Eudonia lacustrata (assembly GCA_947562085.1). Taxonomy (NCBI): domain Eukaryota; kingdom Metazoa; phylum Arthropoda; class Insecta; order Lepidoptera; family Crambidae; genus Eudonia; species Eudonia lacustrata. The sequence goes on along the minus strand of OX387321.1, from coordinate 12,097,612 downwards.
AAGCAGGTGTTTCTTAAGTCTACTTTTGAAGGTAAACTTGCATTTTTAACTCTATGTGTTGAAAAGAAAATGGTTTTAGACCATGACATTAAGTCATATCAAAAAGAGGTTTTGCTGCTGCAAGTTTTAAAATTTATTAAGGGGATTTAAGATGTGAATAAAGAAAAAAAAATAATATCAAGTTAAGTATGTAATCTTGCACATTGCACATCACCATTATAGAAGAAAGAGCAACATACAATTATTATTTTAGTGTATAAATAACATTTTTATTGTTAAACACAAAAGTTAAGCCCATCAAGGTGTAGACTCAAGAGAAGAGTACCTCAAGACATACTCTGATTAACACGTTGGCTGCTGGAAACACACTAAACGTGTTTTTCGTGACGCGACGCGAGTACGGCTCGCACACGCTAGGCGTGTGCGCGATTTATCCCTACAGCTGTGCGGTAATACACGTACGGCGTGTTGAGTACCGACGTTACGCTTGTGCGGGCTACGCGCGAGGCGTGTTTTTAATCCCCGTCTATAAATTTTATAAATAAATATATATATGTACCTATATATCAAACTTAAGGCTGTTCTTAGAAATGTACCTGTACATCTCCAATATATATTTTTTTCAAAAGTTTAGTTTTTCCTTTGTTCTTTTGTTTGTTTTACCGCTCGCTCTAAATCCGAAAGCTCTTTTGTTATCCACATCTGTGTCGACGGTTGTAAAATAGATATTATTTATGATGTGAAACAAAACTAAAAAAAAAATCCTTTTATTTATTTATTTAATTTATTTATTTATACCATACAAATACAAGCATCCCAGATACAAAAGAAACTTGTTTGTTTGTCGGTCAAGTGGCGTTAATGAAATTACGATACCTGTCAATCTGACTTGTCTTATCTAGTTTAGATTTAGACGGGGGGAAATGATTATCTTGAGAAAATTAGAGTTTGTACCAGTTGGTGTGTATAAAGTACCAAATGGTTAAAAAAAAAATTATTAAAAGTTCAAATTCAAATTATACTACCTGTTGTTTGTAATCAATTCATTCATAATTCATTAATTTATAAAAATATAAAGATTCACAAAATAAATGAAACCCCAGCGACATCTATGGGTTATAGTGTAAAAAGTTCTTCGATTGAGATCGTTTTACGATGCAAACTGCACATTTCTGACATAAGAAAAGTGTGTAATAAACGCATCTTCTCATAAACTTAGAACGCAAACACTCTTTGTTCTTTTGTTTGTCACCGCAACCGCATTATAAAGGCCGAAAGTCGAACTATTATTATTAGCCATGTTTTTTCGACGGCTATAAGATGTTGTTTTATAATGATTTACAGCAGTCCAAACAAACATACATAAAAACCATTATAAACAATACTTTTGATATTAATTACTCCCTTGTCAATAATAATAAAGTGACGATGCCGAATTGACGATATTACAATTATTATTACATTGATTGAATTGAATTAGCTTTGATCCAAACTATTTAATCTAAGTGAGAAAGTTGACGTTTCTCGTAGCGTAGTGTATTTTCGTACCAGTTGATGGCTTGGGAGGGGTACTTGTTATTTGGTACGATTTTGTAAATAGGATAATGAATTTTATTATTCATGAATTAATCTGCTCTCACAAATGAATTTGAGAGAGCAGATTAATTCATTATAATAATAAAATTCATTATCATATTTACAAAATCGTACCAAATAAAAATCTCGTTTTATATTTATAGGACAGGATGTGAAATGTCGATAGCGCGATTCAGAAAACGTAAAGGGCTAGACATCTATCGGGAGTTAAGAGAAGCTTCTACCCAAACATTGTGTTGCCTTCTAGTGACGTTTCTTTCATGACGAAGCATCGACCTATTTAGAAGTTTTCGATAGATGTCACTAGATGGTATAAGTAGCAATTTCTTAAAATTTTCAATTAAATCGGATAGCTAATTGGTTTGAAATAAATCTTTATACTTAACAAAAAAAAACTTAGTTTTATAAAATACATAAAACGCCAGAATTATTTTAATTGTATTGCTTTTTAACACTAGATAACACAATTTCTCATATTTCTGCATTTTTATTCATTAATAAATTATTCTTGTAGATACGATAACATGAGAAATTAAAACTACTAAATCGTTAATAACATTTTTAACATAGCACTACTTAAGAAATAGATAATATATCAAATGTTTGATAAATATAGTCAGAACGAGAAATTTCGATAGCTACAGAGTTATATACAATTGGGAGATAAGAGAAGCTTATCCCAAACTTTGTGCTGCCTTCTAGATGCTTCTAGTGACGTTCTTTCGTAAACACGAACCTATGTAGAAGTAACTTCAAAGCGCCCTGTTTTCAAAATACCGTAATCTCACACGTTTTCACCAGCATTAAAATATCTCTATTACAAAAAACTTGTAGTTTTATTAATAACGTAGGTCTATCTGGGCCGGCCGGAGACTGCGATCTTGTACGATTCATCCATTCCCTATTTAACTAAAAACCAAAGCTGTATGTGCTACATCCCTTTTTTTCCTAACATGAAAAGAAATAAACAAAATTTATTTATATTTAATTTATTTTTGTACATGCTAGAAGTAGGTAGGTTCTCAAGATTTGCTCAGTAGATTAAAGGTTTGTATGATCTTTTATTCATATGAATGGATATTTTAACATAGCACATTATTTAATTTAAACCTCATTAAATTATACAAAGGCAATATTTATAATAAATAATAAATAAACTTTCCTACACTCGCACCAATTATCTAGCCCAAGAGAAGCTTCGTTATGAAACTCGTTAAATGGTTACTAGACAACGGATAAACATACTTAAAATACTTAAATACATACTTATTATACATAGAAAACACCCAGACCCGAGACAACTATTGGTAACACAATTAAGTTTACATACTAACAAAATTACTGCAGATGTACATACCTATGTGAGGTTTGGATATTCGTCAAAATAATGTCTGATGTGATGAATTGTAATGTAATTTATTAGTATGTACACCCTTCTAAACCCCTTGAGTTTACTGAAATGTATTTTTTCATGAGATCTCGGACTTCTTGGCGGGAAAGTGTAGAGTAGTGACGGCGGTTTTGTTTTATTTTCTTTTGGTTAATTATTAATATAAATACATAAATATAATTAGTAAAATACCTAACTTGTAAGGAAAAATACTTTTACAGTGGCTAAATGTACTAAGAGCACAAAGCCATTATGAAAAAAATGAGATATCTCTCACTCTCACTCAACTCAAGTTCTCTCACGCCAAAACGTCAACGTTTAAAAAATAACATTGCATGCACAGACGTATGTAGGGATGATTGCATGACTGCGTTGTTTCATTTGCACATTTTCAACACATAAGCACATTTATGGGCTTGATAGTATTTAATAATAAATCATAATTACACGTCATTATAAAAAAAAACCAAAAAACTATTAAGTAGGTATACTAACTATATTATTAGTAAATTATATCGACTTATAACGTAATATTAAGCTGAAAATCATTAGAAGGCGCCACAATATGTTTTTTCTTATTTCCATACTAAATCGAACATAAATTTTAATATTCCCGACCCAGGCGTGTAGGGCCGCCTAGCCGTGTGGTCGCCGCGCACACGCAGCCCGTGTGGGGGCGCACCGTCGTGAGTCCGGCGCGCACACGCAGCCTGTGTATGGCCGCACAGTCGTATAGACGACGTAAACACGTCAGGTGTGTAAGGCCGCACTGCTGTAGCGTTCGAACAAAATTGATACTTCTGTGCGGCGCACGTACCTGGCGTGTATCGAGCCGCATAAAGGGTTTGACGAATTTAGAGGCGCCGCAGCCAACGTGTTAAGTGAAGAGGGCACATCATTGGATGTGGACCTAGCATGACATTTTACATGTTTATAACATATTGCTAAATGTTATTAAACAGATCACAATAAAGAATTGAAAAAAAAAAAAACAAAAATCAACTTTACTTTTTTAAGTGACAAATTTTTTGTGTTAATAAGTCATATTGTGAGCCATTTATTAAGCTACAATGCAAATGTTAGAAAATTTTATTGCAATTTTAATAAATTCAGTATTTTCTGTATTTGTGGTTTTACTCTTCTTCATTTTCTAAGTTGATGTGACTCCCAAATTTACCATACAAATGTGCCTTTAATTCACCCATTTGTGACTTTAGTTCCTCACATTTAGCTTCTAATTCACTTATTTCACCTTCCTTCTTAGTCTTGGCTTCTTCCAAAGATTTCTAAAATGAAACACAAAATATTACTCTTTATCAAATGTCCACATAATCATCATCATCATCATCGGCCTATATTAGTCCACTGCTGGACATAGGCCTCCCCTAATGTCCACATAATATTAACTGTAATTTGGTTATTATAATTTTATGCGATTTTGTGATACTATGCTACTGCATAAATCTATCTATCTTAATCTACTGATTAAAAAGATAGTTCATCTAGCATACAGAGCATTTACATATTATCTAAGAGTTTTATAAAATGTTTTGAATTATTTATATACAATACAATCTCTCAACTAGTTATTTTTAATAAATTTCAATATAGTTAGTTACTTGTTACACCTGTAGTGAACTTACAAGTGTGTCTTCAAGACATTGACAAATGAAAACTTCGCCAATGAGGTAAGGGATTTTCTCAGAGTCATCAGCGAGGCCCAATTCTTCCACTGCTTCCTCCAAGTTCTTCATGTCATTTTGTTTAACTTTCAATTCATCCTTAAAATCATCTACTTTGGCGTTAAGCCTGGCAAATTTATTAATCTTTTGTTGATCTTCATATGAAATGTGTACATCGGAATCCTAAAGTAAAGTAAAAACTTATTTAAATTAATAAAATTCAACCATTTGGACATTTTTTCATCAATGTTTAACCTTAACTTGGGATGCCCATGCTTTTATTGTAATATATATTTAAACTTACTGGTTGGAAAGTACCTTTGCCGGAATTAGCCATGGTAGTGCAATTTTTTGTAAATAAATAGTTCTTGATGGTTATTTATTTTGATAATTCTTCGCTCTTCGTTCTAAAAGTATTCTACTAAACATACGTTCCCGTCAAATCAACTTTAGCTCACTAGCAGTGTTGCCAGTGGCCGATAGTCAAAAGTAACACGAGACGGTTCAAAAAGTTACATTTTCACGAGAAAAGTAACACTAACTATTTTTTTTATTTGATATTATTATATTAATATACACCACTTATAGCACTTGATTACACTTAAGAAATTTTCTATTCCATTCTCATCGAAAAAAAGAAAAATAATGGATCAAATGTTGTAAAATCAATAAGTACCTATCATTTTTATTATTATTTATTGTCACATAAAAACAGGTTACAATAACAAAAGTGACTTCTCTGACCTACAATGCTAGGTATACTACCGGTATGACCGAGGTCGTCGGACCGGTGCGTGCCGTCCTTCAGAAATCTGTAGTACTAAAACTTATTGATCAAAGTAATAAAAGTAATAAATTATCGAACTTTGTTTTCAAATTTCGTTAGCTACCTTCGCTAGGTACCTCGTAAAAAAGAAAAGAAAATAGACAAAAAGTAAATAAACAAAAGACGATGAAACTATCTTGCGTTCCGTTTCACGATTATCTTTGTATGCTGGAAAATATTTAATTATAGTTAGGTACTTATATTTTTATCAAGTTCTTAAAGTAACGTAAAAGTAACATTTTGAGTCGTGTAACATGGAAGTAACATGAGATGGTAAAAAGTAACGTAAAATGTTACAAAAGTAACATTCTGGCAACGCTGCTCACTAGTGCCACTGCCTACTGCTTTTTTTTAAAGTGTAGTTGGTTCCCTGAGGAACCGGCTAAGGTCATAGACCATGCTGCCATGTCATTAATTTCTTAAATTCATTAGTAAGACTATATATAATAAACTATATAGGATGATGATGAATGATAATAGAAATGAGAAGTGAGAATGATATACCCCCCAACCCTTGAGTATCTTAGTAGAGATGTGGGGCTTTACTAAGTCCTCACGCGGAATTCTTGAGAGAATTTGAAAAGTGTCATTGCACTGTTTTGTTTTATTTGCCAACACTCATGCACACTCACGAACACTTAACGGTTAATAATCCACCATTATTTCACACTAATATTCCACATAACACAAATTTTAGAAAATAAAACAAACCCGGCAGACATGACTCTTCACTTTCCCGCCAAGAAGTCCCACTGCCCACTGCCCACTCACTGCCAGTGTCAAATAAATTTGACAGTTGCGATACTTGCGTTCCGTTTCATACTAATCTGCCTTCACGAATTATAAAACGGATTATTTTAGTAACAGGAATTAATGTTCCTAAACGAATTACCAAAGGGGTAGGCGTTTAATTTTTTCACTGTATTTTGTAAATTTTATAAATAAAATAAATATTTTTTAATATAATATCTGCTATATATATATTTTTAATTAATTCCCTATCTACTATATTTTTATGGATACTGAATCCAAAAATACTATATTTGGTCTAAAAATAGTTGGCAACCCTAGTTCCGTAGAAGCGTCATGTCTGCGGTTTTGTTTTATTTTCTATAATTTGTGTTATGTCGAATATTAATGTGAAATAATGGTGGATTATTAACCTTTAAGTGTTCGTGAGTGTGCGTAAGTGTTGGCAAATGAAACAAAACAGTGCAACGTTACTTTTCAAATTCTCTCAAGAAGCTCGCGTGAGGACTTAGTAAAGACCCACATCTTTACTGAGATACTCGAGGGGTTGAGAGGTATATCATTTCTCACTTCCCATTTCTAATATCATTCATAATCATCATATAGGGAAATATTGTTTATTTATGTATTACTTGTAAGAAAAATACATTGACACTGGCTAAATGTGCTAATTACACTAAGCCATCAACTAATAAAAAAAAATTAAAAAAATCAAGTTTCTTCCTGTTTTCGATAATAAGATAAGACCGAGAAAGAAATTGGAAAAAAATCACGTTTGTTGTATGGGAGCCCCTCTTAAATATTTGTTTTATTTTATTTTAATTATTTATTTTTAAAGTAAGTATATATAACTAAATATTGTGAATATTTCAAGCGTCTACCTATTGCCGTTATCAATATCGAGCAAAAACGAGCAAAAAAATCACGTTTGTTGTATGGGAGCCCCTTTAAATATTTATTTTACTCTGTTTTTTAGTATTTGTTGTTATAGCGACAACAGAAATACATCATTATTATTATTATTTTATGCGAATATTTATGTACCTAATTGATTAAATTTTATTTTATTATTGCTAAGCAGTGTCTTAAGCGACTACTGTAAGGCTCGTTAATTTTATTTAATTATTTTTGTAATTTTGCTTAATTATTCTTGTTGTAATGTTAGTTGTAGAATGTGTAATCTTTAATTATTGTAATTGTTTTTTTTATACCGTTTTAATTAAAGTAAAATAAATAAATAAATAAATAAATCATCTGTGAAAATTTCAACTGTCGTAACTATCACGGTTCATGAGATACAGCCTGGTGACAGACGGACAGACAGACATACAGACAGACGGACGGACGGCGTAGTCTCAGTATATGGTCCCGTTTTACCCTTTGAGTATAGAACCCTAAAAACTTTCTTAACTCCATTGTAGTTTTTTAGCGCTGTATTCTTATGAGGGTGCCGCGCAGACGCTAAACTGCGAGTTTAAGCATATAGTAAGCGATCAAAGCATGGATGAACTTGATTGCTTGATTGATGATGAATTGAACATGAATACGCACGCTCACGCACACTAATAACTGTAGGTACAGAGTAGGCTGGTGATTTAATTGGAGCAATGTTTACTATCGTAAAATCATAGGCGTTTGGGTAAAAAATAATAAATCTTAATATTTTCATATTCATATTTTCTAATTGAAAAATTAGACAACAGTGGCCTGCGGAAAATCAATACAAACCTTTATGATGTCGGATTCTTGTTTCATGTATTTACCAAGTTCCTGAAGAAATAAGTTTTTAGATATCATTTACACACTTTTACGTATTATTCATGCAGTTTCTGGGTATTTGTTTCAAATTCTAAGACAACCATGGCCTTGTGAAAGGATCAAGCTAACCTACACTAGTCCTTTTAATGTATATGACCTATTCAGCGCCTACTAGCACCACAGCACCAGACTTAAAAACACGTAATTTTTCGAAATTCCGCGCGGCACCCCCTTAAATTCTTACTGGCCATTCACTTTTTCCTAATTCAAGCTCTGCATCTTTAAATCAATACTTACTAACCAATGATATAGGTAGTAAGTAATACATATCTATGTATTACTTACGACAGCATCTACTGTCGCTAGTAATAACTTAATATTAGAAAACCCACCCACCGCCCCAATGATTGTGTGAACGATAGTAAATTAATACTCTGCATGTTTCAGAGTAATCTCTACCATCACAAGTCCAACTCTTTAAAGTTCAATTGTAATAAAAAGCTCAAATAGTTATTAAACATTTAAGTACGCTATAAGTATAGCTATATAAAGGGTCTGTATTTGGTGTTTAACCGTCTATGCCAACCTTCTAGTGCATTGTTTGTTCGAAAGTTGTCGATATATGAACAGCTAATTAGAAAAACCTATAGTTTTAACATCGACTAAATATTTTTACCCTTTCACTAAGAGCCACTACAAGAACCCTTTGTTTTTATTTTGGTATTAAGGAAATATTATTGTACTAATGATGACATGCTTATTCTATAGATACCTAAGCTAACTCACATGTCAATGAATATTTAGCAAGTACCTACCTATCTAAAATTTGTAATCAAAACAGTTATACCTACTGAGAGAACTTCTGTGTTAGAGAGAAGTAACTTTAAGTAGGTATACGCAAGAAGCGTGAGTCGGGTCGTGGCTGTGTCACCTCCACCGCTCCATGTAAGCGAGCGCCGGCCCCACCACCACGGCTGCGCCTACGCTGCTTGCCCGCCACCATTCACTCGCGCGCATTTCTACTTCGACCGTCAAACATCGCGCGCGCAAATCTAAAAAAGGCTTATTTTTTTCTGTGAACAATTATTTTCGTGATGGAGAAGGAGCACCAACCAGACTCCATGACAACCATAGCCATGAAACCTGAGTACCCGCCGTCTGAGGTGTACAGCGCATCGGAGCCCCCACCGGTATGAGACACCCGTTATACGCTTTAATTTATGTTACGCACGTAAAATACGGACCTACTTCCCAGTTTCTAACGACATGAACATCGTTGTGATGCCTATGTGGAATATTACTAAAAGAATATATGAAAAAAAAACAGAAATTTTATTTTGTAGTAGAGTGACAAAAATCTATACGTGTTTATTTAAATGAAATCTACTAAACCTATTAACATATTGATTGCTGTCTAGGTCCGTATATAATAATAAAGTAGGTATACATTACATATTGAAGAAATAATATAAATGACGATAGAAAAATTGCTTAAAACGAATAAACCGTTAGGTACCTAAGTATAATATGAGATATTTTGATTTGAAATTTACGAGAATTAGGAGACAAAAGAAATTGAAATTAAACACTTTATGCGGATTTATTCGCAATCATTTTACGTGTAATTTTATCATGACCTCATGACTAAGTATTTAGTAAGTGTCACAGGGAGACAATAATAAATAATAGGTAATTGTAAAACAAATACGAGTAAATCCGTATAAGGTGTCTTAATTCCACATGAGAGAGCAATCATAAATGAGTCGAAATAATCGTGTTGTGGCTAAGTGCAGTATAAATGGTGGAAAGCGCCTTTCTCTCGGCTGCAACGGCCGCTGGCGCGTATCAGCTGTTTGTAAACACCGCCGGAGCCGCGCCGCCGAACGCCGCCGCGCCCACGGGACCGGCCGGCGGGCTGCGAGCCGACGGACATTATTTAAACATGAGATCAAATTCGAAATAAAATTTTCAATAAGTATTAATAATTAGTTAAGATTACGAAATAATCTAAGTACCTATATTGACTCATTGCCAAAAAAAGTGCGTTGCATCAACCAACATGAACAATAACCATGACCTTTGTTACAAAAAAGGCGCGATCGCTGTCAAAGAAATAATATTATGGTAAAAAATAAAATGGTAGCTAACGAACTCTAAATATTATTTGGAACTTGCTTTTGTTTTCCTTAGTGACCTCCTTTGTTAGAATTTGAATTCACGACCTTTCACTAATTTTCGATACTTAGTTATAGAAATAGCATTGTGAATGCATATTCCCGTGAGGAGAGGCGTTAGACAGGGCGACACTATATCTCCCAAGCTATTTACCTCCTGTCTGGAAGATATATTTAAGCTCCTCGATTGGGGCGATAGGGGTATAAATATAAATGGTGAACGCCTAACCCACCTCTGCTTCGCCGACGACATTATTGTTTTCGTCCAAACTGCTAATGAACTCCAAAGTATGATGGAAGAACTTTACCTAACCTCAATAGATGTTGGTCTACGCATGAACACAGAAAAAACTAAAATCATGAGCAAGGAACCCACCGTAGACAGCATCATGGTGAATGGTAAAGAGATAGAGCGGGTTGACGAATATGTCTACTTGGGGCAACTAATTACGCTTGGGAAGGACGGCCAGGCGATTGAAATACAACGCCGCATTGGACTCAGTTGGGGCGTTCGGTAAGCTGCCCGAAATTTTCAAGTGTAAGGAAGTGCCCCTCTCTCTAAAACGAAGGGTATATGAGCAGTGCATTCTGCCGGTCATGGTCTACGGAGCAGAAACTTGGACCCTTACACAACAACACGTCCAAAAGCTTCAAATAGCCCAAAAAAAATGGAACGCGCCATGCTGGGTATCAAACTAAGCGACAATATAAGAAACTCAGCCATCCGGAGTCGCACTAAATTAACCGACGTGGGGCGTATCATTGCGCAAAGAAAGTGGCAATGGGCGGGTCACGTAAGCCGCAGAACTGATGGCCGGTGGAGCGGGAAGGTGCTAGAGTGGAGACCACGGACCGTCACCAGAAGCGTGGGCCGCCAGAAGGCTAGATGAGCAGATGACATCACGAAGGTCACGGGAAAAAAACTGGATGCAGAAAGCCCAAAACCGAATAGAATGGCGTGCATATGAGAAGGCCTACACTCAGCAGTGGATGGTTATAGACTGAAGAAGAAGAAGATTGTAAATGCAAAACATACATTCAAATTAATTAAAAGTCTCATAAATAAGATAACTACCTATATACATGATTTAAAAGGTGGGCTATCGCGTGACCAATTATAGGAATTCAAAATTTGTTATTTAGAAACATTAAAGCTATTAGTTAGGAGGATTATGATTTTTAAACACTATTCGATCTGGTAAAAAAATAAATTTGCTGATTAATAACAAAAAAAATTATATGCAAATGCAAGTCCTACTAACTATTAGGTAATCTGTGGTCCTACTCCTAAATCCAACTGAGTCTGGCTCACATTGATAATAGGATATGAGGATATTGGGCTATGCTAGGTATAAAACCCACTATAATCTGATCTAAAACTGCAGTAAAATGTTTACATAGTTATGACAATAAAATGAGAACGAATAATAACGCAAAGTATTAACAAAAAATATAGTGAGGTAGATAGGTACTGTGTTCGTCATTTACTTAGTACGGTCGCATAAACGGCACCCACATGCACTTAAACGGTAAAACGCCGCTCATTTTTTGTTATCAAAATATGGAGTTAGTGATTTGCGTTATTATTCTAAGGTGATTTGTAAATTATGTCAACAACTGCCTTTTTAATGACCTTACAAACAATTCTCAATTTATTATAATAAATAAATACGAATACAGTTTTTTATGACTAAAAACAAGCAATTAAACTAATGCCAAAAGAGCCTGTTATACCCCTATTTATATTAAACTAAAGCATGACCAAGAAATTAATATATGAAAAGGCCAAAATATAAGAATAAGATCAACCCAATCATCGTGACCATCCCTTCAGGAATACGGCTTTTTATAGGACATTTATAAGAAAATGATAAAGTCAATAAATAAGCTCTGGATGTTGCCTAAATTTATGAAAAATTGCTTATTCATTTATTTTAAAAAGCCCTTCATATAATTAAAAAAGTGAGCTCGATGTTGGCGGCTAAATATTTAGCCACTTAAATAGTAAGTGGTTTTTGCGGGACCTTGGCACAGAATACTGTATTTGGCAAAGACAACAGTAAGGTCTGATCTTAGAGTAGCTACTGTAAGCGATTTTAGACTTAATAGGTATTTAATATAATAATATAGTTCAGAATAAAAATATATTTATGTAATAATCTCAAAATTTATTTTGATAAAAACTAAAGGTGCTAATTGTGCTAATTCATTGACTTTAGAAAATATAAATAAATAATCCTTTATTGTACAAAGAAATTACATTAAAACACACGTTACACAGGACTTATATAAAGGTGAGCTTATCTCTAGAAGAGATCTCTTCGAGCCAACCCTAGCTGTGGTGTAATAAACAAGTATGCGGGATTAATAAATTATAAATAATACTATACTAACAAATATTTAAACTAATTACCAAGGACATAACTATAGTCAGCTGTCTAAAACTTAAAAGTTCCATTGAAACGTCCAATACATATTATATCACATCAAACACATCACCAGCTCATTTAATGGCCCCACTGCTGGAGCACAAGCCATCACCATGAAACACCACTGAGAGAATGGGCCATATACCACCACGTGGGTCCAGTGCGGATTGCAGTCTTTGCTTCAGTCTGCGGTTTCTATCAAATATAATATTAGGGTCTTCAATTCACTAGTGAATTGATGGTACCTTCTAGACAAGCATGTTACATCGTAGGCTACATCATCACTTACCATCAGGTGAGATAGTAGTCAATAAAAAATAAAACCAACGGCTTTACGTTCCTTCCGAAGCACGGAGGAGCTCGAGATGGTATAACTTTGGTCACCCATCCGATAACCGGCCTTTACGAAAGTTGCTTAGCCTATGCAATCACAGACCAGATGCGTTAACCACTGCGTCATCGAAATTCTAATAATTAGGCTAAAATGTTTAATTTATATTATACTAGTGGCCGCTGGCGGTTTCACCCGCGTGGTTCCCGTTCCCGTGGGATTATCTGAATAAAAAGTATTCTATGTGTTATTGCCGGTTATAAACTATCTGTATGCCGAATTTCATCCAAATCCATTCAGTAGTTTTTACGTGAAAGAGTAACAAACATCCATACCTACAAACTTTCGTGTTTATAATATTAGTAGGATTGAAATGGAATTTTTTTTTTAACAAAAAACAAAAACCGACTCCAAAAAATTTGACTGATAAAATGGCACTAAAAAGTAAAAAATAAGCGTTAGATTTATATAGACAATAACTTTATTAAGAAAAAATATAGGTACAATTATTGTTATTTTTGGGGCCGGTGCCAGCCAACGAAGTTTTTAAAGCCGGTGCCAGTCCGCGTTTGTAGTCAAAACTTCAAGCAAAAGATTGAATGTACTATTATGATTATAATATAGTATGTCGTTAAATGTTTATGTTAAAGTTACCTTGGCTGGCACCGACTCCAAAAGTAACAATAATTGTACCTATATTTTTTCTTAATAAAGTTATTGTCTGTATAAATCTAACGCTTATTTTTTACTTTTTAGTGCCATTTTATCAGTCTAATTTTTTGGAGTCGGTTTTTGTTTTTTGTTAAAATTTTTGTTTATTTCTCGCTTTTTAGTGATTCGTTTCGATCTATTTATCAAAAGCGAATATGCGTAGACCTACTAAACACGCTGCTCGTATGAGACAGCGCCGTTTAAATGAGACAAGCGAAGAAAACGAGAAACGCCTATCTCAAAGTAGGAAATCAAAAACTGTGTTCCGATGCCTGTCTTCTTTTGCTTCGTCATAGTCGCTTAACTATCTTAATCGAGATATTTTATCGCCACCCGTGAAATACTTATCATTGAGGAGTTCCGATGGCAATCTGTGGTCTTTTTCATCAGTTACACTTCATCAAATGATACTTTCTGAATGTAAATGCTTGACTTATTTCTGAAAATACCAAAATCGCGATAGGTATGCCTACAATATTCGAGGAGTTCCCTCAATTCCTTGAGGATCCTATCATCAGAACTGGACCAAATTAAAATGGGACCACACGGGAAGCACCAGCTTTCAAATAAAGAAAGAATCATCAAAATCGGTTCACTTAGTCGAAAGTTCTGAGGTAACAAACATTAAAAAAAAAAAAAATACAGTCGAATTGATAACCTCCTCCTTTTTTTGAAGTCGGTTAAAAAACATTTGAAGCGTTAAAAAACCCAGTAGATCCGTAGGTATATGCATGTCATGACGTTTCATGGCGTTTCAAGGACAATAACGTGGGCGAGTAAATCGAGTCATGTCCAATTGCTTGGATTTCCAAACTATGTTGGGCAAGAGACCCCTTTTCATAAATGAACTGATACCTCAGACCCCCCCATAACCAATTTACTTTAAAAATACTATCTCTAGCTTTTTCCTTTTGATACAAAATACTTACCAATTTAAAAACTTTGCGGTTGGTTAATTAAACTTACACTTATACTTCCTACTAAAATATTAGTCATTCTTATAACAAGTTGGTAAACGTATACCACAACTTATACAGTATCTTGAACATTACAATTAAACTTGAACTTGTGTTAATTAATAGGGGTTGATTTTTAGACCTTGTCGATCCCCAAAGTCAGTTTTCGTTTATGTCGACACCTGGGACACCGATATCGACCGCTTTGGGAATCCCTACTCTAGAAGCTAGCCCAATACATATGGTGTTATTCTTGAGTTCGAAAGAATAAGAATCTAACTGAAAAATAACGGTTTCTCTTCTATATTCATTTCATCCGTCTCAAACTTTTACAAGGAAGAATTCCTTATTAGCAAATAAGAATTTTGTTCTTAATTTAAAGATAACATTTTGAATCGTTATCTCGCTTAAAATGTTAACATTTAGTTATTTTCATTCTATTCCATTCACGTTACTTAAGCTGTTCATTAAATCTGAGTTTCCGTATGGAGCGCGGCATAATAACGCTTTCGTACATTCCCTTTTACTACTTGTTTATGCTATAAAATATCAGCAATATCATGCTGTAAAAAATCGGAAATGTTCGATGCCGCATTCCATGACTATAGCAGGTCTTTATTGTAAGTTTCCGAGGAAATAACGGTATAGAAAAAAGTTGTGGCTAGGTGTTGGCAATAGCAAATCGAAATGACAATTTGTACGCAGTATTGGCAACAAATAATATTTCTATTTCTATTTCTGAAAAATTTTATACGTTAAAAATTTAATGAACTACAGAAATATATTACTTTAATATGATATTTGTCGAATATTTAGAAGTTTAAGAAAGGAACAGTGTAATTGAAAGTATATTAGATCAATAAACAACTGGCTCTATCTCTATAGGACACTGCCTATATTGATAAGATTTTAGTTTTTTTATCCTATTTTTATATAATAATATGTGATGACTAGCTGTGCTCGCGACTTCGTCCGCGTGGAATAGTGACTTTCGGCAGCATTTTTAATTTTTTAGGCTCTTTTCCCGTTTTTGCAACATTTTTCACTGATACTTCGCTCCTATTGGTCGCAGCGTGATGTTATATAGCCTAAAGCCTTCCTCGATAAATGGACTATCCAACACAAAAAGAATTATTCAATTCGAACCAGTAGTTCCTGAGATTAGCGCGTTCAAACAAACAAACAAACAAACAAACAAACAAACTCTTCAGCTTTATAATATTAGTATAGATTACTTAGTACCAATTATGATAATGAAACAATCTGTGATTTTTAATTTAAGTTTTTAAGCTTATTTCTTTTTTTTTTATTTACTACTAGATAGTTTTGTAAATATTTACACAACACAACGAAGTTGCGTCTTGTAATGTATGCTTTGCAAATTAAATATATTTAAACCTGGAAAGTAGAGTTAGACTATATTGGACATACAAGATCAAAATAATAACATTATTAACTAGATAATAGGTAGATAATAACAATGAAAAAAATGAAAAAATATTTATCCATATAGGTATTATTATTATTAATGACTTAATTTTTGCACTAACCTAATTTAGGTAAAAATATGAGTACTACTCGTATAGAAAAAGACATTGATGAGATGATAAGACAATTAAAAATGTTAGAATCTTACTATGTTATTTCTATTATTTTAGGGCGTGTCTTTATGACATTTCTCCATAAATAGTTTTAAAACATCAGAATTAAGAAATCACATGATTCATAAAAAATAGTTAACTTTATTTATAAAATTAGTACCTACCTAATACTTACTTTAAAATAATCGAGGGAAAATTTTAACCCAAAGTTACCCTGTCGTAAAACATAAATGGTGCGTTAAACACAACGCGAAATTTGAACTGACATCTAGCACAAGGAAATAATATAGCTAAGTACATAGATAAACTTAAGATTATGAACATTCTGAGAACTGCGACATGCATGAATGTGGGAAACTCATTGTTCCATTGTCCCTGGACATTTATTATCGTAGTCGTCGTCAACCATCACGCAACTCCGTTAAGTACCACCGGCACCACTATGTAGATACGTAGCTAAACGGAATGCTGAGAGCATCACCATCGGAAGATGCCTTAAGACCACAGACCTATATTTGGTCTGTGCTTAAGACGGTTCTAGTAAGCACAAAATAAAGAGACCCAGAAAGTAAGCTTAATACATACCGCGATCGTGCAATTCACACATAGACCCCTTATACATGGACACAGATCTCGGAGCTCGGAACAGTCCGAGAACAGCTGTTGCGAGATTCCGTGCACTTGGAGAGGCATATGTCCAGCAGTGGACGTGTGTGACGCCTATGTCCAGCAGTGGACGTGTGTGATGCCTATGTCCAGCAGTGGACGTGTGTGATGATGATGATGTGTGCGTTGCTCGAGCGCGATTGTATGAAGCTTCTGCAGCCTACTTATTAACTGAAGTAAGGCTCTATGACATTGCAAATGTATGAACTCCTCGGTGGCCTATGTTATTGCGCAGTCGATGCATAGCCCGGGCTTGTGATTACCAACCCGCATTTGGCAAGCGTGGAGATTAAGCCAATGCCAATAGATTTAAGCGATAACTTGATTTCATGATTGAGGAGATTCCCAGCATTAGGGCAGTATCTAAGTTAATATACTTACATAAAATCTGTGCTTGCAGTTCGTGGCAGAATCACGAACGGCAAGCCATCCTCGTAGCAGAGAAGGGATAATGTTTACAATGTTATATAATGTTTTTGGCTGGGTAGGATTCCCTACCCTCGTCGAGATTTTCGTAGCTGAGCGAGGGAACAGAGGAGAGTCCCGCTTAACCCGAGGGTCGCCACTAGCCTCGGCGTAGGACAGAACTTTTCTGAGAATAATAAAGGCCTTTCTACACGCACAATATAAATCGAGCAATTCCGTCCCAGGCTGTCCCAATGTGGGTTGGTTGGTTTTGACGACTGCCATCTTATGGCAACAGCCAAGGCTTAAGGTGCCTTCCGAGGCATTGAGGAGCTCAAGATATTTTAATATTATTACCCAACTTATTTATTGCTGTGTGTATTGAATAAGTTGCTGAACTTGAAAAATCGCTGCTGAACACGCCAACCACTGCGCCATCAAGCTACTTAAGGATTACTTATTTTGTCATAAATTAAATAACACTTATAAAACATATAACCTTTTACCACACAACAGTGTATAAAGTTAAGCAAGGGTTATACGTGTTTAAATTAGATAGATAAATAGATAGATAATACTTTTATTGCAACACTATAAAACTTAATCATGAACAAAAAAATGAATAATTCACAAAGTTACAATTTGGCGGTCTTATCGCTTTTAAGCGATTTCTTCCAGACAACCAGTCGGATAAAGAGAGCTTATAAACTGTAAGATCAGAGGTGAAACTATTAAAACATACTAGAATAATGTGTATTTTATAAATGAAGCAAAATAATATAATAATATAATACTTTTACATCAATATTATAACAAACCTAGGCTAAGAAAAAAGAGAAATAAAGAGATAATAAATCTACAATCATAATGATGATAATAATAGATATAAATAGATATATATATATATAGATAGATCGATTAGCGCGCCGCACGATGATTGTCGATATCACCATTCCCCATGACGAGAACCTCGTGAAAGCTGAGAAAGAGAAACAAATCAAATATCTCGACTTAGCACATGAGGTTGTCGACATGTGGAATGTGGACTCGGCTGTCATCGTGCCGATTGTTGTTACGGCCAACGGCCTGATGGCCAAGAGCCTCGATCAACATCTCATGAGGCTCTCGTTAGGCGGCTGGATCAAGGGCCTGATTCAGAAGGCAGTTCTCCTCGATACGGCACGCATTGTGAGGAGGTTCCTGTCTCTGGAGCCCTAATCACTGGTAGTTTGGACCCTGGTCCCGATGCCGGTGGACCCCTAATTTTTATATTTTTAAATGTTTGTTTTGTTTATTAAAAAAATATTTAAAAATGTAAATTAATATGTAAAAAAATAAATAGAGAGATAATAATAAATATGTTTAAAAATCATCATCATATAAATACCATAATAAATATAAAATATACCTACTTATACATAATAGTAGTTTCAGGTAGGAAAGTAGCGGATATGGCAGTTTTGCAGCAGGACAGGGTTAATCGGAAAGGTAGAATTTTTTCACAAGCTCTTTAAATGTGTCAATGGATTTTGCACGCCTGATCGCAACTGAAAGCAAATTCCAGAGATGAACAGCTGGGACGGTAAAAAAATAATAATAAAAGGTGGTGCTGTGTGGGGGGGGGGAGGGTTTTAAGGCTTAAGTTTTCTGATGACTGTAATGAGCGCGAACCTGAACAATTAAGAAAACTGAAACGTTCCTTAATATAAGAAGGATAGGTGGGATTAAACATTATGTTATAAAGAAGGGAGAGTATATAAGTATTCCGGCGAAGACGAATAGGAAGCCCATCGATTTATTCTGAATCGATTAGGAAGCCACTTGAGTTTTAAGCGGTACTCAGAAACATGGTCATATTTGCGCAAGTCGAGAAACGAATACAAAAATTTTGAAGACGTTCAAGTTTATTTAGCTGGTCCAATGGTAAATTATTGTGTTTCTGTCTAAAAATATACGCTAGAAAGTGACAGCATCTGTTTTAAGCATTGTCTCACTTTAGCCACCGTTTTGTGGTAAAGCAGTTATAATTTTACGCAAACTTTATTCCAAACAAATTTAAAACTATGAAAAGTGTTGAAAAAAATCCACGAGCAGCGGGATTAACGTTAGCGTAATTGGAAGCGCACATATTTTTCATAATTATGCATTAATACTGCCGACAGTGTATCAAAAACAAATAAATAAACCTTTGTACTCTATGGACGGCCGGAAAATCACAGTTTCAGTCTTAATGACAACACAGATTGTGTTTTTCGAATTGGACGGGTAAATATGAACGCCAAAACAGATATTTATTTTCCTATAGTAGCTTTTACAGTTCTGTGATAGAACTTTTGTTTATTGTTCTGATACTTTTGTTATATCTTCAATTTCAATTTCAATTTATATATTTTATTTATTTATTAGGTTACACAACAGACATTAATCTTAACAAAGTTATAAATACATAATAGGTTTAACAACATTTTATACTAGACTAATTTCCTAATTGTGTTAACACAAGTAGTTTAAGTGTGCTTAACATGTGTAAAATATGATTTAGCTTTAGACATAAAAAAGAACATACAATAGAACTAGATTTAGAAAAGTAATATTTCCAAATAATTTTAAAATTACTTAAAACTATTTGGAAACACTACACTTGGTTTGTTAGCCAATTGGCTCAATTAATAATGTCTTGATGGAAGTTTTGAATACATTTGTGTTCCTATTGAAAATATCAAGTGAGTTGCGATCCATAGCAATTTTGTAGCAATTGTGTAGCAATGGGACTAATTTGATTGATAGTAGTGTTGTTTTCGCTGAAGAGAAATTTTAAAATAAAATCTCCTAAGTTCGAACCAATTACTTCTGATGTTTTTGCATATTTGCTTCTTCTGAGACTTACTACAAATAAACTAAAATAATTTAATTTCTGGTGACGTTGTTCTTTGACGTTCTTCCACATATATAATGGAATTTATTTCCATAAAATAGTACTAGTTTGTTTTTTTTTAATATTTTTTACGGGTAGCACAGTGCCTTGATCTCACTTAATGTTAAGTGATGATAAGACCAATGATGGAAGCACACTTCAACGAGGATCCTCAACTAGTGAGGCACTGGCTATCTTCTCTCTTGCTGCCGGAACACAACAATGCTACAACAATGATGTTATGGCGACATATTTAGATACCTAAGATGGTGGTAGCTTGCCAGGCGGACAAACAATCCCTACAACGAACCAAATCGAGTACAGAGAGTCCCCGCTGGGAATCGAACCCGGGACATCTGGTTCTAAACCGGTGGTCTTAACCACTAGACCAGGGAGGCGGTTAAAGTTACTAAAAAGTAGTTAGTAATCTAAATCAGTCATAAAGTGTGTGCAAGTATTCAATTTTATTAATATATAATGTAAACGAGACACACGCAACAGGAAATACGACTTTAGTATCGAACAAAAAGAAACGATTAACATTTTCCGTAACCATTGTCAGCAGTGACAATAAAAACAAAGAATTAACACAAATAGATAAACAATAAACGACACGGATTTAGTGAAATCGGTATTGGCCAGATCAGTAGTTGGATACAATGGTTTGCGTTACATTGCGTTTGCCTGTAAGTCGTCCCGGCTTGCAAACATGCTTTTGCCGTAACATCCTACTTTAGCGCTGCGGAAAACTTGATGTGTACACGGAAAATATACATACTATGACGTTTTAGCAAGCTTAGACCACAGACCACAAAATAAAATGTGTTGCCTCGCAAATGAACTACAAACCTTATTCTTTTAGCATTAAAAGCCACAAACTGTAAAAAGATATTTTTTACACGCTTTGGAGATAAGATCAAAACACACACAAAGCATCTAACTAGAAGTAACTTTGTAGTTATACATGCTATACACGCTCGCAAGACATAATTATACATTATTTTTATATAGGTACCAAGGAAGGTGCTTTGCGTTGTAAAAAATGGGTTAAGTATTAACTTTGTCAACCTTTACGTGGCGAATTGCACGCCAAGATTTATGAGACCTTTTTATTAACTTTACTCTTTGCGCGAGACTTATCGCCTTAAGTAGACTTTAAACAAAGTTTAATATAGTGTATCGAATTTTGAAAAGATAAGGTACGGTCATTTTAGATAAAAAATAGTGTCAATAGTCTATGGTTGTTTGTACATAATGTTGCACAACTGACACAACACTACATAAAACACCAGTTTTCGCCAGGAATGATTTCACACGGGGGAAAATATCAATATGCCAAGCCATATAAGTCTAGACTACGTATATATAGCTTAACTTCAGATAGGTAGAGTTCGGTATATATCTCGAAGCATACTAAATAATCGAATGATTTTTGAGGTCAGAACATTAATGCAAATTTATTTTATAACATAACAGTATCTAAGGATTGTTATTGTTAAAATGCCTTGATTTTGCCTTGACTATGTCTTGACCACTCTAAACTAACACACCATGTTGCATCGGTCAACTTGATGTTTACTGTACTTAGATATTGCTAAAAGTTATGCAAAATGCTTATGCAGCAATTGCTGCGGTGATGACGAACTTTCGCAAAAAGTTGAAATATTTAAAAAGTTTCAACTGTAAAATGTTTTTATTCTCGCTACTGCCTATACCATGCATCCAAAGGTAATCTACAATCAATTTAGGCTTAACGATTTTTAGAAATTGCGTCACTAACTTAAATTGTTATAGTTGATATACAAATTAAGAAAACAAATCGCTAAAATTGAATTCGTTGTCGTTTGCAGCCTTAGAGCATTAAACCATTTGCAGCACGCAAAAGATTTCTCGAGTGCATTCAGTCGAGGTACTTACTTTACTTTCACTGCCGATCGCCTCCGATTACCGCCGCTAGGGGCGCTTGTCAAAATTATATAACCCTGCGTATTAAAAACAGCTTAGTGCATCACAACTAGCGCTCGATCTCTATCACGTCTCTAGTTCAACTGTTTATGTAACATCAGTAGGCACAAATGTATAAGCAAGTTGAGAGAAAACCTTTGGAAGATCACTTATTCAGGCATCTTAGTAGACGTAGAACTCGAAGTTGAAATGAAACACTTAATACTTATCTACACTTTGAACTTTAGAAACAAGAGATCGAATTAACATTTCTACTAATTGGAATTCTATTTAAATCGTTAATTACATTTCACAAACAACAACTTATCGAGTGTTGGATCTTGAAAACCAAGAAAATCGCTTATATTAGTATAACGATTCTAAGCAGATTCTAAGAGTTAGATATATTTGATCGCATAAGTGGTCTAGTGGTCTACTGGTCACAAACCAGATTTCCTCGATATCCAGCGGGGTTTAGGGTCTATTCCGGGCTAGCTACCGCCTACTTACCTATCTAAGTTGGTCCAAACCCACAATTTTAAGTGTTTACTTAAAAAAACATTGTGTTTATCAAAATACCTTAGTTAGATTCCTCGAAGTTTATATTAATGACAGATAATTTGATTAACGTTTAGCCATCTATTGTTATTTTTCACTTGATGCTTTAATTAAGTATTAATTATCTCGATTAAGTTTTCTCTTAATTTACTTTACAGCATGGCCTCTGCGCGGATATTAACAGAACTAATTGATTATAAATAAAATAATTATGTAACGTGCGTGAAATTGTATTTTCAGCGTCGTGTCACTGAAATCGACAGTTTTTTTACGTAAACATGCTGTGACGGCATCAATTACCGAAGATATTCGATAATTGTGGCGTCACAAAATATCTTACCAACAACATAAAAGGTCAATTTACAATTTAAATAAAGATACAGTTCATTATTGTGTAATGTCGCATAGCCTTTTCAATTAATTATATAAGTACTAAAGTGGTCGGCTACTTTGGTTCTTGGTTTTACAACCAATAAGGTATGCATTATTCACCCTCACTCTGTCGGCCCACAAGGTGCCTCTTCACGCCTCGTTTGTAGGACCCCATGTCATAGGAATGAGGGAACTATTCCGAGCATATGCATTATTAAAAAAAATATTTTCTTAACCTTCTGTTTTCTCTTAACATTCAGTTTTTTAAAACTTGGCTATTATAATATATATGTATTTGACTAACTAACTACCCTTGTCCGTATACAGGCGTACCGGCAGCGCGTGTCATCCTCCGTCCAGATCGCGAGGATCGCAGCGCTAACGGTGGTGGCAGCCTCCTTCATCCTGGGAGCCTTCATCCTGGCCTCCAGCTGGGTTGCAGCGAGGGCATCATGCCATCAGCTGGAACAGCTCGACGCCATGTTGGATAAGGAGCTGGCTTTGGAAGGCAGGGCGTATGGAAATGACGGTTTATTGTCGGTGAGTCGTTTAATTTAAACTTTTAAATGGGGCATCATTGGTTTATTTTCCTAATAGTAGATAAAAAGACTTCTAGCTGGGTGGAAGCAAGGGTATCGTGCCACCACCTGGAACAGCTTGACGTTTTTTTTTCTTTATTGTTAGCTCGGCAAATGACTCTATCCCACCTAATGTTAAGTGGAAATGGAGTCCCGACGCGAAGATAACTGGTGCAGCGTGGAAAAAAATAGCATCAGTTAACTTCACACCTTGTGGACACAAGGTGCTTCTTCACGTCTCTCTTGAAGGACATAGACAAGGATCATAGGAAGGAGGGAAAACGTCATGTTAATTAGGAGCTGGCCTTGAAGGGCAGTGTGTACGGAAATAACGACTTATTGCCAGTGTGTAGTATACTTTCAATTTTTAAAAGGCTTAACCTTGGCTTCGTCTCCGTATTGTACATAAAAAGGTCCGTAAGTAGAAAAGTCCTTTAAGCAGGAACTCTTAGATGAAAGAACTGGTTATCTTGATTATAATTGTCAAAACAATGACGCTATACTGATTATTGTAAAGGCGGCTGATGTGATAAGCATTGTCATGTGATTACTTGCACTATAGATTTTGAGCATGCCTGCTCCTCAGCAGAGAATACCATATGTTCAAAATCAAAATCGAAACCAAAACAAATTAATTATTCTGTGCTTGGTGTAACATTCGAAGTTTTCTAATACACTGCCTCTTATCACAGAATAAATTAACTGTTGTTGGGCACAAAATACGCCTATGACTTTAAGTCTAAAAGTGCTATGCTTCTTTTAAGAGAAACTGCAAGGCCTGGAATAGTTGAATGCAGTTTTCTTCGTACCCCTTCCAAAGTTGAGGGCCTATTTTAGTTCGTGACTACACCTTGAATAAATACCTATGTAGCTTAACACAAAATGAAGGCTTGGTAAGTGAGTTTTATTGCCTAGCATTTACAGCCCCTAAGCTTTTAAGGGCATTTTGTCATGTCGATGTGATTGTGTGGTATTGATTTCATTAAAGCTCTTACTTAATATTACTTATTCGAAACTTTAACAACAGATGTTGTTTTTTATATCTCCATACGTGTACATTAATAGTTTAACAAACTAATTTCATCATCATCATCATCATCATCATC
This sequence comes from Eudonia lacustrata, assembly GCA_947562085.1. Classification (NCBI taxonomy): domain Eukaryota; kingdom Metazoa; phylum Arthropoda; class Insecta; order Lepidoptera; family Crambidae; genus Eudonia; species Eudonia lacustrata. The sequence continues at coordinate 12,072,865 of OX387321.1, read as the reverse complement.
ATCTTAGCCAAAGAACGTCCACTGCTGGACAAAGGCCACCCCCAAGGATCTCCACAACGACTGCTTTTGTGCATTAATTTCATGTCTAATTCAAATTTATAAAAAAATATTAAGCTAGTAGAGTGCTCTATGAAACACTCTAAATATGTCATCATTACGTCAATGTTTATAGCATGATTGTGTTCCGGCAGCTAGTGATAAAGATCTGATAGCCAGTGCTTCAGAAGTTGAGGTACCTATTCCGGATGAAGTGCGCATCCACCTTCTTCGGCTTTATCATTACTTAAAATCAGGTGAGATAAAAAGCTCAAGTGTTTCCCATAAGATATATAAAAAAATGCTAGTACCTATTCATTGTTGATGGTTCGTTCGGGAAATCCATATATTTGCAATACAATAGAAACGTGACATTATGTTGTTAATTCGTGACTTCAAGTCGAGATATATTATTTACTTTATTACTTTTCCATGTGATTTGACACATAATAATAATGAATTACTTACGTCCATAATAATATTTTTCTATTTAATGCTAAATCTCTTTGTGAAGGTTAACTTCGTAGAACTGTGTAATAAATAGGTTTAATAACTGTATAATAATATGTATAATATAGAAAGTATAATTAAAATTGGCTCAATGATTTGAAACATTTACGAATTAAGAATATACTAAATATCTTTCAAAGTTTCTAGAGAGGAATTTGCCACATAGAAAACCAATGACGACATAAATAATACTAACAATAATTGTTTCGTGAAATCAGTTTTCAATGTCTCAATCTTGTAGCTGACCTTGAATTAACAATGGACAAAATATTTACAGTAAATTCATTTTTCTGATATTCATTAAGAATACATTTTACATACACATGTATTTATAGAAAGAAAACATTACATTACTACAAAATCACTAAAATGATAATAATAATGTTATGAGTGAATCTTCTGATCTCTGCTTGTGAACGACTTATCAACACTGGTTTCGCCATATTACTACCTGTTCCTACCTACATTTTCCTGGAGCGGGTTAAAAATAGATTCTTTAACAAAAATATGAAAGAAAATCTTTAAGAAGGCAACGAACGCTAAGAAAAGCTTCGTATTCTATTCATTATCAAAGACGAAATCTATAACCTCTTTTATAAAAAAACATGATTTATATTTTTCAAATATATCGCTCTTATTATTGATTTTTATTGATTGCTAAAAAAAAATATTTCAGTGACTTTTATATCATCTACCAGTATTTCCATTTTATATCAGCGCCTTTTGTTATTATTTAATTATATGTGTTTACGGCGGCGTCGTAACAGTTATTATGATGATTAAAAGAATAATTAAAAATATTTTTATAGTTACGCGGCCTTATTACAAGAAACAGGTTTTCACTAAAGAATTATTTATTTATCTATTTATTTATTTTATTTATGGAAAACCAATAGCACATCAAACAGTAAACATTTGATATATAGGTAACAGATTGCCAATAACAGGTCTTTACGCAATAAGCAATTTAGAACAATATTACGTGTGCGGACAAAGAGGTTTACAAAATGTTAAATCTTAATAAAAACTTAAACTTAAACTTTCCTACACTCACACCAATTATCTAGCCTAATAGAAGCTTCGTTATAAAACTCGTTAAATGGTTACTAGACAAAGGATAAACATACTTCATCTAAGGTTCGGTTTGGCTGTGCTTAAGTTTGTAGATAGTTTGACTAGGGCTATGTTGTCATACAATAATTAAATAACATTAAATAATTCACAGAACGTCATCACATTAAACGAAAAGAAAAAGACTGTCGTTTGATCAAAGAGGGTCAAGAAGAGATCAAAAGAAAACTTGACATCTTCATACGCTATCTTCTATGTTACAAATCGAAACTACATCATTAAGATAGATTGAGTTAAAAGTTTAACAACAACGAAAAAAAGAGAACCTGTTTACTACACATAAAACTTGTAATATAAAATTTTAAATTAAACATAATAACAACAACGATTTCCACATCACAGTATCTATGAACGCCGTTCGGAGCTGTCAGCTCATATTTTTATTACTAGGCAACCGCGAGATTTCTAAATCTTTACTAAGGTTCCACAATCACTCCTTTGTTACTCAGGAACAAGAACTAGTCAATATTGCCTAAGGCTATTAGAAATAAGTAACAAGCATAATTATGTATTGAAGATTAAAGGCATCGCTGGTAGCCCAACAACGTGATAAGATGCTCAGGTTGAATGCTAGATCTCGTGGTTCAATCCCCATTGTTATAATATTACTCTCGTGGACCCACTCCTACCACAAGGGTATTAGCTTTCTCGAGGGGTTATCAAGAACATTATTAAGTATTAACAGCAATTTAAATGAGAATACCCAACAAACAAAAGGAAAATAGGAAATGGCAACTTTTGTCATCGAAAATGGTAATATCTCCTCGGTGTTTGTGCACGTCATTCATAATATGCTGACTCATAGTAATTATTGAACGCTTTACAAAATTGTCATTAGTTGGTTGATTATGTATATTTTGTGCTCAGTGGTGTCCAACGTAGACATTAATTGTGATGAGGTCGTTGTCGGCATTCACAATATGTTTAAAGGTCATATTTACATAAAATCGGTTTATCTGTTCTACACAGCGCATCATACAGAGACAGACGGACAGATAATGGTTCCTAACTTATAAACACCACTTTTTGCGTCGCAAATCAAAAGTAAACAAAGGTAGTCGACTCTGGCAGCCATTTACCTCGTTATTCGCTCTTGGAGCTGATTTTTTCTCGAACGTTCGCATCTGTCGCCCGTGCCGAAGTCATGAATTGGTCCAAGTGGCTCGCCGGCGCAGCGCCACGTCTGCGGCGCGGCGTCGGCGTCGGCGCAGCAAACCCGCTCACCTTGAATCTCTTGTTGGTGACGCAATGTTTCTAATGCTACTTAACGCACTCTAGGACACTCCAGGATGCGCATTGAGGTTGTACCAATTGGCACATCTACATACTGCCCTTAACAAGTCCCAAACTAGTGCAAGGCTACGTAAAAATTAGACCTTTGTGGTTTCATTTTCCTTCGCTTACGTTGTAGCATGAACCGTCTATGTTAGCAAGTTCCAACCGTTTGTATTACCGAGAACAAGAGGTACTAACAAACACTATGCAATCTTAGCAAACGACGAAGTGGTAAACCGAGAAAGTTGCTGCATTATTGGTTTTGTATATTGAAACAATTTGAAATTGTTCAACTGAAACATTGATCTTTTGAATTGAAACAAGACGTCTAGAACGTTTTTATGTTAGAAAGTTTTACAAAATTAAAGTAAAAGGTAAAGAGTAAAATAATTAGTAACTTTTTATAAAAACAAACATTTGTTTTTATAAAAAGTTGCTAATTATTTTACTCATGTAAGCCTTAATACAAACTTTAAACTTTTTTTTGGTAAACTTATGAGATAAGCTCAAATGAAATAGTTGAAATCGCCCGCCGATCGATGTAGCAACTAGTGAAGCAGCAATATGGGCTTTGCGAGGTGGGGAGGGATAAGTCAAAAGGTCAGAGACGATCGGTGCGATCATCCGAAGGCTTTATGAGCGCGTACGTACTCGTACAGCTGATGATTATGTATCTGTAGCGAAAGTGGTGGCGCGGTCACTGAACCCGAACGAGCTTCATCTATTCACGGATTTCGCGACAGACATGAGCATCATCGCGTTTCGAATGTGTCACCCGTGTGTTACTTGATAGCTTACGATTATGACATAGCTCTCTATGTCGGAGAGACCGCTTATTCATGGTATTGTGATAGCCATCTGCTTTAGAGAATTATTTGTTACTTTATCAAGAAATCTACCCAGAGTTTACAAAATTAGATAAAATAATTAGGGGCTAAATTACAAGTAGGGCCAATAATAGACTTTCCTTACTTAACAGAAAGTAATCTATGTTTTTAATATCTAAAAGTATAAAAATGAAAACTAAAAGTATAGTTAGTTAAAAGTATTTTGTATTATCTAATTTTTTATTGTCGCATCTTTTGCAAAACTTTTTTAAAACAGTGCTCTTCTCGTTCAACTGAACTGTAATTTTGTATATATTTATATTTAAGTATATGATGGCAGCACACTGTAGAGAGGTTATGCTAAAGTGCTGTTTTTAGTTTAATTTAAAATAGCACTTCTCTTCTTATGGAACTCCTCTCGCATAGAACTTTCTAGCAACATTTCTTTCCTTTCAAATAACGATATGTATTCGTCAAAAGAACCAAAACTTTGATACAAACTTTAACACCACATCTCTTGAGAACTCCTTTTTGGAACAAGAAAATAATGAACGTTTCTTCTATTGAAACGGGTTGGTTAGAAAAGGGTATGACATCTAAAAAGGGTGTGAAACTACTCATCAATATAAGCACTTTTTCCATCGAAACCAACTCCGATATTGCGAAAAACAAACAGCTAGACCGAAATGTATAAAATACCTTCTTTTTATTAAATCCCATTTCGGGATGATACCGTTCCAATAAAAAATTATGATTTATAACTTTAACTAAGTTTTCATATAAATCCGTCCAAAACTTTACATGTTTTAACAAAATCAGAAATAATGGTTATTGTAAGTACGTCCGTTGTGTTAACTTTTGTAGTAAACAATGCGAGCAAGTCAAAATAAACGATTGAACACTCAACGAACAATAAGAACTGCCTGAAGCGCCTCAACGCGTTGGAAAACACGTTGACAATTGAATAATCACAGTTTTTTATAATAATACGCATATTGAGAGGTGGTGCGGCAATAAACACAGTATTACGTATCACGTATCGATAGCCACCGGGATGGAATGTAAACATTTGAGGAGCATGAAGTCCTTGGTCGCTTTCCGTCGTAGCCAATCACGTGGCAAATTAAACACGTACTTGCCGCGTAAACGTTGCACACTGAGCTGTTTGGCTCCGATTCTTTGTGACAAAGCGTTCTGCTTTATGATCACTATAGCAAAAAGGGTAAGGTTGATAAGATTGAAGGTACGATACTATAGTAGATTCTAAAGTAAGCAATTTAGGTCCAGTCCGTAAAATAATTTAGTAAAATTTAATTGATGTTAGTATTAATTAATTAAAGTAAATAAGATTTTACTTCAAATATATATTCTGCAATCACACTCATTATCTACTTCAAGACTAAGCTTTGGCCTATGGCTTTATGATATCGGTTATGCAAAAATATACAAATTTGTTTCAATAATATTGTCAACCGCCTGTATGCCATTGCCATGCCATTCAATATTTTATAATAAAAAAATATTTCATAATTCATATACTTACATATTTACTTAATTAAGTCCTTTAGTTCCTTTTTTTTATTGTACATTAAAATTACAGTCTAAATTACATTATAAAAAACATATTCAAGGGTGAGCATATCTCTAAAAGAGATCTCTTCCAGCCAACCCTAGCTGTAGTTGGAAAAGAAAGTCTGCGGGACTAATTGTCGGCCATAACATAAATAAATACCTTACATATAATTAAATAAATAAATAGGTACTTAAACTAATTATAATGCATATACGTACATACCTATACACATAAACATATATATAAATATATAATATATACATATTATCATCCGACTATATAACTATTGATTTACTTGAAATTTGCAACAATAACATTATAGTACAGTGAAGTAGATTGTCTAAAAACTTAGAGCATTGTTATGCTCTAAGTCTAAAAAAGTTGCAAATTCTCCTTTACAAAGGTAAGGTTACATTTAAAATCCCAGCCTCAAAATCAAACAGAAAGATCCAAAGATATTTTTTTTTTTTTTATATATTAGAAGGAGGCAAACGAGCAGGCGGGTCACCTGATGGAAAGCAATCACCGCCGCCCATGGACACCTGCAAAAACAGAGGAATCACAGATGCGTTGCCGGCCTTTAAGGAAGGAATAGGCTCGTTTCTTGAAGATTCCTAAGTCATATTGGTCCGGAAATACCGCCGCTGAGAGCTGGTTCCACAGCACTGTAGTTCGTAGTTCGTGGTAAAAAATTACGTGAGAAACGCACAGTAGTAGATCGCCATCCATCAAGATGGTGTGGATGGAAAGACAGTCGATTGCGTGTAGTGCGGTGAAGGAAATCAGCGGCAGGGATCAAACCGAACAATTCCTCAGAGCACTCCCCATGATAAAGGCGATAAAATATACAGAGAGATGCAACGTCTCTCCGAAGGGCCAGTGGATCGAGCCGACCAGAGGTTACCACGTCGCCGACAACTCGAGCAGCTCTGCGTTGAATGCGGTCAAATGGGAGGAGTATTGTAAGCTCTTTTGCGTAAAAATTTCAGATTAATAATTTGACGATTCTTATATATATATTTATTTATTAAACTACCTCGGTCTGTGTGGCGACGGATCCTGCAAATGGTTCGAAATGCCAGTAAAATAAAAAAAACGACTCTTCATAATGTGTTTAAAGATTCTCAGTAATATTAGAAAGGTTTCGGGTTAGGTTCGGAATATATTTACACAGTTTGACGATTTCCGTAGCCGAATGGCTTGGATGCCGGACATTGTGCGGCACTAACTCTGAGGTCCCGGCTTCGATTCCCGGTCGGGTCAATTTCGAAAACGAACTTTCCGATATTGTGTCAGGTCTGGGTGGTTCGGTACCGTCGTTGTACCTGATTTCCATAAAATGAGTGTTTTTTAATTACTTTACCTTGGGATCAGGACAATGTATGTGATGTTGTCTAATATATATAATATAATATACATATATATATATATACATATTCGGAATCTTTGAAGCAGTTTGGTTATTGGGTACATTTAAGAAACATGGTGGCAGATTTGTAATGCTATTGCGGAATGGTTGAGATGGCTCATTGTTTGGTTGACCAAAAATGACGAGTAACTTGTTTGAAGCCAAGAGGTGTGTATTTTATAAACACACCGTGCGGGAGATGAGGTAATCGTCCGTCGGCGCGATCCAAGTGTTTTGATAATTGTCACAAAGAAGTTTATAAGAATAACTATCCGCCATCATTGAGGTTACTACAGGAAAACACACAAATTATATACCTACGCGTAATTTAGTGGAAAATTACTTTGTTAAATATCTACGAGTAGGTAGTACAAAATTATAGTCGCATCATTCAGCTAGATTTTAGATAAAGTTTTATAAAATATTGTCTTTATCTGAATGTAGCAAATAGTTATAAACTAATATGCATTTAAATAAGAGAACATTTAACAGATCGTTAAAACTTTTTTACAGTAACCTTATTATTATTATTGGATTCCGACTGGTTTAGGCCATGGCGACCTCTTCGGTTATGCCTTCGCGGGCATCTCCGGCAGGCCCCGGACATGGGTTGGACTCGTGGTGGCATGTGGTTAGCTATAGAAGTGGGAATGTTCGTCTGCCTGGTTGATCTGGCCAGGCTTCCATTTCGTGCATAGCAAGCAAGTCTTAGTAGCGGTCCGGTGGGGGCCTAAAGTGAAAAGACCTGCGGGGCACGTGAGTAGCCCTAGTTGGTTGTTCTGCTCGGTGGTTTTCACTGAGTGGTTACTCCAACATCTCCGGTACTAGTCTGGATAACTAGTAGAGGTGCCCGCTAGATGCAAAAGCCTCCGGTTTAATCAGCCGCTCAGGATTTTGGAATTGATCAGGTGCCTGGATGGGTGCCGAGAAGTGAGTGTGCTTACAACTCCGCCACCAAAGAGGACATTTGGTAGTCGACTTTAGAGTTGACGGCCTTAGCAGTGGTACACTGCGAGTTGTGCTCTTAGTGCAACTAGAAGTGAGCGAGCTTACAGCTCCGGAGACCTATCTGGATATTAGGTAGTGGACTATACGTGTCCACGGGGCAACTAGCTCGAGACACTAGTCTTAAAAGTACCGGATGAAGGATGCCTACCGGCGTGTTCTGATCCGGCGTTATGACCTGACGTAGATGGTCCTTTGCGCTTGCGTAAGGATATCTGATACCTACTTTGTAACCGTAAGGTTGGTAGGGGGTGTCAGTATAAACTTTAAAGTAGTGTGTAGCAGGGTGTCCATAAATTCATAAACTAAATATTCATAATATTCATGTTATTCAATATTTTGTGTTTAAAGTCAGCAGATCAGATCAGATCTTTGTATTTTCCTAAAGCACAAAAGTGCCATTAGAAATTGGCTTATTGTGTTAAAAAATATTCAACTTAAAAAGTGTAATATGGAATGCCGCAAATGTTTAAAATAAAGCATATAAGTCCATTGTGTTGGTTCAAAAAGTGATTTCAATGATTTCGATTTCACGTGGCCCAATCACGTGAACATGCGCTCCGTTTAAAAACAGACGTGTGCGTAGGTGATGCTGCCGACGCGACGGAAATGGGTGATTTTACACATACGCGAGTCACAATGATCACCGCTCGAGTCCCGCCCTCGTTTCTCCTCCTGCCGCACCGTAATCGATCTATCTGTGATACTAATTAAAATTCTCGGATAAAGTCAGAACAGATTACCATTAAATAACAGGTTATTACGGTACGTCGCCATGTTTTGCATTGTTATTTTTGTAAAGTTGGTGTCTTGCAATTTCTGTTATATTTACCGTGCTATAATTTAAATAGTCACCTCTATGGTATACAATACCTGATTACATAAATAAAGGTTGCTTTAGACTGTTTCACTTCATTTACCAGCTCATTTTATTTCCCCACAGCTGGGGCACGGGCCTTCTCTATGGATGGATAAGTAGAACGGGTCATAAACCACCACACGGGCGGCCCAGTGTCGGTAGTACTATTTATTTATTTATTTATTTATTAGGTACATAAAACAGATAGAAATTAAAAAAAAATAATAATGCATGATAAATTGTATAAGAGCTAAATTCCTATCTAAAACATGTGTACACAACACGATTAACAATAAGCGTCCATGTTAAAGTTTACCTAATCTACAACTATATCCAATTAAAAACTAAATAAATACAATACATAGTAATGGTGAAAAAAATATATAAAAAAAATAAAAATATAACAAATTGAAAACTTATTCTAGGTTAATGTTGACTTTATTAGTTACTCTGTGCCAGTGTGGATTGCTAGTTGTTAGCGACTGCTAATGCAGACTTGGCCAACGGCTTTACGTACCTTCAGAAGCATAGAGGAGCCTGAGATGATACATTTTTGGTCACCCATTTCATGACCGGCTTTTGTGGTAGTTGCTTAGCCTCAACAATTGCAGACCGGGCGCGTTGAATACTGCACCATCGAGCTCCTCAGCCTGTTTACATACGGCTAATTCTCAGATGGGTAAGCAAAAATCACGGACCTCCACCCGCTACGATTCTGATTTACTTTACTTGCTTCTTCCTTTTGCAATTTGCGCAGTTCTTTCACTGTCACAGAAATCACATTGTCTTAATCCATAATGGGATTTCTGTCTACAGCAAAATTTCTAAATGTTTTTACGTCCAAACGTAATATTTCAGTTGAAAATGAGTACATAAACTCCTACATACAATTCGTCCGTGTGAACTTTAGAAAACAATGACTAAGAACCTATTTCCTTTTATTATTTTCTCTTTCATCTTCATCTCTTTTGTGTTATGGTACTAGCACTGAATCGGTTTGTCCTTACCTTTTCCTTTTACGGGGTCTCTAATCCCTTTTAAGAATGTTTCTTTCCTTGTGTTGGTCTAACAATAAAGGCCAGTGTTTAGCCTAAATACCCACATAGGAACAAAGCCGCCTGTCTCGGCCACAAACGGGTATCTAATAACGGATCTTTTGGTTCATTATTTTAGTCTGGTTGGTCACTTCGTTTCAAACAAGTTAGAAAGCGTATTTGTAAACTTTTAAAATAAAAGTCTAGGTCATTAGAGATTTTCTAACAACTGCACGTCAATTTGTAACCGCTGGGGTGTTTTATGTGTCGGTGTTACTTTACAGTAATTATGGACTTAACGAAGGTTCTTATCAGAGGTTTGTTCAAAGTTCTCGAAGACTCATTAGCAATTTATGTTACTTTGAATATTTTAAGGGCTTAAAAAGCAGTTTTCAATATTCGTTATTACCCGAGAGGTGATTGTCGGTGGTGTAATATAATCGAGTAAAACTTTTACAATTACTGTTTCAAGCCAAACATTCAAGCATATCATCACATTTGAAATAGACAAACCATACATTAGTATCTGGATGACCTTATTTTTTTTGGTAATTTTCTAAAAATGAAACCTAGCTAGATCAATTTATCGCCCCCGAAACCCCTTGCATACTGAATTTTATGAAAATCGTTGGAACCGTTTCTGAGATTCAGATTATATAAATATACATATTTACAAGAATTGCTCGTTTAAAAGTATTAGATTTTTTACAACACATACATTACAAATATTTTTTTATGATTATCAGAAAATGACAGTCCCATACAAGTTAATAACAAACATGATAATTATAATTGAATTTATCTGAAGTTATTTATTTATTTATTTATTTATTTATAATTAATGTACACACAAAGAATTGAAGAGAGAACAAAGTACGAATAGACAAGTACAAGGGCGCTGCTTATTTCACATTGAAATTTCTTCCAGCAGGCCCGTAGAAGGAGAAGATACATAGAAAAGTAGACAAAGTGTGCACAAAACAAACAAAACAAGTATTTAAGGCTAAACATACAGTAAAATAGTTACGACACAAATTAAACATACATACAATAACGGTGACATACTCAAGTGGAAAGATAGTATTCCTTTACGCGCTTCTTAAAAGTTATTAGTTATTGTATAGTTATAGCAAACGGTTGAACCCAGATGGTTATGCGTCAACCCTAGTACTCCTTTCGACCATAGAGTTATGTAGTCATAGCAGTAAAATAGCCTATTCCTCAGTGGTTGAGTATTTCGAGTGACGTTTCCAACTCCAGCCTTATCCTCGCTTGCTTGAGATGAAGTTCAAACGCTTTCCATATTGGTATGAAAACCTGCTTCCCTGTGCTTCAGACGGATGGCATTTTAACATTTTACAGTATGTAGAAGATTGAATAACCTTTGTACGTACACCGAATTTATTGCATCTCAAAGCTCACGCACAGATGATTGCTTTCAGCGTCTAAGAGGTGCAATTTCCTTGTTATCACGCAACGTTCGGCTGCTAAGGTAACAAAGACTGTTCAACGTTTAAAATGTTTCGTAAAACCAGTAAAAGTGGTGTGGGCGTAGTGCACAATGCGACAGTCACGCCGCCAACACGTAATCGTCGTTTTCTATCAGTTGCGGTGGCGAACACTTCGCGCTTCGCTGCCGCTGCGAGCTGTCGGAGTCAGAACACCATTTTTACACCAACAACGTGGGCCATGGAACTCAATAACAATCCACTTACATTATCTGTAATCAGATTAGCTGGGAGAGAGTCGAACAGATCATTTTTGCACGGAAGACAAAACAATGCCACTGAGAACATAGAGTACTAGCGGCCCGTCCCTGCTTAGCACGGGTAGACTTTTTTTAAATATGCCTATGTTACTCAGCGCTAATGTAGCATTCTAATGGTGAAAGATTTTTTTAAATCGGTCCAGTAGTTTTTGAGTTTATTCGTTATAAACATAGGTACATACAAAAATACAAAGCTTTCCTCTTTATAATACGAGTATTAGTATAGATAAAGATTCGTTAGCGACCTTAAAGTATTTAACCTCTTTGCTCAATTTTAAATCTCAGGATTTTGTTTAGAAAACAATAATTGCAGTTCGCCAGATGTCGTTATTGTATCATATAAATTTGATCTAAACAATAATGGCCGCTGCAAACAGTCACGCTGGCTACACCGGTGACCTTGCACCATTGCTAGAAGGATTTTTTAAATACTTCGCATGACTGTGTTAGTCGTCGATTCTAGTGATTATCCAGTGAGAACGATGCGGCTGACATGAACAATGACGAACTTGAATGCCGCGCAGTTCGCATATTATTATACAAACATAACTACATAGGTACTCTATGTAGCCACGGCGGGCGTTACGCAAGAGCCCGTCTGCATGAGCATAAAGGTATCCGCCATTTTGCGATGAGCACTTTGATAGTTTTTGCGTTTAAAGTGAACGGCACAATCAGCCGGTAATGTTTTTTGTATATGCTTTGTTATTTGACAAACTACAAAAATACTCACTGGCTTTTATAAAGCGTTAAACAAATAGTTTTTCTGTGATAAATTCTACTTGTTATAACGCTTCTTAATAAACAGCTAATTAACAAAAGAAAATTGAGAAAGCACTTTAAATATGCGGCTGCCCCAGGTGGAACGTGAACTCACGACCTTTTTTAAAATGCGAGTGTCTGCTTGATGAAATCTTTTCATGCTAGTATATTTTAATAAGTTTAGCAGCCGTGAGCACATAACTAAGTAGGTAAAATGAAAAACAAACAATAGACAATGGTTCGTTGGCTTAAATAATGTCATTATTTAAGCTAGCTTGAAATTTATTTCACTCGAATACTGCACAGCACAGGTGAAGGCCTAGTGTGAAGCGACTATCACATGTTTATATACATGAGTAATTAAAAAAATTAAAAGTATAAATAGCTTTATTTCTCAATTACATTTTTATATGGTATTGAGACACCCCAGTAAGTAATGTAATACTCGTATTGAGAATGACTTGCTCTTTTCCAGGACAACAGATAACATTGAGAAATATTAAAAAGCAAATATATATGTACATATATATATTAAAAATGAAAAAGGAACTGTAATGTAATGACAATCCAAAACTCAATATTCTTTGACTGTAGTAAAAGACATATTACTTTTTGCTTGTCACTTCTCGCGATAAGATATTTACGTAAGAGAAAGAAACTGTTCTCTATTTTTTTATATATTTTAGGAGCTCGATGGCGCAGTGGTTAACGCGCCCGGTTTGCGAGTGCTGAGGTTAAGCAACTTTCGCAAAGGCCGGTCATCGGATGAGTGACCAAAAATTTATCATCTCGAGCTCCTCCGAGCTTCGAAAGGCACGTTAAGCCGTTGGTCCCGGCTGCATTAGCAGTCGTTAACAACCACCAATCCGCACTGGGCCCGCGTGGTGGTTTATGGCCCGTTCTCCCTATCCATCCATAGGGAAGGTTCGTGCCCCAGCAGTGGGGACAAAAATGAGCTGATGATGATGATGATGATGATGATGATGATGATGATGATGCCTAATTTCATCATCGTCGTCATCACCAACCTATTATTATCTTATCAATCAGTGTAGTTACTATTGATAAGCATTCATAAATAAGCATTATTAAAATCTGTAAGTTCAGCAATTAGGACAAATATAATATTTATATTCTATAAGCCCATAAATTACATAAAAATTTGCTAGCATAAGTACAAATCTTAATAGATAAATGTCAACTAAAGAGTATATAATAAGTTAGTCTAATTCGACCTCTTTTCCAGGACGAGCCATTGCCAGTGGCCAACGCGCACGCCCTACACGGCGTACCCCCGCCGATGTCATCGTCTGCGCCCGCGCACCCGAGCCCCCAAGCCGACAGCCAAGTCAAAGGCGACGCGCTCTTTCAAGCCGAGTCCAAGATAGATGAGGACAAACTGCAGGTAATCACGTACTTCTATCTATATAATTCATAGTAACGTCATTTCCTCCGTGATTGCATATTTATTTAGATTGCATGGGTAATCACTGATGTCCTTGTACCTGCCACGGTAAGTAATGATACTCGTACCTATGTGATCGCGAGGCATCCGCTTGAACACTCGGTGTTTTGCAACTTGGCCGTTTGCCAAAAGAGGCAAATGACTGCAACTGACCTCTTGCTCGTTCACGCGACACTGTCCGTCTTTTGTTTACGTTATTTGTACAATAAACGGGTTCTTGAAATCAATCATCGCTTTCATTGTATTTAAACTCCGTAGTGTTTTATTATACTCTGCCATTCGTGTCCAGCACTCTAAGAATCGTTAGCCGCACCGTGAATAAATTCAATCTACCTGTAGAGATCTAATCGACTGTTTGTTTCCTTGGCGCATGTATGACACTTTTACGTTGTAGTGTTAAGCTATACGTTTTGTTGTTACTGCAAAAAAACAATTAAAGGAAAACTAAAAAACCTTTTAGGTTCATTTAATAACGCACATTAGTATACGACTTCTATTTTATAAAATCAAAAGCAACGGAACGTGTAGGTAGTGTATTCCTTAAAATATTGGGTTCCCTCTCAGATTGCATGTAACGGAATGCCGTTATTACATGCAATCTGAGAGGATCTGATACCTGGCAAATATGCCAGGAACAATTCGCTATTAAACTTTAATAGACCTTCGTCGTTTTGAATAAACCATCTTTAAACTGTTTTATGTTTGACACCGAAACCGTTTATGTAAAGTTGATGGGATTTCTTCACATGTTTATGGCGAGGGCTCTTGCACAGTCGCTCGGTTGCACAATGCTCCCTACACGGCGACCAGCGAGTGTGATGAAGCGCGCTGGTGCGGCGCAAGTGGTGACGTCACACGTAGGGTTGCCAACGGCTTACACAAATATAGAGGCTGGTTTCCACTTCGTATTTTGCAAAGAGCATTTGCTAATTGGCCTTTACAGTGTAATCAGGTTTTTGGGATAGCGAGAAACTTGGCGGGTCCTCAAGCCGTTGTGACCGATAAACATCTGTAGTTTTCTAGGATTTTCTTCCCATATCTTACTTACATTTTCGTGGTGTTTGAGTTGCACATCGAGAGCGGAAACCAAAGGTACTCCTAAAGGTTAGAACCTCGGCTGATATGAAAAGGCCTAGGCACATGTCTGGTAAAGCGCGCGTGTGTACCGGATCTTCGTACTTGTTGCCGACGGGAACGGTGCCAAGACACAGTATACCCATAGCGCAGTGCATGTGTAGTGTATCAATCACTGGAGTCTGTAAAGTCGTATGACAGTGAAAAAGTTTGGATGTGATATCGGACATTTGGAAGTTAGTCGTTATTATTTTAAAAGCAGATATTAGAAAAAAAAATCATATATCGACTTTCTTTTTCAGCCTTGAAAGAGATTAGAATAAATATTAGAATAAATATTATTAACGGGATTATTACCATGTTTATTGTCATGTTTGAGTATCCGATATTTCGGCACAGTTGCATGCGCCATGATCACGGATGTACTGAAGTTATTGCGGGTGGGGTGATCGGATACTCAAACATGACAATAAACATGGTAATAATCCCGTTAATAATATTTATTCTAATGTAAGTGACCATGATACTTGAAAGAGATGTTTGTATAAGTATAATAAATAAAAATATTTATAAATTTATATGTAGGTTGGGGAAAAAGTCTTTTCGCATAAAATAGTATGTATGAACTTGTAATAAAATCTCTTTGGCTATACTATTTGTATCTGGCTGGTTTTGGTATCGTTAAAAGTTGAAATTTTAAAGAAGATAATTCCAAATTCAAATTAGGAAAATGTGTGATTCTATGAGTGAATCTAATGAAGAAATTCGATACATTTTAAAATTTTACTACAAATATGTTGTGTTTATGGACCTATTGCAGTGCCTGTGAGAGTAGCACAAATTTGGTTTAAGCGTTTTCAATCTGGAAATTTTGATGTCAAAGATGCACGTCGTCGCTCTGGTCGCCCTATTAAGGATAAAATGGATGCCACTTTTTAAAACTGGAGCAAGATCGGCATATCAGTAGTTACGACGTAGCTGAAGAACTGGGAATTGACCACAAAACAGTTTTGGCGCATTTGAAAAAAACTGGGTACACAAAAAGGCTCGATATTTGGGTACCTCACGAGCTCACTGAAAGAAACCTAATGAACCGTGTACTCATTTGTGATTCTTTATTACGACGTAATGAAACCGAACCATTTTTGAAAAAGCTGATAACTGCTGATGAAAAGTGGATCACGTACGACAAAAACATGCGAAAAAAGTCGTGGTCAAAGGCCGGTCAGGCTTCACAGACTGTGGTGAAACCCGGGTTAACTCGCAACAAGGTGATGCTGTGTGTGTGGTGGGATTGGAAGGGCATTATGCATTATAAGCTGCTACCATCAGGCAAGACCGTCGATTCTGAACTCTACTGCGAACAACTGATGAGATTAAAGCAAGAAGTTGAGAGAAAGCGGCCGGAATTAATCAACAGAAGGGGTGTGGTTTTTCATCATGATAACGCTAGACCTCACACATCTTTAGCCACTCAGCAAAAATTAAGAGAGTTTGGCTGGGAGTGTTAATGCATCCGCTGTATAGTCCTGACCTTTTGAATTCCACCTGTTTCGGTCTCTTCAGAATTCTTTAGGCAGTGTCAGGTTAACATCACGAGAGGACTGCCAAAACCACTTGTCGCGGTATTTTGATCAGAATCCCCAAAATTTCTATAGCAATGAGATCATGTTCCTACCTACAAGATGGCAAAAAGTTATCGAACAACCTACCTACTTTAGTTAAATGTAAACAAACTATATTAAAAAATGTTTTGAATTTTCTTAAAAAATGCGAATAAACTTTTTCCCTAACCTATTAAGAAATAATATGCAGTAAAAAAAAATAAAAAAACGTATTATTTTTGGCAGTGTAGTTGGTAACCCTATTCTGGTACGCCTGCGCGGCGCTTTCACTTGTAAGTCTTGCGAGCTCAAACTGACCGTCCGTCCCTCTGTGAAAGTACTCGATTTTGTTGGACTGATCTGAAGATTCAAATCATTAAAGCATGAAAAGATGAATAGACGATTGACTGACTGAAACATCAATCACAATACAAACAGTGTTGTCAAATATTCCCGATATATTATCTGCAAAATAATACATTGTTGACACACCCACACCTATGACTTTTACTTTTACAAAAATAATTTCTTTTGACTTTCTATTGTAACTTACTGTTTTGTATAAAACATTATACTACTACATAGAATATTTCGATCAACATGATCAAAGACTCTAGTACTACCAAATAGCAAAAATAAATCCAAAATTGGAGGCATAATGGATATGATGATTTATGTATTTCTTTTATTGTGTCTGTTATGTCTTTTTAATACAATAAATGACTCAGATCTTGCCCCAGCATATGCAGCACTGACCTAATACGGGTAATGACATCTGCCATCTTACGATAGATACCGGGGACCAATGATCGTAGGAGCCTACCAAATCACGAACCTTTTACGGGTCCGTGATTACGAACGCAAGGATAAAATAATATGTAAAATTAAACGAACAAACATTCGTAAAAAGAATTTCATTTATTGCGTTGACGTGATGACGTCACATTAGTCAGACGCTACATTCTGGGAACAAAAAAAACTGAAGCGTTCTCTACCTTTTCACCTTTTACCGGCGGCGACGCGTCGACGTGTTACATGTTACAAGCGTGTCAACGTGAAAGTGTTTTTACCCATCGTCGCTGTGTTCTCGGAAAGGATAAATGCATCGGCCCGTCAGTTAGCATTAATATGGATGTCAGGCATCTCTTTGTTTTCGGTCTTGTTTATTTTTAGAATATGTGGAATACTCTCGTAAACTTGATACAATAAAGTGTTTTTTTATTAATTTATGTCCATCACACGTTATAAAATGTAAATGTAACACTGAAATATAAAATACAGGTACATATTCTAAGCTGTACGAAAGAACAGCATTGATTGATAAAAGCAACCTAAATGGTTAATAGTAGATTGTACACCAAGGGGATAAAGCACTGTATTATGTCACGGGCGCTATATTTGAATCCTGAGCGTAACGAAGGACTCCAGATTTAACTCCCGAGCGTAGCGAGGGGGTTTTGAGTTGATTCCCGAGCGAAGCGAGGGAATTAAAATGGAGTCCTGAGAGCAGTGAAGGATTTAAGCGCGCCCAAGGCAAAATCAGTTTTATCCCTGAGGAGTATACTCTACTTTTCTCACCTTTTGCGAGACAATAAAAACCAAGGCTACTAGAAAAAGTATTTTATTTATTAAAATACTATTTTCATTACTAATTATATATAATTGGCACAGTAAATAACAATAAAAAGTAAATTAAGAATTAAAATTGATGTTTGATACATTAGTCCAGTTATGTAAAGATATGGTTATATTTTTTGGTACGCTTATGTTAGTTGAGGTGGAATTTATTTGAGTAGCAGCACCCAATACATCAGAACCTTGCGTGTGAGGGTCGTTTGGCACGGTAAAGGTTGGGGAAGGTGGTGCTTGAGGCAGTGGGCTTGACGGGATATATTTTGAGCTAGATGGCTGTGGTGGCAAAGGTTTCCAAGGATCATCAATAATGGACGTAGTTTTCAGATGAATGTTGTCACCAATACGACAGCTTATCTTGTTTTTGTTTTGTATGGAATTCTCTATGTAGCCCTCCGCTACTGCATCGGATTTCCAGCCACCATGACGTTTTATCTGGGCCATATCTGCTCCTGAATCTGCCAACAGACTTGCCGATGTTTTGCAATTTGAGGTATTTTGCAATTTCTTTTGGCATGGCGCTGATTTTATTCTTGCCAATGACTTGCCTGGTGCATTTGCCATTACTGTAACCGATAAAAAATCTGTTGGTGTTTATATTAGCGCAGAGCTTGGTACTTTTCAACAATTCTTGCATAATCTTCACGAACTATGAACGAACGTTGTCTATTTGTTTTGGTATCTGGTAAGTTAATCAGCAATAAATCTGCATGTTTTTTGATATCATTGACTTTTATGTTTACGAGTTCATTTCCACGACATGCGCCATTCACTCCAAAAATCAAGACGTAACTAAAAAGTAGGCAGTACTCATACTTACTTTCATGGCCAGAAAGCTGTGATCAGGAGCCTCATTCAGAAAAGTTTCCACATCTTGCGCTGTCAATACTTTTGACTTCTTTGCTCGATGACCATCTGATTTCCTCTTTAAAAATGCCAATAACTTGCTATATGTATTTATCTTAATGTCGTGTTTGATGCTTATTGTTAACCTGAGCATCGAATAGATACACCACAGGCTGCTGGACTTCTTTGTACACGATAAATACTCGAAATAAACAAGAAGCACTGACTCCGACACAGACTTTGCGCCTTTTGCAGTTTTCCATTTGTGGAAATCGTCGTAAGCTTTCAAGTATTTTTCCTTCGACTTCTCTGGTAGTAGGTTATTAACAATACCTAAGGCGTCTAATTTAATGGACTCCGGAGTTAAATCACTTTCGTCACTCGACATTTTCTTAATGTTTTATTCTATCTTCTTTTGCAGTTTTGTCTGATACTGCAATCAGTAGAGTATTCGAGTATTTCAGTACGGTGCAATCACCGTATTGAAATACTCGCGGCTTTTGTTTTAAGTATTGATTTTTTTTCGTTCGGCTTGCCGTGGCGTGGCCAGCTCGATTTTCGAATAAGTTCGATTTTCAAATAAATGAGGCGCGGCGCGCGCCGCCGTCCACCTCCTCGCCGTCGGCCACCAGCAGCTGCAGCAGCCGCGCGCCGCGCGATTTTGACGAAATTAGACTTTAAATGCATAACAATAAGAACTAAGAGAAGTGAGAATCACATTACTGCCCGGCGCGTTATAATGAAATTCAGTACAACATTACACCCCGGCAAAAGACAAGGGCTATAATGATTTACTTTGAGTAAGGTTTGCATGATATATAATGAGGCATTGTCGAGCAGGTGGTGTGAAAAATATCTTTACTTACTTTTTAGATGACACTTAGCTTATGTTCATTGTTGGACGAAAACAATTTTGCTTGTATTTGTGTTAATCTTGCTGGTTGTCCTATTAAATAAAATAAAATAAATAAACAAATAAATGTGGGATTATTCGTTCCGTAAGGTTTAATTCCGTTTGAGTTAGAAACGTTGCCAGTATTTGTCAGAAACAATGCTATTATTTAGGTACATGCAATTAGGTTAGACTACTAAATACATTATGTTGATTCTTCCAATAATAGGTAGGTATCTAACGTATTGCTTGATTTGGCTACATCCCATTTGGTAAACTTCCCATTTGGTAAACCTCAAACTATACCTACTAAAAAGTTGCGTTTGGTAAACATTTCGTTTCTCCATATATGTTTAATCCCATTTGGTAAAATTGATGCTGAACTTATGTGTAAACTTTCGGAAGGACCAAAGAGTTTTGTTATGAGTCTGTCAATACGTTGATAAGGTTGATAGTCACAGATCGTAGGTACCAAGTGCTAGTCAAATCGCGGTAATATTTGTGTACGGCAGGCGATCGGCGCCGAAACAATGGCGCGACCTATTGTGGAGCGCAGGATGTCCGAGCGATTGTGCCTGGCAAACAGCACAGAACGAGATAAATCGCTCCCGTGCAACACCTTGCTAATTCCAGTGTTCATTTTTTACAAAGCCGCCTGGTCAGGTGTTATAAATATGTACCTTTTTTAAAAGATTGAATGAGTAATTAATGTGTTAATAATTTTATTTGCACATACCACAGTTTGAGATATAACTTGTCGTAAGTTACAATTTAAAAGTTGTGAAAGTTACGTACTTGCAGTTCATTATTGATGCATAGTTGTCAGTTGTCAATGTATTGTTTTCTACTATCATTATAATAATGTGCTATAAAATGTTTCTGCAAACTCCTACAGCTACGTCAATGCGCTTCTGTTCACTGTAGAAATCCTTATGACAATACCTACTTGTACAACGAAATAAGTCTATGCTGAGAGAATTCTTTAGTACCTACTTCTCACTGAGAGGGTTTACGTAGCTCGTTGCATATACAAACATCGTAGTTCACTTATATTTCCAATAATTTCCAATTATTATGAAACTTTATATGCTTCAGGAAAACAAAGTGATATAGAGACTAATCAATATCAGCTTTTTTTCAAACAGAAGTAAAACAAGTAAATTCAAATAAACATTCCTTAACATATTACGAATCACATGATCTAATTTAATGAATTTAAAAATATTCTTTGCTTAGTTATCATATTCAGTCTGTCTATCTTTGTAATTTTGCAACACGGTCTACCGAAACAAATCTCATAACAGAGATAAGTTTACATGTACTGTGGAGTACAACTTCAAAATATTAACCATTGCCATTATTAGCTAGGAACTGTTCAAGTGAAAATAGAACAAATCTCTACATTTTCCTTAAATATAGAAAGTCTTAGAGCAATTGGCTCATTATCAGCGCATTTTTATGTCCCCACGGCTGGGGCACGAGCCTTCCCTATGGATGGATAGAATGAACGGGCCGGAAAGCACTACGCGAGCCCAGTGCGGATTGGTGGTTGTTAACTACTGCTAATACAGCCAGGACCAACGGTTTTACGTGCCTTCCGAAGCACGGAGGAGCTCGAGATGATACATTTTTGGTCACCCATCCGATGACCGGCCTTTGCGAACCACTGCGCCATCGAGCTCCTCCAAGCAATTGGCTAGTTTAATAGAAATATATTGAACTGTGAAATTTGTATATCGCACTCAGTGAGGCATTAGTAGTTTATGCAACTGTCATATAATGAAGGGTATTAAAACACGAGTGTGAGTTTATGAAACGAGCGCAGCGAGTTTCATAATAGTAACGAGTGTTTTAATACCCGTGTTATATGCAGTTGCATACACTACTTTATCTTCACTAATGCAATTAGTCAAACAACAAGAGTAAAAGCTGACAATAGTTTATTTATAATAATTGTTCAAATTTTGGATGGTACAATTTTGAAAGTTAATGTTAATTATTGATTCAGCAGCTGTAGCGGTCGCGGGGCAAGCAGTAGAGCTCGTAGACGGAGTTGGAATATTTATAATTACTTCATTCGTCTTGTTTTCTTTACTGTTCAAGATCGTATTTGAGACTTGAATTTTATTCATTAAAGACTCATCAATGTAGCTTTCAGCCACAGTAGAAGACTTCCATCGCCCGTGTCGTTTCAGTGCGGTCAAATCACCACCGCTATCTATGAGAAGGGTCGCCGAGGTGCGCCGGAAGCAATGCCCCGTGTACAACGCTGGGTTAGGCAGATTCAAAAAACTTGCGATAGTTTTTCCCAGAGCACCAAATTTATTAATACCAGTTCTTTGATCGACGCACTTCCCCGATCTATAGCTCAAGAAAAAGGCAGGGTTTCGACAGGGGGTGGGTCGAAGTTCCATGTATTTTTTACATACGGCATAGCAGTTGCCCGTCACAACGTAAGAACGATCTATTTTCGTTTTTGTTTTCGAAACTTTCACCATGATTGTACTGTCGTCTATGTTAGAGACTTCATCGAACTGGATGTTGTATAGCTCTTGCCTTCGGCATGCCCCCATTATGCCGAAGATTAGTGCAACCTGTAACAATAAACGATATAATAAGCTTGAGGTACATAGCCAAGGCAAAAACTATGATTTATGAAGTAGTAAAGTGTAGGTACCTACTACCTAATTTATACACAAAGCGTTTAAACGGAGTGTCTAGATAACTTGCGTGTGTAATACGTAAGTACTAGGTAGATTAAATAACAGAACTAAAATACACTTACCTTTTCAAAAAGATACAAAATATCTGGTGAATCTTTCAGGAACATCTTTATTTGACCTGATGTAAACGTCAAGGACTTTTTTTCCTTGTGTCCTTCTGAACTGCGTTTCAGGAACGCTATGACTTTTGAATACTTCGTGATATCAATATTGTTGTAGATACTCAGTGTGGACTTGAGCATAGAATATTTAGCCCACATAGAAGATAACTTGAATTTGTCGGAGAGGTCTTTGAGATACACAAGAATGACATTTTCAGAAAATGATGTAGTTTTCTTTTCGATCTTCCATGCCAAAAAGTTATTATATTCTTTTTCATATAATTTTCTAGATTTTTCTGGCAAAAGATTGTGAGTTACTTTTGTTGCCAATTCTAGAATATCCGGAGGCGTACAAATATCATCGTCGCTGTCCATTTTTAACTTTTAATTTGTATTTTAAAAACAAAACACATTGCGAAACATTAAATTCACGCGTACGTGTATTGTCACAGTGAACTTGCCGCCATTAAAATCTAACCAATGAGAGCGCAGCTGCGCGCGCAGGGCCAATCAGGAGCGAGCGCGCGCTGTTATTTTTTAATTTAATTGGCACAAGATCTTACCAAAGAGTTTTGTGTATGTAAGTTTAGTAGTTTCGACGAAGTTTTCACGTATAACCCAACTGTTTTCAAAAGCCAGCCTAATATCAAAATTTTATACAACTTGTATGAGGATTTTGACATAAGGCACGCCAGGTTAATTGGTCGCGTTTTATTGATGTTATAATGAGATTTTACGATATCGATGTGGATATTATACCATCATGTGAAATTGCTTAAATTTAGTGTTTTGTTGTCTGCGCTATAACAGTAGTAATTATAAGTCAAGTATTGGAAACATAAGTAGAATGTTACAACATTAGTGTAGATAAACACCTTTTTATGACTAGGTCCAAAACGACAACATTTCCCAACGTTTGTTTTTGGGCATTGAGCCATAAACTCATTCAATCAGAGTATTTCCGTTATTCCGATCGTTTTCAACGTCTTGTCCTTTCGCAACAGTAGTTTTATTTGATTTGTAACACACTCGTAAATACGTTCGTGAGCTTTCTGCCTTACGTTGTAAGCGCCTACTCACGCTTGCCTTTTCCTAATATCTTAATGTTGTGTAAGTAGTAATAAAATTAATATGATTTGACATAAGTTTCTACAAATATTGTACGCTTCCATTTTAAGAGATAACCATTCTATTTTATCACAACAACGGTGAAGCGACATTTCACCTGATGAATAATGACGATGAGGCTGAATATGGAATCGCACTTCACCTGCAATCCCCAATCACTGGAAAATTGCCTATATCAGAACTATCTGTCAGAACAACTGTTGTACTGTAACTGTAACTGTCTACTACTATGATTTTTGGTGTTAGCAGACAGTTGACAGATTTAGATAAAATGGGTAGCAATATTGTAGCTTAGTGGTAGCGTGACAAGAGTTATGACACACCAAGCCCCTGAGAATCAAACCCGGGTCATTCTGCTATTTATGATAGGCAAGTGGCTTACAATTAGACCAGGCGGTTTACCTGCTCTTTTTCCAACACAATTTCTCACTTGGCATGTCTTACTTGTGACTGGCTGGGGAAAAACAATATATAAGTAAAAAACATTGTATTTATTGGAAGAGCAGAGTCTCCTGGTACGGGTGTTAAGCCTAAAAGGAGATTCTAGCCACTAGCTATTGTAACTTAACATTTTTTAACGAAAATAAACTTTATTCATTATTCTTATTCTTATTCTTATAAGTACTTACATACAATGAAATACATATTCAATCGGAAAAGCCAACTACACAGCATAAAAAAGACAAAATGTTGAAAAAATTCCACGAGTTCCAAATACCATAATTTTTTTTCAAATTGTAATTTGTTCGCAACAAAATTTGCGTTAAATTATATATAGCCATAATATAATATAATATATAATCATACACAGCATAAAGTCGGAAGTTTTAACTATGCAACAAACGCAAGTCAAATGTTTTGTGTTGTTAAATGTGTACATAATTATTTGATGTTATAACAAATATATTATTAACTGTTACTTCACATGTCACGTGCATTAATGTAAGAATTTTGAGTTTACGACGCCACACTCATACATATTGACATACTATGCGCGTGTAATCGTAATGTAAATGTTTTATTAGCCATTATTTTGAATTCATAAACTTTCTACGTACGCTGTTCTGTTGCTTCGTTCCGTTTTGTTTTGTAATAACAACGCGTAACACTGGTAATAACATCAATACAATAAGATTACGTATTGTTAAATACTTTTTATCACAACGAAGGCTTCTCTCGTTATTCATCAGAAATGTATTGTACAAAATATATATTAATAAGAATGAATTGCCACATGTATGTCATAGCATCAATTGAGAACGGCTCCACAGATTTGGCTGATTTATTTTTGTTGTGTTCGTAATTGTTTAAACAAGGTTTGTATATAAATAATAAAAAAAAAGGTTTGCGAACTGGTGAAACCATCACGGGATACGGGTGTATATGCGAATGATATCGTGGGCAGGCCGCTACTGATAAATAATTAAGACTATGACTATGAATACTTCAAGGTAAATTAAGTGTATAGATTGTCATTTTTTATGACCATATGTAAAGATTCAAAGTTTTTGTCAGTAAATAACATCCAACTACTTATAAATAATATGATTATTGTACACATTTTTTTCAATTTCTGTAAACACTATAAAAATATAGCAAGTTATAAGTGCGAAAATGTATAAAACTGTAATTTAAAGTCTGTAAGGAAAGTTTTAAATCGTATAACTTGTTAAAAATATTCTTTTTTTTGTAAAATATTGTCTTTTAACTCACGAGTTCATTAAAATGAGTAACACATATAAGTAGAGTTTTAAATATTAGCTTAAAAGTCCGTATAGTGTCCCAATAATGTGTAAACTTTCTAAAGTAGTTTATTAAGTAAAAGCAATTAAGTATATAAGTTGTATTTTTAAACACTTTACGTAATTTAACTTTCTTATTTAATTATACCAGGGACGTGTTCAGGCGAAGATTTCCGTTTTCGAATCCCGTGGGGCCATAAACATTAATATGCAGCAAACGAATGGTTTCTGATTCCAGTAATTGCTTTCGTAACAATAAAAGTCTATTTATAAACTACAACGACAAACGACACTAACTATGTATAAGCCTATTAATCTCCGAATTGATTGATACATAAATCGTCCATCTATTTATTAGCAAAGTCAATCGTTTTTCAAAAGAAAATTTATTTAAAATATTTACAGACTCCATTTACAAGTTTTTTCAGATGTGATTCAGTTTTTTTTAAACTCTTCTTCTTAAGGTATCCATTGTCTCTATAATAGCAAAACTTAGAAATACACCTAATACCGGGAAGTCTCCGTGATACAAACCTTGTGTTATGTACGGTAAAGTCCTTACATTTTCTTTGCAAGTTATGAATTGAACCTTCGAGATCGTTTTATATATTACATATCTTGAAATGTTGACCAGTTTTCTTTTGAGGCGAACTTGTTTCTCTTTCCTTGTATTAAATTTTTTAAGTTCATCAATGTCATTATGTGAACGACACAATGAAAAACTTTCTTATTGTCAAAAGTCTTTGGCAAACATGCCTCTGAAGACTAAACAAACTGTGGCTCTCCCGACTTGCGATTCAGTTCAGCTATAGGTAGGTACCATCACAGCTGGCATGATTGTTTAAACAGATAACTATAAAAATATGGTAATAATACCGTTAGTAATAATTATTCTAATAGATATACACATATATTCTAAGTGACCATGAAAGTTTAAAAAAATATACAGAGAACTATTGTTAAATACAAGCTACACTAGCCACGACTTCTTCATATTCTACATAACATTGATTGAAGTTAAATGCAACATTTCTATTTAATTAGTGCTATGATCACACAATGTAGTTATAGTTTCGACATATGTAACGATTTTTTTAAAACCGTAAAAGTTTTTTTAGTGACTATGTTTTAACAACTTTGTCCAAGCCAATTTTATATTAAATTAGTCAGGTGACAACTCTCTTTCTTTTAAAGGATTATATTTTTTAAGTTACAATATGTAACTATACTATACTATACTATACTAATATCATAAAAATAAATAGATTTAATGTGATTCATGATACAGCTTTGGAATGTTACTAAACATACGGATTTCATTTGATTACAGAAAATCGATGATGACAACTCCAAAAACGATGCGCCGAACTCAGGCAGCGATGAGAGCTCTGAGTCGGACAGCTCGGCTGAGGATGACGAGGAGCTGGACGCCATCCGGCCCATGTTCAAGCTGCCCATACAGTTCGACCTGGACGAGCTCGCGGGCGCTTTCCTGGCCAACAACCAAAAGTAGGTGTCACTTATTTATTAGCGACCGACGGCGACTTTGTCACTGTCCACCTGTGTCCCATGTTAAGACAGCTTGAAGGGGACACCATCCGGCCCATGTTCAAGCTGCCTATACAGTTCGACCTGGACGAGCTTGCGGGCTCTCCTGGCCTACAACCAGAAGCGGGTCTTTTTAGGGTTCCTTACCCGAAGGATAAAACGGGAACCCTATTACTAAGACTCCGCTGGCCGTCCGTCCGTCCGTCTGTCCGTCTGTCACCAGGCTGTATCTCATGAACCGTGACAGTTCCACAGTTGAAATTTTCACAGATGATGTGTTTCTGTTTAACAAAATAAAATAAATATTGAAGGGGGCTCCCATAAAACAATAGTGGGTTTTTTTGCCGTTTTTATAGATAATGGTACATAACCCTTCGTGCGCGAGTCCAACTCGCGTTTGGCCGGTTTTTTTATATACACTTAAGGGGGTTAACGGAAACAAATCAAATAGTTATCATAGGCATACTACGACGTTTCGATCCAAGTGCGCCAGCGCACAGTGGTCGGCAAGCGGCAATAATTCGAATATTGGAAGGTTCTAATTCATTAAAATTACCATAGTAGCTTTATTTTAGTATAGTTAAGGAACCAAAATCACAAAAAAATGGATCAACTTAACGTTGTTTTATTGGAAAAAAGCCTCATAAGTTTATAAAACACGAAATATATTATTTAAGCGTAGTTTTTATGGTGGGATGGATACGAATGTATTTCTTAAGATATTAATGACTTACTATATTTTTTTAATTGGTTTTATGAAGCATTGTTTATATACATCCATTGAATATATTTCAAATTAATGCTTTCGTCATGCCGTTCTTAACGTATAAAATTTTAACAAAAAAAAAAACCGACTCCAAAAAATTAGACTGATAAAATTGCACTAAAAAGTAAAAAATAAGCGTTAGACTTATACAGACAATAACTTTATTAAGAAAAAATATAGGTACAATTATTGTTATTTTTGGGGCCGGTGCCAGCCAAAGAAGTTTTTGAAGCCGGTGCCAGTCCGCGTTTGTAGTTAAAATTTCATGCATAAGATTGAATGTACTATTATGATTATAATATAGTATGTCGTTAAATGTTTATGTTAAAGTTACCTTGGCTGGCACCGACTCCAAAAGTAACAATAATTGTACCTATACCTTGTCTGTATAAGTCTAACGCTTATTTTTTACTTTTTAGTGCAATTTTATCAGTCTAATTTTCTGGAGTCGGTTTTTTTTTTGTAAAAATTTTTGTTTATTTTTTGCTTTTTAGTGATTCGTTTCGATCTATTTATCAAAAGCGAATATGGGTAGACCTACTAAACACGCTGCTCGTATGAGACAGCGCCGTTTAAATGAGACAAGCGAAGAAAACGAGAAACGCCTATCTCAAAGTAGGAAATCAAAAACTGAGCTCCGGTGCCTGTCTTCTTTTGCTTCGTCATAGTCGCTTAACTATCTTAATCGAGATATTTTATCGCCACCCGTGAAATACTTATCATTGAGGAGTTCCGATGGCAATCAGTGGTCTTTTTCATCAGTTACACTTCATCAAATGATACTTTCTGAATGCAAATGCTTGACTTATTTCTGAAAATACCAAAATCGCGATAGGTATGCCTACAATATTCGAGGAGTTCCCTCAATTCCTCAAGGATCCCATCATCAGAACTGGACCAAATTAAAATAAGGCCACACGGGAAGCACCAGCTTTCAAATAAAGAAAGAATCATCAAAATCGGTTCACTCAGTCGAAAGTTCTGAGGTAACAAACATAAAAAAAAAAAAAATAATACAGTCGAATTGATAACCTCCTCCTTTTTTTGAAGTCGGTTAATAAAAGCAACGCGCTTATCTGTAAAAAAATTGTATTTCTTGGATTATAACTTTTTTGCCTTCTGGATCCTACTGCGAGTCTATGTCTCAAAAGATTCCTTAGTCCTTCTAGTAATTAGCCTTCTAAATAATTAGCCGCTAATATCTGCTACCCTTGATATACAATTATTATTCATTTAAAATGCTAAATTAAATAATAAATAATAAAAAAAATACTCCCGCGAGTCTACAAATGAAGTCATTATGAATGTGCTACTGGCTTCGTCTGATCCGTTCATCAATAAATTTAGGAGTAAAATCAGCAAAAACGTTTAGATCTAAACCAAGAAGTCTTAGACCTGATAAGAGAGTGAAATTATTTTTTATTTTAGTTTCGTTACACATTAAACTGATACAACATTTTTTTATTAAATGAGGACAAAGGCCTCCCCCAAGGATCTCCACAACGACCGGTTTTGTGCTGCTCGCATCCAGCGGCTTCCCGCGACCTTTTATTATTTTTTTATTATTTAAAAGCAATGTTATGCAGTGAAACATACATAACTGAATGAAACTCACACACTGACCACGATATACTTCCGTTAATCCTTGTAAAATACTTTTGGGTGTTATTTATTTATTAGAGGGAATGTCGGAAAATCTCGTCTTAACTTTTCCTTACGACATGAAAAGCCTTCAAAATTTCAGCAGAAGCCATCGCCAGCCATAGCCAGTCTTCATTGGTAAGGATTCCGGGTAAACTGTGCTACCTCCTTCGAATTTATCGTCACAAGTGAAATAAAGGCCGAGGCAGTGGAATAGAATAATATAATTAAATACTTCTGCTACTGATACTGAATAGCACCTTTGTGTGTCATTCTGAATATCCACGAATGACACAGAAGCTGATGCTAAGACAGGGCCCATTAACTCTACACTCTTTGTTTTCTTTTTTGTTACTCATTTTGTTTCATCTTAATTTTTTTTCCTGTGTGTATACTGTCTGCCTCATTTATTTTTGTATATTATGTATGTCCTGCGAGCAATGTGCCCTGCCCACTGCCACTTGAGCTTAGCAACTCTTCGGGCTATGTTGGTTACCTTTGTTCTTCTGCGGATCGGACTGATAGCCGCTGGGGCGGGATAGTCCTGGAGTGGCGACCGCGTACCGGAAAGCGCAGTGTGGGCAGGCCTCCAACAAGGTGGACCGACGATCTGGTGAAGGTCGCGGGAAGCCGCTGGATGCAAGCAGCACAAAACCGGTCGTTGTGGAGATCGTTGGGGGAGGCCTTTGTCCAGCAGTGGACGTCTTCTTTTGGCTGAGATGATGATGATGATGATTTTGTATATGTGTGTTGTAAATGCTTTTCTTTCTTTCTTTACGATAGAGTTTTATTTTCAGGGGACGCATGAATTGCATGGTGGAGCGCCGTCGTGACGAACCCATGGAGAGACGGTTCCCCTTCAACATTCTGGGAGCTTTTGCACCGCGCAGCGCCCACGCTGAGAGAGTCGCTATTATCTGCCACGGTGGAGACGAGCCTAGGTATGCAAAACACGACCACTTATGTTTGAACATAGATAATAAGATCATCGATAAAAATCATGAAGAGCAATGGCCCGAGATGGGACCCCTGCGGCACACCCGACGTGACTGTAATTGGTCCAGACTTATATCCCTTAAGAGCTACCAGTTGACTACGCCTGGTCAGATATGATGAAATCCACCTTAACAGGTTGACATGAAGTCTATACCACAGATTAAGCTTCCGACAGAGCAAATGATGATTTACCTTGTCCAAAGCCTTGGTGAAATCTGTTTATATGGAATCAACCTGACCACCTTCAGCAAACACTGTACAAAGATAGTTTTTGTAATCTATCAAATTAGTGACCGTGGACCTACGTCTCATAAAACCGTGCTGATTTTTAGAAAGCAAGGGGCTTACTTGGTTATATATATACTCATAACGACTTTTTTGAGCAGCTTAGCTAAGCCTGAAAGGATACTAATTGGCCTATAATTGGAGCAATCCGATCTATCACCTGATTTATAAATTGGAGTGACATGCGCAGTTTTCCAGATTACAGGAAAAGTTCCGTGCAGAAGAGATAAGTTGAATATTATTGTTAAAGGTGAACACAGCTCTAAGGCACACTTTTTAAGGAATTTAGATGGTATGCCATCTGGCTCCGTGCCCATACTTGAATCCAAAGCCTTTAATTTAATCAACAAAATTACATGATAAAATAGTGCAAAAAACTCCTTATCACACAGACTGCCGACGTCAACATTACTAGTAAAATGAGCATTATAGGCTTCGATCAATTATGTATAGGTTATCTTTATATTAGTAAAGTACTATAAAGGACCATACATTGAATAAAAGAGGCAGCTTATGTTTTGTTGAAAAAAAAACTTTAATAATATTTGAAGAATCACCTGGGGCCTTACTGCCATCTCCTAAAGCAGTATTGCTTTATTCTTATATGTCAATTTCGTACTATTAACTGCTTAAAGTAAGCTTATTTTAATTTTGTTTCTGTTGGTAGTTGTGTGACGTCATCTTTAATTCGTTCATTCAAAGCGTACCATGAAGTGTCTTTTGGCAGCCGTAACCGCAGCAGTTTTATTTTAAGGCGACGCACCGCTAAATAATTAATCTAATACGGAGCGTTTGCGCTCCGTACCATAAAAAAAACTGCTTTTTTCCTTCAAATTAAAACTACAAATTATAAAAAAAAATGAACTAGCATATTTAAGTGTTATAAGACTAATCTACTAAGAAAATTTAGATGCTTAAATCGCTCTGTCTGGTTTGCCTGTAAAATGCAACTCCATGTTTTAAAGAGGTTACTTTGATATTTTTTTCTCTGTTATAGAAGTCGACAAATCATGTTTCGGTAACTAGCAAAATGAAGTCAATTAAATGAAAAATCATGTCATCAAATATCACTTTCATATGTTTTGTAATTGTTGGGAAAAATCAAGAAAAATTTACGTGGCGGGGAGCCACGTAAATTTTACATGTTGAATAATAAGAAATTTTCATTGCGATTTACTTCCCTAAAATTACACAACTACATTACTCACAAGTAGTTATAACATACGAATGTATAAACACTGCACAACACGATAATAACATTTTCTTTTTTTTTACAATTAGTGAAATTCATCGGGCGCCTTCTTTTGACGGATTCATTCTCACTTTCTCGACTGGCATCATCGTCGTTATCGTCACTATCCTCGGCGGCAAGATCGAATTTCAAAGAATTTATTATTTATGCATTTCGAGTGCAAGAACTGCGTGTCTGTATCGACAGTGGACATCTTTCTATGTTGCAACTCGTCAGGAATCGGCAAATAGCTCAAAACATCCAAAGCTTTAGTCTTTGGACATGCCAAAGATATTCCGCTACGTGTTATCTTAAATCCACCGACAGATATAACGGTTTCCGCATGAATGTACATCGGGTTCAATAATAATTTCTTCCAAGTTGTCTTTTTACATGAGACACCATCAGCCCCGAAAGTAGTTATCGGCACATTTATCTGGCTGGGGCTTGTCATCGTATTGTTGACTTTCACATTGAAGACAGTCGGCGCTAAGAGATCGTCATTACACGTCTTTATGCCGGACAACAATTTCTCTTTGAAGACTTCCCAATTGCGCATTGGATCTTTAATTTCAAATTTGTTCACGTCCTCGCAGAATTCATCGGTGTTCATCATTCATTCGGTTCATGCTTATCACTATACGGCCAAACGAATCAGGATCTTATAATTAAATTGTGTAAAATGATGCCTCTTAACGGGATTCTTGTTATTTTTCACCGTTATACCACGCACATCATCGAAAGTACACAAGATTGGCAAATAATCGGGCTTCATCTCGTTGAAAGAGTCGACCATCTCCGATAGAAACTTATTCAACGTATCCATCTCGCTAAATATGCCCCGAATATGGCCGTTTCAATTTTGACAACTGTCATCTGAAATGAAGATCTCGTCGAGCCCTACAGTTTGTCTCTACACGCCAGTAGTCTAGGGTGGGTAGTTTCCGAGATATGGAGCTATCCTACAGGAACCGTGTATTTTTCCGGGATAATAAGTTTCCATCTCCGATAGAAACTTATTAGACGTCTCCATCTCGCTAAATATGCCCCGAATATGGCCGTTTCAATTTTGACTGCTGTCATCCGAAATGAAGATCTCGTCGAGCCCTACAATTTGTCCTTTTTTAAAACTGATGTGCGTATCTAGGTAATCAATAATACTACTGGTCGCCCAGTGGTCGAAATTCGACCGCAATTTTATTAAGGTTGCACGGATTGTATCCTAAGCAATAAAAATTAAAAAAAGATAGAATGTGAGTTAGGATTGGCATTGACAGATACCGGCCGCTCCTCTTCATTTTTGAAATTTTTGAAAAGAGTATAAATACGTGTGTGTCAAATACATATGCGTGTGTGTCAAATACATGGTAGTGTAATGTAATGTTTGTTTTATTGATTTAATGTATTTATAAGCATAATTTAAAAAAAAAAATTTGGATAACTTTCTCTATATAAACTATAACTGTGCGAAATTTCATACTCCTCCGTCCGTGCAATTTTCATAAAAAAGGGGTACAAAGTTTTTGCTTCACGTATTAATATAAAGATAATTTCAATATTATTTCTTGGTTTTTAGAGCTGTTTTTACTTTTTTAGTTTCCTGTTTTTTGAAGTCGGTTTTTTTATACACGGAAATACCCGTTTTTCTACAATACCAAATCTAAAGGGACCATCACAATTATTTACCGATTTTCAAATTTTTTTCGTCATTTTGTAGCTAAACTAATACTCTAGGACCTTATTTTTTCATTTTCATTTTTTAAACCACAATACAAGGAGTATTTTGCAATCATCCTTCTTAATATTATCTACATCTTCATAGCAATGTCGATCCTATAATACGTTCTAAATCGTAATTGACCGCAGCCCAACTAAAACAAAGTTAACTTATAACACTATAAACAATTTGTAAACCAAAATAAAATAAAATGTTTTGTATTCATCTTGAAAAAGCAACTTTTTTAAGACGTCAATATTTGATCTTAAAACAATGGGTTTTCCGCCTATGGTCAAAAATACTGCTGCGGTTAATGGTTAAACGGCTGCCAAAAGACACGTAATGGTACGCTTTGAACGATCGAATTAAAAATGACGTCACAAAACTTTCAACAGAAAATACAAATAAGCTTACTTTAAGCAGTTAATAGTAAGAAATTGACATAATAATATAAGAATAAAGCAATACTGCTATAGGAGATGGCAGTAAAGCTGGCCCCTAGGGGCCTAACTTCCATCTCCTAAAGTAAGTTTAAAAAGAAGCCAGAATCGCTTAATGGCTTGATTTAAAAAAGATTACCCATTAGACATTACACACTATACTCCATCTATATGTAGCAATCGATATAATAATTTAATAGTAAGAACAATTTTGCATAAAGTTATTTTTTAAATATAAAAGCTCAAAAATTGCAATATTTATAAACCTTTGGAGAATAACGAAAGTGATTTCATCTAATAAGCCTTGAAGCAACTTTTGGTCCAAGATATTTTTCATTTACTCGGAATCCGTCATTATTTGAAGAATTCACGTGAAGGCGTAACGCGGGTGGCAGGTGCGTGCGGATCGGCCAAGATTAAACACTGTAATGAAAAAAAGCAAAAAAGAATAATTAACATAGACATTTTGTTTTTGGAATACCCACCTCCTCTGACATACCGGATCAGGTGTACTTCCATTTGATGATAATAATGCTACCCTACTTAGGTTTGACCCCGCTCGTCAATTTTATTGACATTTAAAAATCGTAATATTTACGCCACAAAATTTGCATTAAATGATCATTACATCATCACTAAGTAATAAGTAAAGTCATTGCAACAAAGCTCTTATGCATATAAAGAACAAGTATAGGATACCTTTGGAAAAATATTTATTAACCTTTTTACCGCCAACAACTTTTATAGAAGTTCGAGATTTTCGTGCTGCCCACGCCAGCACTTCTATAAAAGTTCTTCTTTGTACCTACTTTATTAAAATACATTTATACGTTGGCGTACAGCGGGACATCGCGTGCAGGATAGTTGGGCGGTGAAAAGGTTAAAAGAACGATAAATAAATATAAAATTACTAGTTGACCCGGCGGACTTCGTACCGCTTTGACAGTTTCTATGACAACAAAACAAACAAAGACATCAAATGTTTCACAGCTAGGAACATTATGTATTGTAAAGTTAAATTGTCGTTTTTAGTATTTTCCGTTAGTTATTTTTTATGTTTCTCACCGTTCAAACCTTCCCTGAACTTCCACAAATATTTCAAAACCAAAATTAGTCAAATCGGTCCAGCCATTCTCGAGTTTTAGCGACTCAAACGAACAGCAATTGATTTTTATATATATAGAGAGAGACGAAGTCGCGAACAGTCTGCTAATGTTAAGTTGTTATAAGTATTGTATAGTTTTGTACATTAAGGAAAAGGTAAACATTTTCACTTTTTTTCGCATAACAAAGTTAATTTAACGCTTTTACACTTCGTCGAAGTTTGCTAAACTACTTTTCCAATAACTCATTTTACCATGCCAGGTAGACCAGGGTTTCTAAAACTTTGTGCAGTCACGGGCCACTTTCACAATTTAAACAACTCCGCGGACCCCTGTCTAAGATTATTTTAGGAAAAGAAAACTCTTTTATTGGTAGTTTCATTTACTACTAAGTTAAATAAATAAATAAACTTTTCTACACTCACACCAATTGTCTAGCCCAAGAGGAGCTTCGTTATGAACCTCGTTAAATGGTTACTAGACAACGGATAAATATACTCAAATACTTAAATACATACTTAATATACATAGAAAACACCCAGATCTGAGACAATTTAGAATAACAATAATTTCTAAATTGACCTGATTGGGGATCGAGCCCGGGACCTCAGAGATGGCGATACCATGAAAACCGGTGTACAAACCACTCGACCAAGGAGGTCGTAAGTCAGTTAATGTGAAGGATGCTGCTTGTGACGTGCGTGACGATGATGATGCGTCATCTTCACTGCGAGTGCGTGGCTTAGCCGAGAAATGCTGAATTTACTGCACAATTTAATGTGAGAAGACAATTTAATAAGAGTTTACTGAGCTACTACGGACCCCTGATACCCTGATACCTTGATACCCTGCAGTAGACAGTAATAACTGTGTACAGTAATAAATCGAACATGTGAAATATCACATGATAGATTTATTTAAACTACCGCAAGTATCGTTTGTATTTGTTATGATACTGAGGTACCAAATTACCAAAATTTTACTGCTACATTTCATGCTAAAGGATTTTATTGCTAGTGTTAATAATTAACTGTCTCCGTAGGCAAGTGGCTTGCACGCCGTACTTTGGGGCGGCGCTAACTCTGAGGTCCCGGGTTCGATTCCCCGGTCGGCTCATGATATCAACGATTGTGAGTCATCATAACTAATGAATATTACTTATAAGTAGGTAATCAATAGTTATTGTTTTTTTTTCTTATTTAGTTATCTATTTAATTTGTATATAGTTAATATACATATTTTTTTTTTAGCATTTTTAGCAGTATTCTATGTTTATTTTTGCAATGTATGTGTATGTATCTATGTATGTATATATATTTAAGTATTTATGATACATATATATTTAAAACCTATATATTGTTTATAATTGTCTGCTTTACTCCCTTATTTAGAAAAAAGTTATGTCATAAGGTCAGGTCGTGTTTTGCATATGATTTATTATATAATATATACTTTCTGTAAAGTAAATTGTTAATGTTCGCCTACTAGGTATTATTGAAAATGTAAAATGTGGATAGTCATAATTGGCCTTCTAATTGTAAATTTCAATATTTTACGCTAGTTGTAAATGTGCTGTGTACTATCCCTAATAATAAATAAATAAATAAATGTCGAAAAACGAACTTTTCGATATTGTGTCGGGTCTGGGTGGTTGTGGTACCGTCGTTGTTTCTGATTTCCATGCAACGAGTGCTTCAGCTACTTACCTTGGGATCAGAACAATTTATGTGATGTTGTCTAAATAAATAATAAATAAATAAGAAATAAAAATTAACTGCCCACATATTTGCCCAATATTCGAAAGCTGTGACGTGATTATTCCTGGCAGAGTTTTTTTAGATATTATATGCGTGTGTGATCGTAGAGTGCAAATATGGGTGCCCCTATTAAATGGGGCTGCGCTTGAAACATGTAATCCGTTTTCCAGGAAGATATTACACCCGATATGGTTCATGGAAACGAGACGTGCACATATTTTATGTGAAAGAACTAACGTTTTCACGGAATTTACGGAAATATATTGTAGGTAGGTTGCAGGGTTTTTATTGCTTTTGTAAAGCAGACTAAATTGAAATTAGATATTAATTTTATTTAATTGACAGATTCATTATGATTTCTCGATGTAAAGTTAATGTTTAGAAGTAAATAGGTACAGGTAAGGTAAACCAAACATAATAAAAAAAATATTTTGTATATTATTAATACAATACAAATAATTGTACGGGTATCAAGTATCTAACAAAAAAAAGTTATTCGTTATTATGTTATTGTTGCTAATTGTTGTGTTATTCAAGTTAACTTTATTATTACAGGACATTTCGGTTCTACCGTCTTTAATTAAAAGCAAGTAGAATCAATACGCTAACTAATCAAATAAATTTATAGCTAGGTACCTACATCTGTTAGACAGTTTCCCGTTACGATATTAGAATTCGTCTCTCGCAATCCCGAGTTATTAGCTGGCGATTGCTATTTGCGATGGTGATCCTTGCATTGGATGGGCAGCGGCATGTCCTATCTAGTTCACTTTGGTTGAATATTCAACGATAGAACATGAGCTTAATACACATAGGTTTGATCAAAACTAAGACGTAAGGCTTTTAATTCACTTATTATACGAGTATACTAATTTAAAATTACGCGAATTACGCATTGGTAATTACAGCTACAAAGCTACAAAGCATTGATAGAAATTTACATTTAGTTTTAAAAATTAAACTAGCGCCTATATTCTGTCCTCTAACTGGGCAAAAGCTTTTGATGGCCTTTATAATTAAAATCAAGCCATCAAGCGTTTTGCCACTTGGTTGCTTAATGGTACTTTGAAAGTAGGTAATCTTAGAAGCAGTTGAAGGTATGGCACTCCCATCAGGTATAACACCCATAGTCCTCAACTTAAAGGCAAGGTCTGTGGCGAATAAATATAAGTTTATATATAGTTTTATAATTTTAATAACCCTATGTGAAACATTTTCTTAGGCAAATGGGCAGCTTCCCGGAGCCACAGTCACAGGTCTTCGCGTTCCCGCTGTCCGGCCCCGCGCGGCTGCCGCTTCGGCCCCAGGAGCGAGGCTCTGCCGCCGAACCCCGCATGCCTCCCTTCGGACCCATGCAGCATCGCCCCGCGCCCTTCCCCCTACCCGTAAGTACATTTCTTTATAGCATCATAACAATCAGAATGGTGTGGGATTGTCAAGAGGGAGGTAGGTACATGAATTGCTGGATAAGCATAAGTCGAAATTGACACGAAACGCTAAAGACCCGACCCGTAGCCATTCTGTATCACTTTGTGAATGGTCTGCTCAGTTTCAAGTTCATGTTTCAAGCGTCTAGCTTCAAAAATGACGTAATTTCCATACAAACTTTCATCTTCTATTTCAATCCCTTACAGCTCTTTTTTCGCAATAAAAAGAAGCCTATGTCCTTTCTCAGGCTTTAGAACATCTCTGTACCAAATTTCATTTAAATCGGTTCAGTAGTTTGGGAGTGATTGCGTAAAACATACAGACAGAGTTACTTTTGCATTTATAATATTATTAATAAGGATTAGTAAGGATTATAATGAGTGAATTAAGATGTATTTCGTAAAATACTTAAAGGTATTTTACTTAAATAAAGGGCAGCCGTTTTCTTTTATTCGTAAACGTTTAATTAAATGCCCACAGTCCGTACAGCGGTTCACCTGTCACCGTCAATACTGGATATGCTAGCCACTTTCAGGCACACCAGCTAAGCGCCTACTCATCTTCAAGCACATTTTTTTAGGTCAAGAGCGAAATAACTTTATACCTGAACCAAGGGCAGGGTAAAGTGCATAAAGAAGAAGAAGAAAACTTGTACGAGGAACGACAGGCACTAGCTAGACCGATTTTTAACCTTAGTAGGTAATGATGTTAGAGCTGATATGGTAGGTATGAGCTGGAACATTATGACACCTGCTTCGACTTAAATCATTACCTTGAATAAATCCATATGAGACTTTGATATCCATTAGCAATATCATTAAATAGCAAAAAGGTGTCGAGTGACGTAAATAATTAAGTTATGATAAAAACTGCAAAGCCAAAACTTGTTTTTACAGTACTCAGCTTATTATCAAAAATGTTACTGAAATAAAAGAACTATTCAAATATGTGTTCATACAAAAATATTAGTACCCTCTCGTTTATCAGTGGCATGTTGAAATGCGCTTCCATCTTTGGCCTTGTGAGAAGAAAGTTCGTTCGTTGTAAAATAAAAAAAAAACGAACGAGCCTTACAGTAGTCGCTTATGATGTGTAACATTTAACATCTCACCTTTTGAAATCAATATTACAATAGAAAATAGAATATAGAATTAACAATAACGTATTTTTTAATGTTTTTTTTAAAAGGTTTAAATCAACATTACAATAGAAATAGAATATAGATTTACAAATCATAAAGAGAAGCAGTAAATACTCATTAGAAGACATGCCACACTGTTATCCTGCTACACTGTTACGATCACATTTCTATGAAATCATTCCCACAAATATTACGCAATTATTATTATTATTCCTCCAACGGACATTGGGTTTAAAGTGTCGATCACTGGTGGCTTCCCCGACTAACACGTAACAGTTACAGGATCACACTGTTACGACCCTACTTCCGTCCCTTTTCTACGAAATCACTCCCACAAATTGTATATATAGAAGGCGAGCGGAAAGATGTTACACATCAAAAACACTTAAGTTTTTCATTATTCAAATTCTAAAAAACAGGCTCTTGATTAGGATACTATTTCCAATGTAGAATGACGTCATTCGATTCATGATTCGCTTCATTTAAATTTAGTAGTAAACATATTCAAACGTGCCGCTGCTGTCTAGCGCAAAAAGACTACGACCCACGTCAAAACAAGTGAAAAGTCGGGGACAGGGACGTGAGCCGGGCTGGCTGATAAATCTTATTACTATCTATCTGCATTTCAGCCGGGAGAGCACACGATTTTTCAGCCTTCCTCTGATATCATTAAGAGCTAACATGTAACCCAGTTTCCACTTACTGATTTTTCACACACGTGTGGATTTTGTGCACATGTATACTGACGATAGGAGTTTGAGTTTCCCAGTAAATTATCTGTAGCATTACTGACCGTCACTAACGTCAACGTTTATAAGCAAAATTCTAAGTAAGCTTTAAGTGAAAAGGGGTTATCAAAATTCAGCTTAAAAAAATATTTTTTCAAAGAATTTGTTTTACATACAGATTATATAGGTATATTTGATAAATTCAACGGAACGGATCAGTTAAAGGTTCCAATTAACTCAGCGAATTACGTGGAATTTCATTCGAGCACAGAACCCCGGCGCACTTCCACAGTATCATTGAAAACTGACAGTGACAGCTTTCCCCTTTTTGCTTCTTTATTTATTTACCTTTCCGACATGTTTCCGACGCGTTATCTTGTTTTGCCCCATTCCTTTGGAATTGCGTTTAACTTTTTTAGTTACATCAGCATGATGCTTTGGCATAATAATATACTCGTAATAATTTGTAAATAAATCGAGCACTTTTAGTTTTTAGTAGGTAAATGATAAGTTGAGGAGTTCGATGGCGCAGTGGTTAACGCGCCCGGTCTGCGAGTGCTAAGTTTAAGTAACTTTCGTAAAGGTCGGTTATCGGAAATAAAGCTTTATTTGTTTACACACAAAGACAAAAACAAGGTAATAATAAAACTACTTAAAATTAAATTTACAAAAAACTATAAACTATATCTACTATTAACTATAAATAAAAAAATTGCCCCAAATCATCCCCATCAGGCAGAGTGCCCAGTAAGCTAGCAGCATTGCCACGTTGGATAGCTATGCTTATTCGCTGGCCCAAGTAGCTGCTAGCTCTGGGGTCCCGGGTGGTTTCTACTAATTTAATAGAAATATCTTTAAAGAGTTTGTGAGCACCCGGGCCCCATGGACCTAAAGTCTCTACCCCAAACGGCTCAAATATGAGATCCGGTGACCAAAAATTTATCATCTCGAGCTCCTTCGTGCTCCTGAAGGCACGTAAAGCTGTTGGTCCCGGCTGCATTAGCAGTCGTGAACAATCACTAATCCGCACTGGGCCCGCGTGGTGGTAAATGGTCCGTTCTCCCTATCCATCCATAGGGAAGGCTCGTGCCCCAGCAGTGGGGACATAAAAAGAGCTGATGATGATGATGAAATGATAAAATTGGCTTAATTGTTTATGTGGGAAAATCTGAGCCCACTGCTGTGGGAAGTTTAAACACTGATCAAGATGAATCAAAATACGCAAAAGAGCTTTAAATAACACATTAGAGAAAAGACAATATTTTTATTTATTCTCATTGTTCATTCGGGCTCCTTATGAAAAATCTTATTTCGAGAAGATTTAAAAATGTATTAGTATTTTATAGGGATAATTTCATAGTACCTAAGTACATTTGAAGCTGCAAACTTGTGAAGCTTTCGCATAAAAGATTTTGTAATTGAGATCTTAAGATCTCCGAACTAAACAACAAAACAGTAAGCCTTACAAAGAACGCTTATCGTCTGAAAACTAAAACCTTTCCGTTTACCAGCCATAATAAGGCTTTTTAGAGCAAAAATGAAAGCGTCTGTAAAGTAGTGAAATGCCAGGGACGCAACGCTACAGTATATATATGGGGCCTCATTCCATTGTAATAAAATAATATTTTGTCTCTAACCATATCGAAAACCTTCTCATACACACACACTGACACGTTCAAAAACCATGGGCTTTAATCAGTACTGTAAAGACGCCACGGCAAAGCGTTCATCACCTCTATCGATATTGAATGTTGTCTTTCACCTTGTAATTTAATTAGTTTGAACCGTTTGTATTTATTTGACAAACAAATATTAAATATTAAAAGATTTGTGATAAAAATTCCAGGAAAATACATAGAATGTCTTCCGTGATTTGAGAATTTCATCAAGGATCGAGTTTATGACAAATACATACATTACATTTATTTTTAGATCTACGCTTTAATAATTCTTGTCCAATTTCTTCGAAAATATTTCGTAAAGTTGTTCGGGAACCTATAGATGGTTCTTATTGCTCGTTTCTGTAAAATAAATATAGATATACGAGGATTACCTTGAAGTTTTGAGTCAAGTGTTATATATACCTAAGAAGACTGTTACGTAGTCTAGTCTTCCAAATCTAATTTAGCACCGTTTATTCTAATATCTGTTGGTTCAGTTTTAACATTAGGTAGTATAAATTTAAAACATTTTTTTTTTGCATTAAGCTGTAGATTATTAACAGGAAACCAACTGGGTACTTTTGCGAGAACATTGTTTACATCATCATAATTATTCTTACACCTAGTAACATTAAAAATGAGTAAAGTATCATCTGCAAATAAAACAATTTCACAGAAGATTTCCACAAAGAATGGCAAGTCGTTAATATAAATAAAAAATAGGAAGGGCCCAAAAATTTACCCTTGCGGAACTCCGATTTTACATGAGATTCAGATGATTTAGTTCCATTTATATCGACAGTTTGTGTCCTAGAACTGAGATACGACTCATCAATTTAAGTACAAAATCATTAAGACCATAGTAGTGTAACTTCATCACTAGAGTCCGGTGCTCAACGCAATCGAAAGCCTTGGATAAGTCGCAAAAAACTCCAAGAGCGTTCTGAGACTTCTCCCAGGCATCGAATAAATTTTATCGAATAAGTTTTATTAAAGCATCACCTGCGTCAGTAGTGGAACGACCCTTTGTAAAACCATATTGTTTTTTAAGTAAAAGCTTGTTTGAGTAAAAGTATGCCATTAATTGTTCGAGTATAAGTTTTTCATAAATTTTACTTAGTCCTGGTAATATTGAAATAATAATAATGAAGACTTAGACATTTATTTTATTTTATTATATTGAAATAGGTACCTATACTCGCAGAACACACATATGAATATGATACAATCAATATTTGGTTAAATTCTGATATGTGCTCCATAATGAGTGACACATCATTCTTGATTTTACTTTGATTTTAAGTTATGTAAGTTTATAATATTTAACGAATTATGTACAATTTTTGTAAACAATTTCCTTTAAATAATTCCGAAAAGCTAAAAAGGACCGGACCGAAAGGTTGACCGACCCTTACGGAAGCCATGCTGAAAGTCACAGAGTTGAAGCTCCATGAAGCTAGTTATGATTGAACAGATCACCGACTCGAACAGTTTAGGTAAGCTAGAGAGTATAGAAACTGGCCGGTAGTACGAAATGTTGCTCTTATCACCTTTCTTATAAATTGGGATCACTCGAGACTTTTTTCATTCCGTAGGAAATTTACCATCAGATAATGATTTATTGAATATTAAAAATAACGGATAAGACAGGTATACTGCACAACGTTTTAAAAATATTGTATGAAATATTTTTATTGATTGAAGAGAGATTTATTTTGAGATTGAAGCAGAGTGGTCTGCAAATAAGTTAGAGATATCAAGATTGGAAGTAGCAAACGAGTTATTAAGTTGCATGTTTGCTGGTATCGAAGACTTTCCCTTGCGCCTGCTGTTCACAAAATACCAAAATGTCTTAGGATTGATCAGTAAACTGTCCTCAACTCCAGATTTATACTTTTGGTTCAAGGCATGGCAACGGCTTCTCACCAAATTAAATTCTAGTTTATCTCAAGGGTTCCCATGTTTGCGATATCTTCGTCTGAGTTTATTTTGTTCGTTTAACATTTTCAATAATGTTTTGATATACCATAAGGGATAACGTTTCTTATTAGGCGGTCGCTTCGGTACAAATGTGTCAATTATAGGTTGTAACTTGTTATATAGAATGGCTAACATGTCATCCACGTTCCTACAATTTTCAATAATATAAAGCTTATTCGTAACTTGTAAAGAGGTGTAACAAGTGGACACAAAAGATACTAATCTTCTGTAACTGTACTAAAGTGTTCATGTATCGTGACGTGTATTTTCTCAAAACAGTTAGTAAACATAAAATTTCCTATATTTTTGTACGCATAAAAAATTCTAAACATCCGACTTTATTTTAAATGTAGAGTGTTTTCCGAACTAGGTATTTTATCTATTCCAAATAAGACAGTATACCGGCATTAAGGAATTGTTGTTCAAATGATCAAAGGATATTTGCGAAAGTATTTAGATAAAAATGAAAAACAAATTCATTTTACAATTTTTTTGCGTCTTCTTTCCAACATACTGTTTTATATAAGAACGCCGAGCCGTGATGACACGAAAGGAAGCCTGACATTGTGTAAAGCTTAGATAGAAATGGGATGATTAAATTTCTAAAAGGCCCTTGTGACCTGATTAGGAAGGTGCTCTTTAAATCATAGCAAATCGAATTTTATCCTTTCAACACATGTTAGTGATGTTTAGTCTGCATTCGTTGACATTACGGTAAATGTCAATCTTGAATATTTTTGAATCAATTATGTTAGTGATATCATTAGTCACTTTAATACGTAATTTCGTTAAGCTCTTTTGGGCTAGGTGTAATATA
Organism: Eudonia lacustrata; assembly: GCA_947562085.1. Taxonomy (NCBI): domain Eukaryota; kingdom Metazoa; phylum Arthropoda; class Insecta; order Lepidoptera; family Crambidae; genus Eudonia; species Eudonia lacustrata. The sequence goes on along the minus strand of OX387321.1, from coordinate 12,028,231 downwards.
ATCAACCTCCGACATTTTAATTAAATACTAGTAACTAATTAAAATGAACCATTTGTGTTAAAAGATTCACGGTCGAGTGTATATTATTGTTCCTAATTGTGTGAATCAAATAAAAATGCAAGTGACTGTATGTTTTACTTTCACAGCATCATTTAATTGTATATATGTTTTATTTTAAAGTTTTAAGGTTGTTACGAGCATATGTATATTTTTATTTCAAAAGGAGATGTTTAATTTTTTGCCAAGACCATGTACACCTACTCAAAAAATAGTATTAAATACATGTATTTAGTTGATATATTTAATATTCCGATATGCTTTACCATTTTTGCGTAAGAATAAAAAAATGAAACATAATTTTTAATAACCTGGCAACTTGAGATGTCTTTCTGAGATTAAACACAAGTGTCCAAAGCTGTAAAGAACGTAATTAAAAGTGCAACTGTCACCATGATTTTTAAAAAAACCGGTGTTTTGTTTTCATTCCGTTTTTACATGGATTCTGAGTCGTTGTGGTTTTGTGCTGTGCTGTTTTTAAATTCTGATTTGGACCGATTACCTGCTAACCGTTTACTGCCTCACTTGTTGACTTCTGCCTGCTATCCTGGACTTCCGTTTGCTGCCTAACTTGTTGACTTCTGCCTGCTATCCCGGACTTCGATTTGCATTTGACCCTGCTACTGTTGATACCATTGCATTGTTGCTACTACATTCGTTGTTTTTAGGTGAGTTTTTCGTATTTTAATTAGGCACTTAACAGCTTAAGTTTAACTCTACTCTACCTACATGTTATGAAAGTAATAGCCAGAAGTAAGTTAATTTATTAACATTAACAATTTTCATGCATACGGTAAGTACTTTTGTTATGACAGCTACTTGACATGACATGACATTGACAAAATACCACCATTACCCCCTGCGATCACGAAACTTGCCATTATTGGTTATCTATAATACTTCTTACGTAAAAACTATTCATTTATTTGAAGAAAATCATTTTGAATAAGCTTATTTCATGCATTAGCTACATTTTGGTATTATGTACAAGGTGTTGGCATTTTCTCCATACAAAATTAAACATCTCCTTTTCAAAGTTTGTTTATTTTGCTATAAAATTGGTAAACGGTACCATAATTAATCTTATGACGATGTTCTCGTGACGATAACAATTAATGAGCAGATCTATTTCCTACTCCAACACATGTTTTTTGTTCCGAGCATTCGTGTCGTGTTATGTGATCGCGTGAAATTGAGTAACTCGCTTTAGTAAAAACGGGCCGGGTTCGATGATCGGGTTGAAAAATTTACAAAATAAAGGGTCTCAGGGTCGATGCCCTCGACACTGGTTCCTGCAGAACGCATGCCAACTTATGCAATCTCGATCGTTCCGGTTTTGGTAAACGTTTACTTACTTATTTTTATCCTTTAATTTATCATTGTCGATTACAAGGCCCAAACATTTATAAAAACAGCAAATATGTGTTGATAATCGGCTTTGTAACTTAACTTTTTCTTACTTCGGGCACAGAATAACTAATAGTCTACTACTAATAGTCTTCGGGCCACCTTTGTATTGATTACGTTATAAATAACCCTACTTTAATTTATTGCTACATGTGAGGACCTGTAATTGGTTTTTTGTTGCTATTTTTAAGATTCTACTATGTTTATTAGCTGTTGGTTTTCCAAATGACTAAATAAATAAATAAATATAAATATGTTTAGAAAGTAAAGACAGAAAGAAAGTAAAAATACTTTCTTCCCATTTCTAGCTGAAGTTCGCCCAATAAATACAGATTCTTAAATTAAATGTCATTTACATAAATATCTATTTGTTCTGAAATTATAATTTAACCTTCCACCTACACGTCCTACGTGAAGCTAAATTTAACTAGTAAATGAATTCCGCATGGAGTGTGGCGATCGATACATATCAAAGGTAAAAACTCAATGATGAGTATGATTCCATAAATAAATAAAATAAAAAAGCCTTTTATTTAAAATTTATTTGTATTATTTATAAATAATATAATTTATATGCCTTATTTTATAATTTTAATATATGTGTATTTTTATATTTATTGTTGTTATTGGTTGAAAAAAAATTATTCATTCATTCATCCATTCATTTCTCGCAAGTTACAATACATTGTGTTTTTCTTAATTCTATGTTTATATTATATGATGTAAGCAAATTTATTTGAAATACTAGTGTTAATTTAGTTATCTAGTGTTAATATTTGGTGCGCAAGAACCCCTTCACAGGCAAAGGCTTCTTCTAAAGAAAGCCACTTTTTATTTTATTTATAAATCTATACCATCGATATAGTCGATATACTATATGTGAATGTCGCGAAGTGTCTTAGTTATCCGAAGCTCTGAAATAGCGATCACCCAACTTCCTATTCATATTGTAATTTCGAAAGTATTGATGTTTGCTGGTATTTTCTTTGTCCTTCAATCACGTCTAAGTGGCTTTCTAACATCTACACGGTTAGTTGATTCAGAAGATAATAACTCGAATTATATCATTATTCATGTATCATTTACTAGAGGCGTTTCGTTTGAAACAACACGAAATAGGATGCCATATCTTAAAAGAACATTTAAAATAAAAGAGGCGAGGTTTGAGAAGTTTGTAACCTCGTCATGGGTTCGCCTGAATCATTCCCCGGCTTAAATAAAGCATGAAAAATTGTAGTTCAATTAATATAGCTGGGCTCCATTCTCCTAATTCTATATTGGAAGGCAATTTCAATAACGTAAAATAGTAGGAGCGTAATATTCTTCGGATCATATGAAATGATTTGTTTGGCGATATATACGTACATATACTTGTTTACAGAATTAATATCTTCACTTTTTGCTATGAATATTTGGGTAGGTATCGAAATCAATTAATTATATTGTTCTAAAATGTGCTATTCAGAAAACGCTTCGCTCTAATACGACGCCGACCGGCCACGTATCAAACCAACAGGCCAACATCCACTGGTGGTTTGTCCGTTCATTGCATTCTTTCTATTATCGTTGACTACGACTTCTTTAGTAAAACGCGTAATGAACTAAAAATCCGCTTGTCGCGTCGCAAAACGCTCGGCCGTAGCCTTACACGTATGGCGTTTTATTGATACATCGTAGTAAAGCCGCAAAATTTAGCACTACGTACATATAACGTAACTTCAAAGGTTCCGATGTAGCTGTGGGTTTAGAGGCTTCTGGAGTTTGGACGCGGCTCGGGGAGACGGGGTAAGGGTCGTTACACACACAATATTTAGTACGGCTTATTTGATTACTCTTATAGCTTTGTTCGGCCTATAACGCGTATTGACGGATTCTGGTATTCGGGTCAGTTTGCGCTAGTTGTTATTCGGCTTCGCAAATAATATACAACTGATATATTAATTTTTCTTTATTGTTATTACTATGTTAGTGCTATTTTATAACATAGTTGTAAGTTTTAGTAAAATGTATTCCTATGAATAGGCTTATGATCTTGAATTAACTTTATACGTCTCAAGAGCTATTAGGTGGTCAGTTGTCGCTCTTTAATAAAAGTCGTAAGTGTGTACAATAGTCTAGAATCAAATGAATGTAAATGCTCCCGATCATGGCAAACAAACTTAATAAAGGAAGCCCTCAACGACGCCCTCATTTCATTCGGGCGCGGAGGCTTGCGTTAGAGTACACAAACTCCTTACACGTGGATTGAGACCGAAATACTAGCGGGTTGTGAAGGATGTTGTAGGCTATAACAAGATCGCATCAAGCCCAAATCTTTTGCGAATAGCTTTACAAAATATTACTCTATATCCACAACATTTTTCACGTGGATTAGGTATATTATTATATCAGGTATCTAAGTTATAGACATCATTTAAAATGAAGAACTAGCAATATTATTACAAAATTTTTTTTTTCGCCACGGCTATCCAATAATGACGGAAGATAAATTCTTTATTGGAGAGAAGAGAGCTCTTGTTTTGTTAATTCTACAATTTTACAATGTTTGCGGTATAGAATACATTGTTAATGTAACTCCGATAAACAAGTTGCTACGCTTATGCGCTTTATGTTTTATAAAGTTCTATTTAGTAGTTTTCGCGTGATGCTTGTTTAAGGGGATACATACAGACAGGCAGAAAGACACGTTATTATTTAAATATAAATTACAGGTAAGGCTTGTTTAGGAAAGTAAAGGTGTATGGCAAGTATAGATATTATAGATAACAAGATAGAATATGTATGTGTATAGTGTATTCATGATCATATGCTTGTAACTGTGAGTACTAGTTATAGCCTGAGACATCCTTCAAATTCTTTGCGAAACTGTACCAGCTGTATGTAGCACAAGCAATACCAACGGCTGACGAAAGTCCTAAATTAATATTACCTTTAGACATGAAAGCTATCACAGCCTCAATTGATATTTATCACGTACACAATAACAACTTGTATGCTGATTGAAAAAAGAACCATTGTTCTAGACAATTTCTTCGAAAACATGACACAGCATCTTGTTTGTGTAAAATGCGTTAAACTTAATCTAGAATGGTCGTTCACTTAAATCTATTAATTTACTTAGTAATACTTTACTGTTCGTTTACTTATTAGTTTAGTTCAGCACATCTTATGGCCTTATGTGATGCCCCATAAAAATCATTATCGTCATCATCATCAGCCTATAACGTCCCACTGCTGGACTTAAGGCTTGACGATCCTTAGCGAGTCTAAAAGTATGAATCACTAAAACATGCAACGTTAACATAATTATGTTTTCGTTAAGTGAACGCAATTTGTGGGTACGTAAAATTGTTTGTTTAAAAATATTGTTTTATTTAATCTCGAATTCAAGTAAGTTAGTAGCACTTAGATGTTGTAATGAGTGTTCGTGATATATCTATTTTCATTCTAACCGTTCCTTGTCGAGAATGCTATAAATAAATCATTTTCGAAAAATATTATTTCTTGTAATTGGCTGGTTACCTTATTAAATATGAACAAAACAAGCTCGTTATTGCCACTTCTGCTCAGGGTAATCGAGAACATAGCCACTTTGAAGTTGTATTTGTTTTAATATGGATGTAAGTACGTACGGAAAATAATGTGTTATTTAGGGCAGTAACTACTTAACTTGTATAACGACGAGTTTACGCCAATGTTTATTATTTCTTCTACGATATAGAAAATTAGTTAAGGCTTTTTTGGAAGTTGACAATATTTAATATAAAAGTTTCAAACATCATTTTGTGAAGTAAACGGAAACATATGTTCAACTCGTGTACGATCACACGAGAACCGGTTTTGTATGCGGCAGCAGCATCAATATCAAGATTTCACTGATGTATTCTGCTGTCGCGGAAGTCACTTGGAATTACATTATAATATTTGTTTCGCACACAAATAACTTACTCATGTTTGTAAAATAAGTGTTTGTTAGTTTTATTTTCGATGAAATGCGGTTCTTAAACTGAAATGACGATGCAGTAGGTACACATACATACTCGTATATTCGCCGTCAAAATATTAATATTCTGTAGTAGTTTCAAATATTTAGTGTCGTAGGTGGCGTAGATGAACTCACAATTTAATTGTTTATAATACACTTAAAACATTAAAGCACATTCTATACAATTAAAATATCTATTGGTGTGTGAATACCTACGTGTAGGTGCGCCTCTTGTAAATATTTATGTAGAATTTATTGCTTCGGAGCTCGATGGCACAGTGGTTAACGCGCCCGGTCTGCGAGTGCTGAGGTTAACCCTCTATATCATAGTCTAGACTGGCAACTTTCGCAAAGGCCAGTCATCGGATGGGTGACCAAAAATTATTATCTCGAGCCGTTGGTCCCGGCTGCTTTAGCAGTCGTTAACAACCACCAATCCGCACAGTTCCTGCGTGGTGGTTTATGGCCCGTTCTCTCTATTCATCCATAGGAAAGGCTCGTGCCCCAGAAGTGGGGACATAAAAATGAGCTGATGATGATGATGATGATTGTCTTAAAATAAATATTATAAATAATACTTAAAACTGTCTAATTGCCACACTTTTAGATTATCAATATAAAATCAACATATAAAGCGTGTTACTAAAGAAAGTGTACTTAAAAACTTTCACATACCGACTAACAGTCGTTTTAAAATTCAATAAGACCTTGTAGGTAATTATAGTCAATGCACGTGCATTTTATTGATCGTAATTTGATAAAGAAAGCTTATTTTAGTATTTTTTTATCCTTACAAGTACTCTGGTAAAGTGTAGTGACTTACTTGGTACAAATATACTTACATTGTCAAACATTTCACTTATACGTAAGAATAAAATATAATTTTCCGACAAAAAATCACGCACAATTTCATAACAAGGTACCAGCAGTTTATATTTTTGTGACATGTATTCTGCTACTGAATATGAAGCATCTGTTTATTCTCTAAATATTTTCTTAAAAACAAACCTCATATTATAGGTTTATGTTCAGTGTTGGTGACAATGTTTACATTCACAAGACAGTTTAAGTATTATTGCTAGCCTTAGAAGAGTAAGAAAAAGCTTACAAAACAGTAAACGTACACAATACGAGTGTTCCATGCCCGACCAATAAAGATTATCCGATACTACGAGTTTCACAAACAGATGGTTCTGTCATATAAATATTTATACATTGTAAAAATAAATATGCATTTTCATCCAAAACTAAATCATATTTAGAATAATTTAATTGCTCTTCTGAGGCGGTATATTTTAATAATATGAATTGTAGTATTTATAAAATTCAACAAAACATTCTAAACATTATTGAGAAATAATATGAGATTTTAGTAATAAATCGATTGTCAAATATTAAAGGTGTAATATGTAATTAAAAGTTGATGAAACCGAGCAGAATGATTAAAAGCTTAATTTAAAAACTGAAGTTAAAAACTTTTTAAACGCAGACCAAAAAAGAGGGTTTTACATTATGGTGTTTGCCTTGTCATTAACAACTAGATATCACGACTTTAGTAGTGTTGTTTAAACATTTTTATACCAAAGAGTCTTAAAGCTGTATGTAAAATATTGTTAAGAAAAAAATTGCTGATGAAGCGACCTTGATGAGGAGGTACCTACCTACTAGTATTATCATTGATTAGAGCGACGATGTCCGCATGTCTTCATTACCAACCTGTCAAGACGATGCAGTCTATAATAAACATTTTTATAACTCTATTGTTATGCTACCCACTCTATATTATAGACCATGGATGCACAGACTTATTAAGACTAGGGGCCACTCGGGCAAATTATGAACTGATGGTGGGCCACCAGAAGTATAGGTAATTAAAGACAATGAAAAATTGATAATAATGTATTCAAATTGAAAAAGAATTTATTAATTTGAAGCGTGGCACTGCATAGTGCTTACAATCTTTTTTATATTTGGCTCAAATTTACTTGTAGCAACACGTAAAACTGCTTCCAAACTTTCATTTGCAAGGCGGTTTCGATTTTTTGTTTTATTATTATTTAGGATTGAAAAGGTTTGTTCACATATATAGGTAGAACCAAATAAGCTTGCACATTTCAGAGCGTTTATGCGCAACTCTTTGTACGTATTTTTATCAATGCAGCGGTAAAAGTTCAGCAAGTCTCCTTCGTTGAATTTGTTGCGTAAATCTTGGTCGTTCTGAATGTCGATAATTTCTAACTGCATTAACTCTGGCGCATTTTCAACTGAAATCGTGAAAGGATTGCTAAATATGTCCAACAGAGGTTTCACTGTTTTAAACTCCGAAAATCTGTCTTGAAAAGATTGAATCAAAATATCTAGCTTTTTTACATAACTGAAATTAATAGCAGTTTTTTTGAATTTTTCAGCCATTTTCTTATAATTCGGAAAATGATTGTAATTTCCAGAATTCAATTGCGATCTGAAAAGTGTCAGCTTGCATTGAAAGGATGATACATGTGCGTAGAGCTGGGATATCAGTTGATTTTTGCCTTGAAGCCGTGTGTTCAAGACATTCAAATGATTTGTAATGTCAACTAAAAAAGCCAAATCACACAACCAATCAGGACTTTTAAGTTCCGGGACGTCCCTTTGCTTTTCCGCCAGAAAAATATCAATTTCTTCTATTAAATTTAAAAATCGTTCCAGTGTCAATCCACGACTTAGCCACCTTACTTCTGTATAATACAGTAAATCTCCATGTTCGCATTCAATGTCATCAAGGAATTGTTTGAATTGCCTGTGATTGAGTCCTCGTGATTTTATGAAATTCACAGTCGAAACTACCACTTTCATGACATTTTCAAATTCAATTTTTTTAGAACAGAGGGCTTCTTGGTGTATAATGCAGTGAAACTGCATGAGATCTTCAGCGTTTAAGTTTTTTTCTTGCAAATGCTTTTTCAACAAAGTAACTAGCCCAGAATTGACACCAATCATCGAAGGAGCACCGTCAGTCGAAACTCCCGATAATTTCGATAAGTCCAAATCAGTTTTTGAACACTCGTCCAAAAGTACATTGAGTATATCAACTCCTCTGGTTTGACCTTTCAATGAACACATTCCTAATAACTCTTCGAAGACTTCAAAATCTTGAGTAACACCTCGTATGAATATAAGAAGTTGAGCTGTGGAACTAATATCAGTGGATTCGTCGAGTGCTAATGAAAAAAAATCAATTATCTTAGTTTTTTCATTTAATTGTTCCGCAATATTATCTGACAAAGACATAATTCGTCTTTGGATGGTCATACGATTCAGTTGAATTTTCTCAAACTTTTTTGCTGCTTCTGGACACATTTTCTTAGCGGCAATTTCTATGCATTCTTTTACAAAATCCCCATCATTGAAGGGGCGACTCCGCTTTGCTATCATTCGAGAAATTTCATAACTAACTTCTGTAGCTGTTTCTGTATCTTGAATGGGTTTTGTAAACATAGCTTGTTGACCAATAAGCTCCCGTTTTAAAGACAAAACTTTTTGCTTTCTTAATTCGCCTGTAAACTTCGTAAAAGTAGGATGCTGCGTTTCATAGTGCCTTTTTACATTATATTCCTTTGCAATCGCAACAGAATTCTTGCAAATTAAACAAACGACTTTGTTATGCGACCATACAAAAAAGTATTTCTCAGTCCAAATTTCTTGAAACTGCCGATTTTCATCTTTAACCTTACGTTTTTTACTAGTTCCTGGCATGTCCATGTTGCGTTTTAATCCTGACTAGGATTACCACAGCACCTAAAACCAATTACAGTTCCTAATTAATTACCAAAAATAATTGATAAAATATGTAGATAAAATTAATAACAGTTTTACTTACGATTTCACAACACAATTATACACGGCACTTGACGGGAAATCTACGTTGAATGTGGATCAAAATATATTATAATTATGACACCGGCTAGTCGAGTTAAAATCTACACTAGAACTAACGACACTTTACTCAAATTAAAACCGAACTGTCGGTCGCTGCGGTTAGCGTGGCTTTTATACCACGCGCATAGAGTCGAAAACTGTCTGGAGAAATCTCGAAACCGACTCTGGAAGCTTCGTGTATCTACCTACGCGAGCTATCGGGAATTTGGGACTATTGCTATCTCGCTCGCTCGAACAGTATAATAATAACGCGGCGCGCTTCCTCAAGAAAACGAATTTAACCGAGATCAGCACGAACATTACCGACCGCTGTTACCAACGCATGCACGGCGCACCGATAAGATTGATAGAGCGCGCGCGCGAGATTCAAATTACTTTTCGAACATTTGTTATTGGTTTTATTCTGGAATAGAACTCAATATTTTCGAATGTACGAGAGTATTATTTTTGCTGTCGGCGGGCCACCAGTATTCGACCGGCGGGCCGCATGCGGCCCGCGGGCCGTAGTCTGTGCATCCCTGTTATAGACTGATATTTTTTAAAAGCTAGCTAGGAACTTCAGCTTGGCAGTTGGAATTTCATCTACCCCGCATTCCTGAAGGAATGAGATGTTTTTCCTAGATAAGTGTTGTTACTCAGGGATACATTATCCCTAACTTTCTATCAGAGAAAGAATTTTTAAAGAAATTTTTCCCTACACACATTCTCACATTTAGATACAGAAAATAGGTATAAGGTGTTGGAGCTTTATATGGTTAATTGTTTGAAAAGATATAATGCAAACATTTTTTTCCGCCTTTTTGTTTAGGACAGTATCAATCTCAACAAAGTAAAATATTTTCTTAAAAACTCTGTTTTTAGAGCCGTCTTTTTCAGGCTTAGTTATTACTTCGTACAAAGACATATCCTTACATCAATGTATAAATATAGGCATAACAACAATGTTCTGTAAGAAAATAGCTAACGTTACATAGGTATTGTTTTCTATTACGAATTTCCTTTACTAATATCTGGTAACTGGTAGCCAACTGGCCAATGGGTTCGTTAACTAGCTTAATCGCAAATCATTACGTTAGGAATTCGAAACTAGAAGGAGTATTATAAAGAATGTTTCACAAATTACACTTTTAGCCTCTAAACTCTCCACTACAGCAGTGGGAAGAACAATATTATCTACATGTGGAGATATGCCTACTTCGCTTTAGCCCAACTCGGGTTGATGGGAAACTAATGACATTAGCTGTTGTAATCGGCAAACAAAAAGAAATAAAACAAGTTAATCAACTATGTATTAGTGAGCCGATATAGAGTTCATCATCATCATCAGCATGCCTGTTCATGTTTACTGCTAAATCCGAAAACTTAGCCGTTTTGACAAAGTAATCACACAAAAATAAATATCCTATAGACTTATTTTTATCTTATAGGCTTTCATATTCGTTTTCATTACACAAATTCAGCGTCCATATTGAAGCACCGAGTACTTATATTGGTACCAATTACTAGATAATAAAAACTCTTTACATGTTTACGATCGCAACTCGCAAATGAACGTGCATCGACATAAATGACTTGCCTTTTTCACCCGCCTGTGTAGCGGTACATGATGTGAGGGACAGAAGACAATTAGGTGTTAGTAGGTCAGCCTCTCAAATCATTTCTCTTGTGTGGTTAACTGTAAGTGATGTTCTTTTTTACATTTCATACACTGGATGTGTAATGCCGAATGCCAAACACCTCACGGTGCCACTAAAAGCCGCGCTAGAGAAAGTTAAAAAGAATATTTATGATGTATTCGTATATGCTTCTCGCTTCTTTGTTGTATACCTATAGGCCTGATCTGACAAGTTGGTGTACTCTTTTATCTTTTATAAAATTTTGCTATTATTGTCCAAAAAGAAACATCCCGGTAAGAAATGTGTTAAGTGTGTGTGCTAAAATTGGCCCAGTTATCATATTGTCACTAATATCCCACAAACGCCTAACCGTATCGCCGAGACTTTTCTACATTGTCTGAAGCCCATGGGGGAGATCATGGCACAAAGTAGAACATAAGTTTGACTTTCTAGATTGATACTTACGCTTTTTACAATCTGTTGTAAGACCATGAGCCAAGTTTTATGTTCTGAACAGGGCTGTGGTGGAGCATTAGCGACGTGTTTTCCAATTTTAAAGGTGGTTCATTTAAAGTCTTTTGTCCACCATCATTGTCAATAATTAACGATCAAATGTGTGTGTAATTTATGTACCTTTATCCTATAATAATTCATAACATTATTAGGCGTCGAACGATTTTTATAGACAAGTGCAAAGCAGGTTTGCGATAGCGAGCAATGCTAGTCACGAATCGACCGTTGAAGGGCGGGGGGTAAATGCCCCATGATACCGGTCGGCGGGCGCGGGGCAGACAGCTTGTCTGTAGGTGCAGTAGAACTATAAATACCCGTTTTCACAAACGACCCCTACTCCAGCAACCGTCACCTAACATATCTTAGGGGTTACCTAGAATTAAGGGACCGTGTCGCGTCGGTCAAAGCGGGCATAAGACTTATATTAAAAGCCTGGCAAACAAAATCTAAAGACAGTATAACACTGTCTCGGCCAAATAATATAGAGTATAGTATTGTAGAGAAAATTCACAAACAGGCTTCCCTTTGTTGACTGGCGTTTCATTAACCATCTTTTGATAGAATAGATCTGTGGCAATTGAATTGTGCGGTCGTATCTTGTTTTTGTCACATGAATCGAGATCGTAACGTATAGAAATGTCACGAATGAGTTAATTGAACTTGGTGCTCTGTTGAAAATAATAAATTTTCATGATTGTGTTTTGTTTTTAAGATCAAACCCTAATGTTTGCTTTTATGTTAACTATGCAAACAAGGGACACTTTGTTTAATAATCGGGAAGGAAATCTTTTCTAAATGGGTTAAGAATAATCACAAAAATGTAAAAGTAGTAAAAAACTGACTTTTACCTTCAAACAAAATACAAAGAAACAGCTGTTAATCTATAGACAATTAGGTAGGGATAGACGCCTGCACTCAACCTATCCAAATCTGTCAAATTTCTTCAATAACCTTAAGCGCCCCTGTGGTCTAGTGGCTAAGACCACCGGTTTCGACCCAGAGGTTCCGGGTTCGATTCCCAGCGGGGGTACATGTTTGTGTACTCGGTTTGGTTGGTGTTAAGACTAGTTGGTCCGCCTGGCTAGCTACCACCATCTTATCTAAATATGTCGCCATAACATCAATGTTTGTAGCATTGTTGTGTTCCGGCAGCTAGAGATATTATCTTATCTCTGTGGTATCTTATCTGTGTGGCGTGCCACACTAGTTGAGGATCCCGGGTGAAGTACGCTTCCATCATTGGCCTTATCATCACTTAACATCAGGTGAGATCAAGGCACTGTGCTTACCCGTTAATATAAAAATAAAAAAAAGAAGTTCAAAGTCTATTTAAGGAAATTTGACAGCTTGTAGTGGTCTGATGTGTTACAAAAGTTACAGTAAAAACTCATCAGTAGAATGTATGCGTGTCTATAATGAGTGATGCTACCTTAATTGCGACAAGTCAGATTGCCAATTCGAGCGTAACCCCCACAATTAGCCTTACCCGCCGTGGCCCGAGCTGGGCCCCGTGACACCGATTGTGCCAACTGCATTTTAAACCTGCATACATTATGCTTCATTGTTCCCATTACAACATGATAGGCTCTAATTACTGTAATATCCTTTGAGTACTACCTTCGTGTCTACGGAGCGCACACAATGCTTACTACGACAACGTCATTGCATTTAATAATAATTACTATTTATTTTTCTTATCTTTGTAATCTTTTAAAACATTATTTATTTTTTAATTCCCACGCTGTTATAATGAATGAAGGGATGTTAGAATTTAATCGTTGTTACGCGTATTTAGACGCAATGAATGCTAACATGTTACCTTTTTACAATTGCGTAAAACGAATTCACGGTCGTTGAGTTGACGAGTAGAGTTATTTAGTTTTAAGTTCTAGGTCAATGCCTGTGTCAACTCAGACATAAGTAGCTGCGTTCATTTAAAGTTACTGCCTATGCTGAGTTAAGAGCTTAAGTTATTTTAAACGAGTTCTATGTTCTTTATGAAGACGCTTCGACTTCGGACGGACGGATTTAAAAATAAAGACTTTCAGCAAAATAAATTATGTGCGTAGCGTAGCTTAGTTGATTAACTTTGATTGGATGGGATGGGATTTATTTTTAGTTTAAGCTTATACTAGAGCAGACAAAAAAATTTCAAATTAAATTTTGATTCATGATAAGTATGAGAAAATCCTTTAAAAAAAATACTATGAGAGAAGAAGTGTTTAGTGTTTGAACAAATATCTTGATTACGAGTTTAAGACTGTGACCAGATAAACGTTCGTCAATGAAGCGCCCTTTTTTTACGCGCATGTATGGAATAGACATGCCTAAAATGCGTAATGACGCGTTCATCTAAACACAGACTTCCAAAAATGCCTTCAAAATTATGCTTTAAATTATCGAAAATAATTTCTCAATCAAATCAGTATCCCTTCAGTTTCCGTATTGACTTCGAAATTCAAATTAGATATTTTAGGGAACGACATACACAAGGGTAAATAAGATGATCCATTCCCACTAATTAAAGGCCAACGAACATTGAGCTGTTTCATTGAACAGTAGGTATTTCATTGTTTCGGATTTAGCATCGTATCATAACAAATACTTGTCTTATATGTTACCGCCACACTAATATACATTCTCACAGTATTTGCCCCGTTAAGAGGATTCCGGAGGTTAAGTGGACTTGTAGCTCTCCAATAAGCTTAATCCCAGGAAAGGAGAGCCTTCAACAGAAAATAATTATCCTATAAATCTACAATGTTATAAATATTTATTGCGTAATTATCGGAGTATTGCTTCATTACCTTAAGCCTTTGAACGTTTAGAGCTTAAACTCTTGGGGAACAATTAAAACTGCTTTGTATTCTTAAATTTATCACCTTATTTATTTCATAAACATCAATAATTATTTATCACTGTTTTGCTTAAATTACTTATCATAGTCTGTCAATCGTTGCTACTATACCGTAAAACATGACGGCGTAATTTGAGCGTTCGATCACAGCCACTTGATACAATATTAATTATCACAACAAAGTCCAGTGAGCGCACGCATGCACGGGGGATGCGCTCGGGGCGGGATCACTGCGGCGTCAGCGCAGCCTTGACATTTGGCTGAGGCGCGCGCGGGCGGCGGCCCCTAGCCCCACCGTCGGAAGCGGCTGTACTGCGGCACCGGCAAGTACGGGTACCGAGCCGGCACCCTCACGTTCTCCAAGTTGTACCCTCGCCTCTGTCGCACCAGCTCTTGACCACTTTCCCCCACCCTCTTCTTAGTCGGCCGCAAGATCGTAACTGCATTCGACTCTAATATCACGTTATCCGCTGCCACTACATCGTCTGGCCTCACTCTGGTGATCAGCTTCGGTCTGTTTTTCTGCGCGGCGAGGTACTCTTCGCTGAGCACAAAGTCTAGCAGCTTAGGAACTTGGTTGTAGCGGGTGTCTATCTCCCGCTCGTAGCCGAAGCGGTCCCGCGTCGCGGCGAGCGCGAGCGCCGCCAGCGCGAGTACGAGCGCTAGGTACGCGTGCATGTTGCGGTGTGTGACGACTGTTTGAGCCGCGCGGGCCCAACACACATTTTATATATGCGAGCGATCGATACGATTCGTTCCCAATTTAAGTAGATTTTTTGTGTGATCGCATAAGAGATGCGAGGTGCTCTTGAACTTGGGAGTGTTCGTTCGGAGATGTGGATGCCGGGGCGAGTGGCTGGCGGTGTCGCCCGGCGTCGAATCGTGCGCCGCGTTTGCTTGATGCAATTATTCGCATAATTTGATGCACCGGTGGCTACGAACGCTCATGAACCTTGTTCCACTTACATTAGCCGACATTACCTGAAGTTACTCTCGAAGCTGCAAGGTGACCATCACACCTGTGCTGGCGTGGTGGCGGCCGTTCATTATCACACTTTGTATCTAATGTTGTGGCATGAAAACCGATTTGCAAACGCACTTACATAATTACGTGTAATTATTGTGCTGTGCCTCTAAGAACACATAAAATAAGTTAATTACTTCATATTATTCTTAAAATCTTTTATAAAATCACATCGGCTTTGGAATGCAAATGAATGTTTGTGTCGAGTAACATTCCGCTTGTTTCCCACACATGTAGCATTACAAGAAACGTTTATATAATCCACTGTTTATAAATATATTTTTATCTTATTACATCTCGTAGTCAGTATAGCAGTATTCATTAGAATAAACTTATTTTAATAACTTAAGTAGACTACGAATGTGTATATACTTCATATTCCCCGTGAACTTGTTACTTTTTTATTTCGGCATAAGTATGAATTCTGAGCCAGCCGTAATAACAAGGAAAATTGTTAAGCCTATTTTATATCATTAAATTAGACGTATCAAAAGTCAATTGACTAATTTGTTTGCCATTATGTGTAAGCCGGTAATAAATGTAGATCATTAACTTGACGTCGACGGAGAACATTTTATATGATTCTAGTTCAGATAAGAGCGCACAATTCATTACTCAAAGTTGAAGGCTTGACTTCAATTTGTGCTCTATGCATAACCGCCTCAAATTGCGCATTTATGGACATACACCACGATTTCTTCAAGGATAACATTTAAACAACTGCAAATGCATATTAACAATATTTGCCTATGAGTACGCGTAAGCAAAAGTGAACCCCATGTTCAAAAGTCCAAGAGATAAATGCAGTAAAAATGTATTGCACTTGAAACCTTATAATCATTAGGCTACTTAGTTGTGTTGAGTGGTAGTAGTTCGCACATTTTTATTATATTCATGTTGAAAACACCTTTATGCTAATAATGCATAAAACCTGTTCCATTGCTATTCATAAACGTTAACTTTATTAATTCCATATGAAAATGTGGAGAAAATAAGATGAACATCGTATTAGAAGGCATTTAAACGATTTCATTATGTATCGTGACGTATTTTTAATCATCGTTGTTACTTTACGAGCTGGCCCTTGATTGTTTTGAAATAGAAAGTTGAAGTAAACTCATTGTTCCGGAACTAAAGTATCGAGGTCATGTCCAAAATGTCGATAGAAAACCTGAATGCAGGAAGCTATAGGCTCGAGCTACCGACCTTCCGAGATCGTACTGGCTCCAGCGATTACGTACAGGCGAGTAAGTAAATTAATGGCGATGAAGCCTTAATGACTGATACAAATGTAAACAACACATTAGCGCCAGTAAAGCTATGCTTATAGTCGTTTGTAAGTGCTCCACGCTTAATGAACGGGTGTACTATGACCTCTTTATAAATCTGGTAAGTTCGGAACGATATTTTTATTACCGTATATGCACTAGAACTAGAGCTATGTAAGTTTGCTTACGGCATAAACTAACTGGAATGGAGAGGTCGTAATAAAGCTCAGCTCGTCTTCAAATGGCCCTTAATATGTTTATAGTGGAAAGTGAAAGAGCCCATAAAAATAAATTTATCATAATATGATTATTAACATCCCAATGTATGTAGATGAGCTTATGTTTGTATGTTCTATGGTACTTTGCTCGATGATCGCGTATTATATACGCCGAGTGTAGTCGGATACGATTTGGAAACTTGATTAAGTATTCTATTTACATTTAATGGTAATGAGAAATCAAGTTTCGGATGCAGTAACGGCGCGGAAACAAGTTCAATGTAAACGGAAGTAGACGAGCGGTGGGTACAGCCGAGTGAAGCGAGCGCCGCGTCGCAGCCAAGGTGCGTCCGCAGGGATCACTGCCTTCCGAATTTCATTATCCATTATCCACTGATAGGTACTCTGAATATTTTGGCGGTGTTTGATTTGTAAACGGGCCTCTGGATCGCCTCCAGCGACGAGTAATTACTTCGGAGACGATCGCTCCGAGCCCAGATGAGATTACGAACGGGCGATGACAAACATTTGCGAAATGCTTCAGAAAAAACTTTACAGACGTTTTTTTAATTTCAAAGCAAATTAGTTTGCATTACGTCCGCTTGCTACCGACGGGTTAATAGTGCCGCCGTGTGAATGAAATGTAATTGTGGTTACAAGTAACAGTCAGAGATAAACTAATCACGCAATTAATTCAATTACTCTTCTTGAAAAAGTGGTCGGAGCCGGTTCTAGGCTGGGATCAAATAGTCGCAATTACGCGCTCGAAGCCTCGCGCCGGGTTGCGCCTGGGCCGGCCGTCATATTTTCTTCACAATGCGCGCTAAACGACACATGCCCATTGCCCAAGGACTCGAGGACAATGCGAAGAGCGTTGCGTCTTCCGTGTTTTTGTTTCGTTCCGTGTTAATCGTACAACCGCTATTAGAATATTAATATTCGTAAGCTATCCTAAAGCAAACGATACTTAATAGATTCCTTTGTTTGTCTACCTGGCCGTTTTTTGTTGCATCTTTTTGTAATAGTAGCATACTACCTTATTTAATGAAGATGATTCGATATCGCTTCTTAAATTAATATTGGTAGCAACTTGTTATTTCAAAAGTGAAGGTTATGTCGATTTAAAAATCTGTATTACATTACAGTTCGTTTGTTTAGTACGAGTAGGTACTCAGAAAGCTTTTATGTTTGATATCGTACTAGAAATATCTGTATTAGGTTTGGAAAAATAGAGTTGAAATATCAGCCATAAACACTTTTTTTTTTCCGATCATGTTTCTTACAGTTTAAACATTTTGTTGAACAAGATTGAAAATAAATTTTAAATAATCATATTTTTAGTAAGTATACGTTTTGAATCCTTTTCATTTTCGTCACTGGGACATGAAAATAATTTCAATGTGTTTGATTAAATGATATAATAATATATTTTGCATATAATTCTTTAGGTTGTGAGTTGGTATTTGCATTTTACATTTGTGATATAGAAAGTTTATTCTTAATCCTTGTTTCATGTTCAAAAAAGAAACTTATTTAGTGATGCTCGGTTTAAGCATCTTGAAGAATTTTAAGTTGACTTTGGGTGATTGAAACCAAGTTTTGTATTTATGTTTGTATATACATTACCTATAAGGCCATGACACTGTAACTTCGTTGCCTCTGCCTTCGATAGCCTGGGGAGAATCATTACGTTTTGATATATAGCTTTTATTTGTTCCTATTATACTCGTAGCTATTAAAGCACTCACTCCCTATAACATTATCATTAGCGTTCGTAAATCCCTACTAATCTATTTCCAGGAATACACATCTGGCATATATTAGGTGCTTTCTATGTAACATGTACTTGACTTCAACCTTTTCAGATAATATGTTTATTATAATGCTTTAAAAGTTAATGCAATTATAAATAATGTATATTATAACGCTTTTTATCAAATTACCTTAATCTGGCGAGTATGAATGAGGATATTAATGAGAGTAGATGAAGCGAAAGAAGTATGTTGGAATCGTAGCAAGTGGCAAGAAGTGATCTCTGCCACCCATATGGGAGAAAGACGTGACTGTATTTATACAATAACTAATTACATCAATCTTAGCAGTAGAATATTTATGATAAAAATAAAGGAATTGAATAGAAAAAGTTTATTAGCCAAATCACAAATATGCATCACAATACAATTCCAAATAATACATTACAGTACAAAAATGTGTAATCAAAAATAATATAAAAATAAACTTATAATAAATGTTTTTTTGCGGATTCTTTTTTTATAGTTTTATTTAAAGTCTTACTCATGAATTCACTTAGATATAAGTTATCTTCTTACTGCAAATTAAGTATGACGTAGGTACTTCTTCATCGTCTTATAAACACCTTTTTTTACCGAAGCTAATCAATGTTCGCGACATTGTTTCATATATTTGCGTTGCTCGTCTGCGAAAACGACGTTTGTTTTGACACATCGGCCGTTTGGCCGAGCGCGTGACGCACCGGAGTTCGACGGCTTTGTCTCCCGAGGCCCGCGGTCGGTCAATGCTTCCTGACTGCCTCTCGAGGTTCCAATGGCATTCTTCGAAATAATTTGAACCATCCAATGTTGTATGCGAAAATTGGCGGAAATTGACTGAACTTTGTATTTGAGTAAGCATTATTATTATTATTATTACTCGTACGAAATTTAAATCTATGTAGATATGTTTTATTCAGTTTAGATTGCAATCATTGAGCTCTTATTAATGGCACTGCGCCATTCATGTCCTTACATTTCGTAAGAGAGGGACATTATGTACTAAACAAAAAATCTGACTAAAACCTCAGCTAGGGCTGTTCTTTTCTCACTTTTTCCCTTTTATAGAAATACACTTTCCATTACAGAGTTATACATAAGCCAACAAAATTGAATTATAATATTATTTACAAAAATACTCTAAACAAGTATACTTAAGTTGTCTAATGTAAACAGTAAACATTGTTAAAAAAAACTCGCTCCCTTCGCGTCCGCGCCGCTCGCGCTCACGTTTGCCACAATCGAACCTATATTATCCTTTGTTCTCTATAATTTTACGTTGCTATTAGCATTTATTATGCATGTGATAGGTATGCGACTTTACGTTTGTTAAATAAAAGCGAAATACCACACACTACCTGATATAATGATGATCCTTATAGGGTGTAAACATCCACTAAGAAATAATTTACATTGATTTCCCCATGGGATATTATCTATATGGTTCACAGGCGGAAGCTATTGATAATAAAGGAAATTCTAGAGAGAAATTAATTACTTATTCATTCCTTACAAATATATATTAGTTAGAGTAGGTACCTACGTTATTTTTAATCTACCCGCGTATTTGCTTGATTAACTAAAGTTAAAAATTATTATTTTTTGTTTGCATTATAGGCAAGTTTTCCAAAAATTAAAAACACTTATTCGACTAGATTCAATTTTCGAATACCTGTGTAGCGTGCTGTAAGTAGCGTTATTATAGGTTAGGGTTATTTTATTCAGCATTACATTTTTGAGGCCAATACTTTTGGATTTTAGTCATTCAACTTCCTTCGAAACACAACACATCTCGAAATATGTATGTAATTTGTACGTAGGAACATTACCTACATTAGCATTACAGTTACAAATAGCCTAATTATCCCATTGTTGGCCAAAAACCTCCCACCATTCCTCACGGTTTTGTGCCATCGATATCATTAACATTAACAGTTGTAAATGTATTTGTAAAATAAAAGTTTTTTTTAAATTGTCCCCAGATGCCATGGGACTCGTCTGAGGAGCAAATGGGCGCGCCCCGCGAGATGCGCATCCACGTGCAGCGAGTGATCGCCATCCCCACCTCCCACAACATGCCCCCACCCCCCGAGGCCATGGGCCCCTTCACGCCCCCACCGCCGCCCCCGCAGCACCAGCAGAATGAGGTAAACGGTGATATTCGATTGTTTTTTGCGACTCTTCGCTCGCTACTTTGTTTAAAAGTATCGAGTTAAAGGAGACGTTTTTCTGAACTTGTATTGAAGTAAAAGCGTTGTTTTGATTATATGTGTTATTTGATAAAAATAAAATAGTACTGAATGTAGAGTATTTAAAAACAATAAAAGTTTGATCAAATATAGGTATATTTTACTATTTAAGAGTAACAATCATAACAGAAACCAGTCAGTCTACATTTAATGTAGTGTGCTGCAAAAAAACGCTACCATATTGGTAGGTAATTCCAAAATGCCAGGCAGAAACTCCAATTTTATTTAATTGTATTGATGTTCACATCGTGACGTCGTTTTAATCTAAGAATAGAGTAAAAAAACTTTGCAGAGCAGTTACAAAAACACATTCTGTTACATAGCAATTTAGAAGATCGGTATGAGCACAAACTGTGCGGGAGATGATACGCGGAAGAAACTCTTAATGACATACGCTAATATTAACAAGTACCTAATAAATTCAAACAAATTACGTGACAATCAAGCTACTTGAAAATGTTCAGGGTCGGCAGTACTTTGTTGTTGTTTACAGATAATGAAGACATTTTGCCTATAAGATTTAATTTTTGATAGGTAATTAGTGAAGTTTTCAATGACAGTATTTACATCAGAATACCTGACAACTGAAAGTATCTAGAATTTATAGTATTTCCAAGTCCAGATAAAACTTAACGCTTATTTTGGCTGTATGGCTTCTCCTAGATGTTTCAAGACATGGAATGTTTCTGCAAAAACAAAACCTAGTAGATATTACGTCGGTTGTTCTTACAACATCTTACCATATGTTAAGCTAAGGAACTGCTGAAGGACTTAGAACCTCAGCAAATGAAACACGTGGGTTCTAATCCCGTATGCACAAGAAAAGCTTGCTTTATAAATTGGAGCGTGGGGTCTCAATGCTGGCGCTTAATTGTTATTAAAATAAGCTTGTTAAGAGCATAGCTTTAAAGTGTTGTTATGGTAATTAAATCATTCTGTTTTATGAAACACGATCAGTTTTTGTTTGAAGTTTCAATTTTCCATTTGTATACACATAATTACCTTTAATGAAGTTATAATTTTTTTAATATAAAAATAGGTTCAAAGGAACGAATCATTGTAACGCAACTTTTCCAATCATTCTCTGTTCATACGCTACGTTACATATAAAAGAGAATATCTCGGGAAATAGTTTTTCATTAGCGAATATCGACCACCAATTAGGCTTTAAATCCAATAGAGCTTTTCACGGGCATTGAGAGCGTTTATTACAACACTTATTGCTATACGAATAAAGATGAGTTTATTTTTCAACGAATGTAAGGAAAAATTTGCAATTTGAGTACGAGTTATATTTGAGATATTATTGTTAAAACACTTTTGTATGTATCCCGCATATTTAGTGTTTGTTTATCTTTATCATATTAGGTTATTAGGTTTAAAGGACAGGAAAGAAGGAATTGCAATAATAACGTAAAACACGCGGCCATTTTATCGTACATCGCTCCACACATGCGCGTTTTTCGTCAAAATGACCGCCACACTTCACGTCATAAGATTTAGAGATTTTTTTTGTTATTTAATTTTAATGATTATTAATGAATTTTAACATTATTTAAATTTTCGTTTTCGGTAACGATAACGACTAGTAAAAATTTCTTGCACTCTGATTTCAAATTTGCCAGAGAGATTTGTACCATTTTCCTCGGCACTCATGCAGGTTTTAATATAATTTTACCTGCTGGTTGGTCAGTCACGAAAGTACCTCAAGACACCAAACTTTCTTTTCAAGGGTTAGAAATCTTGTAGCACTAAAAATATGTTTGGTTGCTCGTAATTAAATTAATACTGAATAGTGGTCGCCTAGTGGTCGAAATTCGACCGCAATTTTATTAAGGGTGCACGGATTGTATCCTAAGCAATGAAAAATTAAAAAAAGATAGAATGTGAGTTTGGATTGGCATTGACAGATTTCGGTCGCTACTCTTCCATTTTTAAAATGTTTGAAAAGAGTATGTGTGTGTCAAATACATGGTAGTGTGTGAAATGTTTGTTTTATTGATTTAATGTATTTTTATGCATAATTTTATAAAAATATCAACATTCTGTACTCCTTCTCTATAAAAACTATAAGTGTGCGAAATTTCATACTCCTCCGTCCACGCAATTTTCGTAAAAAGGGGTACAAAGTTTTTGCTTTACGTATAGATAACAATAAAAAAGAGTCTTTCTCTCTTCCAGCAGCCGTCCATTCTTCACCAGTTCGTGCCACAGCCTGCCCCCACTCAAGAGCTGGAACAACCTGAAGTAAGTTTTTTTTTCTTTCTTTTAAGTAAGTCTTTTTACTTGATATTCTTAGTAAACTAGAAAACGCTCGGTTCATTTCACGGAGATTGTTGAGCCAGGCAGCAAAGGTTTGTAATAATTAGTACTATATTATATTTACAAATTAGTTTGCGTTAAACCCAATTTATATTTTTTATATAACTAGAATTTTACTCTTTAGTGAAATTGAGATTAATTAATTAATTAAATAATAAACTCTTTTTTTAAATAACATGTAACCTATGTTACCCGTAACGAATGTAGCATTCTATCTGTGAAAGAATTTTTGGAATTTCTTTGGACCGGTAGTTCCAAAGATTACTCTCCGTAAACAAACAAACAAACAAACAAAGTCACAAACTCTTATTAAGGCGACGCATTGGAAATTTACGTGGCGGGGATCTTGATTTTTCCCAACAATTACAAACCATATGAAAGTGATATTTAATGACATGATTTTTCATTTAATTGACTTCATTCTGCTAGTTGCAGAAACACGATTTGTTAACTTTTATAACAGAGAAAAAATATCAAAGTAACCTCTTTTAAAACATAGATTTGCACTTTACAGGCAAACCAGACCTATTTAAGCATCTAAATTTTCTTACTACAAATAAGTTTAAAAAAATGAACTAGCATATTGAAGTGGGTGTTAAGACTAATCTACTAAGAAAAGTTAACAAATAATTTTATAACAGTGAAAAAATATCAAAGTAACCTCTTTTAAAACATAGATTTGCATTTTACAGGCAAACCAGACCGATTTAAGCATCTAAATTTTCTTAGTAGATTAGTCTTAACACACACTTCAATATGCTAGTTCATTTTTTGAAACTTATTTGTAGTTTTAATTGGAAAGGAAAAAAACCAGTTTTACTTATGGTACGGGGCGCAAACGCTGCGTATTAGATTAATTGTTTAGCAACGCAATGCAAAGCGTCGCCTTAATAGTGAACGTTTCCGTAAAAAAATGTCTTTTTCTATAGTTGTATCACATAATGTTTTTTGTTCTTAGTGGTAATTATTAATTTAATATTATGCGTAACACATTAATTTAAAGACTATTCACACTGGAGTACCAATCTGTGACATTTCCTTGATTTGCTTTAATGGCTTCTCAAATTTACCAATAGATTTAGTTTGATAAATCGTTGCTCTTCTTATTTGGAATAATTTAACGACTACCTATAAGTTAAGCGTGAATTATTTATTCAGTAGGAAGTAAATACTTATTAACGATGTTTAAACCTGTGTAAATATTTAATATTTTACAGAAATGTATTTCAAGTTAGGTAAATAAATGAAAGCTGATATCTCTAAGATAGGATATCTAGAGTTCAATATGCGAAAGCTTTTCATTTAAATAAATCTTTATCTTTAAGTATTCTTAGAAAGCTATTGCTTTACAATAAAAAACCTTGACATCCTCACTACCTGTAAACCAGTTAACACGTTGAGCAAAGTTAGCAAAGTTAAGTAATAGTTATAAAATGAACCAGCCTAGTATTCTGCTGCTAGCATGCAGCGGCTATCCGCTCATACTTTCATACACATATTTTCTTCAGGTGCAGAAAATCCAGATGGACGGTACCCCGGTTCAGATGAACCTACCCTGGGAACTGACGCCCGAGGACATCCACGTGATCCACCGCACCGCGCAGGACGCCGCCAACAACCAGCGCCAAGAGCAGCAGCAACAGCAGATGGACACCGAAATGCAAGAGGTGAGACAGTACCATTAAATTTCAACACGTAGATGACGTCTATAGAATACGGTAAAGTAAAGTAAAGTAAGTAAATAGCCTATAACTGTCCCACTGCTGGGCAAAGGCCTCCATCATAGAAATCAAGTCATCGCTACAATTGATGGGTAATGGATTAATCACCACGCTTGCCAAATGCGGGTTGGTGATCACAAACCCGGGCTATGCATCGAAAAATCCGAAATACATTTTGCCCGACCTGGGAATTGAACCCGGGACTTTTGGGTATCGGACCGAGCACTCTGCCACTCGGCCACCGAAGCGTAGAATACGGTAAGGTATGACATTGTGAAAATTGAAATTGGTACCTGATGTAAGTTTGCTAACTTAGTTAAATTATTTACTTTATTTTCTTTTTTAAATTGCATTGCATTACATTTGTTGTTGTCTTTTATGTTTTGTGTGTTTATTTGTAATGGAAAGTGTCTTTCTATGATAGGGCATTTTCCAATATTATGACGTTGTAAGGGAGAAAAGAAATGCTCTTGCTGAGCTTCTTGCCGGTTGTTCTCAGGACAAGTTCTGCCACCCTGTTAGACTTACGAACCGATGGCATAGTGACATGAATAAGAGCTATTTTGTAGCCTAAACAGAAAAAAATATTTTGAATTTTGGTAAAGATTTCAAGATTTTAATCAATGATCAATCAAACTTAGGGCCTCTTAAATAGTGGAGGGAACACCACCAACAGCACTTCTGATTACGCATAATAATGATTCTAATTTAAAGGCAACAGTATGACCATGAAGAAGGATTTTATGGTTTCCGATTTATTTCTTTTTCCTTTATGCTCATTGAGATAACATTTGGTGCAGTTTATGATCAACACAAGTACCGGCTTAAAAGGGGAAAGAGGCAACAAGGTGCTTTCCGTCAAGTGGGCTGTATGGTCGTTATCCGACTCATTATTATTTAAAAAATAATTTTGTTATATTCATCTCTAGGTCAAATCAATCGTGAACACCATAGCGGCTGCTGCCGAGGCACAGGCTGAGGCCGAAGCCCAGGCTCAGGCTCAAGCTCAGGCTGAGGAGCGACACAGGCAGGAGCAGCGCCAGGCTGAGCCGATGCACGAGGAGCAGGAGCAGCCGCAACGCGTGCCCCGCACTCTTCTGCTGCCTCAAGACATGCCTCATTGTAAGTTGTCTTATTATACTCATCACTGCTAAGACCGAAGTATATGTTAAAGCTCAGGAACAGGCTGAAAAAGTTTTTTAAGCCTTGTGGTTTGGAGGAAGCGCTTGTTTTTTTTTATATTAGAAGGAGGCAAACGAGCATTCGGGTCATCTGATGGGAAGTAATCACCGCCGCCCATGGACACGCAAAACCAAAGGAATCGCAGATGCGTTGCCGGCCGTTGCTTGTCTTTTAATTGAATCATAACTTGGCACTTGAACTAGCCCTAGAAATGGTTGTATAACCACTACCTAGGCCACAGTGGTTAAGACTGAAGAAGCAAAATCGCCAAGCTTAGTTGCTTGCCGAAAAAGACTGCATGTGTGTTTGATTTTTCAATGTAGTAATGTCGCCAGGGACTGATGTTGATGCCCAGGTCATCAATTAATTATTTGTATTAACTAGTGTTCTATAAAACGAAAGTGCAATTCCATTGTCGGTAAAAAAAAATATGACTTACTCATGCATGACCCTTTCCTCTTATTATCTTAAAACAATTGGAAAATACACTTGCGTTGTTTTGCTCAAGCTCATATTTATAGTTGAAATATACGCCGACGTATACCTATTAAACAAGTTAGACTGTAAAGTTATCGTAGTCGGATTACAAAGCCCGCAGGCAAGTTAAATGGTGAAGTATGATGATGCAAAGTTGTAACATCTCTCCAAACTTCAACTGCTCTGTAGATTTTCGCAAACTAAACGATAACATAAGTTTATTTGTTACAGAACAATTTCAGGATTTAGAATATTAAGAATATTTGCATGCAATTCAGTTTATTCAGTAACTTGTATACATTGAAAATATAATGTATTATTATTAGTATTATATTATTATTATATCAGCCATAACTGTCCCACTCCTGGGCAAAAGCCTAATATTTTTTGTAAATACAGATTTCAGATTGCTATCACTCTAAAATGAAACTTTGTAAACTGTTTATACATAATAGTGTAATGGCATCAATATCGTTCGTACTCAACACCTTACTAATGAAATTGAAACTTTGCCATTAAAAAACTTAAACGTCCCGACAAATGTCATTTTTTTGGCGACCGCATTAGAAATTACAAAGCAATTTGTGGCTTTAATCTGCTTCGTTGTTTCAATAATATTAATTGTCTAATTTATTGAGCGGTGTACGATTTTTCGGATAAGTTAACATGAAAGCGGGAGTGCTATGGTGGGATTTTTATGTCTCTGATTCAAAGCAATATATTAGGATATTAATAATTGATTATGTGTTTTTCTAACGGAGACGGAAGAATTGATTTTGCTTATAAAATTAATACATTCTGGTTTTTTTTTCAAAATGATTTTACTATGTATTATAGTGTTGTGTTGTAATAATATAATGACGTTTAAGGAAATTCACACGCAAAATCCCATAGCGCAGTTTGGTTTATTAGTAGTAAATTTGGTATTTACGAGTATCAATGGTCAGTTTTGGTTAAGAGTATGGTTTTATATCAGTAAGCTGAAATATAGGTACCTAGGCTGTGACTGGTTTAATTGCCTTGGAAATTAATTAACGAATCCTTATAATGACTTAGGAACATTTCGTTTTGGAATATTTTTTTAATAAATATTTTACTCTTCGAACAATCTCAGACCCAAAGGTCTTCGCTTCTATTCCCAGAAGGTTACATATTCGACTCGGATGATGATCCAGCCTTATTAGCGTTATTTGAAGTTTGCGATTCTTTAATTGATTAATTAGAGCGAAATATGCGATATAATGTTTTAACTGGTTTTGATAAATATATTTATTATTTCATGCCTATGATTCGAAGCTTTAACAATACAGTTTAATTTACCCCGCATTATTGTTAATGACGTGACCGCATGTATGACACAAATTTAATATTTATGACATGTTTTTGCAGATATGCAGCCACGTTCCGTCCGCAGCGTTGATGGCTTGTTGCACCGCGAAAAGCGCGTTAAGCGCTGCGCGTGCAGCTGCGCTTGAGCATCGTATAAGATGCGCTAGCGCAACAGCTGCTTGAAGGTCAAGCAGCATCTCCGTCCATACATTCTCAATCTTTTTCTAGCAAAATAGGATACCTATGTTTAAAACATCCAGGACATTTGCGCTAACAAGTTCTGTAAATAAAGTTGTTAACTCCTCAGATTTGAAATGTCGTTTTTATTACCTACCAAAACGTTAATGGTATTATTGAAAATATATGTTTGTTAAATATAATTAAAATAATTTATATCTCGTTTTGGTATTTGCAATGCTTATAAGGTCGATGTATTTTTTCACAAATGCAAGATTAGGTATGTAATAATAATACTTAGTTGTAAAAGACAGTGTGGGCATGTTAAGATATTTTTTATTCCAAGATTACATTAAGCTTACGCTCTGGAAGGTTCACCTGACTCATAGGAGTTGCAAGGTAGCTTTGGTCATGGATAACATTAGGTCTTCATCGATGGTAACTGCATTTATTTCTGAACAGATATAATATTATGTGGGCCTATCAAATTGTTAAAAATCTTTGTGATATTGTAATCTAAAACTAAACTTACAATCTATGTGATCCTAAATTAAATTTTTATTAGTTTTAATTGTTTGTTTTTACTTACCTACCTATTTTGAAACACTTATAATCAAACATTAACTACAATTTTTCTACAAAATACATGTTTGTGGTTAATTGATAAATTATTTACTTAATGGGCGCGGCATTGGATTAATAAATTGTTAAAAAATTGTTGTGGAAAAAGCCATTTTCGCTTCCAATGCGTAACTATTGGATGAAGTTGAGGATTCCGGTGAAGTGCGTTTCCTTCTTTGGCATTATCGTCGCTTTCCATTTACTTACGTGAGATAAACACCAAAAGCTTCCTTGTTGCGGACTAATGAAATAAATCTATGACTTATATCGTATATCATACTTAATTAATTACTTAACTAGGAAAAAACCAATTTACATAATGGTTGAATAAATTATTTATCTTTAAAAATCTTAGATATACAAGGTGTTCGGCCGATCGTTGAACATACGAAAATAGGTAGGTAGGGTCATCATCTAAGCATTCAGGCATTTAAAAAAATCCTGGTCATAAAAATCTTTTTATAGAGTTTTTTATTTGATTTTATGAATTTTCGCCACGGTTGTACCTCTTAACCCCTATAACTTTTAATAAACA
Organism: Eudonia lacustrata; assembly: GCA_947562085.1. Classification (NCBI taxonomy): domain Eukaryota; kingdom Metazoa; phylum Arthropoda; class Insecta; order Lepidoptera; family Crambidae; genus Eudonia; species Eudonia lacustrata. The sequence goes on along the minus strand of OX387321.1, from coordinate 11,998,965 downwards.
TAAGTAGAATTTCAACGAAATCGTCCAATTACTTTAAAAAAAAAAATAACTCCGGTTACGAAATTGATATCGAAACAATTACCATACCATTAAAAAGCCTACACTTAAGAGATGTTTAAAAAAAATCTGAAGCCTTCCATCACCTTTACTTTTTTTAAATGCAACGCAAAATTGAGCGTTTAATTTAATTTCAACTTTTTTTTTAGGTTTGGGAGACTACAACTTTGTTTTTAGCAATAACCTGTAACAAATACCAATTTTTTTTTAGGACCTACCATCCCCTAAGATTCCAATAAAGAAAAAAAATTGGGCCTAGCTATAAAAAAGAAAAAGTTATAGGGGTTTAGAGGTACGACAGATGCAAATTTAAAAAAATCAAATAAAAAATCCTATAACAAGATATTTATGACCAGGATTTTTTTAAATACCTGAATGGTTAGGAGATGACCCCACCTACCCCCCATTTTCGTATGTTCAACGATCTGCCGAACACCCTGTATATTTCAATTTAGTAGGTTACATCACAGGTATAGCTTAATTATGTTAGTAAAATAAGGTAAGTGTGTTACATTTTTTGTGTACATGCAAGCATTGCAAAATCTATCTATATAAATAAAAATGAATGTTGCTAAGCGCAAAACTCGAGAATGGCTCGACCGATTCGGCAAATTTTTTTTTTCGTATGTTTCATCAGGCACACGGAAAGTTTATAAAGAGAAAAAAAAACATATTTATTAATTGTTTGACAGAACGAAGTCCGGGCAGCTAGTAGTAAATAAATAAATAGTGTCAAATACCATACCTACTTATTGCGGTAATGTAAAATACTATAAATTCTAATACTATGATAATTAGGAACCATTATATTTGACGACCTCCTTGGTCGAGTGGCTTGCACACCGGTATTCATGGTGTCGCCATCTCTGAGGTCCCGGGTACGATCCCCGGTCGTATCAATTTAGAAATACCTGTTTTTCTAAATTGGTTCGGGTCTGGGTGTTTCCTTATTATAAGTATGTATTTAAGTATATTAAGTATGTTTATCCGTTGTCGTTGTCCGTCTCGAGTTTCATAAGGAAGCTTTTCTTGGGGCTAGATAATTGGTGTGAGTGTGGGGAACATTTATTTATTTACATTTATTAAAATATTGTTAGCACTATATACCCTAAAGACATGACAGTATTGTTTGTGTTGTTTGTTGCTGTGCTGACTTAGATAATACTTATTGGCGAAACATTCTTTAATAAGAAAGTGTCAGAAAAGTATTAGCAGACTTCGCTAGCGTACCATCCTGCGGCGTGTAGTGCACGGGATGTTATGCATTAACAAATTACATACAAAGTTTACAACGAAGCGATGAGCAGTGTCTAGAAAGATAAAGGGAAAGTAAAACCTCACGTTAAAGTTTGGGCGCCGCAGGCTTTGCATTCGTGCCAATTACTAGCATTGGCGAACAAGTATTTACTGTTTGTTGTGTAGTTAGTGTATGCTGTGTAATGCAGTCTAGTTCAATATTATGCGAGCAGTACAGTGTATATTGCTACAGAAGCCAAACAAATGCTCTGCTGTGTCAGAGTATGGCGTTAAGTGCCATTACAACATGTCAGGACTTATTTTGGAATAAAAGGGATATTGTTTACTCGACATATCTACAGTTTTAAAACAAGATAAGGTGCCCTGATATAACTGAACATTATAAAGTACTCAGACTGAGACAAGCTTACTCACTTATAGCCGTCAATCAACATTACTTATAATTTTCATTCCACGAAAGTGCTTAGTAAGACGACTTACTAATAACGATATTGCTCACTTTTTTAGCAGTAGTTGAGGATTCCGAGTGAAGTACGCTTCTAACTTTGGCCTTATCGTCACTTAACATCAGGTAAGATGAAGTAAACCAAGTGCTTACCCGAAAAATGAAATATCGTGGTTCTATAAGTGCATTTAATAAATACAATGAGACTAACACCCGTTTGCACTAAACTTATGAATCGCCTAAAGGCCTGTTTTCACTTTGATTAGTGATTAGTGCAGGTGATGAGTGTGTTAGAAACACATAAAAATTTCTTATTTAAAAAAAAAGAAATATTATACCATAAACACAAATTTTCATCTGTTTATATGTATTGTAACTTTAAAACTTCAATTAGCTTTTAAACAAGCGTATGGATAGATAATACTCTATTTTGCCATTAGGCATTATCTAACAATTTAAATTTATCATAAAGCATAATAATTTGTCTCTTTAGGGCAAAAACAGGATGGAGATAGCTAATAAACTGCAGTAACGGAGGTACAAACTCACAAAACGAAATTCACAAAACATTTATTCACTTCATAGTATTATTTGCTGTAGCTTAACAATTAGCTTTAAATAATAAACACAAATACTTATCTGAAAATAGCAATGGTTGGTACTCAGAGCCAGACACACTGACAGAAGGCGAAAATAGTAACCGATCGCTTCGATTGCCACCGATACAATGAAGCCTTCCCGCGCTGCACCAGGGATGTTATGAGCCAACTCAAAAACTATGACACCGGCCTTTCAAAATTATGGTACTTTAGAAAAAACCATGGTACGCTTTGTTTTTTTTGTTTTTTTTTAGTTGATGGATTCGTGCAATTAGCATATTTAGCCAGTGTCAAAGTAATTTTTCTTACAAGTAATACATACATAAAACACGCAAAACTGTCAAATTTCTACAATCAATTTTGAACTTTATTGTTTAGACATAAGGATCAATATTCATTAGAGAAATTTGACAGATTTGGGTAGGTTGATCTGCCGCCGACTGTACCTAGTATTAATACTGTGCTAGTAGGTAGTAAAAAAATTTCGTCCTTTTGTATTACAGGCGAAGACATTAAGCCATACTGCCAATTCTTGAATATTATTAAAGTTTTTAGAATGTAGGTGTGTTACATCCATAACGGGGAATTATGTTTTAATCTGAGGTTTTAATGCTAGATGTCAAAATTATGGTACTTTTGCGTACCATAATGGAAGTACCATGGTACATGGTACGAAGGCCTGAATTATGGTACGTGTACCATAATTATGGTACGCATAACATCCCTGCGCTGCACTGCCCGTGGAAAAACAAAGATGGCGGTCGGTTCACTAGCGCCCCACTTCTGACTACCGTAGTTGTCAATACACAAACATTATTCCCGAAATATTATTTATATTAATTTACGTATTTAAGAAAATCATTGTTTAATTAAAACTTATTTTTAAACTTCTGTACACTATTTTTAAACTGTATATTTTTTTACTTATAAAAGCCACTTCCCTCCATCAGCCACAAGTCTAAATTTGCTACAAACCTAACACGGCCATTCTGACACTTTCTTCGCTCTCGAAGAAAGCAAAGTTGTTAAACAGTTCTCTCGTTTGTCGTGTTCAGCCCCATCACTAATTAACAGTGATGTCCAGGCCAGATGTTATACTAAACCAACTCCTCACTCAAATTATATGTTGTAGCTGTCGTGGTCCACCCCATCATACTCGATGTCCAGATTAAGCACCAGGTTGATCACACAGTCGATCCTGCCGTGATAAGTAACACAGACTTTACTCAAAGCCGAATACCAGCACACACATCATATTTTTCACAACTCACAAAACACCAAGTCGAGCTTGTCGTGATGAGTCACATCATCTGCTGGCCATGATGTTACAGACTTTACACCAAGCCGAATATCAGCACACACATCATATTTTTTACAACACACAAAAAAAACACCCAGTCGAGCTTGTCGTGATGAGCCACATCATCTGCTGGCCATGATGTTACAGACTTTACACCAAGCCGAATACCAGCACACACATAATATTTTTTACAACACACAAAACACCAAGTCGAGCTTGTCGTGATGAGTCACATCATCTGCTGGCCATGATGTTACAGACTTTACACCAAGCCGAATACCAGCACACACATTTTTTTTACAATACACAAAACACCAAGTCAAGCTTGTCGTGATGAGTCACATCATCTGCTGGCCATGATGTTACAGACTTTACACCAAGCCGACTACCAGCACACACATATTTTTTTACAATACACAAAACACCATGTCAAGCTTGTCGTGATAAGTCACATCATCTGCTGGCCATGATGTTACAGACTTTACACCAAGCCGACTACCAGCACACACATATTTTTTTTACAATACACAAAACACCAAGTCAAGCTTGTCGTGATAAGTCACATCATCTGCTGGCCATGATGTTACAGACTTTACACCAAGCCGACTACCAGCACACACATCATATTTTCCACAACATACAAAACACTAAGCCGAGCTTGTCGTGATGAGTCACATCATCTGCTGACCATGATATTACAGACTTTACACCAAGCCGACTACCAGCAGAAGCAACATACAAAACAACAATTTATTACAAAAATATTCACCTTGTTCTATATCAAAATTCTGCTCAATCCACTCGCCAGGTCAGCGATGAAACTATTCATTCGCAATAATAACATCCTAAAGCCCCGCTTTACCCTTCAAAAGGTATTTAAACTTTGCTGAATCTTTTACAAAACGTTCGGCCATTCTGTCCCTTCAGAACAAGTGGTCTATAACATATATTTGACAGATGCAACGTAACGGTCGATTAAGCCTTTACAACGTGGCTTTCTTTTTATTTTTTAAAATCAAATGAATGTGGACCACATTCTATTCCTTGAAGAAAGCAGTCAAAAATTTAAATTAAAAGTTTATGGTTACGGCCTGCGATAATTATGAGAAGGGGTTCCGAACATAATCAGAGTATCTCGAATAACAACCAATATTTTGCTTCTGCTCAGCCTCTTTAGAGGCTTTATGCAATATTTAATGTAAGTATCGGCTGAATTGGCGGCGTACAAAACCGCTTAGGTATTCTTTTTTTTCAGTCAAATAACGATTAACGGGAAATAAATAAGACAAATTGGCGCGACAAGTTTCCCAATCATGGTTGTTCGGCTCCCATGCCTCGAACCAAATAAAAACAGAGCCCCGAAGGGCCTTACCGGCCATTGCTACCATTTGCAAACTGATTTACTTGAACTCGGCACCCAGGTTCTCGATACACTTGCACTAGGCTTCCGCACCACTGTCCATTTTTACCGCGCGCTGGTTATATGATGTGGCATCCTTTATCGACTGTACTATGAATCTGCAAACTCGCAACACAGTTAGTGTTGCGAGTTTGCAGATTCATAGTTTTGTTTACGCCACACACTGAAAACAGCCAAGACAAATCATCAGTATGTTGAGAAAGGACATTCGATCCCACTTCTGATGTTAGAAACACATAAAAATTTCTTATTTAAAAAAAAAGAAATATTATACCATAAACACAAATTTTTATCTGTTTATATGTATTGTAACTTTAAAACTTCAATTAGCTTTTAAACAAGCGTATGCATAGATAATACTCTATTTTGCCATTAGGCATTATCTAACAATTTAAATTTATCATAAAGCATAATAATTTGTCTCTTTAGGGCAAAGACAGGATGGAGATAGCTAAGAAACTGCAGTAACGGAGGTACAAACTATTTATTTTATAAACCAATAATAATCATATTCACAAAACATTTATTCACTTCATAGTATTATTTGCTGCAGCTTAACAATTAGCTTTAAATAATAAACACAAATACTTATCTGAAAATAGCAATGGTTGGTACTCAGAGCCAGACACACTGACAGAAGGCGAAAATAGTAACCGATCGCTTCGATTGCCACCGATACAATGAAGCCTTCCCGCGCTGCACTGCCCGTGGAAAAACAAAGATGGCGGTCGGTTCACTAGCGCCCCACTTCTGACTACCGTAGTTGTACACAAACATTATTCCCGAAATATTATTTATATTAATTTACGTATTTAAGAAAATCATTGTATAATTAAAACTTATTTTTAAACTTCTGTACACTATTTTTAAACTGTATATTTTTTTACTTATAAAAGCCACTTCCCTCCATCAGCCACAAGTCTAAATTTGCTACAAACCTAACAAGTGCAGGTGCTTAGTGATTAGGAGTAAACTCGTGTGGACAGCGATTGATTAGTGCGAGTGATTAGTAACATGCGTAGTAAAGTGATTAGACGCGGGTTCTATTTTTTTCCGAGTGGACTGCGAGTAGCCACGTCCCGCGCGCCCTTCCTTTCCCCTCACTCGCAGCCTGCCTGCACTGCACTGCACTACACACGTCTGGACAGCAGTGTTTAGTGTTTAGCGCTTGGCGTCGGACGCTCGCTTGTGAATTAACAACTGAATTTACTAAACACAGCCACTTGACAATGTTGGGCACTTCTTGCACTACACACCTGCACTAAACACTCGCAATTACTAATCACTTGCACTCGCACTAATCAAAGTGAAAACAGGCCTTTAGTCTCGGCTTAACTAATACCCGGTCAAGTTAACTCGGCACCTGTCTCGAAAACGCCGCTTACACTCAGATGCCGAGTCAACTTCACCTGGTAGTAGCTAGGCAAAGACTTCGGCGATTTATAAGTTTAGTGCAAACGGGTGTTAGCGTTATATCTGCACTGATCAGCCAAATGTACAGTCACGAGTATTAATATATATACACTTTTGACTCTTATTCCATTGTATTAAGAGTAACATTGCTTACCTACATGTTAATGCTCGTAACTGTATGTCAGTGTTTTGGCTTTGTTAAAATCTGTAGGTATTTATTTCACAGACTAAGATCTTTGGTAGATATCTTCTGGCATTTATGACAACAACTCTTTGAGTCCTGTTAAAGTAAAGTGCTGCTGCTATTTGGTACCATTGTTTTTTCACATAGATTTACTAATACATTCATTATTGAGCAATAAACGTTTCTGGGTGACGTTCATCTAAACCAGGCAGTGACCTGCCTTCATTATGTCACCGGGTCTCCAACCCAAGCGAACGATTCATCGTCTTAATAACAAGGATAATAAGAATCGTTACAAGTAAAATCTACGTAAATAAAATGTGTGTGTGCGTGTGTCAATTAAATCATATATGTATTATACTTGCGTTGTGTGTGAATAGGTAATATTAACGCGTGGCCAGTACCTACTACAATATTGCTCGCGTAAATCCCCGTAGGTAATCAGTGAGAATTTTCAACCTTTCATCTTAGTGTATGTAAAGGTGGGTATCCGTTATGTTCGCGAATCTAACGCGTTCCACGCTCCTGCAATTGCTCCTGGAACTGCTCCTTTATAAATAATAAAACATACCAAGTGAAAGCAGCAACGACGATGATAGGCAAGAAAAATCAAAACAATTTTTTTTAATAGCTATAAAAGAAAAATATTAAAGTCAATTTGTAAAGAAATATTTACTCCTTAACAGTGTATGTGGCTTGCCTTGAATTTAGCTATTCAAGTGTAAAGGTTTTATACTTATCGAGTTTTCGTAATTCTAAGTCAGCTAGTACGTTGATTTAATCAAGTTTTTGGCTATCTGCTATTGGTCCGAATGTGTTAAGAGAAGACAGTTTAAAAGGAAACGCAAGTATGATGAAATAAAAATATGGGATCTTGTTAATCAACAACTATCATGTGCTTATTCGTTGCTCTAATCGTTAGCTAATGTAATATTAAATAACCAAGTACCTGTAGTAGTTGATAGTTTTGCGTTGTATAGTCGACAATGAAATTGCTTTACCACCTTAGAAGTGAATTTTGTTTTCATATAATAAAACAGGAAGTTCTATTTTTGTTTAAAAGACCAAGTGACAGATACGTTGTCATTATTGACAATGAACTCTATTGAGGAAAGACAGTTTGTGGTAGTTTGATGTGCAGGCGTATGTACTACAGTTTTATTATAGTAAAAATAAGATAGTATGATAAGATAGATGGTTTGTTTGTATTTGGGGTAAGTGATAAATGATAATGCCGCTTTTGTGAAATATACATTTTACACGTACTCAGATAGCTGCAGAGTACATTATCATATCAGACTGCAATACATAATAAATATGCTACTCCATATTATATCTATGAAATTGATATTTGCACTGTAGTAGAGACAAAACAGTTGAAGTCGCATTTCCATTGAATAGCAGTCATGGTGGAGGCAGGCAGGGTGGAATATTGCGAGCGAGAAGGCTATTTTCTATTCCGAAGCAAAGATTATTGCCCTTTTTTCCTTCGAGAGCCCGTCGTCGGCTGCGTTCGTTATTTAAACGCTTACCTTTCCTGCGATCAATTGTTTTCAGTATTACAGATGTTATTTTATTTTACGGAAAACAACGGTCGCTGCTCGTGAATAGGTACTGGAGAATAATAAAAAGCTGAAATTCCATCTTGAGAATTTTTTATTTGTAAGACAGATTGGCGTTTTGTTGTTGGTTCTATTTACAATTATGTACAAGTTTTATCTTACATTCACTTATTAGCTGAGGATTAATACTAGGGCTTATATTTATATGTTTGTACTCAATACTTTTATGATATGATAAATAATATGCCGTATTGCACAAACACGTCTTCACGTCAAGTCATAAAGAGTTAAATGTAACACTAAAGTATTTTGTGAAGTCGACTTTAAAGTGAGGCTCTTCCAGTCGACAAAGCACATATTACTCATTTGTCGATTGATATACTATAGTTTGGATTAGAATCTGACGATTTAAAATTACACCTTAAATTCAACATAATCAGTGTGACATAAAAGCCAAGAATTAGAAAATTCATAACAAATCCTGATATGTAGCTTATAAGTAGGGTGAAAAATGACTTCAAACACCACAGTTCTATAATGTCCTTGGAAAATAAATAGAAATTTATCATAAGGCACATTAAGAAGGTGATTATTGTGAGGCTTCTAGCGAACCTTCTTATCTTATCTTTGAGAACTCTATAGAGGATGGTCATATAGAGTACTGTACCGACCAACATAAGTGGCCATCTGAACAGACAGCCTACCAGTAAGTAAACAGTTTTCTTGTCTAGCAGCTCTTTCACAATGATTAAAGTGCAGGCGCCGCTTATGGGTATCGGCAGCAACCAGGCACACGTCAACACCCTCCAAAAATTGTTCTCACTGATCTTCACTAACACCAAAATCAAACTATCATACATATGCCTAATAAAGAAGAACACTAAGATTACAATCACAAAGTCAATATAAATTCCAAAACTTAGTAAGGTTGTCTTCAGCTCGTTCGGTTCAGATAATACACCTTTATCGTTCAGATATACGATTAGGAACACCAGTCTCTTAATGAACCGCACTAGACTCAGCTGCATTAGCATTTGGTTCCTGTAGTTTTTACTCCATCGAGATATTTTAATTGCTGTCACTATCCACATCGTTAGCTCTAGAGCTGTCATGATAATTTCGATAATGATGAAAACTTCGAATACCGTCGAAATGTTCCTTGGTTCTGTAGCGTTAAGGACACTCTCTGGTGAGACTGTAGACGTAACGCCATCTCCTTCGTATGTTGGCGAGGTGAATAAAGTCTCCGTGGTCATGTCTGCCGCAGCACCGCTATCTGTAGTCACTGTGTCCGCCATTTAAATAACATTTACAAAGATAGCCACAAAAGTACACTTCTTACTAACGGCGTAGTAATAACAAATTAAAAAATCAAAATAGCGCGTCTAGTGCGGCACGGTGCAGTGGCTCCGATCAGACTGGCTCTCGTTAATGTATACCACAACAGGAAACCACTTGTAATATTGGTCATTAGCAAATGTACGTTCAACTTATTGGAATTTGTGGCAGACGTCATAGTACCGGTGAACCCCGTGTATTGCTCACGATCGTGACGTAGAGCGGTCTTGTTGTGAGCTTGGATAATACAAGGAGCGCTGTGGAAACTAAGTTGAAATGAGTAGCCGGTTAGAAAGCATTACAAAACAAACAGCTTTAAGATTTATTTTCAGTAGAAATAAAAAACAAAATCAATAACCGTTACTCGCATAACGTTTTTATGATCATTGTCACAAATAGGCTATAAACATTCCACAACCTCCGGGTTTAGGCCTCCACATGGATAGCATCACAAGGGGAGTTACGGTCACACTGGGTTATTTAATGATAACGACTGCCATTTTACGACATCAAAACAAACAGCTTAAGGTGCCTTTCGAAACATCGAGGAACTCTAAACAATAAAATTTGGTCAAGTTGCCGCTATTGCGAAAGAAGCTTAGCTTACAAGACCTTACACAATTAACATAATTATGCACCTATGCCGAAGTAAAGGATAATTTTTATATCTAATAGAAATGTTTGGCATTTTGGTGCTGCGCGATCAATAGGTTGAAATATGGGTCAAGCTCAGAGCTTCGCGCATTTCACTGGGAAACATACAATTAATGACATATAGTACCGAGCATTATAGGGGTGATAATTCATTATATTCATAACATTATTTTGTACGACCTTTACAATATGCAGATTAGAAATTGTAACATCGGAAGATTTATTTGTTCACAATTTTATTCCGGTCGCTGTTTAGGCAATAATAGAATTTAAGTTTTCTGTATTGATTTGGACAAAACTTATTGTAATGTGGTTTTTTTCTTAGCTAGAAGCCGGTTTTCTCTATAATTACGGTTACTAACCAAGTATTATTGTTATTGTAATTATCATTCTATTTATTTTTTTACAAATTAATTTACATTTTTAAATATTTTCTAAAAAACAAAACAAACATTTAAAAATATAAAAATAGGGGTCCACCGGCATCGGGACCAGGGTCCAAACTACCGATGATTAGGGCTCCAGAGACAGGAACCTCCTCACAATGCGTGAGTTAATTAATATTAATAAATAATAAAAATTATTATTATTTATTATTATCGTAATTATTATAATTATTATTATTATTAAATAACCGTCACAAGATAAAACGCCATCTCCAAGCAGTTTTTTAGTCATGCCAATAAGTAGGCTGAGTATAAACTCAGCATGCATTACATCTGTTATACCTTTAAAGGTTAAAAAAATAAATACGGGAGGATAAATGCGTTAGTAGAAAATAGATACTACATACTACAACTACAACTACATATACTACAACTTAAAGTGATAATGCGTTAAGACCATAATGGTCTTTACCATAATACAAAAGTAACTCTTCTTTTTCTACTTCTAAGTCTTTCATTTGCTACAACGCCGAACGTTAAAAATCAGACATTACACAGAGAGAATCAGTTTCAGAAAGCAATCACTGATTTAAGTTAGAAAATAGCAAACTCATCCATCCAAGAGGTCGATAAGATAGTAAAACTATCTCTGAAGACTGATTATTAAGCATTCGCTGGGATGAGAAAATCAGTCGAGTCTGATAAATTGTGTTATTGCAGTTTCTCCGTTCTACTTAGACTACAAAGATATGTTTTTCTGATATCTGTTTTTATTGTACAAAAGAAAGAAGCCTTGCATCTCACCTTATGGTGACAACGATACGGCCGAAGGTAGAATCGCCTATCGTCCTGAGGCACGGAGGAACTCTTTATATTAAGGCGACGCACCGCTAAACAATTAAATTATACGGAGCGTTTGCGCCCCGTACCATAAGAAAAACTGTTTTTTTCCTTCAAATTAAAACTACAAATTATTAAAAAAAAATATTTTTAAAAATAATTTAGCATATTGAAGTGTGTGTTAAGACTAATCTACTAAGAAAATTTAGATGCTTCAATCGGTCTGGTTTGCTTGTAAAATGCAAATCTATGTTGTGATGTTTTAAAAGAGGTTACTTTGGTATTTTTTTCTCTGTTATAAAACTTGACAAATCGTGTTTCTGCAACAAGCAAAATGAAGTCAATTAGATGAAAAACCATGTCATCCAATATCACTTTCATGTTTTGTAATTGTTGGGAAAAATCAAGATCTCCGCCACGTAAATTTCCAATGCGTCGCCTTAACTCTACATCGGAACACAACAATGCTGAACATAACATTATTGTATCACCAATCACTCACTATACCATGATTTTATTCCAATTCGAAGTTAATCTTATATTGAATAGTCAATTGTTGAACCAACTGCGAATCAGAATGTGAGAGCCACTGGTTTATGCATTCAATTGATTATTTTTGTTTATTCATTCAATTTTATTGCTACCCACATTTTGTTCGAAGGATATTTATTTCGGCATTATATTGTCGCTCTAGTATAGGCAAATGTTGACCTTTATAGGCCGGTACCACAGGAATCAAAGGTTTGTTGGAAGACGCAAAGGTATGCGAAAGGGGTTTGGAGGTGCTATCTTTCGAAGTTAGGTATGTAGATACGGCTGTTTACATATGGATGGATATATAAACGTAGGTAGAAGTCGTCTATTATTAAGCCCCGATTAATCGTAAACTGTAATTATAATTATATTTGGTGCTTAATTTAATGTCACCTTAATCGAGAGGGATTTAACTGTACTGAAATGAGAATATTTGAAATGTTTTCATTCAGTATGGAAAATAAAGGTCGATTTATAATCAGAAAGAGGAGCACCCTATTTGTGCGTACGGGTTAAAAACAACTTTGGAAAAGCCCGACCACCAGTTGAGGGACCAATTAAAAAATATCTCGAGCTCCTCCGTGTTTTGAAAGGCACGTTAGGTAGGTTTCAGGTTAGCCGTTGGTCCCAGTTGTTGTCGTAAAATTAAACCGTATTATACTTTGTTAGATGGTATATTTGTGAGGTCTGTACATCGAAGTGTTGAAGTGTTTGTATAAAAATGCCACTATGAGAGCTATGCTCGGGGTTTCTCTGCGTGATCGAATCAGAAATGAGGAGATCCGCAGAAAAACAAAGGTTACCGACATAGCCCGAAGAGTTGCTACCTTCAATTGGTAGTGGGCAGGGCACACCGCTCGTAGGACTGATGGCCGCTGGGGCGAAACAAAACCGGTCATTGTGGAGATCCTTGGGGGAGGCCTTTGTCCAGCAGTGAACGTCTTCTGGCTGAGATGATGATGATGATATTTGTTAGAACTCCGCTCTAAGCCCGCGTGGTGGTTTATGACTCGTTCTCTCTCTTATCTTATCTCTCTGTTATGGAAGGATCGTGCCCAAGAAGCAGTGGGGACATAAAAATGAGATGGTGATGTAAAAGCTGTGTTTGTGACTTCGTTCGCGTAAACTTTAGCTTCTACATTATATAATATAACGATATTAATATTAATATATTTTAATCATCTCTGTGGTATAGTTTTTAACCACCACATGTTGGGATCATTAGGGTCCCGGTCCGAGAGTTCAAGTTCAGGTAAAGACATAAAATAAGCTGGCGATGGTGATGGGAATCGCATTGGGTCGGCCTAGTGGGTAATGGCCCATTCACTAGGTATTGTTTATTTGGACAAACCGGGGCCCAGCAGTGGGAAGTTTATAGGCTGATGATGATGATGATGATGATGATGATGATGATGATGATGATGATGGTGGGTTAAATAGAAACCTAAATACTCGTAACTGACGTTAAGTTGAATGACATACCTTTATGAGTTAAGTATTATATTTACAAAAATAATAAACTATCACGACGGTATCCACAGATAGCTAACATTTTCCTGTTATTATTTTCAACACTCATTACCTTTAGATAAAAACATACATGAAACGTATAGAAGGACTCGGATGTTTTTTTCCATGTTAAAATATTAACAAACTTTTGAGCATTGACAACTGTACGGGTTATGTTTTCGAGTGTATGTATGTATGTATGTGTGTGTATGTGTCTGTTTCTTTGGCACGCCCTACAGCCCTGTGTGTGTGTGTGTGTGTATATGTATGTGTCTGTTTCTTTGGCTAATTCGGGAACATTAGAAGATTTTATTCCCATGTTTAAAAACTCAAAGAACTTGTCAGTCAAAAGTACCTACTAGACGTCAAGAGTTTCGTATTTACGGCAATTGGTGTATGCGCTATGACTTTGCTATTTAAAAGAGTAAGGCATTTTAATATAATTATTTCATGTAGGTTTTGAAATGCTTGGTTATTTACTTTACAAAACTAAAAAGTTTGAAATAAACCAAATTATAAAAATAAAACAAAAAACCCGACTATAGATATCAAAAATTAATGCCTTTGCACAGTTAGTTTTTTTTTTTTTTGCTTTTTAGTTTTTTCTCTTTAGAAAAAACTGAAAAGCAAAAAAAAACAAGCTCTAAGATCCAAGAATTCAATTTGAGCAATGTTGAATGCAACGTGAAACTTTTCGACGTCATATAACTATAAAATCCAAATAATAATAAAATCTCCTGCGCCATCGGTCTGCGATTTCTGAGGTTAAGCAACTTTCGCAAAGGCTGGTCATCGGTTGGGTGACCAAAAATTTATAATTTTTCAAGCTCCTCCGTGCTTCGGAAGGCACGTAAAGCCGTTGGTCCCGGCGCTGCATTAGCAGTCGTTAACAACCACCAATCTGCACTGGGGCCGCGTGGTGGTTTATGGCCCGTTCTCCCTATCCATCCATATGGAAGGCTCGTTGCTTCAGCAGTGGGATACAAAATGAGCTAATGATAATGATGATGAATAACAAAAAACAAAAAAAAATGTTTAGACTAAACTACTGAATCTACCACCAGTTCGGATATTAGGAGAGCCTTTGGCCGACACGAGCTGGCAGGAAAGATGAAACTCAGGAGGCATAATTCTTTTTCCGATTGATGCCGAGCCAATGGCTGCAAAAAGTTTTCTTCTTGCAGCCATTGGCGTGAGGTTTAAGGTTGTTGATTTAAAAAAAATATGTTGATCAGTAAAGTTGTTGTTACCTGAAGATCATTCTACATAAAATATTATATATTTTTGAATCAGTCTTCTACGAAATGTTTTGCCGAAGTTTCGAGCTTTCGGAAGACTTAATGTCAATGAGATTTCCTACGATGGAGTTTCGTCATTTGTTAACCAAAGAAAAATCATGGTAATCTTAGAATTTCGTTCAGCCACTAAAATTCGAATAGACATTTTTAGGGTAGACTGTAATGACGTAACGTAATAATTATAATCTTGCAAATCGTTGTTATCATCACTATTCGTGACCCATCAAGTAGATGAGGTTGTTATTCCTGCTAGAAAAGGCGCTACAATTTCTAAAGGCTTCATGATAGTTGGATCTCTACATTTTTATTATCACCGATATTATTCGCATTGCATTTTTATGAAAAAGATTCTCCATTTCTTCTCTTCTTTATAATGAGCTCTAACTTTAAAGCGATTCCAATGAAGTGTAAATTTTTAATGCATTCACTTAGGAACTGCGTCCTAGTTGTAAGTAAAGCAATTTATTATTTCTTGTTACAAGGGATTCGTGAAATTTGCGTCACCCTACATCGGAACGAGAAAATTCATCATCATCATCATCTCAGCCAAAAGACATCCACTGCTGGACAAAGGCCTCCCCCAAGGATATGAGGGGTATTTGCCGTAATCGCCACGCTTGGCAGGCGGGTTGGCGATCGCAGTAGGTTGAGGGTAACCTCAGAGAGATGCTGCTGCCCATCCTCTGGAATGGTCCCTTAGTCGGCTTTTACGACACCCACGGGAAGAGATGGGGTGGTGCAATTCTTTATCCCCGGCACCACACAGGGTCAGGGTCACACGAGAAAATTGCTGCGAATAAACTTTGCAATCTTTCTATTTCGTATATTTTTCTCTCGCGAGCATCGCCATAAAGTATCTATCTTCTTCTATTGCTTTACAAGTTTTGAACTTTGAGTTTTTCTCTCTCATAAATTATTCAAGCTTATCCTTCGACTGCTAAGGGTACACTGAAGTTTATTCACTCGCTTTCTTGTTATCGTTTGACAAGGACGTAGATAACACTTCATGTAGTAGGTATCTAGTGTTATGTCATTGCCTGCCCGCTTTTGATCTTAATTATTTGACCCGTTTGAGGAGTTTATTCTCACTGTAATATTTTTTTTCTTTGAAGCCTTTTTTAGTATAATGAATATGTATGTATTTTTTAGTATATGTTTATGTATAATTGAGTGAAAGAAAGAAAGTAACGTTTATTACAAGGTTAAAAATATTTATAAAACAAATACGCTTATTGTACTTGTATTATGAAATTAATAAGTTTAGCCATAGGTATTTACCTATATTTTTATAGTATTCATATATTAATATAGTATTAATATATACATATTATAAGTAAATGTAGTTCCTGAAGTAAGTGTTTATATTGCCTTATGTTTGGGTAATTCGTTCTATATTAGTTTCACCCACCTAAGCTTACCTAAAGTAATTGCTTGTTAGTAGAAACGTCTTGTCTATATTACTGAATCTGTATCAATTTATTTGTTTTTCGTGTATAGGCAAAGTTTATTAATATTAGTTTAGGAATGCGTGTACAGTTCATGAATTAATATTATTTATAAACGTTTTTGGCGATACACTCAACATTATACAACGTTATTCGGAACGGGGGGAAATTAGGGATTTTTTTACTTTTTTTTTATTAGTTTTTATCTATATTTGATTGGTCTACAAAAATCTAGTAGGCTACGGTTTTGACGTAGGTTTTCAGCAAATAGGTTTACCTTTATGTCAATGTACGGGCATTGGAGAGTCGAGTTTTCTCTCCATAATTGGACTAATGTTATTAACAAACCTCTCGTGGTGCTTTTAGGCAAACCACAGGCTGTATGGTAGGCCCCTCCGTTCCATCAGAACGTTTATTTTATAAAGCGGCACAAATCTTCAATCGGCAACGAAATAGACTGAAAGAAAAACGCCTAAATAAACTTTTGTTTTTGCATTCTTCCAAGAGAACACTGGAAATAGGGAAATGGAATTATTTAGTACTGGAATTTCTGATTTAATTTTGTTAGTACTTTCGTATTAAATAACAAAGAATAATCTCACATTGCATTTTTTTTATAAACAACAACTGGAACAGCGAAGGTTTGCAGGAAAAGTCAATTTTATTGGTTACATTTAAAAAGTACTCGATGTTGAGAAAACATCGATGTTTTTAACCGATGCATCGCAAAACATCGATGCATAATCTCGATGTATTGCATCGAAAAGAAACTTCGATGTATTTTCAAAGTGGACACACCTAGACCTAGTACACTGTATTCAAAATCTGTCAACCCGGCCTGTCACTAACACTGCGCTGCGCTGCGGCCCGACATAATGTGCTATGTGCATCTGAGTTGGAAGGCCGGAACGTACAATTAAATCATCATATGCGCTCAGAGAAACTAAAAAAACAACAAACTTAGAAACAGCTTATACACGCATATGCGCATGCGTGGCTTAATTATGTGTCATACTGTGTGGGAGTAGCTCGGATGCAATCACAATATCACAGCGCAAAAGAAGCTAATTCGAGTTTTAGCCAACATAGTTCCAATCAAAAGCAGCAAGCCGTTTAAAAAAAAAGCATCTATACATTAGAAATTTGTAAATTCAAACGTAAACATCCAAACTACTTTACAAAGCGACGAGACATTCCATCACGATACACATCACGACACGGCCACAAATTGATGATACCAGTACCACGCTTATAATGAACTCCTTCAGCCCTCTTTTAATGTCAATTAAATTATTTAATAAGTTGCCAAAAGAGTTAGCCGATGAAAAAAGTGACAATGTGTTCATTAAAAAGTTAAAAAAATTACTTCTAGGGAAATGTTACTACAGTGTTCCAGAATTTATACAAGATAAATAATTAAAAATAAAAACATCGATACGCGTTGGTCGCTCAGCCGGCGACTCAATGCCTGCTTGTCCGAATAATCGATCAGACCATAACAGCCGGTTGCACCAAAATTGATATACATTTACTAATTCATTTTTACGTTTTACTTATACTATTCCGTTACTTTCACGAATTCGTAAATGTACGTTGCACCAACAAAATACGAGTAAAAGTATCAGTAACATTACTTGCTACACAAATAGAGCGTTAATTTTACCAGTTTACCTCAGTAGTTTTTTACTACCATGGTAGTTTTTTAACCGACTTCAAAAAAGGAGTTTATGTGTTCGCGGATAACTTGGTCGTTTATGAACCGATTTTGATGATTTTTTTGGTTGGAAAGGAGATATCTCAAGGATGGTACCATAATAAGGAAACCAGGATCTGATGATGGCATCCCAGAGAAATCGAGGGGAACCTTCGAAAATCGTAGTAGTGACTAGTGCGATTATTAATGTTTTCATTAAGTATTTTAAAGCACTACTATTTAATGAAGGTCTGGAGTCGATCTAATGATGGAGCCGAAAGACAGTCGAGGGAACTCCTCAACGATTTACAGCAATTACATGGTGTTTAGGCTTGATTAATTTGTATTGATGAGAACTTTACACCTAGATGGGTTGTGACTGTCATTAGGGGTCTGATGATGAAGACGAAGGTCAGTCAAGGGAACTTCTCAACGTTTTACAGTAGCTGCCTTGTGTTTGGTCTTAATTCATTTCTATTGATAAGAACTTTGCACCTCCATATGGGTTATAAGTGCCATTACAGGCCTGATGATGGAGATCATAGACTGTCGAGGAAATTCCTCAACGATTTACAGCAGTTACCTTTTGTTGGGCTTACTTTAACGGTTCAATATGCCAAAATGTTTAGTTCGTACAAAAATAATACCTAATTAAGATTGAAGTTTTTCATAGGAATACCACTACCGACGACCACGGAAACGACTAGTAGGCGGTCGTTTCCTCATCCGAGAAGCATCCTTGCTAGGTCTACCTCTACCCATCACTAAAAATCGTAAAATAAAATAATTTTTAACAAAAAAAAAACCGACTTCAAAAACAGAAAACTTAAAAAAGTAAAAACAGCTCTAAAAAGCAAGAAATAATATTGAAATCATATTATTAATTACCTAGATACGCATATCTGTTTTAAAAAATGTCTACTGAAGTCGGGTGGTTGGTGGTCAGAACTTGTAGAAGATATTATAGTGATTTATTCTCTCATAGCACGTTTCTTTAAATAAATAGAGCGCTTTCTAACCTCCAACACGAATTGCAAACACTAACGAACTGTCATAATCTTATACTTTTACGTTATGAGCAAGGTTTGAGCTCCGTAAAAAGTAACCGTATAATGTAACCGTAAAACGTATCGCAAAGCGTGGTACAACAACGTTTTACATTATACGTTTACTTTTTACGTTACTTTTTACGAATTCGTAAAATGAAAGTTTTGGTACAACCGGCTGTTAATCTCACTACCTCTGTGTCCACCTTTTTATATGTACATGGAACAGTAGATACGCGTATTTATTTAGGTAACCGCCATTGAGGTTAATTGTGAACAATAACTGTTGTAGTCGTTACGGATGCCGACAGCGCTTTATGTTAAAATACACGTTTAATGGACACAGTTAATTTACGAGCTCGTAACTCATCACCGTAACGTCCTTAATGACTCAGAGACAATTGAAATGTGTAATAAGAAAGTAATTAGGATTTACTGACAAGCCTTCGCTTTTACGCCCTTTTGAACGCAGTAGCTTGCTTAATTAATGGCAATATAAACGGTGGGCACGAAGGCATAGCATAATTGAATTTAAAATAAATAAAAATAAGTTCTTTAAATAAGCTGGTGTTCTTTCATGATTCGTGACTGAGATGGGGTACAGTATATTATTTGGTGATCTGACTCACTATGTCATAAAACAGTAGGGTGAAATAGTCAATAATCTTTAGTGTAGTCATACGTCGTAAATGTTGATTGTTTCATTTGGTACAATAAGGTTTTAATGGTGTACCTACAGGGTAGCAATTTAAATAGGTCATTGTCAATGTAGTGAAGTATGGAACTATAAAATATAGGAACATTTGTTTTAATAAACAGAGATAAAAATAAAACTGTATTTGAACATTTTTAATAACTCTCATAGACAATCCTTAATGAGACAGGTACTATTTGAATTATTTAAAAATAAAACTCAGTATACCCCATGTGACCCTATGTTCTATCTTCTTTATATATATAAATATTCTGTGCGTGTGTTTGTAATTGAACTCCTAAACGGTTGGACTGATTTTGATAATTTTTTTGTGTGTGTTCAAGTGGATTTGAGAATGGTTTAGATTTACAATTGGACCCGGTAGGTGGCGCTGCAATAGGGGTCCATCATGGGATACGGGTGTTCATAAGTAGACGAAGTCGATAAAAAATTAAAATGAAAAAACAATAAAAAATGTTTAATTTTAAATTAATTTATTTGAATTGTCGCTTATAACTTTATTATACATACATACATACTATCACGTCCATTTCCCAAAAAGGGGTAGACAGAGCATAAAAATTAGAAATTTTGAGTAAACTTGCCGTTAATGACCTCGACGCCACGTTTAGCATAATCAAAGTAGGGCTCCGAGGTGAAATAGAAAACAGCAGTGACAGGTCGCTAGCCGATATTGCAACCGGCACCTTCTGCGAAATGCATTAGTGCACATTTTGCGATGTGCACATTTGGCTATGGATCCGATCGGCTGATGTTTGTACTGGGTGCCTAGTGTGAGTTTTGTTTACTATCCGTATTCATTTGATTACGTTTACGATAACGAAAATTTAGTATGGCATTGAAGCAGCGCCTCCTGGCGGCATACGAGAAGGGTTAACATTTTGCCATACAAATTCTCGTTTACGTTAACGTGATCGAATGGTGACTGAAACCCGCACTTGGCACCCTGTAGTCGGCTCTTACGACATGCACAGGAAGTTAGGCAGCTAACACCATCATCATCACAAGCCTATAAACTTTCTACTCCTATTTTACATAAACAACAGCACATGTATAGGTCAGGGTATAACCGGTAGGCTTAATGATAAAAATTTATTGAGTTTTTTTTTCTTGGAACTATATAGGGTCACATTTTTATCACCGTCCAAACCTTCTGAGATGACTCCCGTGATACAAACGAACAACAAAACATTAATGTCCATTCGACCAAAATGTATGGAAGAGCTGAATTTTATTTCGAGTTAGAGAGTTGGTCCAATAGTAACAGCTGTTTGTTTGTATCACAGGAGTCATCTCAGAAGTTTTGGACGGTGATAAAAAAATTCAACCTGTATAGCATTGTGAATGCTAAATTCAAAATAATAAAAATATTCGTAGGCTCACTGTTGGTACGATTGATCTTTTGACATCAAAGACTTATCGTGCCCTCCGCAACAAAAGATCACGAGATATTTTAATATGGTCACCAAAACGGTGACCCAGCATTCAAAAGTTGCTTAACTTTCAAGATCGTACTCGAACGCGCAAGCCGCTTCGCTATCAATCAACTCCATAATTTAAACACAGAATAATAAAATACGAATAATAAAACTTGTTAAAATTTTTAGAATAATATCATCGTGACTTCAAAGCACTCCGTTATAAAACTTGTCAAGATATTATTTTTATTTCTAAAAGCCGCGATACAATAACTCTCTCTATGGAAAGTCTGAGCACTTACGTTAGATTTACTTAAACAATTCAGTAAGAAACAGGTAAAAAAACCTAATGCACAAATTAAAAAATAACCTTGGTAACTACAGTCAATAGCAAAAGTCGGTGATTAAAATCAGAATACCGATACTTAATAAACCAAATATCAATTACTAGGTGTGTATATTTTGCAATGTTTGATAAACGAAATGTTATTATAAATCTTTATATTAGCTACATTAACCCTTTAACGGGCATAACATGTTTGAATATTTCATTGGTTTTCAATCTTATCTCAATGAAATAAAGTCAAAATGTGGTGGGAATATACACGGAATGGATAAAGAAGGAATATACATCCCACCGCCTGTTAAAGGGTTAATACAAAATTATAACACTTCTAAAGCTAATAAGCGTAATAATTTTGCTTTGTTACTTTTCTCTAGTTTTAAGTTACTTTTGTTGTTTAATTTAATGTATGCCGTGGCAGACTTTAATTGCAAACCTGGGCGCCACTGTAATAGTTCTATCTATGCGTAATTTGAGAATGTGTTCGGTATATGCTTTGTGGATGTCCATAAGAAATAAAAAAAATTAGTAAGTTTTAGAGTATTTGTTGATATACTTACAGGTATGTTAGTCTTTTATAGAAACACTTTATTTGTACCCCTAATACATCACACACATAATAAAAATTAAATAAAATAAAAATACTAAAAAAAGAAAGAAGAAATTATGACATATGCATGCATGCTGCAGAAATACAAAAGGGCGAAAGCTCAGTGAATGATTTTGATTGTACACAAAATACTAAAGTGTATAAGCAAAGCACTCGTATTCTGCTATAACCGAAAAATTAAGCACTAAATGACTAATAATTATAAAATATAAATAGTGAATATAGAAAATAAATATAACAAAAAGGTCATAAAGCTTTTGATTTATTTCTAACTAGTATTTGTTTTTTTAATAGGTTTTGATAATCGACAAATGCTGTTAACTGTACTTACTTAGGCCAAGTACAAATACGGCTAGTCTTGAAATGAAATCACTTTTACGGATCTACTCGCGTTAATTTTACACATTAATTTAATTTAATGTTCATCCTGACGTCTCGAACCCTTTAATTTGTAAAATAAATTGAGTAGATTCGTAAATGTGGTTTCATTTCTTCTTCTAACTTTAGAAAACAATACGACTAGTCTTCTTCAGTCGTGGTTAGGGTTCTGCTAGAATTTATAGCAGCTGAATATTTGGTTAGCGTTATAAATTGCGAATACATTACTCGTCTGCCTTACAAAGAGCCTCAAAAGGCAACGACCTCTCACACGTGACCCCGTGTACCTCAAAAACGTTTTAGTAACATATATTGTGTAGTTTCAGTTTACAACTCAATTGATCACTGCGATTGCAAACTGGACTGATTCATTATCGCCGAGCCGAAACCGCTGAAGCTAATTAGATGAAATTTGGAATGTAGGTAACCAGCCACAAAGAAAGGATTTTACGGAAATCATACCCTAAGGGGGTCAAAAAGGGGGTGAAAGTTTGTATGAAAGTCCGTCAGTTTTGTAGTAAAATATATAAAAATTGGTATTTGTTTTATGGAAAAGAAATGAAGAATTACTTGTTACTCGTATTATTAAAAACTGAGTCTTTGCAAAATACTCATTTTTGTAACTAACGACGTAGATGATGATTAGTTTTTTAGTATAAAAAACCTTTTAAAATACTGCATTATTTATCACCATATTTCTTAGTTTAGTTAGTTAGTTTCTTAAGCGTCGCTAACAAACGATAAAGTTGCTTGTAGGGGTCTCCAGTTTTCTAATATCTACTGTTCTAAATATATGAAATGATATTTTGTACCAGCTATTAACCACTTACTGTCTTAATTACAATTATTTTAATTATTTCGATCATTTTAATGTCACTAACAATTTTTTTAACGCCATGTTATTTTCTCGCTTTTGTCTGTCACAGGCCTCCTGGAGGTCACTAATTTTCCCTCCAAAATTTTTAAAGTCAATGTTATATTTATGATGAGGAGGATAAATTTTGTTTTTAATAGATGAAGATATGGGTTTCGTCTTTTTGTTTGTATTATCGAATGTCAAACATCGAATGGATTCGATGCATCGATGTATATCGATTATCCCTAGTAGCTTGACCTGACCTCCTTAACATGTTCACCCTTTAACAATTATGTGTCGGTCAACAATGACCGCCGTTGTTCTGAAAGGCTTTAAGAATGAGGATAATTATGGTCGAGTTAAGTCTTCAGCCAATTTCATATTGTCCTACTTAGAATAAAGAATAAAAGACATTTATTGGAATCACATAACAAAACACACAATTAAACATACAACATGTAGGTACATACATAACAAAAATAATAAAAAATAAAAACAATTGACATTAACATTGACTTAGGTCACTTGAAAAACGTACCGTTATAAGGAATATAATGAAAGTTTAACTATCACATTTAATCGATCACGTTAATAAAAACGAAATTTTGTATGGCATTAAAGCAGCGCCTCGTCTAGTGCGAGTTTTATTTACAATTCGATAACGTTAACGAAATCGATAAGACTTTGTATGGCTTAAAGTAGCGACAAAGGCGGTCTCCAACAAGGTGGTCTGATGATCTGGCGAAGGACGCGTATAGCCGCTGGATGCGAGCAGCACAAAACCGCGTTCGTTATGGAGGTCCTTGGGGGAGGCCTTTGTCCAGCTGTGGACGTCTTTTGGCTGAGAAGAACGTTGATGATGATGAAGTAAAGACAAACGAAGTGATAATTGAAAAAGAATAACAATCAGCACTCAAATAAAACTATGCAGCCGGTTTCACTATAAAGCTTTACACCTTACGTTTTTATTTATCTTATTGCGTTTTACTGCTAGCGTGCGCCTACGTCCGATACCTAATCGGTGGCCGATTTTTTAGTCAGTTAAAATGGAACGTATGGTGTTCTATGTTGCAACGCCCACGTCCTACAAAACCTCGGCGAAAAATAGGTCCGATTGTCAGTCCTAATACAATGCATGAGCGAGCATCCTGCCCCGGGTTTAATTCCCAGCGAAGGTCACTTGTTGTACCCGGTTTGCATGGTTGGTGGAAGAGCTTTCTTTAAGAATGCTACATACTATATAAACAATAGGATAATCCCCGAAGTGGAAACACAAATTCAATTTAAACTGTTTCGTTTAAAGTAATTATTTTACACAAAGTATTAATTTTAGCAGCACTACAGTAACATTGCTTTAGGACAACCGTTTACGGCGGAGGTTCTCGACTGTAACTTATAATTGTTATCTTAGTTAATAGTAGTCTATCGCATAGCAACAACAGTAGTTGTTAGTAGCGAGTGTTCCGTAAGTTAGAGATAAGATTCCAGTTCCTCAGTAATTTTGAATTCCGGGTGAAGTGCATCTTTCCTGGCATCTTCTCTCTTATTGCCACTTATCATTAGATGAGATTAGATGAAAGCTAAGCACTTTGCCGTTGTGAATTAATACGAATGAATGAACAGTACTTTGCAATAAAGTACTTTACGGCAAAATTTTAACTCTTCTCGTGTGTCGCCAGGAAGCGCTGTTTCAATGCCATACTACTACTTGGTTTTCGTAAACGCAATCGAATGAATACGGATAGTAAACCAAACTCATATTACTGTGCCTAGGCACAGTGGTGACAAACGAGGGGAGTTAATAAAAAACACCTTTTCGTTAACGTGATCGAACGGCAAATAAAATTCGCACTAGACATCCCGGTATTTGTTTTTATTACAGTGAGCGCGATGCGCTTCGTTCTTTGAACAAAAATTGAAATAGAGTCGTATTGTTATCAGATAAATCGGCATTAGGTAGTGAAATTTATGTCCGATGGTTTGCGAAGTAATAAAATGAAGTAATTTTAGTATGCTGAATGTTAACGTAGGTAAATCATTAACATTTTATGTACTATTTATGTATTTAGTTTTATTATCGTCTTTATGCGATATCCTCAGATTGTTTTTGGAATCTGAGGCGATTCTTTTTTTTTTTGTCTTTTTTTTCGGTTGGCAATATTTTTTTGGTATAGGTACGTGGGGCGGACCTATGATTTAAATAATAATAATAAATAAATATATAAATGTATGTAAACATGGTAAGAATCCCGTTAATAATTACTCTAGTGCAAGTGACCATGATAGTTTAAATAGTTAATTGTTTAATTAATTATTTATTTTCCAATGAAGATGGCTCTCAATGATGATGATAATCATTTTAATATATTATATATACTTGTTTTTATGATTATATAATTTTCATATCACATTAAATTAAATTTTCTGTAAGTATGTATTTAGTTGGTAAGCCTTTTCTAACAAATAAATAAATAAATATCTATAAAATCCTAAACACCATCGCCCAGTTCTTAAGACAAACAAAAAATATACTATTGTTCATAAATTATAGTATAATAATAATAAATAATTTAGAAAATACCGAAGATTACCATGATAATGTCAATATTTCGACGACTGTACGTAAATCACTCTTATTACCTCTACCTCTAATTCCGACCTCTGATTTATTATTATGTACGGGAATTACCTATATCTGAATGTTGATGGAATTGAAAGTCGCTAATGATGGAAGCTGTTATCGACCCGGCTGGCTAAGGTTTCAGAGCTTCAGGCGATTATTTGACTAATTGGATCTTCAATTCAGCTGCTGCTAAAGTTCGATAAGGTTTAGAGGTGTGGCTGAGTCTACAAAGGAAATGAACGGACTTGAATTTCAAACCACTCTACCTACTAAATATACATAGGTTTAATACCTGAGAGGACTTTAGACTTATCTTAGGGAAAACATTTCTGTATTTATTATAACTAGTGGTCGACCAGTGGTCGAAATTCGACCGTAATTTTATTAAGGCTGCACGGATTGTATCCTAAGCAATGAAAAATTAAAAAAGATAGAATGTGAGTTTGGATTGACATTGACAGATTTCGGCCGCTCCTCTTCCATTTTTGAATTTTTTGAAAATAGTATTGTGTGTGTGTCAAATACATGGTAGTGTGTGTAATGTTTGTTTTATTGATTTAATGTATTTTTATGCGCAATTGAAAAATTAACAGTCTGTACTCCTTCTCTATAAACGATTAGTGTGCGAAATTTCATACTCCTCCGTCCGCAAAATTTTCGTAAAAGGGGGTACCTACAAAGTATTTGCTTCACGTATATATTGTATTGTACATAACTATTGTATTGTACTTATTAGCCTTCACTTGTGAGAAGTGAATTTTTTTAACGTAATGTTATTATTGTCTGAATATGAGAAATAGCAGTGAACTGGATTATTCTATTATAGAGTAAATTCTATTGAATTCCGATATCAATATTTGAGACAAGACTGAATTTATAAAGCTTGTAAAAGTGTCAGTACAAGCAAAACATCTTTCGAAATGCCGGGTCACCAAAGAGTTGACGAAATTAAAATAATTCGACCATGCAACCGTACGACCGTGCTTAGGAAGGCACGTTGGGCCGTTGATTGGTCGCAAGATCTCTGTAGAACGCTGCGATTTGCATTGAGTTATTATGCGGTTGCGCACCGGAATAATATGTGCTTGATGGTTTTAAGCTAAGGTAAATTCATATCAGTCTAATTAAAAAAGGCTACATAGAAATTATGTGATATGCGTATGTGTTGTGTACACATGGTCCATACACTCGTACGAGTAAAGAGTTTTAGGATATGCCGATATAAATAAATTGTCTATGCAATTTATTTTGCTTTGAATATATTATTGGCGGGCGTCTGGTACAATAATAGTGATCGCGCCTATTACCCCAAAACGCGGGGTACGATTGATTTCTGACGGGGACAATTTGTTTGCGTGATGGATTACCACAGTGTTCGATCATTTTTCATATATCCGGTGTATTGTAAGTACTTTTGATATGTATGCTTACCTTGTATGATTACCTGTATAAACGACCGTGTTTCAAGGGGGTGCAAAATAAACATTAGGATGTAGCGGAAAATTTGTTATTGAATCATTAATATGTAGGGTCTAACAAAAACAATATATAGTAGGTACTTGAGTAACAACTCAGTTTAAGGTGTTTTATAAGAATTAATTAATACACAGACAGAAAGGTGACGTAGCTTTTCTCTAGACAAATGTGTATGAACAAAACGTAAAAACTCAATTAGTAAGAGTGTTCGGAGAATCATTAATGAAACTCCTTGGCAACTGAGTGTCATTCATCGATCGAGTTGTAGACGAGAAATGTTTTCGAAGGCAAAAGCTCCTGTAATATAAAAGGTACTGATCCTTATTCTATCGGAGCATCCAAGTGGCAAGCAAAACTTTCCTAATCACTGTTCGAAGGACCACTCGCTTACGAATAAATTACCCACAAGAAGGAACTCCGATGAAAGTAATTACATTATAACGGCGAAGTTGCCACTTGGAACACAACACACATGCAATTTTTGAGACTTGGAACTGTACACGAAGTAATGTAGGTTATACTAGTACAATTAAAAATGTCACTCCGCTTTTTTACGAAGGAAAAGTACCTGAAAATTTATTTCAGGAAAATAAGCTTTAAATATGTAGGTATTCAAAAACACAAATGTTGAAAAAATTTCCACGAGCAGGGGTTTGAACCTGCACCCTTCTGACATACCGGGTCAGGTGCTCTTCCAGTCGAGCTATCGTGGTTCTAACCAGCCCGCCGAAATTATTCAACACTATTTACTTTTTACTTTGAAAGCCAAAGGCGCCCATTCAATGTTAACAACTACCGTCATTAACATCCGATCATAATATTTTTACAAATACTAAAGATCAGTTAAGAAGTAGGCAAGCTATTTATAAATGTTTATATAATTTTTAACGCAAATTTTGTTGCGAACAAATTACAAAAACACAAATGTTGAAAAAATTTCCAGTCGAGCTATCGTGGTTCTAACCAGCCCGCCGAATGTGTTTTTGTAATTTGTTCGCAACAAAATTTGCGTTAAAAATTATATAAACATTTATGTAGGTATTCGTAAAATATCGTACCTTTTTCAAGGTATACCCAAAAGCTTACAATGCTCCTGCAGATCCTATACAACAACGACGTGGCCTCAGGCATTGCTGCGGCGGGCGGGCGGGGCGGCGGCGGGCGGATGGCTTGGCTACAGTTACTGTAACTAGTCGACAATGTTCGCCGGAGCGCACACTGACGGATTTTAGTTTCGACGCCGTCTGGCATAAGTAAGCTGAGTTTGTGCTACGTAGATAACGTGGCAGCCGTTCTTCTATACAGGGTGTCGAGTGCGATACTGAGCGTAATTGCCACACACTGTAGTTAGCCCTATTTTCTGGGCTTTGATTTATTGTACTAAAGCTTTGTTAGTTCCTGCGCTTTAGTTTCTGGCGCACATTCTTGATTCAAAAGCAATTTTCTTAAGTTTATTTAAAAAAAAATAATAATTTGACTTTGACTTTGACTTAGAAATTAAGTATGATAATACCATAAGTTATTTTGTCACTAATCCACTAATCCTCAATTAATAATAATAATATAATAAGTTTATTAGTAACCTACAAAGGAATTACCTCAAACTATGTAACCCTCTGATAACCCTTGCTTTTTTTTAGTGGAGGTGAAATTCTGCTTACGGATACCAGCGGTCAGGGTAGGCCGCTGGTTATGTGCTGACTCTCCCGGGAGGACCTGACCCCGCCCTGTCCAGTCCCAAAAAGCTCGGCAAGGCATCTGCCTTACATCCTGCCTCCCACATCTGGGGGAGGGAGGCACACCCTTTAATATCCCTTGCTTATTTTATTGAATAGTGTTCTACACTGAAAATCGAACCCAAAATCTATTTGAGGTAGTAGGATCACTATCATTACATACATGGTGGATAGATTTTCATATCTTTGCATTTAAACATTAAAAAATGTAACGCTTTACCTTTAATGTTCTTTCAACACATGTGTATGCCACTTGAATGTATTTTCGAAAAAAAAAAGGTTGTTCTGATAAAGAACATACCTACTCACTTACAGAACGAAAGGCAATTTCATTTTTAAACTGACCAATTAAAAAAGTAAAGTTAAAAAAGTTAAAGTATGACTTCAGTTATATTTAGCTCTAGGAAGTTGACCGTTTTAAATTATTAAAACCACGAAATGCTTGCGTGTAGACTCTTCGACTATTCTTCGAAGTGATTGGTAATAAGTGCCAAATCTCTCGGGAGTGTATCTGGGCTAGTTTTAAAGCTTATTATGTCTTATATATTCCCCGGTTAAAGACGCGTTGTTTTCAAGGAAATTAACCTTTAATATTGATTGAAAAAAGATTTAATAAAATAAATGTTTTTACTCACCATGTTTAGTCCTTATGATCCTATGGCGGAACTACTACTTCATCATCATCATCATCAACTTATTATATGTCCCCACTACTGGGGCACGAGCCTTCCCTATGGATGGATAGGGAGAACGGGCCATAAACCACCACGCGGGCCCAGTGCGGATTGGTGGTTGTTAACGACTGCTAATGCAGCCGGGACCAACGGCTTTACGTGCCATCCGAAGCACGGAGGACCGTGCTTCGGATGGCACGTAAAACCGTTGGTTTATCATTTAAAAACAAACTTTATGATAAAGTTTTGGTCACCCATCCGATGACCGGCCTTTGCGAAAGTTGCTTAACCTCAGCACTCGCAGACCGGGCGCGTTAACCACTGCGCCATCGAGCTCCTCATCTAACGAACTACTACTTATATACGATTAATCTATTCTTAAAAGGACACTCTTGACCGCCGTTGGTTGTCCTTTAAATAAATAAATAATTAAATAAAGTTTTTGATGAACAATGATAATGGATAACATTTACTTGTTGGATTCGCAAACGTTATTCCAATAGCTTTTTTGCTTCATCATTGCATTTACGTCAACCGAGGCACGACCCAACCTTCTACAATAGCTGCAATAAAATTACATTAATAAAAGCTGGATAGGAATACCATGTTTACATATGTATATGCAAAGTACATACATATATGTAGTTACTCGGGCGCTTTTCCTTTGCATCACGACACGGCGAATTGAGCAGACGCTAGAACCTTTGAAGGTGCTTTCTGTTTCGCTGCTCCGGCTAGAACGTTCCCGAACATCGTTATAAATCTAGTATGGAGAGGTACGCTTGCGGTGATTTATGAACATTGAAAGTAGGTATCAGGGATCGTTCTTTCGATAAAGGATTAGAAATCAATTATGGTTAATGCTCCCTATAAGCATGCAGTCTAGTAGATAGTCCTTAAACGTCACTGCACCGTCGATCTTATTGGCACTTACTATCAGATTCGATAAAAGCCCAAGCGTTTTCCCGTCATCATCATCATCATCAGCTCATTTTTATGTCCCCACTGTTGTGGCACGAGCCTTCCCTATGGATGGGTAGGGAGAACGGGCCATAAACCACCACGCGGGCCCAGTGCGGATTGGTGGCTGTTAACGACTGCTAATGCTGATGCAACGGCTTTACGTGCCTTCCGAAGCACGGAGGAGCTCGAGATGATACATTTTTGGTCACCTATCCGATGACCGGCCTTTGCGAAAGTTGCTTAAACCTCAGCACTCACAGACCGGACGCGTTATCCAGTGCGCCATCGGGGTCCTCCTGGTTTTT
The DNA here is from genome assembly GCA_947562085.1 of Eudonia lacustrata. Classification (NCBI taxonomy): domain Eukaryota; kingdom Metazoa; phylum Arthropoda; class Insecta; order Lepidoptera; family Crambidae; genus Eudonia; species Eudonia lacustrata. Next base: position 11,967,888 of record OX387321.1, on the reverse strand, counting down.
CCGTAATTAAACAAAAAAGAAATTAAAAGCAGATAACAGAAATTATACTTCTAAAACATATGTTTTAGATAGGTGAATGATTTGTTAAATACATATTACTTCTTCTTGGGTAAGTAATTATGAGAATAGAATAGATAAACATTTATTCAGTATCACAAAATAACACATTCATAATGAATAGTAGGTATATGATACTGAAAGGGCATCTTCTCAGCATATGTCATAGATCCCGATCTGATTCCAACCCCTCGGGGAATCTAGTAGGACACGGGGACACGCACTAGAGCGTGATGCCGCTCAGACGGTCCTCAGCTCAGACGGTGCTTCGTTTCCATACCCTTTCTTCTTCTCTAGCTTCTCGTCGCCCCCAAAAGAGCCCGGTAAAGCTGAAAATGCCATATGAAATGTCATAGCACTTTAGTAATGCCACGAACCTGATTTTCCGTAGTTACGATAAGATTATTTAGACAGTAATCAATAAATATGTTACATTGACAGGTTTGGTTAACTTACAACATACACATTGTTTATTACTTATATGCCGAAATTCCAACAACCACCTTCCTTCCATATATTATTTCACGAAACACAACCAGGTAACACTCGAATCTAGACGTTATTGAAACTCAATCGATAAGAAATCAATTAGCATGGTATCGAGGAGTTATCAATCATGAGCTGTAGTTTTGATTAAAAGGTCCAAAGCACCTGTCGCGTACACGATCAACAGGATGCGGGTCCGGGCGAGGCTCGCGGCGGAGGACGCGGCGCCAGTCGCCGCCCAGCCGCCCTACGGGACACCCGCCCTTCGACGCGCCGCGTGAACGTACCGATCGCTCCCCGAACGATCTTATTATCCACAATCACTGTCACAACATACAGCTACCTAAAAACAATTGACTGTTACACAAAGTTCTCTTTTCAAATCGCACGTCACCGAAGTTTAGTCTTGCGAATAGAAAGCTTTTGAAGTTTGCTAAGTGCTAACGGATACCGGAGGATTCTCTGTGCCCTTTCACCGTTTTGCTCCAGGCGAGGTAAGTTTATAAGATTCCATTTAGTTTATATGCTCGGTGACTTATTGGATGTCATTCGTTACGTGCGATTTCAATTTTCTTATTTTTTTATATACAAGTGAAATACCTACAAATCGTGCATTTGTACACGGTGTTCACAAAAATAAATATCAGGTGAAGAGCTATCTGTTTGAATAAAGCTGAGAATTTTACTAGGTGTCTTTCCGAAGTTGTTAATAGAATAATGTGGTGGGTGTCTTCTGTGGGCGAGCTTCTGTTTGTGACATGTTTTCTCAGTGTTTTAATGTAATAAAACGAAAATATGTTTCAGGCTTGGTATTTGTAGCCTGTTTGATCAAACTAACGATTCTATTTAGCTATAAAATATATTATATAATATAAATATAAATATTTTAGAAAAAAATTGTTTGCATAGTTCTACAATATTAAATAGTGTTTTTTAATACTGTTTACTATTTAAGCATTTTGGTATTTATGTAACATATTTTGGTAAAAATGCCATGGCAAAAAATAAAGCTTTGTTAAAACATATTTAATTTCTGATCTTATTACATCTCATTATTACGCAGCAAAAGAATTTCTGTAATTAAATTCTTCAACCTTATTTCTAATTACCAATAGTGAAATTACAAGTGCTACAAAGTTAGTCTGCCAACTTTCTTATTTCATTGAGGTAAAGGAGCTGTTTCTCTCGCTGTTTTCATTATTTTCCAAAGTTTGGTGTAGGTACTGAAGTCAAACATAAGTCAAAGAGATAAGTTTGCTAGTAGAAGTTTCAGGTTGTTCATGTATGAAAGTTGTAATTTATCGTTAGTGGCGCGCGATGTTTGACGGCAACCCGTCGGGGGATTAGTGTCATCTATTACAAGTGGCGAAAGTTAGCGCCTCACAGGACGACTATCTTTATAGCCCCAGATGCGATACGCCGCGCGTGTATCACTATGAGTCAAGTTAGCATACATACAGTTGCTACGCGCTACTGAATTACGGAAAGTTACGAGTAAATTCTGGGTGTTTTGTTTACTATCTGTATTCATTCGAATACGTTTACGAAAACGATATTAGTATAACATTGAAGCAGCGCCTCATGGCGACTTAAAAGAAGAGTTAAAATTTTGCCATACAAATTCTCGTTTTCGTTAACGCGATCGAATGGCGAATAAAACTTGCACTAGGCACCCTGTATACTGCTTGGTTCATGAATAACGGTGAGTGTCTGTGCGAGGTTTATTCGCTATTTAAAAAAAAAAAAAAAAAGAGAATTAGAATTGCAAAAAATTTCAACTCTTCATTTGTGATGAGGCGTTGCTTCAATGACATACATTTTCTCATTTTCAAACGTGATCGAATGGTTAATACAACTCGCACTAGGTACTTATTATAGGAATGTCTGAAACAATACGTAAGTACCACTATAAGGTCTCTTCAAAACAACTTGGCATGACAACAATTTAAGACTTAAGAAAAAATATCAAAGATTTTCAGAGAAAGTCTTTGCGACTCGGAATACAAAAAGAGGTCATTTAAAAATTCCAAAGAAAATAGATAGTGCAGGTTGTAAGGAATTAACGTTGCTAATGAACCTTATTGCCAAATGCTATAAATGAACATTTTGCAACTTGTAGTTTTCATTTCCTCTGTTCCTCATTTAGAAAAACCCTTCCTTTAAAGTTTTATAGTTTTAACTATGTATGTATGTATGTATGTATGTATGTATGTATGTATGTATGTATGTATGTATGTATGTATGTATGTATGTATGTATGTATGTATGTATGTATGTATGTATGTATGTATGTATGTATGTATGTATGTATGTATGTATGTATGTATGTATGTATGTATGTATGTATGTATGTATGTATGTATGTTTCTTTGGCACGCCCTACAGCCCAAACGGCATAGTGGATTTTAACATATGAGGTGTCGTTAGATTTGTTTTGACTGTGAGAGTGACATAGGTTATAAAAAAATTAAAAAAACAAAGAAGTAAAACATTGGCCGGGTGAGTTATTAGTAGTCTTGACTTGTCTTCACACGATCAAAATTCTTTAAACGAACTACAACATCTACGGAATTTAAAGGATATGGCCAGTTTTTCTATGGACGTATAATGATGTAGTTAATAATTTTCATTTACAGGAATGTTTTATGGTGTTTTATTTTCGGGAATATTAGCAGATTTTATTCCCATGTTTAAAAAACTCAAAGAACTTGTCAGTCAAAAGTAGGTACTGGACGTCAAGAGTTTCGTTTTTACGCTTTAATCAGATTATTGACAATTGGTGTATGCGCTATGACTTTGCTATTTAAAAGAGTAATAAGGCGTTTTAATATATTTATTTTATGTAGATTTCGAAATGCTTGGTTATTTATTTTACAAATCAAAAAAGTTTGAAATAAACCAATTTATTAAAATAAAACAAAAACCCGACTGCTAACCAAACAGATAATAATATAATCGTAAAAACCGGACTAATATAAAAAATAACTGCAAAGAGAAAAAAATTAAACGAAAAAAACAAGCTCTACGATCCCCGAATTCAATTTCAGCAATGTTGAATGCTACGTGAAATATTTCCTTGTCCGATACCTATACTTAAATAAGATTTTATTATTTTTTAAGTATTTTTTATTATTTAAATATAGGTATCGGACAAGGTAATATTTCACGTTGCATTCAACATTGCTCAAATTGAATTCTGGGGACGTAGAGCCTGTTTTTTTCTTTTCAGTTTTTCCTCTTTGCAGTTATATTTTAAGTTAGTCCGGTTTTTACGAGTATGTAATTGTTTTTTTATATAGTTGTTTTAGCAGCCGGGTTTTTTGTTTTTACGTACATTTATAATAAAACTTAATATATTAACATTTTATTTTATTTTATTTGTATATTAATTATGGTTATCCAACTTACAATAACAATACATAAACCTAACACATTCTTCCATTAGAAACCTTGTAACTGTTACACTGACGCTGCCACGGCAATTGGTATACACAAAATCAAACATTTAAAGTAACCTAAAACTAGAGATAACAATGCAAAATTATTCCGTATTGGTATGGGTTGTTTTTATTTTTTATTATTTCCTTCAATCTTGTAAGATAGGAAAAAAGGGTAGCCGGCGAAAGGTCCACAATGAATACGTCTATACGATTCGTAGCCACACAAATTGCTAAATCTAAAAGCTACTATGAAGTTTCTTCGGGTGGCTAAACGTAGGGTAGACGTCACCTTTCATCGTCGGCCATCGAAATTATTTCATGTAAGATTTGCAAATTCCAAAAGTTTGAAACTTCTACCTAATTAACAAGAGGAGTAATATGCAGGGGAGAAGTAATTAGGTAAAAAACCCACAGGGAAAATTTTCGAAATTTGCGTTGACGACGGCTGGATCTGAAACTTAAATTATAAGAAATAGCGAATAAATACTCAAACGAGTATCGAGTTTGAGATTGAATTCGGGAAAAACATAAACTTATTATAGTTTCAGATTTGGTCACACATACTTGAAATAACTATTACTGTACTTGATACTGTACTAGGTACTGTACTTGGCACTGTACTAGGTATTGTACTTGGTACTGTACTAGGTATTGTACTGTACCTACTCTATTACCTAAATGCTGTGGTTATCTAATCAAACAATTAGATAAAAAATATCGAAATATTAATAAAAAATGTCAATAAATAGATACAAAATACTTTTACCCTCATTTGGTAGCTTGAAAATAATATGTAAAGGTACGTTTCCAGTACGACTCATCTCTTTGTATCTTTTAAGACTTCATCACATCAAAGTCGTAGCAGAAATAGAACAAACTGGGAGGTTTGATATGTATATTTTGTATTTGTTTTTTTGTTTGAAAGTAAGATCTTGTATGTTAAGCAACTTTTACAAGGTTTACCGGATTGTTGATAAACCCCCATTATTTCATTTATTTTATTCGAATATTTATTTGTTTGTTACTAACACTGGTGTTTAAGATATATGTAGTTACGTGTAACAATCCTAGAAACAGTGATAATCTATATCAAAAATAAATAAAGGACGCGAAGGAATAAAATACGTGTGCTGCTCACTGTAGTCACCGCTGTACTGTCACGAACATTCCATCGCGCACAGATAAATTTACTGAATTGTTTCTTTGTCGCACTTCCAAAAGATGGAATAGTCTACCACCACATATTTTTTCTCCTTCCTACGACATGGCGCCCAACAAATAAGGCGTAAAGAGGCACCTTGTGGGTCGGCAGGGTGAGGGTGATTGATGCTGCGTTGTTTTCATGCTGCACCAGTTATAAAATACAGTGAAAAAATTAAATGCCTACCCGACCCAGCCAGGAATCAAACCTGGGTCTTCCGCAATCCGGGCGGCTGCACTGACTATTTTGATACCGGGAAGGCTGACGTAAGCCCTGATTTTTTTACTGCTTTTTGATTTTTGACTGCTTTTAGCGGCAGAGTGCCATCTATCCAACGATTATTGCGACCGATGGCTATGCAGATTCATCTTTACAGATGAAATACCACAAATTTGATAACACAACGCTAGGTATAGTAAATTTTACTTTTTATTTTTAAGTGCTAATTGCTGCACTGAAGCTGAATTAAATATTTACAATATTCAGTGAAAAATTAAATGCCTACCCGACCCAGCCAGGAATCGAACCTTGGTGCTGCACTGACCATTATGCTACCGGGAAGGTTGACGTAAGCACTGATGATGATGATGATGGTCAGTGCAGCCGCCCGGATTGCAGAAGGCCCAGGTTCGATTCCTGGTTGGGTTGTCGGTCATTTAATTTTTTAACTGTATTTTATAAATATTTAATTCAGCTTCAGTGCAGCAATTAGCACTTAAAAATAAAAAGTAAAAAGTAAAATGCACCAGTTGTCTTCGCGCTTGGACTCTATTTCCACTTAACATCAGGTGGAGTGGAGTCATTTGCCGTTACTATAACTATAAAAAAAGTTAAAATAATCATTAAGGTTTTTTTTAAATATTCTTTATAGGCAAGTATTTGACCGCGATCTCGCCTGATGGTAAGCGATGATGCGTTCTAGAATGTAGCATATTTGCCTAGATAATACAGGTTGTAAGTACATGTCAGGAAACAGATCCGCAGGAAAGGAGTTCCATTCCTTAGCTGTCCTCATCAAGAATGATGACGCAAAGGGCTTTGTGCGTATAGGCGGTATGTTGACAGCATAAGGTGTGAGTCAGCAAGGTCTTTTATAATTTTCCGCAAATTGTGTTGCAATTTTTTAACCCTTTTCCAAAAAGTGATAATGCCAATGCCTACCTTCTCCGCACTTCGGAAGGTACATTAATAGTCATAAAATGGCAGTCGCGAACAACCAACTCGCAATGAGCCAGCAAATTTATGGTAAAGGACACTGTATTTTTTTTTAATGCGTAGTAGAATTTAGTAATAAACGCTTTTCATATAAAGTAAACTGTGACAAAAGATTGTCTCAACCAAAAGTAGGGGAGACCGGGTCAAAGCCGTATAGCTAAGAACAAACCTATATAAAGTCAAAATAAATGAAAATTACATATTCGTATTCAACTTGTTTATTAAAGACTCTCATTGGCTACAGTAATTAACAAAAAGTTATACTTTATTCTTATTATTAAAAAATATTTAAGAACATAAACTAAGCCTCTGTGAATTACGATTTTCTCCAGGGGGTGGGCAAAACCGTGTACTATATGTATACACGATATTGCCCCATAGGATACTAACGTACTACATAACCGAAACATTCGAAATTATCCAACTTTTCTTCATCCCAGCCAGTACAGCTTTCGTGTGCCCATCCTTTACTAGTAACGCTCTGCACACAACACGCATTTGCTCGACTTGAGCCATAATCTTCGTGACAATATAAACAAATATTATGTATAAATAAATATTCAGAGTCCCAGCTTTGTCGGTTACTACATCTTTAATAATTTCGTGGTATTTTAAAAATAACTTATGTACAAAAATATAATTAAATAATTAACAACAACAAATTGTTTGCGGGTCAAAACCGTGTATGGTCGGGTTTACCCCCCACGGTTTTGCCCCACTGACCATAAATAACATATTCATCATCCACATTTTAAAGGAATGGGATCCGGCACCAAAACGTTGTAGACAATCAAATAATTATATACAGTTTCACTCAAATAACATTGCACTTTTACCTATTTATCATAGTATGTTCACTGATAAAACTTTTGATAACATAAAAATTTGATAAAAGCACCTAAAAACAATATTTATTTGGTTAATTTTTAACGCTCGTGCCTGTGGTGACAAGTGTCTGTTGACAGATTGATCCTATTGACTACTAGGCGGTTGGTTTAATGCTCTAAGACTAGGCGTGGCCGGCAAATACGCGGAAAATTTCAAATAATAACGGACATAGCTATACTGTACGGTTTTACCTCGGTATACGGTTTTGTACGGGTCTCCCCTAAATGTTGGACTTTATGATGAACTGTGTTCGTTTGTGTTTATTTTACTACATTAGATTATGTTCAGAATTAACGTGTCAATGGAAGCTTTTCGAAATGTTTGTCTCTTTAATTCATGATATAGATAGAAGCGTAGATAATGGAGGCTGTTAAAAATATATATACCTTAATACATTTTAAAAATAAAATTAGATATTGGTCTCTATGAAATTTTTTAGTATTTGAGTATTTTCTTTGCACGTTATCGTTCGTTATTTCATCACTGAATTCTACATCATTATGTGCAAAAAATTAAAATGCATTTTCTTTGATAAAATTTGTAGGGCAAGTTTCAGCGTCATAGATACACACACGCATACAATATTATTGTAAGTTAGTACATAAGTTGAAAACAAGTTGACAATTCAAAATTTTGGCACGCGCCATTTTACCCAGAGGTGGGCGTTTGTGGCTGCGCTGCAGTTTAATACTAAAGCAGACACTTACGAGCACTATATGTCATGTTACCTATTTTTATGTTCCAAATAAAGTTATTTTATTTATTTTTTATTTTATTTTATAGATCATCGTCTCACCCAAATGACGTCCGGTTCGGACTAACGAATATATTCTTTATACCTCCTTAGGCAACCATCCATCCCACCCACCCATCAATCGAGCGATGACTTGATTTCAATGATGGAGACCTTTGCCCAGCAGTGGGACAATTATAGGCTGTTTACTTTACTTTACCTCCATAAGAGTTTGCACAACATTTCGCGTAGTCGTTTAAGGTTGGTGAGAGCAGAGGAGGTAATAATATTACAAGACTTACCGGTTAGACTATTGAAAAAAAAATTGACTTATAAACACAATATTTCGTCGCATTCTTGCAGAATTTATATCAGGGTTGATCGGCGCAAGGCGGCGACTACGAAAGGGGACCCGACCGTTATAGTAAAAGAGAAAATGGCCTGAAAATGTATTTATGGATCGTTGCTAACTTTATTGTATAAAATATATGATTGGATATACTTTATTTTCAGTATTATCGTTTACCATTTATATAATCGGTTTCCATTTGAACAATGTGATAGCTGTTATGTCTAAACGATTTATATTTTCCAAATAATAATAAAAAAGCTTTGTTTAGCCTCGATAGTTCTTTTGAAACAGTTTGATACTCGAGCGCTAATGCATTGAGCTTGACAATATAATGTTTCTAAATTATATTTATTGTACATTGCTCAAAGTGTTCTCATAAAGACCATTTAATTTCCTTCGAAGGCGACATCAGGGAACCGACGCGAGCCTTTAATCAGAACTGATGGCGGCGACAAAAGGCATCTTATGCCTAATTGTCAGCCCAAAAGAGAGTGCGCCGGCGGCGGGGCGTCCGCCCATTTCATACTCAATTACGGAAATCGAACTTAGCCACGGTTGTTTTGGCTTGTTTGTTCGTTAACAGCTTTTGACGGAGATAAGGATGCTTTGAGACGAGTGTGCACAGAAATGTCAAGTTAAAACTTGGACTTGTACAATTCTACTGCTCAGTGTAACTAAACGGGGTACTGTCATCGTATCTCCAATGAGTTGGAAAGCTAACAACTTAAAAACGGTTGCAAATAAGCATCACTCTAGTCCAATTCAGTAGTAAACTGAACACTGTCACTGAGCGTAACAGTAAGTTACGATTTTATCTTTTAAATTACAGTGAAATACACCCGTAAAACGTACATCGCAAACTGTTAAACGTAAAAGTGGCTGCTAAAGCCCTTAAAGTAAAGTAAAATGCTAGCAAAGCTTAAGAAATTTTAACATATTGTTTTCTAAAGTTTACGCGAACACTACACATTGAAATAAAACAACTTTTACGGATTACTCGCGTTTATTTTACAATTACTTTTTAGTTAATGTTTCCTGTGACCACGGGACCACCCTGCAAAGGGTTCGAAACGTCAGGATAAACATTAACTAAAAACACAAGTGACGTCGTACGTAGGTACTGTTTAGTTTCACTCGATAACACTCATGCTCTTTCACGAACACTTAACAGTAAATAATAGTTATACGTACATAAAATTTACACAATTAAAACTGCAATTATTCTCCTTCACTGTACCGCCAAGAAGTGCCTGTGAATAGATTCATAACGGCCCGAAGCGGTGATGACAACGTCTTAGTTGGCCCTTCATAATTGAATATCAAACAAGCGGATATAGTCCCAGATGTGCCGGCAAGTCGACAATGTGCGTGGGATGCCTTCTGTCACTCTTGTCGCCGTTGATTAGAAACTGGATATAACGATAGGTAAGTACGGTCACGCAAATTGAAGGGTGACCTGCTTTGAAGTAGTGAACAACATGTCACAATAAAGCCAGGCTTAGATTCTGCTTTTAAAAATATCGGCAATCGTAGGGCTTAATTATGACGTTTGGACTATGGAAAAAGGTCAGAATCAGGCCACGACATACGCTTGTGGAGATTTTTAAAAAGCAGAAAAAAAGTACACGTGCTGCTCTTCGGAGTCACCGCTTCACTGTCTCAAATATCCCATCGCGCACAAAGAAATTTGGTGACTCGTTTCTTTGTCGCACCTCCAAAAGATGGAATAGTCTACCAGCACACGTTTTCCCTCCTTCCTATGATATGGGGTCCTTCAAAAGAGGTTTGAAGAAGCACCTTGTGGGCCGGCAGAGTGAGGTTAACTGATGCTACGTTTGTTTCCACGCTGTACCAGTTATCTTCTGGACTCCCATTTCCACTTAACATCAGGTGGGATGGAGTCATTTGCCAAGTTAGCTATAAAAAAAATTAAAAGCTGCAATAAAAACTAGAAATTAATCACCAGATTTGTTCATAGGACATCAACAGTTTCTGTGGTCTTGTGGTTAGATCACTGACCTCCTGGAAGGTCGCGGGTTCGATTATTAACGGTTGTACTATTGTGCCACAGAATTGTTCTAAGGTATGCCTGCTCTAGCTTTAAGTCCACCTGGCGACCTTAGCGATCTTAGCAAAGTCTGTCACCAGTGTGATGCTTTCACTTTCAAACTTGTCGTCACTTACCATCAGGAAGAAGCTTCCCCGCTGTGTGTGACTAAAAAAAATATTTTGTACATCACGATACGTTATATACGTTACGTAAACACACTTAGGTACTGTTCTAGTTATTGTTATAATCTTTTACATTATACTTTAAATTACTATGGTTACGCAAATTATTGCGTAACTATAGTTTTTTGAACGAGCATAATGATGCTCGTTCAAAAAAAGCATAAGTAAATGTGTATGTAATTTTTCGGCCCCATTTGTATGGTCAGTGTTTAATTTTTAATTATGCTTATTTTTAACCGACTTCAAAAAAGGAGATTTCTCAATTCCATTATATATATATATTTGTATGTGTCTTCGTGGATAACTTCGTCGTTTATGAACCGATTTTGATGATTCTTTTTTAGCTGGAAAGGAGAAACTCAAGGGTGGTACCATGATCAGGAAACCAAGATCTGATGATGGCATCCCAGAGAAATCGAGGGGAACCTAATCGAGGGAAATCGTAGTGGCGACTAGTGCGTTTGTTAATTATTTCATTAAGTATTTTAAAGCACTACTATTTAATGAAGGTTGGGAGTCGATCTGATGATGGAGCCGAAAGACAGTCGAGGGAACTCCTCAACGATTAACAGCAATTACATGGTGTTTGGGCTTGATTAATTTGTATTGATGAGAACTTTACACCTTGATGGGTTGTAACTGTCATTAGGGGTCTGCTGATGAAAACGAAGGACAGTCTAGGGAACCCTCAACGTTTTACAGTAGCTACCTTGTGTTTGGACTTAATTCATTTCTATTGATGAGAACTTTGCACTCATATGGGTTATAAATGCCATTACAGATCTGATAATGGAAACCATAGGCAGTCGAGGGAGTTCCTCAACGATTTACAGCAGTTACCTTTTGTTGGGCTTACTTCATACGGTTCAATATACCAAAATGTTTAGTTCGTACAAAATAATACCTAATTAGGATTGAAGTTTTACATAGGAATACCACTACCTACTAGGCCGTCGTTTCCTCATCCGAAAAGCATCCTTGTTACCCATCACTAAAAATCGTAAAATAAAATAATTTTTAATAAAAAAACCGACTTAAAAAAAAGGAAACTAAAAAGAGTAAAAACAGCTCTAAAAAGCAAGAAATAATATTGAAATAATATTATTAATTAACTAGATACGCATATCAGTTTTAATGAAGGTCTATTGAAGTCGGGTGGGGCTTTTATAATAAAAAAGTGACAACTATATAAGTTGAAATGAAACAAAATTGACCCCAAGCCGACCACCAACCACCCGACTTCAATAGACCTTCTTTATAACTGATATGCGTATCTAGGTAATTAATAATACTATTGGTCGCCCAGTTGTCGAAATGCGACCGTAATTTTATTAAGGCTGCACGGATTGTATCATAAGCAATGGAAAATTAAAAAGATAGAATGTGAGTTTGGATTGGTATTGACAAATTTCGGCCGCTCCTCTTCCATTTTTAAAATTTTTGAAAAGAGTATTTAAACGTGTGTGTCAAATACATTGTAGTGTGTGTAATGTTTGTTTTATTGAGTTAATGTATTTTTATGCTTAATTAAAAAGAAATATTAACGTTCGGAAAACCTTCTCTATATAAACTATAAGTGTGCGAAATTTCATACTCCACCTCCGCGCAATTTTCGTAAAAAAGAGGTACAAAGTTGTTGCTTCACGTATTAATATATAGATGATTTCAATATTATTTCTTGCTTTTTGTGGCTGTTTTTACTTTTTTTAGGATCCTTTTTTTTGAAGTCAGTTTTTTTTCTTAAAAATTAAGTAATGAGTGTTGGTGCCAAAGTAAAGAGATAAAAAAATTCGCTACATTACTCAGTACTTCAAAGAGGGTAAGCATAAAATTTCTGTGACCGTAATCAGTCGTAACATTTATTCGTACTTATTTCTCACTTTGTTTACACAAACACTACTCGTACTCATTACAAGTAAAACGAAACACTTTTTAGGTACTGCTCTAGCGCGTTTGTTTGTTGTTTTTTTTTGTTTGTTTGCTTATTTAGTTTGACATTTAAAACCCTTTCCAGGGTCCGTAGGCACAACGTGAAAGGTCGTTGGTTCGCTCAGGGTAGGTTATAAAAAAGCCGTTGTTTCTTAGCAATAAAATATATATTTGTTATTTTTTTCTACGGAATCGAATAACCTATAATTCTCCGAGACCTTTCTTGAGTAGCTCAAATTCTATTTTCAAACTTAACTAAGGTGTGACCAATTCTCTTTTTAGTTTTTTCAGATCAAAGCCTCAATGTGAGAGCTTGAGTTGGCCGGAAGACCGTATTTTTAGAATAAAATAACAGTTTGATATGAGAATCGGCTAAGATAATGTATTAGGCAAATACAAATCCTCTTTTTCACACATCTTAACTGCTATGCTTTGTATTTTTTCAACCTTTCAAGCAACAATAATAAAATGGTTAGGGATTAGTGTAAACGGAATTATATGAGTATATTCGTACATACAGCAAGAGTAGGTATCGTTTAAGATGATTATATTTTCATTAAACGTTTCAGCGCAGTTAATGCTAAGCTAAATTACCAAAAAATGGAACGTTCTCCCAGCACACATTTTTTTTCTTCTTTACAACATGGGGACCTCGAGGGTGACATAATCAAAGTGATTAAACCCTCTGTAAAAATAAAGAGTAAAAAAAAACCAAAGGTTCATATGTAAACAAATATTAAAATAACACAAAAAACCCGACTGCTAAAACCACTATATAAAAAACAATTATATACTCGTAAAAACCGGACTCACATAACAAATAACTGCAAAGAGAAAAAACTGAAAGGAATAAAACAAGCTCTACAATCCCAGAATTCCATTTGAGAAATGTTGAATGCAACGTGAAATATTTCCTTGTCCGATTCCTATAATCTATAATACGAGAATGAGTATTTAGAAATACATTGAATATTGATAGTTGTCGCAGGCGACGACAATCACCAACTAACCAAAGAGTTGTTGTTTTGGCAGTCGGGTTTTTTGTTTTATTTTAATAATTTGGTTTATTTCAAACTTTTTACTTTTTTTTATTAAGTATATTCCGGATTTTTTATAGCCTGTCACTTCCATAGTCAAACAAATCTAACAACACCTCATATGTTAAAATCCACCATGCCGTTTGGGCTGTAGGGCGTGCCAAAGAAAGTGACATACATACATACACACATACATTTAAACATACATACATACATACACTCGAAAAACATTACCCTCCTTCTGACACAGTCGGGTAAAAAGCAATTTGCGGGTCGGCAAGATGATCAGATGTCCTCGCATCGTTCACTTTGTCTGAACTCTGCTGCTTAACATCAAGTAGAGCTGAGTCATTTGCTAATCTTTTTATAAAAAAATAAAAACATAAAAAGTGTAGCTTTTAAAAAATATAAGTTATAACCAGACGCGCTTTATTTCAAATTTGTTGAGGTATACAAATAATGTGGAGCTACAAACGATGCCAGCTGTGTTCTGTTCGTTGAACTTGTCACATAATTGTATTTGCGCGAAGTACGCAGGCTGTGCCGTGTTTAACCGCGCGAATATTATCATGTACAGATTTATAACAGACAATTAAGCGAAAGGTGTCTTTGGCATCTCTATCCCCGCTTAATATTAACGAAGCTAGTGAAATACAGCACAGTATAATAATTCACAGGAGACGTAAATTTTTTAAAATCTTTTTTATAAGGATACTCTTAAGCCTTTTTTGTAACAATCCTTATTATCCTTACAATTTATAGAGTTTTACGACATGGTTAGTATTTACGAAGCAAAATAACTTTACCTAGACACAATTTGTTAAAAATAAAATATGATAATAAGCAAGTATACAAAAATTGGTGAAGGTCGCGGGAAGCCGCTGGATGCGAGCAGCACAAAACTGGTCGTTGTGGAGATCCTTGGGGGAGGCCTTTGTCCAGCAGTGGACGTCTTTTGGCTGAGATGATGATGATGATGATGATGTTACAAAAATTGTGTTGCACGGGCACCAGAATAACCTTTAAATTTAAAAATTTCATTACCTATATTCATAAATGTAATGTCATTATAGTAACTGATCTCGTTTATGATAAAGTACGTAGTAATAAGTAAATTACAGCCTTTAACATTTTTCTTAATTTTAACAAATTATAGTTTAAAAATTTACGGCTTTTATCGGGCAATTGCGTCAAGCACAATATAGCGTCCAGAAAAAGTTTCAACATCTTTGATTTTTTTTTACTTTTTTAGCCCGCCAGCTCGTTTTCAAACTGGTAATAAAAAAAACAATTTTCAAAGAATTTGGTATTGTTTTAACAATCCTTGTCATTACTGCGCCTTTATTGAACGTGACTGCTCCCAGAAAAAGTAGCCCTACTGTGTTTCGATAGTCGGATCAATGTCACGCATTCCGCACGTGAATATCCGCCGCCTTGGGGCTCTGTTGTGTGTAAATTGAGGGAAGTTTTCGAACGTTTGGCTGGAACACGCCCTAGGTTCGCTGTTTCGTATGTATTTATGTGTTGCCTGTGTTACGTCGAAGAACAACGTGGACTTTAAACTGTAGCAGGTTTTAAGCCAGGTCATAGTGATTTTGTTGTGTTGGTTGGTGGGTTACAAATACTTCTTTTTTGATTTTGACAGGTGTTTTGCTTTTTGCACCTTTTTAATACCACAACGGTTCTTTCGTTGCATACGTCTCACTTGATGGCAAGTGAAGATAAGGCCAAAAACAAAAGCGCTCTTCACCCGCAATTCTTAACTGAGAGAGACTGGCTATTTTATCTCTGATTTTTAAACACAACGATGCCATTAACATTATAGAGGCATAAAGCAAGCCCTAACACCAAACAAAAGAGTTCAAAAACGTTTAGCATCGCTTGAAATTGTACCTACTCCGAATCACGGGTTGATCTACCACCAATTATGAGATACAAGAAACAGATTTTATAATACATATATTTAATTAACTTTTAAACCACGACAATCTTCTATTATCTCAGTAATATATATTACTGTTAGTAACTCGTTTGATTGAATCGTACTCTCTGTTCCATTCCATTCAGATAATACTCGTATATATATGCTGAACAACGTTCAAAACCATTTCGGTTCCAGAATATTTGCGAGCGAAAACACAATGTTTTCCGAGAAAGTGCCACAGAAGATTCGGCGAAATATAAAAGTTGAAATGACTCCAATATTTTGAAGTTAATTCTCTGTCTCTCGCAGCGAAAATCTCGCTATGGGAGCTGCATTGCATACAGAAAATTCTGGAACAAAAACTTTGTAAGCCGCTTAACTTTGACGTAGCACCCCGGGCGCATGTATATGGACCACTTTATTTTTTCCCAGTAGTTCACGACTCTATTCAATTTGGTACCCCGTATGTAAAAGATATCAAGTGTGACTTGCCTCGGTATTAATTTATTAACGTGTGTCAAACTCAATTCTACAACATAGGTACCTACATCATGTATCATGTTGCAGCCTACGTGATAGACTTATAGCCTTGTAATACCTAGATCTACTGTCAAACTCGTAACACTGACATAGGTACATACAATGATATTATAATAAAAAGAGTTACATGCGCCTAAAAAGTGGCAGCGTAAAACTAGGCTAATTAGCCTACCCAAGCTCAGTCTCGCGAAAGCGTTGGCAGCGTTCACAGTGTGCGTTTGTTTCCAAAAATTTATATATAAAAGCCGTCCTGTGTTATGCGACACTGTAAAAACTACACAAAAAAGTCTAGGAATCACATATCATGCATAAGTATATATTTTTGATTGATTTGAGCTCATATTATTAGTAAAATCCAAAATATTATTTTAAATATACCAAATACTCCGGTTACCGAGTGTGACATCTCTGTTTGTCAAAGATTATAAAAAGTAATGTAACAGAAGGTGGTTTCATCCGAGTTCTTCCCGTAATAACACGCGTGGTGTGAGACTCCATTTTAATTTCTATCTACCGTACAATTGCACCCTTATTATTAACAATAAAAAGAAACTTGAAATGGGCTAAATGCTAAACGCGAAACCATTAATTAGGATAATTAATTTATGTAAGTAACAGAAAGAACAATTACGACTACGACTGTGCCTACGCATTACGAGATCAATCAACTGGCATAACGTGTTTGCTATTCTGCCGTTATAATTAAAAAGGCACATCTAACATTTTGCAAATCAGGAGAAAAACGAGTTTGAAAAGATAGGCCTTTTTCTCCGATTCCAAATGTGTATTTAAAAAAATGTTAGTTGTGCCCTTTTTCCTTATGATGGCAGTATTATATTTCTAGGTTTCCGGCAAATGAATTAAGGTGTAACCAATGGATAAATATTGTACGTAGACAAAGAAAGGAAGAAGAGTGGCGGCCAAATACTTCAAGTAGAATATGTTCAGTACATTTCAATAATGCGGATAAAAATATACATCTAGAAAGGGATTCACTTTATTGAAAAAAACCTAACAGCCTTGATAGAGAATGTATATCTGATTTGAAAAACAGCACTTAACAAATATATTCGAAAAATTAATTTTGAGAAACAAAAGTTAATAAAAAGAAATATAAATAAGTGTCATTATAAGTATATTAGTAGCTTTTTTATTTTATTTTAATACAATAATTAATTTCTATAAACATAGTTGAAATAACAGGTCAGTTTCGTCATCCACGGGCTTTCCACGGGCTTCAAACTATTTTATGTCCGTTATGTGTGATATTTTGAATGTTATTCTATGAATTACTCTCGTGGTATCGCAACGACACAACTCAACCTATATCTGTCTCATTTTCGCTCTTGTTAGTTGTCATGCTCTCTTATTCACACAGTAAAACACGTTTAATTTAAATCGGCACCATGCGGCCATGTGAAATTGGAACTCGAGGTGAATAGTTATCTCGGCCGTGTAACATTAGTGTTTAAAACTATAAGTAGGTACGTACGCCATGTACGTTTTTGGCTTCGCATTAGTACTGACATAACCTATCTACCTCTTTTGATTATAATATCATTGGGTACATACATCACATTTCACATTGTGTCAATTATGAAAAAAATAACAGATATTTTTAAACAGCCGAAAGCCAGCCAAAAATAACAGATATTTTTCTCCCTCTTTTTTAATTTAATGTGATGTAAAATAGGCGTTGGTAGAACTATTAGGAAGTAAAATATAGTGCAGCTCATTCACTATTCACTGTTCACTATTCACATTCACACTATCAAAATAATAATAATTAGAGTTAATTTGCTTCTAACCCTTTGCTGACTATTTTAAATAAGTACCTAAGTTTTCTTACAACATTTTATCTACACTAATATTGTAACATTCTACTTATGTTTCCAATACTTGACTTATAATTACTACTGTTATAGCGCAGACAACAAAACACTCAATTTAAGCAATTTCACATGATGGTATAATATCCACATCGATATCGTAAAATCTCATTATAACATCAATAAAACGCGACCAATTAACCTGGCGAGCCTTATGTCAAAATCCTCATACAAGTTGTATAAAATTTTGACATTAGGCTGGCTTTTGAAAACAGTTGGGTTATACGTGAAAACTTCGTCGAAACTACTAAACTTACATACACAAAACTTTTTGGTAAGATCTTGTGCCAATTAAATAAAAAAAGAACAGCGCGCGCTCGCTCCTGATTGGCCCTGCGCGCGCAGCTGCGCTCTCATTGGTTAGATTTTAATGGCGGAAATTTGAACAATTATTATAAATAAACTATTGTCAGCTTTTACTCTTGTTGTTTGACTAATTGCATTAGTGAAGATAAAGTGGTGTATGCAACTGCATATAACAAGGGTATTAAAACACTCGTTACTATTATGAAACTCGCTGCGCTCGTTTCATAAACTCACACTCGTGTTTTAATACCCTTCATTATATGACAGTTGCATAAACTACTATTACTGATGCACATTTGTTGTTATAACGATGGCGACGTCACATCATCACCACTACATTGTACAAGTTTTGCTTGTAACTTTTTAGGGGAAACGGGACGAAGAGTTCTTCCTATATAATGTGGCAAAGTTTGGCCGTTAAGTAAAAGAGTGTCGGCCATCGTTAACCTTACCGACCCCCGGGGATCGCTGCCAGTCCGTGGGCCCGGGTCTGCGATAAAAGTGGAACAGCCTTTTGCCAAATCCTAGAAGACATTTATTGTAGCATTGATGAACGATTGGTGTTGTGGTCTTTGGGTCTGATCAAGATTCTAGCTTTTATTCCTAATAATGACAAGACAAGAAATAACGACGAATAGATAGATAGACAAAGAATAGATCTATTCTATTATAGCTGTAATCAGTCAGGCACCGTAAAACCAGACAAAATTGAAAACCAATTGTTATAAGTTCACATGTGAACCTGCGGGGCGTCAGACGTTATTGCAAGCAAATTAAACTTTAAAAAACATGAATCCCTTTTGGGAATTCAACCCCGTTCTTCTGGGTCTGTGTCCGGTGGTTTAACAAGTAGATAACAGATGTGATTAGAGATAAGTTAAGCTAAGTGGTGGGTTCGTGTCCCACCTGAAGAAAGTAATATTTAAAACAAATGGTATTTTCTGTTTTAATAATGCAATTTTCCTTACGCTGCTGTTCCATACCTAAAATTTGACTACGCTTACAGGAAACAACAAAAAAAAAAACAGTCGGATTATGTAAAGTGCACATAGCGCCATTTTGAAATTACTGAAATTATCATTGATTGACGCCTAGTTTAAGGAAAATGGTTTAGCTCGGTTAATTCTTATTAATATTGTTGTAACAGCAGGTGAAGTAACGCATTTTTTGTAACCAAAGACTTTCTCGTAAGAAAGTACGTCTTACGTTCAAACTGCATTTATCATATACAACAATACCAATAAGTGATACACATCAAGCTACCTAAATTAGAAATGGAGTTTTAGAAAACATTACAGCCTTTTTTTTCTATTATAGTCTTAAACTGTTCAAATAGTTCTTCTTATTACTTTTTTTTAAATAATTTATTGAATAAACAAAAAAAATATGATATTGATTCATGCAAGACCCATCATTGGCAAAACCAGAGTGGTTTGTGTGCCGATGGGGAGTTCAAAGAAGTTATATTACTTATTTCACATGCTTTTGTATCTTACAAATTATAGATCTTATAATTACTCCAGAAATCAGTACAATTTATGTTTCACAAAGTATGTTTTACATTGCATGTTGTGTTTAATAAAACATACTCACTCTTTTTACATGCACAAAATGCTCCAGTCATTTCAAATACCCTATTACGACTGTCGGGTATTAAGAATCACTGACCCAAAAAAAAACCGACTCCAAAAAATTACTAATAAAATTGCACTAAAAAGTAAAAAATAAGCGTTACACTTATATAGACAATAACTTTATTAAGAAAATATATAAGTACAATTATTGTTATTTTTGGGGCCGGTGCCAGCCAACGAAGTTTTTGAAGCCGGTGCCAGTCCGCGTTTTTAGTCAAAATTTCATGCATAACATTGAACGTACTGTTATGATTATAATATAGTATGTCGTTAAATGTTTATGTTAAAGTTACCTTGGCTGGCACCGACTCCAAAAGTAACAATAATTGTACTTATATATTTTCTTAATAAAGTTATTGTCTATATAAGTCTAACGCTTATTTTTTACTTTTTAGTGCAATTTTGTCAGTAATTTTTTGGAGTCGGTTTTTTTTTTTTGTTAAAATTTTTGTTTATTTCTCGCTTTTTAGTGATTTGTTTCGATCTATTTATCAAAAGCGAATATGCGTAGACCTACTAAACACGCTGCTCGTATGAGACAGCGCCGTTTAAATGAGACAAGCGAAGAAAACGAGAAACGCCTATCTCAAAGTAGGATATCAAAAACTGAGTTCCGGTGCCTGTCTTCTTTTGCTTCGTCATAGTCGCTTAACTATCTTAATCGAGATGTTTTATCGCCACCCATGAAATACTTATCATTGAGGAGTTCCGATGGCAATCTGTGGTCTTTTTCATCAGTTACACTTCATCAAATGATACTTTCTGAATGCAAATGCTTGACTTATTTCTGAAAATACCAAAATCGCGATAGGTATGCCTACAATATTCGAGGAGTTCCCTCAATTCTTTGAGGATCCCATGATCAGAACTAGACCAAATTAAAATGCGACCACACGGGAAGCACCAGGATTCAAATAAAGAAAGAATCATCAAAATCGGTTCACTCAGTCGAAAGTTCTGAGGTAACAAACATAAAAAAAAAATACAGTCGAATTGATAACCTCCTCCTTTTTTTTAAGTCGGTTAAAAACGGCACTAATTTCAACCTAAAGGCCTTTGCGTGTGTGTGTTTTTTTACTGAACGTGCTTCGGTGCTATTACTAGTTGATCATAAGGTTCAATTTTAAATGCAGGATTGTGAACACGAACTGCACATATTGCATCTGGTAACAATTGTACTATTTCCTTTCGTAAATTTTCCCGTTACTTTTTAAATCAAATCAAATATATTTATTGCGAAGTATAGGTGGTATAGTTAGTTTTACACTGTTATTTTTTTCAACTCATAATTCGGTAATGTAAGCTTGGGTTAAATTATTTTTTTAAACTGTATATTATTAACGTGGCTTGGAACTGTGGGTTACCCGGGTTTAATTTAAAAATACCATTTGTTTGATAACAGAGTGAATTTTGAACGAGCGAATTTTGATCACTGAGGAGTGAAAGTAAATACAAATATTGTAAATGGTTCGTGATGTAATTCTTAGCCACGGGCTTAAGGTATAATCATCTTGAAATACTTATGCCTTGTAATAAAAATATCAACGATATAAGAAGTATTTTAATGATATCAAAATTCTTTCTAAGATGAATAGAACTTCAAAAAAAGAACGAGGCTCTTAATTTATAGAATAGAATATAATAGAAAAATGTTTATTTGATACGAAAACAGTACACATTATACAATAAAATAAAAACATAACTTAAGAATAAGGATTGAAATTTGACTGTTTATTATTAAGAAAAACCATTATCATTATTTGCTGTTTTTTATAGTTTACGCGAACACTACATATTGAAATAAAACCGCTTCTACGGATCAGAACGGGAAATAAAATAAGAGTATGAATTCGCTAACTAATTATGAGACGACCAACAAACAAACATTAAATTAATGTGTAAATTAAACGCGATTAGATCCGTTAAAGTGGTTTCATTTCAACATTAACATTATTATCAAGAGGCTACAATTCACTCGCACTTATTCCCACGCAGTATAGCAGTATGCAGATTGAGGACTCCTTACTGCTTCGTACTGGTTCTACAAGTCGACCGGTTTATGTAAAGCATATTCTCATCATCAACTCATTTTTTTTCCCCACTCAGCAGTGGGGAGGCTCGCTAGGCTCGATAGGGACGAAAGACCCGGGAGAATGGGCCATAAACCACCACGCAGGCCCAGTGCGGATGCACGACTGCTAATGCAGCCGGGACCAACGGCTTTACGTGCCTTCCGAAACACGGAGGAGCTCGAGATGATACATTTTTGGTCACCCATCCAATGACCGGCCTTTGCGAAAATTGCTTACCTCAGTACTTGCAGACCGGGCGCGTTAACCACTGCGCCATCGAGCTCCTCCAAAGCATATTCTCCAGGCTACAACAAAAACCTACATAATGTGACTGTTGACACCATAAAGAACTTAAACTTACAAGGCAGCTTTAATTAAGGCTAAATAAAACGTCGCAATAACGCAATCAAAATATATTGTGATAAAGCTCATTTGAATTGACATTAAGGAAAGTCAGAGGCAGTGTAATAAGGAGCAGCGGGTGGTGGAGACGTAACGATTTATATGAAACTTTATTTACGAACTCTGGAAGGACACGGGCGGCCTTCATTAAGGCGGGACCACAGAAAGCCCCGTCTTGCCAGATTATTTTGTAATTCGTTTTAAAATGTGTCCATGATGACAGTAATCTGCCCTAATACTCTGTCAGTCTAATTCAACTGCAAAGTTTTAACAAAAAAATAATGATGAATTTTGAAGCTAATTTAGGTACACACGCCTGCACATCAACCTATCCAAAACTTTGACAGTTTTTCTAATCGATATTGATCTTTATACCCAAACGCTAAGGTTCAAAATTTATTAAAGAAATTTGACATTTTGTGGTAGGTTGATCTGCTGCCGTCTGTACTAAGAGTTTTGTTGTAATTTTTTTTTATGAATTCTTGTCTATTTTCGTGTTAACGGCGAGACTCAGACTTGTGTTTGTCTGTTTTTTTTCCCAACTTGCCTCCGACATAATTATGAATTTAAGAAAAAAATAGTTAAATACCAAAATATAGTTAAAGTCAAAATTTTTTATTCAAATAAACTTACGAAAAGTGCTTTTGAATCGTCCATACATTTTTTACCTACTACCCATTCAGGACGTCTATTTTTATAATAATATCGAGTTCTTAATTTATTTTTAATGTTTTTTTTTAAAATATCCCGTTTCAATAAACTTAAAAGTTTCAAAACTCAGGACTAAGATTCGACAAAACACGTAACTATTAATATTTACATATCAATCATCATCATCTCAGCCAAAAGACGTCCACTGCTGGACAAAGGCCTCCCCCAAATCATCATGGGGGGTATTTGCCGTAATCGCCACGCTTGGCAGACGGGTTGGCGATCGCAGTAGGTTGAGGGTCACCTCAGAGAGATGCTGCTGCCCATCCTCTGGAATGGTCCCTTAGTCGGCTTTTACGACACCCACGGGAAGAGATGGGGTGGTGCAATTCTTTACCCCCGGCAACACACATATCAATACTTACGGATAACGATCTTTACGGCCATGAGCTGACTATTCAATTACTTTAATAGTAAATACGTTACTCCTATTAAGTACTATAAGAAAGGAAAAAAAATGATTCAATTCAATTTCATTTAAAAGGTAGACGACTGAACATATCACTTAAAAAAGAAGAATTACAACACTGTGAATGTAAAAAAAAACAATATGGCCTCAACATAATATGAAAACAATAAAACAGTCGATATTTTAACCTGCCTTCCATCCATATACGTACTACACTAGATTTATTCTCTAGCTAGACTCTCATTAAGTCGTGAAACACATTACCTACTATTGACTTGACTAGTCTTTTCATAAGTAGAATTATTTATTTATATAAATGTAAAATGTTTACTTTTCGGAGTAACAGCGTTTTTGTTTTCAGTAAATCCTTGTTAAATTTAAATCCATTCTCAAATGAAATCGACGTAGAGAACAGAGGGGAAGAGACACAGGGGTGGGAATGAGATCTATTAAGGGAAAACACGATTTGGTAACACAATGCTATATTGTACATAAAGACGAGATTCATTTTGGAGTTTGTTCAACAATCTAGAGAAACTGTAAAGGCATTTGCAGTTGCAACATTATGGTTTGAATAGGTATACCTTTGCCTCATTTGTTAAAAAAAAGATTATTAAAATATAATTGAAAGTATAATCTACAAATGGTAAACATGAAAATATATAATTAAAAAAATTGTAATATTATACGAAAAATAATCTAAAGACTGTGGTCTTAGGAAGCTATAAATGAATGTAGTTATTCTTGGTTCTAGCAAAATTCTAATAAATAAAATAAACTTAACTAAAACTATTACTAAACTAAAATATGGCGTCAAAAAATTCCCTCGCGTTCTGGCAATGGTTCAACTTCTATACCTGGAACATTCAAAGAAACACTTTTGGCATTCCATCTCTTAAAATATGAATTTCTCTCAACAAAACGTCAAACGAATACTGGTACTAGGGTTGGTACGCCTAAAGTTTAATGCTATGCCTTCAAGAAATCCCAGGTAAAGTTCGGAAAGACAAGCTTTTGACAAAGTGCCATACGAAGCAGCTCTATATAGAAAAGTAAAAAATATTCCATCAGTAAAGATGTGACGCACGGACGGGACGGAACTTCACCGTCACTCAGTCTTCTAGAAAGAAAAAGAAACTCATGCTCATTCACGAACACTTAAACAATTAATATTGAATAACACAAATTTGAAAAATAAAACAAATCCGAAAAACGTGACTCTTTGCTTTCCGCCAAGTAGTCATAAAAACTTGCATCTGCATCGATCCCTCACAATCAATACAAAAAAGATAATACTGTACAATTATACCTATTCATAACTTTCACACTGGACAAATGTGTTAACCGCACGAAGCCACAATTAAGGAAAAACAATATTTTTTATGTTGCACCAAGGTAACATACATTATCTTCATATAAATGTGTATGAAACAATGAAGAGGATAAAGTCTTCTATGAATCACGCCATTAAACTGTGAATTCCACTTGACAATGGCAAACTTTGATCTTAGTGCTTACTGCGAGTATTATTTGCCGTTCGATCACGTTCACGCAAAACCGTCTTTGGTAAATTATGGTATATTTTTTTATAAAAGAAAAGAGTAAGAGATTATTGTACTTATAAAATCTTTGTGAATGGTAAGTGCAAATAAATAATAAGACAGATAGTCTTTATTTTAGCATAGCAGCTAACAACAGACAAAATTTAATTGTAGTAGGTATTGACTATCTAACGAAACCAATTAAACATTTTTTATTTGTTTAAGTATATAGATACTATTTGAAAATTAACACGCGATTACCTTAATGAAAAATACGTCCAGAGATAGTCGCATAAAACAGTTGCTGTCACCGGATTCATCCAGTATTCTTGATGCCTCTTAATTCGATTTATTACCGAAGGTTGTTTTATGAATCGATGCCGTATAGCGCTATGTTAATTTAAAATGCTTTTATTTCCTCGACAATATCAAACAGTGTTTTTCTCGCCTGTTTGCATCGAAACGAAATTGTGTTACGAACTCGACGAAAATTGGAGCGGCAAAAAATTAATTGAAAGAGAAAAGCCAGTTTAGGCTAACTTCGCTCTCCAAATGTTTGACTAATTGAATATTTTTAAGGAATTGAGCATCTACTTCCTGTGAGGCCTGTCTGAAAATTACTTTTGAAGTTGCGAGCTCCTCACAAATGAATTTGTTTAGTTTCGAAGATACGAAGAGGAACAGTTGGACGAACAAGTGCTTTTAAAGAGAGATTTAGGATTATGAAAGTGTTTTTTTGATGTAGTGATGACGAGTACGTAACAAGATGCTAAAGAAAAATCTTTTTTATTTTATTTTGGAGAGAGTTTGCTGACGCCTTAGGCAGCATTTTCAGCGTCACCACACTGTTTTGGGGGCGGCGAAAAACTTAAAGGGTTCCTCAAGCCGTGTGAAACGAAGCACCATATGAGGTTTTCTCGAGGGGCTCGGATCGTGTAGATCGGGTAGAAGAATCTACTACGCCAAATGTAGTCGGGGAAAGGGTGTCTTATGTTTAACATCTAATACTTAAATATTTATAAAATACAGTGAAAAAATTAAACGCCTACCCGACCCAGCCAGGAATCGAACCTGGGTCTTCCGCAATCCGGGCGGCTGCACTGACCGCGGGAAGGCTGACCGATTCCTGGCTGGGTTGGGTTGTGTAGGCGTATAATGTTTTCACTGTATTTTATAAATATTTAATTTAGCTTCAGTGCAGCAATCAGCACTTGAAAATAAAAAGTAAAAATTTATCTAATACTTAAGGTAAAACCGTGATAGATGCCCCACTTTTTGAAAGAGCCTCGTAATTTAAAAACTATTAATTTACAAAGAATAATTCCTATGAAGATAGCTAGTTTAATTATTTATCTTACTTTACGACCTGTTTTAAAGACCGAACAATTACTGATTTTGCAGAAATTAAGTTTTAGCAAAACCATTTTTTTGAGCATAGATGCCTCACCATGAGAATGCTAAGGAGGATAGATGCCTGTGACGTGGAATAGATGCCCTACAGAATAAAATAAGTGAAATATGTAATAAAAATGTTTTATTTCAAACATAGTATTTGTAGTAAACTTAACTATTTGTCTAACAAATAATTCCACATTTATATTTTAACGTGCACAGTCATGAATGGGCACTAATAATTGTTTTAAATTTTTATAATTCATTTCGTCCAGCGGCCTAGGGCACTTTATATTTGAATCTGACTAACTTTGTTCTTTCTTGCTTTTCTTCTTTTCAGCAATATCCCTTTTTTTCGCTTGAATTCAGAATTGTCGCTGATATGGTAGTGGTATTGGTAACAATTTAATTAAAAATGTCGAAGGCGTTTCTTTTTCTTCTTTCATTTTACCAATATCAATAACGCTAGTATTTTATAAGATCTCAGGATCTCCTGGATCTCCTGATCCTCTAGATTTTCTGTTCAATGGAGTTGGTATCAGCTACATGATCTACAACCTATCAACAGTAATCTATTGAAAATAGCCATTAAAATATTAACAAATCATAAAGACTTATCAAAAACACGCTGGCTATATGTATAAAGGTATGAGGGATCGAAACACTAACGCCCGTTCCCTATATTCTATCTGTCTGTTGTTTTGCTTACTGGAGTTAGAAATTTGACATAATTTGTATGGAGCTTATGTCAAATTTGTATCTATAGTAGGCAAAACAACAGATAGATAGGTTATTGGGAACGGGCGTTAGGGGCACGTATACCGTGAAAGCATGGGGCGACTATTTTTTTTGATATGGATAGATGCCCTTTTATTTTTAAACTATACTAAATATCGATAATTGACATCTAGGTGTGTTCTTAATGAACTTGTATACTGACATAATAATAATGACACGGATTTCATTACTACTCATAAAGTTATGCAACAGCAAAAACTTACGTCTATAACTTTGAGGCCTTTGTGCCGTTCGCCGCGGAGATGATCGCACGCACATGCCAGACGCGTCTGTTCCGCACCACGGCCTGCAGGGGATTAAATTTGTGGCGCCTACTCTTCATATTTAACCTATTTATTTGCTGCGATTTTGGGAAGGTAGGTTTTTTGCATATGCGGCACCTATCCCACCGGGGCAACTATCTCGGTTTTACCCTACTTAACTATTCTTGACTCTTGACTTGAATGATTTGAATTAATGACTTCACTTGAATTTCTATAGCAGACGCATTGGTGAAACATTAGCTTCAATAGAAATCAAATGACAATATCGTTGGTATTGTTGCATGTGAATTTGTAGCTTAGGTATTCATATTTTCCTTCAGCAATATCGATAGGAAGGGAAAAAATATTATTTCCTTAACATGTGCATGCGCACTACACTGACGATTAGAATAAAAAAAATACATTTTTACCTAATGTGAACAGGACATAAGCTATTTCAATACTTTCTGCTAGTATAATAATCAGTAATCGAAATAAATAGGGCTTTACCTAAAGTTGCCTGAAAGGCAGGACATATAGGGATTAAAACCATTAAAATACAATAATGATTCTTTCGATATCAAGTGAAATTGACATGAAAGATCACTTATTGCACTACTACAATTAATAATTATTACTAAATAACCAACGAAAAGAAGAACCTATTTCATCGGCATCATCATCAGCATATAGTTTTACTATGTTGTAATAAAAATATTTGTTAAATTAAAAACATGATTTATTGATTCGAACACCTTCAAATTCCAGGATCAGAAAAAAACAGTAGGTTTTTGTCGTTGATATTATTCATTGTTTTCTAAAGTTTACGCGAACACTACACATTGAAATGAAACGACTTTTACGGATCTACTCGCTTTTGCACAATAGAGAAGATGGTTGGAATCTACCACCAGCCTGGGATCCCGTCATATAAAATATTAAATCCCAGTCCCAACACCATACTGCCGAACCAAAAGATACTGTAAGCTCTTTCTGTGTAAAACGGAACGCACCTGATTAAATTTAAATGAGGGTATACAAGCTACCAACTAATTATGAGACGACCAACACCTTAGTCTCCCTGTGACCACGGACCCTGCAAAGGGTTCGAAACGTCATGATAAACATTAAATAAATACCTAATGTGTACAATAAACGCGAGTAGATCCGTAAAAGTTGTTTCATATCAATGTTAATATTATTGTTTAATGAGTTGATTTAAGGCGACGCACCGCTAAACAATAAATCTCATACGGAGCGTTTGCTTACTATAAGAAAAACTGTTTTTTTTCCTTCAAATTAAAACTACAAATTATTTTAAAAAAATGAACTACAATATTGAAGTGTGTGCTAAGACTAATCTACTAAGAAAATTTAGATGCTTAAATCAGTCTGGTTAGCCTGTAAAATGCGAATCTATGTTTTAAAAGAGGTTACTTTGATATTTTTTCTCTGTTATAAAAGTTGACAAATCGTGTTTCTGCAACTAGCAAAATGAAGTCAATTAAATGAAAAATCATGTCATCAAATATCACTTACATATGTTTTGTAATTGTTAGGAAAAATCAAGATCCCCGCCACGTAAATTTCCAATGCGTCGCCTACCACCCTATGCCGATGCCGTCTCGCTAGCTTTAGGTGAATTAGCCCTACCGGTTTTATGTTATAATAATAATTTTAAACGAGCATTTGTTGTAGGTTTAAGTTTCAAAATGAAAAGATAAAATCATCATCATCATCATCATCATCATCATTAGCCTACTGCTGCACATGGGCCTCCAATTGCAAGCCACTGAGCACGAATCGCGGCTACACTCATCCAGCCCTTGCTAGCCATCTAAGAGCGCCACAGACGCCACAGACGCTACATTACGCGCTTGAACCTGCTCAATAGTTGTAAATAATTTATACATTTCAAGTAACAATGTACTATATTTTTTTTTTCGGATATCGAATCGGTATTATTATTAGAATAGGTATAGGTACACAACAAAAAGAAACAAAACTCAACTGAACTTAAAAATAAAACAGAGAATAATAAATAGCTAATTAAAAATTAAATACCTTTAAATAAACGATGTCCTCCAACTGTAGGCTCATGGGAACAGTCCCAAGAATCCTGGCAACATTGCCCCTCTGGATTGCCAAGCAATACGCTGACAGAGGTAGCTGTCAGCATTCTTGTCACCGGAGGCCTCAATAAGAAGAGCACTTAGCTCTTTAACAAGCTGCCTTGCCTTCGGCCCCCACGGACCCATTGTTTCCATCGCACACGGAACAAATAAATAATTACGACCCAGGTTCGCGTATTTGAGCCGTACTATACTATTACTATTACTATTGTAGTACTGTCCAGTATCATTATTGATTGACGTAGAAGTATAATTAGTACTTAATTAGGGAATTAATGAAGCTAACACTTGCTGCCGAAAGCGAATTCAAATTATTCTGTACTGTAAATACTGATTACTCTTAGTTTGAGTTTCAAATATTGGATAGGTAGAAATCAATTTACTTCGCACACTGTTTGTTTTAGAAATATGTAGCTACTTTATTTAAATTTGAACTGATCGAGTTTGTATAGAAAATAGTTGTGGATCTGTTCTTGTTTATTTTAAAAACACATTATTTTATACTGACCTTTGAACCCGCAGTGTTTGCGGCTACTCTAGAAAAAATAAAATTTAGAAAAAATACAGCGTTAAATGTCGGATATTACTATTTCAAGTTTCCTAGAAGTGATTTTGTCTATATGAAGATATTTTTAAGAGCGTTTACGCCGCACACTAGCGCCACTAATGAAAAAAAAGCATATCTTTTTTTTTTTTTTTTTTTATATTAGTAGGAGGCAAACGAGCAGGTGGGTCACCTGATGGAAAGCAATCACCGCCGCCCATGGACACCCGCAAAACCAGAGGAATCACAGATGCGTTGCCGGCCTTTAAGGAAGGAATAGGCTCGTTTCTTGAAGATTCCTAAGTCATATTGGTCCGGAAATACCGCCGCTGAGAGCTGGTTCCACAGCACTGTAGTTCGTGGTAAAAAATTACGTGAGAAACGCACAGTAGTAGATCGCCATCCATCAAGATGGTGTGGATGGAAAGACAGTCGATTGCGTGTAGTGCGGTGAAGGAAATCAGCGGCAGGTATCAAACCGAACAATTCCTCAGAGCACTCCCCATGATAAAGGCGATAAAATATACAGAGAGATGCAACGTCTCTCCGAAGGGCCAGTGGATCGAGCCGACCAGAGGTTACCACGTCGCCGACAACTCGAGCAGCTCTGCGTTGAATGCGGTCAAATGGGAGGAGTTGGTACTGGGGCGCTCCAGCCCAAAGATGGGAACAGTATTCTATATGAGGCCTGACCTGTGCTTTGTAAAGCTTTAAGCGATGGGTCGGCGTGAAATACTGTCCCGCTCTATTGAGCACACCCAGCTTTTTCGAAGCTAATTTAGCTTTACCTTCCAAATGACCGCGAAATTGAACGTCACTCGAAATATCGACGCCAAGGATTCCAATGGTCGGTTTGATATCAAGGGGAGCTCCTTCAAAGTTTAGAGATACGACGAAGGGATGTTTTTTAGCGGTAAACACGCAAACTTATGTTTTGGAAGGGTTAAAATGGACTAGATTAAGTCGGCCCCAATTCGAGACATGACTTAACATGTTCTCAGTGTCAGTCACAAGTTTATTCCGGTTCTCGATGACGCTTTCCAGAGAAATATTAGTACGTCCGGTGTAAAGCGTATCCCCAGTACTGTCGTCTGAAGTTTCGAGAGAAGAGCTCTGTGCCATACCCTGTCGAAGGCTTTCGCTATGTCCAAGCTAACTGCCAGTGCCTCCCCTTTCCTCTCGACTGCCTCCGCCCATCGGTGAGTGAGGTACACTAAAAGATCACCAGCCGAACGACCGCGGCGAAAACCGTACTGGCGATCGCTTAGTAGCTGATTCTCTTCTAGGTACCTCAAGAGCTGACAGTTTGTAATGGACTCCATTACTTTGGAGAGCAAAGAGGTGATGGCTATAGGCCTGTAGTTGGACGGATCTGAGCGATCACCTTTTTTGGGAATCGGGTGGACAAAGGCTGTCTTCCAAGAACTCGGGACAACGCCAGTCGTGTAAGAGAGCCGGAAGAGGCACGTTAGAACCGGCGCTAACTCAGGAGCACACGTCCGAAGCACAATGGGAGGGACTGCATCAGGCCCACTCGACTTATGAATGTCAAGGGAAAAAAGAGCCTTACGAACTGACCTTTGCAGGAACCGAACGTTTGGCATAGAACAAGCGCAATGCGGTATTGTTGGTGGCGAGTTTTCCCCATCGTCCAAGGTCGAGTTTGATGCGAAAAGAGATCGGCTTTCTCTTTTGCAGTATGGGCAAGGCAATCATCGGTCTTGTGCAGTGGTGGAAGTGACGGCCGACAGAAATTCCCCAAGACAGCCTTGGCGAGAGACCAGAATGCACGCGTACCCGAAGGAAGACGCACTAGCCTCTCCCCAATTCTACCTATAAATGATGACTTCGCCTTGGCAATGTCCTTCTTAAAAGACCTGGCAGCAAAGTTGTACTTCTTTTTGAGCACACTGGTACTTGGATCCTTTGATGACACCGCATTAGCCCAGGCTTGGTAATGCTCGCGCTTCTGGCGAGATGTTATTTTGCAACATCGACCAAACCATGGTTGGGATCTGCCGCCAACGGGAACCATTGAGTTTGGAATAAAGAGTTCCATTCCCTGCAGTATCACATCAACGACAGAATCGGCGGCGACATCAGGATCATCCAGCGAGAAGCAAACTCGCCACCATGGGTACGACGCAAAGAAACTTCGCATCCCATCCCAGTCCGCTGACCTATAATGCCAGACCCGACGGCTGACTGCACGTTGCGATTTTAAAGTTTTCGTGAGAGGCACTGTGCTCCGAATCAGGCAATGATCTGATGAGCCTAGTGGTGCATCAACGGACACTTGATAGCCGTCTGGGTGCGAGGTCAACAAGAGGTCCAGTAAGGAAGGTGAATGGCCCTCCACATCTGGTACCCGCGTAGGCTCGGCAACCAGTTGGGACAGACTGTAGGCCAAAGCGAAGTCATGAACGGCTCTACCCGCATGGTCAGTAGTGCGTGAACCAAGCCATTCGACGTGGTGGGCATTAAAGTCTCCCAGCACCACGATCTCGGCAGAGGGGATCCGTTGGAGAAGGGAATCTGTGGCCGTTTGGACGCTCTCGACAAGTTGGTCAGTCTCAATGTTACCGCTGTGGGACCTATACAGGCACGCGTAGACGCGAGGGTGGTGTCCGCAGTCGACGTGCAGCCATAAGATGGAGAGGTCCCTAACTTCAAGATTGCCGAGGCGACGAACGCACATATCCTCCCTGACGTAAGCACAAACACCGGCGCGTGGCACAAACGAATGCTCCAGATTGTATCCCGGGTAGCGCAAGTAGGAGACGTCAGGAGGGGGGGATATCTGCGTTTCAGTCAGGAAAAGCAAGGCCGGCTTCTCCGTCTCAAGGTGGTAATGGACGGCGCTTAAGTTGGAGTGAAGGTGTAGGTACCCCCCTGGGGTAAATCTAAATTTAAGTTCGCTGCCATATCAATTGTGTGTGTGGGGGGGGGGGGGGGGGGATAGGGCCTCCGGAACTATCACTGACCGGACGAAACACAACAGCAACGAGTGCCAGAGGGTGAGAGGGTGGTATTACACCGGGCGAGCCGGCCCAATGCGTGCTACAACGCAGCGTGGCTCTACCACTCAGTCAGTGTCACTCATTTAGCACCACCCAAGGGTCACGTGTAGGGTCTCGAGGGTAAACCTACGGACGCGAGTGACCTTAACCCCCTAAATAATATCTAGTAATTAGAGATAGAAAATCAAATTATGCTCAACAAACTATTTGAATGAAGTAATTTACCATTTTTACGACACCTAATGAACACCTCACATGTTATGGTTTAGTTAAATAAGACGTTACGGCCACTTTTAACAATAACGCCATATTTAACTAAACCATAACTTGTCAGGTGTTCATTAGGTGTCGTAAAAATGCTAAATTACTTCATTCAGATAGTTTGTTGAGCATAATTTGATTTTCTATCTCTAATTACTAGATATGTTTTTTTTTTCATTGGCGGCGCTAGTGTGCGCCTTAAACGCTCTTAAGCCAACACTTTTTAATTTATGTATTGGAAACCTCTAAATTTTTCAACTTGATACTTAATTCTGAAAAAGGCAGTTGCCTGTATTGAGGAAAACAGCGATTTCTATTCTTAGACATATCACATTATTAATTTAACATATAAATGAAATGAAAACTGAAGGAAATAATAGGAATATAATGAAGGAATCTAGAAACAAATTCTAATTTTTAAATCTAAAATAAATCGGGAATGGGACTTTTGTCTTACAATTCAAATTTAAATTAATTATTGCAGGCTTTATTGGTGTACATAGTAAGTATTATAGGTAAGCGCAAGAGGGTATTAAAGGTATACAAAGTATCACCCCATGATAGCAATAGCACAGGCAGTATAAATGTACTAATTAATTTTGTTCATGATATATAACTATTCGATGATACTTAGTATGCGTTGATGCCGGCTTACAGTAACTGTAAATAAAACGGTATAGGTGAAGTGACCTCGGCATATTTCGGGGCAGACTGTCCGCTACACCAGACCACCATCTATCTAGTCAGTGGCTCTTAACCTTTTAGCCGTGAGGGACCATTTCACCAAATATCTGTCTTGCCAGGGTTCACCTAATAGTTGTTTTACATCACGCACGTCAAGGTAATCAAGCCACTTGTTTATTGTTTATCACGATTACGATGGCTTCGCAGACCACTTGGAATGCCTCCAGGGACCAGCAGTGATCCTCGGACCACCGGTTAAGTCGACGATGCACCTCTAAACAATAAATCTCATACGGAGCGTTTGCGCCCCGTACCATAAGAAAAACTGTTTTTTTTCCTTCAAATTAAAACTGTTGCAAATAAACAGGCATTTATTTTTGTTGGAAATAAAACTTTGATTTGTATTATGGACGGATCGATTTGGGAATCGATTATCGAGATTCAATTTATTTAGTGGCATAATGGCCCCATCACTAATTGTTCTTTTTTCTTTGTTGGTACACTTGTCTCGGGAAGGCAACAATGGCTGGTTTATAGGTTACCGTGTGTTGATAATTAAATAGATTTTAAGCAGTAATAAGGGCATTTGGAGCCGTATTACTCTAATTAAGTGTATTGTGCAACCTGTGTTTTGTGTGTGTGTACGTCGTAAGCGAATCGCATCGGGAGTACAATTCGCCATCCGTGTGGATGTCGGCGTCTCCGCTGCTGGAGAAAGCAGGTATTTCCTCGGGGAAAAAGTGCACTTGGGATAGTCGTTGGGTGTGATTAGGGAACCCGAGAAGACCCGGACTCGGATTCCGGCCCCATCAGACCATATGGATCCCGTTCTGGACGGCGGGAGCGGCATGGAACTGTGAGTGGATTTTGTAGATTTTAAGGTGTAACCTAATTCTAAACAGTAGTATAGTGTGTGTTGTGGGTTTCCGCAACAGTTTGGTAGCAGAGCGTGGTTACTACCGGACCTCTAGGTTAATCGGTGTAATTTTGTGTATTTTGTTAGTTCGTAATAGGTTAAGCTCATTTCGTGTAAAATCGCACTTCCGGGACAGGTGCGGTTGAATTGTAAGGTTGGTAGTACCGTTGTATTTGGGCTGGGACATTTCTCGGAACGTTAATTGTTATTCAATTTCTTTCAATTGAAAGCATCGAGTCGATTCGGGATAATCGATTCCGTGTTTTCGTTGACTCGTTTTAATTTTGTGTTTAGGTTTATTTAGTTTAAGTTATTTATAATGACAGCGTCACGGCAGGAGTTGGCTCAGCAGCTCCGGTGGTTCACCGGGCTGCTTGCATTAATAGATCGGCCTAACTGGGAGGACGCCTTGGAGACGCGTTCGAAAGAAATGCAGGCTCGTTTCTTGTTGGCCGAGCGGTCGGTAACAGCTCTATTGTCAACCGACCCGGTCGGGGAGAAGGAGCTGGCCCTCCACGCCCAATATGTCAAGGATCTGGAGCACATCCAAGACATCTACGATGAGGTCCTTCAGCGGGTGAAGGACATCGAGCGACTGCGGGAGGGGAAGCCTGTTGCGCGCCCCGCTTCGCTCCACACCCCTGGACCCAGCGCCATGGGAAGATTGGGTGCCCTGGAGGTCCCGCATTTCACCGGATGTATGCGGGACTGGGCTGGATTCCGGAACATGTTTTTGGCCTTGGTGGATACTCGGAAGGATTTCACCAAGGCCGAAAAGCTGGCATATCTCCGTTCCTTCCTAGACGGAGAACCCAGACAGCTCGTACAGCATCTGGAGCTGCAGGATGCGAGCTACGACACCGCCATGCAGCTGCTGGAGAAGCGGTTCGAGAAGCCGCGTCTTCAGGCGGACGCGCACGTGACCCATCTGCTGGGATTGCCGAGGGTCAACCATAGGGCTCAGCTGAGGGCGCAGCTGATCACCCCGCTCACCGTGTCCTTAAACGGGTTAAGGACGGTCGGACTGCCCGTCGACCAGTGGTCCTTCCTTCTTCTGCACATCGTTCTGGCCAAGTTGTCGCAGGAGATGAGGGACAAGTTCGAGCGGAATCGACTGGTCCACAAGGATCTCGGCAGCGTTCTGCCCTCGATAGGGGAACTTCTGGAGTTCCTGGAAGAGGAGGCTGGCCTGCTGGAAAACCAGCTAGCCTCCCAGGAGGCTCCGACAAGTGCGCCGGCCCGCACTTCCGGAGTCTACGGCGCCCAGCCGCCACGCAACCCAGGGAAGGGTCGCGGCAGGCTGGTGGCTGCGGCCGCCATCAACCCCGGTTCTGGATGCCGGGTTTGCGGACAGCAGCACTTGGAACAGCTATGTCCAGCAATTCTCGGGCTGCCCACAAAAGAGCACCGAAACCTCGTTCGGACACGAGGATTGTGTTATGCCTGCCTGGGAGGACATAGGTATAATGAGTGTCCCCAGGCGAGGCCTTGCGATGTGTGCGGCAGACCGCACCATCGCTTACTGTGCACCCGTAGTGCTGAGGGCTCAGCACCGGTTCGGGAGAGGGGATCTCCCACGGGTGGCGGTTTGGGGCCGGGGTCAACTCCGCCTCCGGAAAGACGGAGTCCGCCACGGCCGCCACACTACAACCCCTCGTACACCCCGGCTCAGGTGAGTTGGGGACCGCCGGAACGGAGCCAGGTTCTGGCTACAACCCGGCACCCGGCGCGACCAACACCAGGAGTTGG
This sequence comes from Eudonia lacustrata, assembly GCA_947562085.1. Classification (NCBI taxonomy): domain Eukaryota; kingdom Metazoa; phylum Arthropoda; class Insecta; order Lepidoptera; family Crambidae; genus Eudonia; species Eudonia lacustrata. The sequence goes on along the minus strand of OX387321.1, from coordinate 11,931,152 downwards.
TGCCTCTAAGGGCCACTGGGTACAGGGAGCCCCACCTCCGGACCCAACACCCGGATACTCGTACGCGTATCCTCCGCCGCCGTTACCGGAACAACAACGACATGAGAACCGTCAACAGTTCTCACCGGTACTGCACGAGTACCCGAGGTTGGAATACCACCCACCCTATCACCGGTATGGTAGGGCAGCTGGATACGCACCACCCCGGATGGTGGCCTGCACGCGTCCGACTTACTGGCCGAGTCATCACGGTTCGACAGGGTCGGCTGCTGGCTCTGACGCGTGACTAGCCTGTGGTCGGGCTACGTCGGAACCGAGGACGGTTCTTTTGCCCATCGCGCAGGTACACGTTTGGGGACCTAGGGGGGACTTCGTCCGGATACGAGCCCTCCTGGACACTGGGGCACAGGGCTGCTTAATTACTACGAGGGTAGCGAGGCGCCTACGTCTGGAGTGCGCGCCTCCCTCAGTTCCGATTCGGGGAGTCGGAGATACAGAAGTGGGGGGTCTGTCCGGTCAGACCCACATTCTCTTCTCTCCTGTGCATTCCGCTTCGATACGGATTGCGGCGGTCGCGATCGTACTCGACAATCTGCTGGGTTGGCATCCACCGACAGACATTCCGCGGGACGCAATGTCTGACACATCAGGTCTCATGCTGGCAGACCCTCATTTCGAGGAGCCGGCTCCGGTGGACCTCATATTGGGAGTGGATGTACTGGGCTGGATCCTTTTAGGGCCTCAGCGGATTCTGGGCCGCTCTTCGTTGGTAGCTATACCTACCATCTTTGGACACGTTTTAATGGGACCGGTTTTCGACCAGGAGACGCGGGATGTCTCACCTGTCGTCGCTACTACCTCCATCGCTAGGACGATGCAAAAACTCTGGGAACTGGAAGAGCCTCCCATGGTCTCCCGTCTGGATCCGGAGCATGTGGAGTGCGAAACCTTTTATAAGGATCACACACGCCGGATGGCGTCGGGTAGGATCGAAACTCGACTGCCCTTTATCGACTGTCCCCCTCTCTTGGGAAAATCGAGGGCGTTGGCAGAGAAAGGACTCTTGTCCATGGAGCGTCGTATGTCTCGCGATCCGGTACTTCGGGAAAAGTATATCGAGTTCATGCGAGAATACGAGGCCTTGGGGCATATGTCGCGGGTGACTGTCGACTGGACAACGACAGATCACTTTTTCTTGCCTCACCACGCGGTGTTGAAGGCCTCATCTGGAAAACTACGGACTGTTTTTGACGGATCGGCACCGTCGTCGACTGGAGTTTCATTGAACCAATGTCTCCATTCTGGTCCGAAGTTACATCGGGACATTGTCGACATCATTTTAAATTTCCGAAGACACCAGGTGGTGATCGGTGCGGACATCCGGATGATGTTCCGCCAAACAGTAATACATCCTGCGGACAGGAGGTTTTAGTTAATACTCTGGAGGGAACATTCGGAGGATCCCATCACCGTCTACGAGCTCAACACCAACACGTACGGCCTGAAGTCGAGTCCCTTCATTGCCATCCGGTCACTGCTGGAACTGGCGGAGCAGGAACGGGCTCGCTTTCCCCGGGCAGCCGCTGTACTGACACGTGACGTGTTCGTAGATGATATCTGCACAGGGGCAGCCTCTCTGGAAGAGGCGCTCATCATCAGGAATGAGCTGATCGGACTCCTCGCGGTTATGAGTTGAGAAAATGGTTATCCAACGGGCCACAGCTTCTGGTTGGGATTCCGGAAGATCACCAACAGAATCCTCAGCTATTCGAGGACGCAGGGAACCCGAACTCTATCGCCGTTTTGGGAATTAAATATCAGCCGGTTCACGATATTTTCACATTCCGGGTAGAACTGGAAACTATAAGAGTTTGGTCGAAAAGGACGATCCTTTCCACCATCGCTCGGATGTTTGATCCAAATGGATGGATCAGCCCGTGCATTTTTATGGCGAAGTGTTTATTGCAAACACTGTGGACACTCGGAGTCTCGTGGGATGAGCCACTGGTAGGGCTCTCACTCGACACTTGGCTCGCTCTGATCTCTACGATCGAGGCGATCAATCAGGTGGCGTTGCCGCGGCGGATCTTGCCGCGGGGCAAATACAGGGCAAGCCTACATGGCTTCTGCGATGCGTCAGAACGAGGGTATGCCGCAGTGGTGTATCTGCGAACGGTTGACTCGAATGGTCGACTCGCCGTCTCCTTGCTTCTGGCTAAAAGCAAGGTGGCTCCCCTCAAAACTAGGCTGACAATCCCGAAGCTGGAGCTTTGCGGGGCGCATCTATTGGCCAAACTGTTGTGCCACGTGCACAAGGAACTGACGTCTACGGTGGACATCCGGAATGTCTACGCCTGGTCTGACAGTCAGGTAGCTCTGGCATGGCTACGCGGGGCACCCCACGTATTGGAAACGTTTGTGGCCAATCGGGTATCTCAGGTACAGAACTCGGGCATCGAAATTTGTTGGAGGCACGTTCCCGGCCCCTGGAATCCTGCCGATTGTGCCTCTCGGGGCTGCACCGCGCCGGAATTGGTGCAGCATGCCCTCTGGTGGGGTCCAGAGTGGTTAAAGGAGGAAGAGTCATCATGGCCGGTCACCATGATCGATGGCTCTCTAGGGATGCTCCCTGGAATAAAAGTTTTGGTGAGAACAAACGAGTCAAGGCCAGATCCGAATTGGTTGACGGCTCGATACAGCAAACTGGACAAATTGCTAGGTGTAACTTGCTGGATCCGGAGATTTCTACATAACTGCCGCCATCCAGACAAGAGGCAGTTATCACCCGTGGCGGGTGCTGAGAAACGCAGGAGTTCACTGTTGGCCCTGATACGGCTGGTTCAAGCTGACCGGTTCGAGGACGAACTGAAGATTTTGCGCGTCGGTCGCGCAAAGCTCAAGGGAGCGATCTCTCGGCTCAACCCATTTCTGGATGCGGATGGACTGTTACGCGTTGGAGGTCGCCTCAAAAATGCCGACCTGCCCTTCGGTAGCCGTCATCCTCTGCTACTCCCCAAAGGAGGACCTTTGGTAGAACTGGTCTCGGATAGACACCTGAAAAACGCTCACGCGGGGTGTAATGCGTTACTGGCGATATTACAGAGGGAGTTCTGGATTTTGTCCTCTCGGAGAGTGGTTCGCAGCGTGTTATTTAAGTGTGTGGCTTGTTATCGGGTGAAGGCCTCCACTATGCAGCCACAGATGGGGGATCTCCCTTCTGACCGGGTTTGTCAGACTACTAGGCCGTTCGACGGGGTCGGTACGGATTTTGCTGGACCGTTTCTGGTGAAAACCACAGCCTATCGTAACACTAGGGTCACGAAAGCATACCTGTGCGTTTTTGTCTGCCTGGCCACTAAGGCCGTCCACCTGGAAGTGGTTTCGGCTCTGTCTACGGAAGCCTTTGTCGCCACGCTGGATCGTTTTGTTTCGCGACGGGGTTTACCTTCTCTCATTCGGTCCGACAACGGTACCAACTACCGAGGCACTGCCAACTACTTAAAAGATGTGAACGATTTTCTGGATAAAAATTGTAATAGCATAAGTCAAGCTCTCGCACAGCGGGGAATCACATGGCGATTTAGTGTGCCAGCCTGTCCCCACTGGGGCGGGATATTTGAAGCCGCGGTAAAATCGGCAAAAACCCACTTGCGCCGGGTAGTCGGGGAAACTACCCTCACGTATGAGGAACTTACAACTGTGTTTTGTAAGGTTGAGGCGGTTCTCAACTCGCGTCCGCTTTGTCCACTCTCCTCTGACGCAAATGACATGGAAGTCCTGACCCCTGGTCATTTTTTGGTCGGTCAGCCACTCACTGCCCTGCCTGAGTATCCCTGGAAGGATGAACGCAGACACCGGATGTCTCGTTTTCAAATGATACAACAAATGAGTCAGAACTTGTGGCGTCGTTGGTCACTGGAGTATCTGCATTTATTGCAGCAGCGTGTAAAGTGGACAGACCGGACGTCGCCCCCTTCGGAGGGGGATCTGGTTTTATTAAAAGAGGCTAATTTGCCATCGTTATTTTGGAGACGAGGTCGCATTTTAAAGTTAATCTGGGGCGCGGACGGGACTCCGCGTGTGGCGCAAGTGTTGGTTGATGGATCGGTGCTAAATCGCGCAGTCGCGACCTTAGCTCGATTACCGGTTGACTAGTTTAAGATTTCAGGCTAGAAAGCGGTACGTCCGCTTTGGGTGGCGGGATGTTGCAAATAAACAGGCATTTATTTTTATTGGAAATAAAACTTTGATTTGTATTATGGACGGATCGATTTGGGAATCGATTATCGAGATTCAATTTATTTAGTGGCATAATGGCCCCATCACTAATTGTTCTTTTTTCTTTGTTGGTACACTTGTCTCGGGAAGGCAACAATGGCTGGTTTATAGGTTACCGTGTGTTGATAATTAAATAGATTCTAAGCAGTAATAAGGGCATTTGGAGCCGTATTACTCTAATTAAGTGTATTGTGCAACCTGTGTTTTGTGTGTGTGTACGTCGTAAGCGAATCGCATCGGGAGTACAATTCGCCATCCGTGTGGATGTCGGCGTCTCCGCTGCTGGAGAAAGCAGGTATTTCCTCGGGGGAAAAGTGCACTTGGGATAGTCGTTGGGTGTGATTAGGGAACCCGAGAAGACCCGGACTCGGATTCCGGCCCCATCAGACCATATGGATCCCGCTCTGGACGGCGGGAGCGGCATGGAACTGTGAGTGGATTTTGTAGATTTTAAGGTGTAACCTAATTCTAAACAGTAGTATAGTGTGTGTTGTGGGTTTCCGCAACAAAAACTACAAATTATTTAAAAAAATGAACTACAACATTGAAGTGTGTGTTAAGACTAATCTACTAAGAAAATTTAGATGCTTAAATCGGTCTGGTTAGCCTGTAAAATGCAAATCTATGTTTAAAAAAGAGGTTACCTACTTTGATATTTTTTTCTTTGTTATAAAAGTTGACAAATCGTGTTTCTGCAACTAGCAAAATGAAGTCAATTAAATGAAAAATCATGTCATCAATTATCACTTTCATATATTTTGTAATTGTTCGGAAAAATCAAGATCCCCGCCACGTAAATTTCCAATGCGTCGCTTTAAGAACCACTGATTCTATTTTCTATCTATACAAACGCTTGAACAAAAGCTTTAGCAGTACATAGGGGTGTGGGACGTGTTATCAGCAGCCGACCCGTCAACATCGGCTTGCGCTGGCTTAACCTAAGTAACTGGGATTGGATAGCTCATCGTCGATAGTGCACCAGAGTGGCCATTTGCGTTACTAAAAGGTGGAATTATGGTACGGTTATACTACATTATGTGAATACTCATAATGCGAAGGTTTAAGAACGTAGCATTTGTTTGTGATATATGCCGACAGTTAGAGACAAGATAGCCTGTTCGTCAGTGGTAGAGAATTCCGAGTGAAGTGCGGTTTCACCTTCAGCCTTTTCACTTACCATCAGGTGAGATATAAGACCTCAATGCGACCTCAATGGAATTTATGCGCTAAAAGTGAACAGCAAACAAATAGTAGCATCTACACACCAATATCCTTTTCCAATAATCTACACACCAATATTCCATTTGACAACCTCCTTGGTCGAGTGGTTTGTACACCGGTTTTCATGGTGTCGCCATCTCTGAGGTCCCGGGTTCAATCCCCGGTCGGGTTAATTTAGAAATTATTGTTATTCTAAATTTTCTCAGGTCTGGGTGTTTTCTATGTATAATAATGTATGTATTTAAGTATTTTAAGTATGTTTATCCGTTGTCTAGTAACCATTTAACGAGTTTCATAACGAAGCTTCTCTTGGGCTAGATAATTGGTGTGAGTGTAGGAAAGTAAAATTAAAAAGTAAAATATCTACGTTACTACTCTTCGAACGAGGTAGCAAGTAGGTATAACATTTTAATAAATTTCTACATTAGTTTTTAGTTTAACGCTCTTTGTGTGGTGGTGATCTCATCGTGTTTGGTACACTATAGTTACTTACTTAAAAATACCAACTTTCCTATTCACTATTGTCTACGCCGAATTTAATTGGTAACATTAGGTAAGGTAGCCTAGGGTTATCTGTCCAATGTAAATAAACGGTTGCACAAATACAAAGTTAGTTTGGTAGCGGCGGCGGCGCGCGGCGTGCCGCGGTTTATCACCTGCCGCCTGCCTCCCGCCCACGATAATTTGTCACTGTTGCCTACGTTTAATCTGACTAATTTATTTGGTTACAAGATAAAAAAAATACTAGAAAAATTAACCAGACTCAGGACGATCGAGTGGGAATCGAACCCACGACTTTTGGACAACCGGTCCAATGACCGCTGAGCTACCAAAAATATAGAAGACTCGTTGAATTTTTCTAGTAATTTGTGATTTACGCTGCAAGCCAACTGTATTCTAGTAAAATTTCATCTTGTAACTATATAACTTGTATAGCATTGTGACCCTAAAATTAAAAAAAATATATATATTTGGAGTAAAAAGGTGATTCTCTCATAAGCATCATCATCACCACCTCTTTTTTATGGCCCCACTGCTGGGGCATGAGCGTTCCCTGCGGATGAAAACACCACAAGGAGGCCGACGGGTCATAAATAAACCACCATGTGTTAATAAACCAAACCAACAAATAAACCAAATGTTAATAACGACTGCTAATGCAGCCGGGACCAACGGCTCAACCTGCCTTCCGAAGCACGGAGGAGCTCGAGGTGATACACTTTTGGTCACCCATCCAATAACCGGTCATTGGATGGGTGACCAAAAGTGTACCAGGTACTAGTAGACACTCGAAGGTTTTTCGATATGCGTTTAAAAAGTTTTGATATTCATACTGATTTCACATTTTGAAACTTAACCAATCATCAGTTACCTTTGCTGTTGACAGTACTAACTTATAATTATTGCTTTGTACAGTTACTATTGCTTTCACAGTTACTGTTGATTGTCTACGCCGAAATAATTAGTTTAATTTTAAACATAAGGTGAACGTATCATGACGACCTCCTTGGTCGAGTGGTTTGTACACCGGTTTTCATGGTGTCGCCATCTCTGAGGTCCCGGGTTGGATCCCCGGTCGGGTTAATTTAGAAATTATTGTTTTTCTAAATTGTCTCGGGTCTGGGTGTTTTCTATGTATAATAAGTATGTATTTAAGTATTTTAAGTATGTTTATCCGTTGTCTAGTAACCATTTAACGAGTTTCATAACGAAGCTTCTCTTGGGTGTGAGTGTAAAAAAAAAAAACTCGGTACCCAGTGCGAGTTTCCTTCGCTATTCGATCACGTTAACGAAAACGAGAATTTATATGGCAAAATTTTAGCTCTTCTCGTATGTCGCCAGGAGGCGCTGCTTTTATGCCATACAAATTTTCGTTATCGTAAACGTAATCGAATGAATACTGATAGTAAACCCAACTCAAGTCCGTCCAGTGTAAATAAGCCGTTGCACAAACACAAAGTGAGTTCGATAGCGCGGCACGCCACGCGTTATCAGCCGCCGCCTGCCTCCCGCCTGCCACAATTTGTCACCTGCGTTTAAGGCGACGCATCGCTAAACAAAAAATCTCATACGTTTTGATACGAGCGTACCATAAGAAAAACTGGTTTTTTTCCCTTCAAATTAAAACTACAAATTACTTTAAAAAAATGAACTACAATTTTGAAGTGTGTGTTATGACTAATCTACTAAGAAAATTTAGATGCTTAAATCGGTCTAGTTAGCCTGTAAAATGCGAATCTATGTTTTAAAAGAGGTTACTTTGATATTTTTTTCTCTGTTATAAAAGTTGACAAATCGTGTTTCTGCAACTACCAAAAAATGAAGTCAATTTAATGAAAAATCATGTCATCAAATATCACTTTCATATGTTTTGTAATTGTTGGGAAAAATCAAGATCCCCGCCACGTAAATTACCAATGCGTCGCCTTAATCTGACTAATTTAGTCGGACTAAAATCAAGCGCAATGTTTATTTGTAGACAGTAAGGCTTTATACTCAGGCCGAATTCGACGTAAAAAGTTTGTATGTAGGTAATCAAGTGAATTTTTAATACAATAAGGCATCACACCCTTTTTCGACAAGTGTTTTAAATGACTCCTACAGTGCTAATAAACCACTATGATTTTTATATGATTTTTTTAAAACCGATTAATGCATTAAAAACTACTTTTAATTTAGGTACTTACATTGAAGTTTTAACATTTCTCAACTCGGTAGAACGAAATCGGGATTGCATGCAAAAAAATTCGCCACCATCAAAGTATTTATTCTAGGCAGATTAGTGCTTTCTGCTCTAACAAAACCTTCTTCCATGATACGATTTCAATAAAATTCTACAAACGTGATAATAATTATGAAACAACTTAAAACAACAACAAGAGCAATGAAACAACAATGAGACCCCTCTCTCCCTTTGACCACGGACCCTGCAAAGGGTCCGAAACGTCAGGATAAACATTATTTAAAAGTAATGTGTAAAATAAACGCGAGTAGAAGTTAAAAGTTGTTTCATTTCAATGTGTAGTGTTCGCGTAAACTTTAGAAAACAAAACGTAATAATTAATAATTATTAATTATATTAATATTATATAAAAATAATTTTCAAATTGAATTATAAAATTTATATTTCATTTTTATGAATATAAATCAACATTTCTCGTTTGTTTCTTACAAAATCTATCGTAAATACGTATTTTTAATTTTTTTCTTACATGGTGCAAAATACCCTATTGCAATTACATCTACTGCCAGATTTATGTTATCTGGTTTTTAGAGATTACATGAAATAGTTACATGAAATCCTCGAAAAATGGTGATGTTATCTCAAGTAACAGTAAAAACTGACTGTGAAAGTGTAATCAGCAGTTGATTAGGCTAGACTACAAAGGTATTTTGAAAGTCACTACGCTATCGGTTCTTAAAGCTATGGCGGCCGGACAACTAATAATGTAGGTACTAAGAATTTTTTTTGAAGTGACTTCTGTACTTAATTATTCTGCAATTATTTGCAGAACAATTAACTACAGATAGACAAATATTAGTGATAATTATTTAAATGCACTTCGACATGTTCGACATGTTCGAAATGTAACAGTATAAATACATTAAATAATAATAAAAAATAAATAATTTATTGTGTAACTTACAGGTAGGTACAAATAGCAGCGGCTGAAGCCTACTTTTAAGCATAATTTGCTCGTTCCAGGAGGTTAAAAGCATATATAGATGTTACCACGTACTTAATCTTGTTATTTATATACTAAGTAGCTGGTATTTTATGTACCATAGAGGAAAGTATGGTATATTGGACCGGCAACTAAATTGGACCATCCTCATATTACGAAAAATAATTATTTTATTTCTGTGTTGGCAACACCTAGCGATACGCAGCCAACTTCATTGCATAAAGACCATACACTTTTTGCTGTGACATTGAACGTTTGTTTTGTTTTGAAAAATCTTTTTTTGTTATTTTTGATGTAATTTTCTACGATTCGTGCTAAGTGTGTAGTACAGTTTAAGGTAAGCATTTAATGTTTCTAATTTATAATTTGGAAGTTTGCCGGTATTTTTGGGGTTATTTTTTTTGTTAGTTTTTAGCTGTACATTCACCTTGTTGGGTAAAAAAAACCACCTAAAGTTGGATAAAATTAGCTGGTTCAATTTACCGCACCTATATTTATTTGTTACAGATGACTGATAAAAAGTATTATAAATGGACGTAAGATGATTTGAAAAATTAAAAACATGATTACAGGAATAAGGGTATTTATTGGTGTCAAAAAATGTGCAAGGTTACATTCTTATGTTACCTAAAACCTAAAGCTACTTTGAAGAGACATTTAAATAAAGGTGATACAAATACGGGCATAGGAATTAAAAAAGGAAGACCGACCGATCGTTTAGCGATTAGTTTAAAAATATTTAAGTAAATCATTATTTTGAAGTTAAAACAGCACATGTTTGGCCATAATTAGAATCACGAAACTTGTACTTAAAACTCTGTCAGAGTTTCATGTTAATTGTCTTATGTGAAACGCTAAAATTTTGTAGATAATTAAGATTCGTGTGACTCAACTCTATATTTAATTTTTTACATAGTTTGTGAATTAATTTATCATGATTATGTACAACCGCGTAACCAAAGTTGAATGTTCGTAATTTTTTTATTGAAAGATCTGTAATAAAGAATCAATTTGTGCAAACTTATGTTCACATCCAGGAGATTAGTAGTTTCTAAAAAAAAAAATTATGAAAATCGATATTTTTCGCCCTGATGGACTCCATTTTGACAGGTTTAATTGTTATTGTACTTGTTAGTTGTGTTCAAGCAAAGGTAATGAGTTTATAGAGCCACGAATATTACGTTTTTATTTTTATTTTTTTAATAAAATTACTTAAAACTCACAACCAATATCTCATAATTCAAATGTATACTTAAAAAATATGCGTACTTATGTTATTGTATTAAATTTACGATATTTGAGAAATTTTGTGATAGTAAAATTGTGCTTTTACTGCGCGCCTGCTGTATAACGAAACGCATATACGACGCCATTTTGCTGCCAACTGTCAGCCGTCAGTTACTGTTTATTCGCCTTGACTTCGAGTCGAGGTAAGCTGTTCTCTACAGCTCGTATATACACGATATAAAAGTATATCGTGTACCTGCTATATAATATTCTGTAGCTGTTATATAATGTACGTGACAGCTGGTATATTATGTACCCTATAGCTATTATGTTATGTACTCTGTAGCTGGTATATTAATTCAATTCGATTCATTTATTTGCATTTCTTGTGTTTAAAAAGGTCTTACAAAGTATAGAGTGCTTACAAGAACCCTGTAAGGGTACAGCAAAAACTTATAAACAATTTTTTCATATAAACAACAAATAGGTTTAAAATTAAATTAAAATTATATCTAATTTACAGCAAAATATCAAATTAATAGGTTATTAAAAGTATCAATAACAATAACAAATAAAAATTTTCAAAATGAGAAATACAAAAAAATTTATAACAATAAAAGCAAAATTTGACCAATACAATATTTAATTTCCTATCATTTATATTCAAAAAACTCTTGCAAATTGTAAAAGGATTTGGCTATTAAAAAAGTTTTTAATAGGTAGCCAAATCCTTGTTATATTATGTATTAAGTAGCTGGTTTATATTGTACTCGGCAGCTTTTATATTAAGATAGTACAATAATATTTTTCAGGTATTCGTTGTGGTCTGTTGTAAGCTGTTTAAGACAAGCTAGATATTTAATTTAACTAAGTATTATAAAACTGTAGGTACTTTCCACTTCTAGCCTTTAGGTCTTATTAAATTATTTATTCATATAATTCATTAATTTATCATAACAATACGTTGCCTAGATTGAGTTGACATAACATTGACGTGCTGGATAATTAAATAATTGAATGAGCCTCTAGCCGTCACCGTTCATATTTGTAATACAATTTACTACTCCATGCCATTTCATGCTAATTGTGCTTGCTAATCCTATTAGGATTACCTTTGGAATTATTTAATATTAACAGTAAAAAGCTGCATTAGATAACTAAGTCAGTAAAAAGTAGATAACATTATGTAACATCCATGGCGAACCTATACAGAAAAAGTGTAAAAAAAATGTCCACGAATCGTATAATTACACTTGTATATTCATCAGTTATGGGCTGGCACATACAAGATTATTATACTTCATTTGAAGCTTTAAGCAAAATACAATTAAAAAAATAGTTTTTAATTTAACATATTATTTTCATAAAAACATTCTGCGTTAATTTTTTTAATGACGACGTTTCGCGTCATCCTCTTATAGTTAGAGTCACATAAACATTTAGATGTATCGTCAAGAAAATGGTATTAAATCGTAAAAGATCACACTTTAGTAATTCTATCTTCTCGTACTGTCTGTATCTTTGTATTCTGTATTCAAGAAACAATAATTACGGGTATTGCCAAAGAGCCAGCATTCGCGAATGACTTTCGTTCGACTCGTACCCCTTTTTGAAAAGTATTTTGGTGTGGGCCGGCTGTGGCCTATACAGCGGAACCGGGCTTAAGGGTGGCCAGAAACTTAGTGGATCCTCAAGCCATTATGACCGATCAAAACCCGAAGTTTTTTTATAGGGATGAGCATCATGCGATTGTGTCCCGATAACTATATAATAAATACTGAGTGCTTAGTGCGTGTATTATTTTATTTTTTACCAAAAATAATATAGGTATGTAGCATTTAAGCAGCGCTTTCTGGAGTCAAACGAGGATGATCAATGCCATGCAAATTATCGTTTACGTTAATGGCAAAACTTGTACTAGACACTCTGGATTCTCCGTACAATATCGAAGATGGAAACTTCGGCATGGGTTGACCATATTGTGGGGTCAAGAATGAATATTAAAAAACATCCAACCTACGCACAATATAAATATTCAATCATGTCACCGAATATGTTATCTATGTGCGATTGCGCATGACCGCTCATGTTATATCGAGCCTGCCTTCTATACCTATCCTATCTGTAGTGTTATTTAGAATTAATGAAATTCACGAGTTAATCACTCTCTATAAGATAAATATAAATTAAGCTCCCTTGTGATAGTTTAGGACTATAAATTCGCAACCTTCGCTTTAAGTAAACAAGCAGAGGTCTTTGAATGTTGTGTTTATATTAAATTTTAATATCAAGTACCTACCGCTAGCTTTAGGTCTTGGGTAACCAAAAAAATGCTGTTATTGACCTCTAACGGTGTTTTATTTTACAAGGCTTCAGGAACCCTTTAAGTTTCTCGCCGCCTCCAAAATAGCCCGATGACGCTGGAAATGCCGCCAGAGCAAAAAATATTATAAAAAAAACTGCTATTTTCGTATGTTTTCCTAAATAAGTTTTGCTACAAATATTCCTTCATAAAATTTTTTGATAAAAAAATTGTTTCTAATAAAAACAGAGTTTGTACATCACTTCTGCTTTGCATTAGAATTCGCTATTCCAGAATATCTTCATCAAGGATTATGTATCCGGATCCGCATTGTACGGATGAAGAACACCAGCCATCTTATTCGCAAATCCTTTTGTGCGCAAACGTGTTTCATTTTTCACTTGAACCCTTTTCATCAAATGTCTTTGGGAAGAAAGAGAATCCAGCTGAAAGTTTACTTCGTAGAAACGTGCGGTAAGTCGTTTTTATTTCACGTGAAGAAAATGTCGCAAGGAAACTCCATTATTTCATCTCCTAGAATTTTTCTATTGTGAATTTAGAAGCTAGATCTTTGGCTTTTAGTATTTGAGGAAAATTTTCATATTTCCAAAGTATACCTACAATCAAAATATTTACCTCTACTATGTAGTGATGCTTTATTGTATTACATGTGGAATAAATAAAATAAACTTAACTAAAACTATTACTAAACTAAAATATGGCGTCAAAAAATTCCTCCGCGTCGCTGTCGACTGGTAATGTACCCAAGAGATTGGCGGCATTGCCTCGTTGTATGGCAATGCTTAGCCTCTGGCCAAGATAAAAGCCAGCCTTTGGGTCATAAGAAGAGTCAACCAGCCGTTTGGAGATGTCATTATACAAAGCATGAGCACTCGGACCCTACGGCCCGAGAGTTTCAACCCCAAACGGCTCGAAAATATAATTGCCGATAAGGTTATTATATTTTCGCCGCTTGAGGTTTTCTGCAGCCGCAGCAGCAGCACCAGCACAGCACGCTGTGCTAGGAAGATGGGATGGCGCAAGAGTATCAACACAAGTTGCATCCCACACTAAAGGCCTACCCACCTTCCATGGAAATAAAGACATGCCGTCCGGTCTCTTGCCATCGTCACGTGCCAAGCCATTGGGTTCTAATACAGCTGGAACGCCGACGGTGACAAGAGCACGTCGGATGATGTCATTAATATTCGCGTGCCGGGCTAAGCGGCCCGCACTACGGCTGCAAGACAGGCCGTGGTATCCGAGGCCGTTGACAACTTCGCCACAGTGACAGCGATGGGGAGAACAACAAGGAGCTCCTAGACGCAGGAAAGCAGCGAGGCGGAAAGTAGTGTCGTCGAACAAAGTACCTAAGTTCGACGACGGTAGTGCATGAAGCCAAAGACCCGACTCCCACTTGCCCACAGCCAGCAGGCGCGCACGCTCCGCAGTAGTAGCAGACGTGACAAGTAAATTATTTAATACTACTCTGCAAAGCGGCTCATCCCACCGACTCTGGGAAGATGGATTGTCGGGTGTATCTGAATTCGGGCAAGCGAGTCTCCAGGCATCCATAGCCTCGGTGAAGCACGGCACATCAAAATTAATCAGTGTGGGGGCTAGGATTTTCCTGATTAATTTTTCGGTGCCATGGACCGAGGATAAAAAAGCCGGTAAACTAATACTTGAAATTTTGCGGACGCCAAGGCCTCCCAAGCGAATGGGAAGAGTAGCTTGTGCCCAAGAACGATCGTCCATGGCCACATTTAAAATCGACGTTAATGTATGCCGCATAATTTGGTCCATTTTATCTAAAAGATGACTGTGCATCCATAAATGGGAAGAGCGGAGGAAATATATTAATTTAGGGCCGAAACAACAGTAACGAATTAAGGTTATAACCGAATGAATATTAATTTGGAACAATCTTTCCGAAACGTCATTAAAATTTTGTATTTTTTCCTCGATAAAAACGGGAAAGGAATTTTCAAATATTGGAGACCCAAGGAGACGAAGCGAACTTTTTTCAACAATTTTGATTTCCGGAGCTATTGCGTTAAATTGGGGAAGTGTCAGATGTCTGTCCGTACTGTCTGGTAAGTATAGTTCACATTTCGAAAGGTTGAGATCAAGGCCAATGGAATGAAGTTTATTTTAAGGAATTGTAGGTCACTTAAAACAGAACCTACATCGCCTCCCAAGGTTCCATCATCAAGATACCAAACGTTAAATTTGGAATTTAGCTGACGAATAATTGGGTGAATTGCTAAACTGAAAATCACAGGCCCGAGGGGGTCACCTTGTTGACAGCCAACAGCCGATTCCAGAAGGTTGTCCCGATACAGTAATTTAGAGGGGTATCTGTAGCATTGCCAAAGAAAACTATAGATTTGGGGTATTTCTTTTTTAATTTCTATCAGCAAGGTTGTAGTATTCACTTTTTATAACATGTTAATAAGATAGAGGATAGGGAAAGGTTTGTGTAAATACGAAAATACTTACGATTTTTATTGTTGCTAAGCATGTTTTTTATATGTTTTTATCTCTTGTAGTCACATTATTTTTAGGTCCAGTTGTTTCCTTTTATCTTTCTATCAAAATTATTACATGTTGTCTTTATTTTCTTACAATACTTCTTTAGATATTATTAAATAACTTCCATTCAATGAAAATTTATAAACAAAGCCTTGACAACCATGTCAAATGTTTTGATGGCAAAGACAATATTTTCTTTTAAAAGTGCAATGTAAACTTTTTATGTAATTCTAAATTTGTATAAATTTAAATTAAATTGTGTTCTACGGGAAGGGTATATAAGCGTCCTGTCCTGCGGTCAAAGGCCAGTCTAATTACGAGTTCTGACCAAGGAGAACCTAATTACGGAACCTCTGGCTGACTATAGAACCTCTGGCTGTCTGCGGAACCTCTGGCTGACTTCGGAACCACTGACTGACTGCGGAACCACTGTTTGACTGCGGAACCTCTACCTGGCCTGACCTCTACCGGTCTGACCTCTGCCGGTCTGACGTCTACCGGTCTGACCTCTACCGGTCTGACTTCTACCAGTCTGACCTCTGCCAGTCTGACCTCTGCTGCTGAAACAGTCTGACCCCGAGATCCTGTGAAGTGCTGCAAGATCCTGTGCGGTGCTGCTGAGCCAGTCTGACCCCGAGATCCTGTGAAGTGTTGCTGAGCCAGTCCTTCGCTACATACTGCTGAGGAAGCGCCATCTGGCGCTGATAGATTCCTCATCATAATCATCATCGGCCTATATTAGTCCACTGCTGGACATAGGCCTCCCCATATTAACTGTTAGATTTTTTGTATATAAATTGTTTTGTATAGATTTTGTAAATATTTTGTTATTATTAAATTTCATTTATTTTCTTTCTTTCAATTAAAAAAGTTGCTTCATAACAAGGTGTCCCTATTAACAGAATTGAAGGCATTCTTTATGTCAACTTTCAGAATTACCTCTCCTTTACCAGAATTTAGGTAGGTCGACAAAGCATGTACGGCAGCCTCACAGCCCCCCTTGGAGCCAAAACCTAGCTGCAGGGGCTGAAATTTTTCCGAAACAACCTCACCATAAAATTTACAGCAAATCTTGGCTGCTATACGACGGTAAGTAGTTCCCACGGCAATGGGACGAACACCACCATCGCTTTTACGCAGGGCGCATAGATTGGCCCCATACAGAACGTCGATGACGGCCTCGTTCACCTTGCCGGAGAGCATAAGGTTAATCAGAGCCGTAAGCTCCTTCAAGAGCAACTCACCAGCAGCCCCGGCGCCTAAACAGGTAAGGTCCTTAAGGTGTTGAGGAGTCAGGCCATCGAGGCCACCAGCAGAGCCGCTCCGGAAGGAGCAAACGGCTGTGACCAACTCTCGACCTGTAATGGTGAGGGAGTAAATATCTGAATCAGGGGGGTCGGGAAAAGAAAGGCCATCCGCTGGGGCAGGGTGTTTGCTCTCCAGAGCTGCGAGCGTTTCTGGAGAACACTGTGCCACTACATCACTACTAAAGAGAATCCTGGCTGCTCCGCTAATGTCTCCCTCCCCTAACTTAGATTCTACTAAATGAGATATACCTCTTGAAGAGGTATATGACTGGGTCTGTAAATTGGAATCTAGATTATGAGCCGAAATAGTACAGTTATCTTTAATTTGTGCAGTTAAAGTCTTTTTGGTTGCCAAATCCTTTTGTACGTGTAGAATTCTGTAAGGGAAGGTGAGAAGCTGTTCCCAAGCACTTTGCGAGTTCTCCTGGGCGGCAAGACGTATGCAACCTGCTAGATGTTGTGCCACTAGAGGTCTAGCGCTGCGGGGGACTCGCTTCAAAACAGAAACAGAGTTTTTGAATTTTGAAAGGGTTTTCCAAAACGGGTTTAAAGTTGATGTCATCGGTGTTGTAGGTAAAGATGTTGAGACAGGGTCTGATGTGAGTGCATTTTTTGGTTTGTGTACCTTTCCAATATGCACATTCAGACCCCGCTTACCTTTAAAAAACCGAGCTTGGGTACACAGCGGACATCTCTCCAGGATGCTCAGTGATGTCGAAAGTTGACTAGACATGACACTATTAACCACCACATCGCTGCTGCCACTAAGCATGGACCAAATTAAATTAAATTACACTTAAATATAAATAAAAATAATAACTATAGAAACTAAATCACTAAAAATAAAACACTAAAACGTCTATGTGACACCGATGACAAGTGTGACGGGAGCGACGCAGACGCACTGGCGGCGGCCTAGGGCGCCGCCTTGCCGATACATTTCGACCACAGAATAATGTTCTGTGATTTCGACGCAGCCCTGGCCATGTGTAGGTTCCTTCTTGCTTGTGTTGTTTATTTTCTTACTTTCGCTCGTATCAAATTATCGCTTGTCAGTCAGATATATAAAACGGATTTTCGCCTGTCAGATGCTAAAAATGATGAAATTGCAACAAAATTACTTAATTTATATGCTTGGAAACCATTCAATTACATTGATAACATCAATCTTCGTAATTCAGTAGCTGCATATTTTGATAACTAAAACCAATGAAAAAAAAAATATTAAAAAAAAAAAATATATATAAAATATTTACCTCTAATGTGGTAAATATTTTTGCAATGCTTATACTAATTTTGAGGTATTGATAAAAATTTGTGCAGTGTTGACAAGCGGTTTATGTAACTTGACGAATGATCACTCTACTTTAATTCGCGAATCGAAATCGTAACTTCTGGTGAAAACTTTGCTTGACGAATCCAATCTACTTCTAAACATAACGAGTAAAATTGAAATGAAACAACTTTTACGGATTTACTCGCGTTTATTTTACACATTACTACTTATTTAATGTTTATCCTGACGTTTGGAGCCCTTTGCAGGGTCCGTGGTCACAGGGAGACTGAGGTGTTGGCCATCTCATAATTAGTTGGTAGCTTGTATACCCTCATTTAATTTTAATCAGGTGCGTTCCGTTTTACGTAGAAAGAGCTTACAGTATCTTTTGGTCTGGCAGTATGGTGTCGGGGCTGGGATTTAATATTTTGTTTGATGGGATCCCAGGCTGGTGGTAGATTTCAACCATCTTCCCTATTAAAATTAGGATGTTTTTTAATTTCAATAGCCTCGCGTATCATCCTAGGGATGAATCGTTGTTCTCTAGCGAGTATTTGTGGTTTATCAAATCTGATGTAATGGTTGGGCCCTTCTAGGGAATGTTCGCATACTGCAGACTTATTTTCGCGCCTATGCTTGACGTCGGCTATATGTTCTTTAACGCGAGTAAATCCGTAAAAGTTGTTTCATTTCAATGTGTAGTGTTCGCGTAAACTTTAGAAAACAATATAACGAGTAAAACTTAGTTTTTTATCATCATCTTCGGCCTATATTGACGACTTCCTTGGTCGAGTGGTTTGTACACCGGTTTTCATGGAGTCGCCATCTCTGAGGTCCCGGGTTTGATCCCCGGTCGGGTCAATTTAGAAATTATTGTTTTTCTAAATTGTCTCGGGTCTGGGTGTTTTCTATGTATAATAAGTATGTATTTAAGTATTTTAAGTATGTTTATCCGTTGTCTAGTAACCATATAACGAGTTTCATAACGAAGCCTCTCTTGGGCTAGATAATTGGTGTGAGTGTGGGAAACATTTATTTATTTATTTTATTTATATAAGTCCACTGCTGGATATAAGTTCTTCAAGTGCACGCCACTAAGCACAATCCACATGACTAACTGCTACAAGTTCGTGAACAACTGCAAAAACAACATCTTGAAACCAATTGGAAAAGATATTTGAGAGAAAATGAAACTTTGTTACTGATCATGATCAGACACATTTATTTGATTGCTTTCCCCTGCTCATCTCGATGTTAGTCCAAGAAAGCTAATTAAAGTTGCTTTGACAGATTCAATCAAATAAAACCACTGTAATTAACTTACTTTTACATAATTGAGTGTTTCTGTTGTTAACTTTAGCTCCTTTGAAATTGAAAAACAAACTTGAACAAGTATCGCTATTTGTGGAGTTTCAAGTTAATTTGGAAGTTTCGATGGTTCTCACCTTGTCTGTGCTGCTGTGACTATATAATGTGACTGTATAAATATTTTTATCTGTATAAAAGAAAAACTTACCAACCACTACCAAACAATATATGTACAGAAAGATTGAGTTTTATGTTATGATTATACAGGTATTATAGTGTCAGTGAAATACAAGCAAACTCAAGCGTTCGTGTTCATTGGCACCTTGTTGTATCTTTATTTATACTAGCAATTTCGGGTCACTGATGGTTGAGCAAATTAAGAACTTTAGTTCCTCTGTATATTCCGTCATTAGGCAAGATAAAACATCGGTCTCGGTGGTTGTCTTAAGATAACATTCGGGTCTCGGGGTTGTCTTACGATAACCAGTTTACGTGAGACGCTGGAGGCCTGAGCCCAGCACTGAAACGTTTATCAGCTGACGATGAACCTCATAATTCACGGGCACTCCATTCGCGCCACTGTATCACTCCAATTTAATGGATTATGTATTTGGAAATCCAACGCTCGGAGCGATGCCACGCAATCCAAGTAGTTATGTGAATAAATTGGAGTGATGAAATGTTTTTGTTTTGTTTATATAATTTTTAACGCAAATTTTGTTGCGAACAAATTACAGAAACACAAATGTTGAAAAAATTACCACGAACAGGATTTGAACCTGCACCCTTCTGACATACCGGGTCAGGTGCTCTCCCAACTGAGCTATCGTGGGTCAGTTGGGAGAGCACCTGACCCGGTTTTTGGAGTGATGAAGTAAAGCGATGGAGTGCAGTGCCCGTGAATGGGGGCCTTAGCGGTTAGGTTTAGACCTACACGATAAACAATAAGAAGAAAGTTGGCTCTCGCCTGCTCTCGTGTTTCACCTTGCAATATTTTTTCTATTCTGACAAACGTAGCGCGGCGCACCATTTGTTACCAACTCGGGGTCCAATTTATTACTCCACCGGGATTGTTTTACAAAACATTTTATACAATCGCTTTCAAGACACGACTTATCCTCCTTGAGCCGTAATGAAATCGCTTGAGCACACAACAACTTTTCGTAGGCAAACTCCTTTAACGTTGGTAGGTACCTTGTGACTTGTGAATACAAAATTTGCTTAGATATTTATGTAAAACCTCAAATGTATTTTTATTAAAAAAAAACACTGTAAGTTACAACTTAGACAAATTGCTAATACATTACAAGTACAAATACGCTAAGTCTATTTCTTTTTTCAATTTTAAACATGGGCGCCTCCCACTAACGCGCTACTCTCTGCTAAGATCCATTTCAACGCTTGAAAGGAAATACATTAGGCGACATTAAGTTAACTTTATGAGAGAGTAGTTTAATGTTCCGATTTTTAGAAATAAAATCGTATAACTCCTTTCTAACGCCGATTTGGTTACCGAATCCCTATCTAGTTCAAACCCCAAATTCCTTGTGTTAAATGATCATAGACGCTAATGGTGGCTAGACTTAACGTTGAAGTACATCTCAACTTTTAAACTAAACGAAGTGTTAACAACATATTTAATAAAACAAATCGCGCTAAATGTAATATAAGTGGCGTGGGCCCGTCGCACGCCGCTTTGAGGTGTAACTTGTATTACATTTAAGTAGTCCCCTAGGACCCAGTTTCCCTTTTCCAGGGCTGGTGTTACGGGTTCAGGAGTTGCCACTACCTAGCGTTTACTTATATATTTGCTCTCATTTTTTTCTTGTTATGTTACTATTTATTAAAATTTTTACAAAATTATTAATGCATGTTTGTTCTTCAATCACGCTATAACGGCCGGACCAATTTGAATGAAATTGAATACATGGGTAGAGCGTAATATCCTGGATTCTTACTTAGGATACTTTTGATCCTTATATAGCACGTCATACCTTCGAATATTCATGACTAACAGAATTTCAGAATTTCAGGTGAAGCCGCGCGCATTAGTTAGTTACTCTACAAAGAGCCTATCATACAGCTATAAAACTTTTAATCAGGCAAAGCGATATCTGATACACCTTACCGGCTGTCAATATTATCAGACATTTTGACGCTTAATTAAGCTTTACTCAGCCTGCTGGTATTACGTTTCAAGTGCGCCTTAATCTGTACAGGTGTAGATTACTATCATTATTAAAATACTTTTCACGGGACTCTGTTCCTTCAAATAAAAGGTTGCCTAAGTGTTGGAATGCCGTTGTATTGTATAGGGGTAATAGCGAGTACGTTTAATTATGCAGATTAGCAGCAGAAAGGTGTTCCAACAAAGACAGGGTAATCAAAGACCGCAAAGACCATAGGGTGCCTGGCTGTCCTTATAACTATGTGTGGCTGCTAAGGCAGCGATATATTAAAAACTGTATATTGTTTCTGAAACTTTTATAATCACAAAAACATGACATTGCCTATATAAAAGTAAGCTCTTTACCAGTGATGAAGTCACCTCGAAAATATAAATTTGTTTATTTATTTATTTAAAATCAAATATTTCAGTAACTGTCATCTTTATAGTAAGCGAGTTTACAAGAAAAAATAAATAAATAAATAAATATTTTTTCCTACACTCACAACAATTATCTAGCCCAAGAGAAGCTTCGTCATGAAACTCGTTATATGGTTACTAGACAACGGATAAACATACTTAAAATACTTAAATACATACTTATTATACATATAAAACACCCAGACCCGAGACAATTTAGAAATAATTTCTAAATTGACCCGACCGGGGATCGAACCCGGGACCTCAGAGATGGCGATTTAGTGTAGTATTGATATTTTAAAGTATTTTAAATAATTTTAATACGTGACAAACTCAAATTCTTTTATAAAAGTTAAATGATATGCAAATGTTTAACAACAAAAGGTTACGTGTCCTAATCAACTGATGGTGACCTACACGGAATAGATTGGTGGTGACATATATAGGTTTGCTGATTTTTAAAAAACCTATCTCAGGCATTACATATTTATTTACATTGTAGGATTTCTTTTTAATATTGTAAATGCAAACATACGTATGGTACAAATATTTTTTTTGTGAGGGCCAATATAAACAGAACATTTTCTTATTAACCATCGATCCACTAAACCCGTTATTAACTCATGAATAACACAGGTCACGCGTATCAAAGAAGTCGCTTATCTCATGGCCCCAACGTCAGGGTCAATCCCAATATTGTAACTGGCGAGGAGCTGGGATTACGTGGGAACGGGCTCAGAGCTTAATGGATTTACTGCTAGTTGTTGTCCACAAATAGATAGGGGCCTTTGTTTACGTCCTAAGCAGCCGTGATAATTACAACAACGGCCTTTTAATTAAACCCCCGCCATGTTTATGACGTGTGTAAACGTTACACTGAGGCCACCTGTGTGAGGTGAAGATATACTCGCTCTAAGACGTCGAGTCTTTTGTCACCAATTATGTATGGTCAGCCGCGTTAATCGTCATCTCTTTCCTCCTATTTAATGAGTAAATAAAAAGCATTTATTAATTGCTGAACAAAGCACATCAAATAATTTAAAACTAGTGGCACTGAAATGAAAAAAATAAATATCTCTTTATGCTTCGTTATTATCAATCAATATTCTAAATAAATTAGAATATTGACAACTCGAAATCGTTTACCGCGCCAGTGACCTCCTCTAAATCTGATCGATTAATAGTATTTACCGATCCGTAATGTCATGTTACACAGCATGTTTGAAACTATTTTCTATGCAAAAAGCGAAAAGAACCTATAGTTTTTACAAGTAATTATTAACGGGAGCCATCATGATCATCACCGCGATCATGGCGCATGCGGACTGTGCCGAAATATCGGATACTCAAAAATAATAAACATGGTAAGAATCACGTTAATAAATAATTACTCCAATACAAGTTACCATGCACGCGAGTTTAAAAAATCTCTATTAGCCCATTTATCGTACCTACTGCAGGTTACAGATTCCTTCGTTCAACTTCTTTCTGTCCGCCATTGCAGGTTGGCAATTTGGCTGGTATGCGTCATCTTTCGTCGCTCTGGTCTGCTCGCGTCGTCTTCTTGGGTTGGGGAGACCCAAACGGTGGTGGCATTGGCCCTAAGGCCAAAAGTCGTCTGACACAGGGGACATGGTCAATCCAATCCTACAATTGAATCAAGATCACGTCACACGTTTTCGTCACTATAATTTTTTTTTAACCAGAAAGCATGGAATAACGAACGCCGAAAAGAAGAGATAAAGTTAAAAGATTCTTTCAGTTCTAATAATTCCATTACAAACAGTTTAAAAGCAAAGTTTTTATATTAAAAAGTCGTACTAGCTTTCATTTATATCTTGAAATATGACCCGAATTTTTCTTCCATTTTCTTATAGAACTTCTAACGAAGAATTATTTAAGTACTTACCTACATAAAGAAAAATTCGTAACAATCATAAAATGTTTATTACCTCTTCGGACTCTGGAGAATTATTAGGCTCATTCGTACTAATTTTTAATAACCCGCATTCTTGCCTTTATATCATGTCAGTTTCGTATTTGTATATGTGGACAAAACATCGAGAGCTTTTCTCTAAGTACCTAACTATTTGATATTATTATTTATGTTGACAATTCAAACTAAACTATCGTCTCTTAATTTTCTTTTAAGCATTAGGATCGCCAAATCAGGACTTACACTTAGTACCTATTTGCTTTGGTTATCCGATGTAAAATTTTCTGATCTTGCAAAGGATAGATCTTTTATTGCCTATCTATCTAAGCTTGTGATACGAATTACTAAATTACACAAAAAGTATGCTTTGACATTTTCAAACTTCTCTCTCTGAGCTTTAAATTGCTTCTATCTGTTGCTCCGTTTTGATTTGTCAGAAAATAAAATTATTCTCTTTATATTTAAATTATTTCCGACACTTTCTTATTTAAAATATAAGTTAATAACTTAGGATACGCTCAACTACCTAAGCAAAGTAATAAGAATCTTTATTTTTATAGCTCGCCAAAGTTTACTGAAACTTAAAACCTCTTGTGGTATTACTTAGAGCTCGGTGAACTACACTCAGACCTGATTAAACACTTTTCATTAACCATCAGGAACGTTTAATTAATTGAGTGTTTTCTTTGTTTCAGAATATCCGGTACAATGAAAAACTGAGTAGTGTGTGATTAATATGTGAAGTAGTGCTCAGTGTCCGTGTGTTAGTAGTGTAAATGTGCGGTGAAGTGTAGTGAAGTGATAATGAGTTTCCTGACGTCCCTGGGGCAGTATGTGGCGGGCATGGCGGACAGTGTGGCGGGGCTGGCGTTGTCCCCGCGCCGCGCGCCCCCCTCCCGTCACCGCTCCGCCGAGGAGTCGCAGGCGCAGCAGCCGCCACCGCAGCCTTCCACTGCCACAATGAGAGGTTGGTAGCTTGTTTTTCTGTTACTGAACCGGCAAGAATATACGATATTTTTTAGCTGGAGAAAACTCCTTTCGCATACGCTAGGAAATGCCTTGCGCGTACTACAAACCAAATACGACCTGCCCGGTGGAAACCGACCACCGCATCCCATGGACACTTGCAAGACCAATGTATCATACGCGCGTTGCCAACCATGAAGCTTCAATTCATATGCTTTACGGCTTCACTACGCTAAATTTTAAGAAGATAGATCTCCTTCGAACTAGAATAAAGCAATGGAAAACATTAAATAATGCTTGGCGGTAAACGTAGATATTAGAATATTCGCCATATTGCTGGATTCTTGGCAAAAGCGTGCCGCTAGACAATGGTTACTACCAGGGTGGAAAAGCTGTTGCCATCTTCCTGTTAAATACCTTTCTTCACCGTTTTACCAAGATGTCACGTGAACCCTAATGCTTGACATAGGTTTTTCGCGAGAAATAAAGGCAAATGGTAATGCCTTTTAGACTTGATTGTATTTGGTATATAATAATACTGTCATATTTAATTCAATTCGTACAATAATTGGTAATTAAAAATTTTTGCATATTAGATACCCCAGCAGTCACAAAGGCGGTTTGTAAGTGAAATATGCTTTTGATTTAGGTTTGGAACTGAGACGACAGCTCTAATGAACTGCGAGCAGAAATTTCCTCCGAGCACTGAGAGCTTTTGGTCAATTTGCCTCTGCGAAAGCTTTAAACCCGAAATGGAAACATGTTAGTGTATTGTTATTTAAGTATTTATTTAAGGGGCGACTTGTCAAAGTACTGATTGAATTATAATTATGTTTATTTTGCTTTCTATTTTATTACGTTGTGCTGATTGCTATATGTCTTCAGGGTTTCCGCGCGTCGTTCCAACTGAGGGTGCATCAGCTCTAAGCGCGCGGCGTCGAACCCTGGACTGTCTGGCCCCGGCTGCTCCACCACGCCGCGGTGGCTCTCTTCGCGTGCCACGTAACGCACCACCACCCGAGAAACCCACGATGGCCTTTTGCAAGAGGCGCCTTTCCTGGCCAGAGGTCGACAATTCAGTTAATTCTGGGTAAGTAGAACCTTTCTCATGAAACAGGATTGTGCACGTCTTATATATCTATATATATATCTTACGGGTAAGCACTTAGGCATCATCTCACCTGATAAGTGATGATAAGGCCGATGGAGGAAGCGCACTTCAGCCGGAACCTCAACTACTAAGGCACTGGCTATCTTATCTCTAGCTGCCGGAACACAATAATTGCAATGCTACAAACATTGATGTTGAAATAGGAGAATAGAAGGATTGAGCGCAAGCGACTTTAACTTTGGAGATACTAGACACAAGGAATTCTAGTCCTGTAGATCGTGTGTTAGGAATTAGAAATTCTGCGGTAATAATAAATACAAACGGATTCGGTTAGTGTAGATTTTTTTTTTTTTTTTATACTTCCTCCTCTAACATAATCGGAGCTAATTTAAATCTAATTCTCTTTCATTCAAGTTCTATCTGTTTTTCCTCTCGCACTTTCGTACCGCATACTTCGCATTCATCCTTCATCTTTCATTCTTGGGCAGTGGGTGTTCTGCCTATTACTATTCTCTATTTTGTCTTTATTTTGACCTCTTATTTTATTACAGTTAGTGTAGATTGGTTTATTACCATGTTATACCACGAACTCTGGAGGTGTTCGATGGCGCAGTGGTTAACGCGGCCGGTCTGCGAATGCTGAGGTATGCTAATGCTGAGCTATGCAACTTTCGCAAAGGCCGGTAATCGGATGGGCGACCAAAATTTATCATCTCGAGCGCCTCCGAGCTTCGGAAAGCACGTAAAACCTTTGGTCCCGGCTGCATTAGCAGTCGTTAAAAACCACCAATCCGCGTGGTGGTTTATGGCCCGTTCTCCCTATCCATCCATAGGGAAGGCTCGTGTCCCAGCAGTGGGGACATAAAATGAGCTGATGATGATGATGATAATACCAGTAACACTAAATAAGTGGTGTCATCCTTATCTTTCTCACGTATTCATTCTCCAACAACTTCCGTGTGGAGAAGAAACTAAATAAAACTTTGTACCTACATTATTATATTAATTTTAAACACCTACACATCACGATCCTCACTGAAAATTTGTCTTCCTATAGAAAATCCGTCTAAAAGTCTGATAAGCAATTCATTATTGTTGGCCGTACCGATACAAACTTCAAAGCTCAATATTTTCCAAATGAATAAACCAGTTCTATTGAAAATGTCTATGCCTTATGTAGAAAGAAAGTAGTAGCAGTAAGAAACTTTTCCTTCATACAAAAATCAGACCTTTTTGGATAAGCAGCGGAATCAATAAGAAAAATCTTGGAAGAAAATTTGTATTTATTAATTGTATAAAATAAAGATTGTATTTAAAACTAAAATAACGTAGGTACTACATACTTCTAGTACCTATCTACTGCCTTACAAAGTCAAAGGCCTATTGTTTAGGATTGTTCTCCAAAACAAACACTATCAAGACAAATGATATTGGGGAAATCACAGGCTCTCGAAGGATATTAACGTGTTTCCTCGGAAAGGGGAATTGCAAATTAGCGGGTCTCCTTGCGACCGACGCGGCCTGCAGGGAATAAAGATGAGACACACTCAATATAGAGCACAGTACAACCGGAATAGTAGCTTATCTCTTGCCCTGTATGGGACTACACTGTAAAATCTCTGTACAGATCTATATATACCTACACTGCCTCTTACTTTTATATTATTGGTCGTAGAGAAAACCGTAAATTATGAATTTAAATAGCAATTCAATTTCTTTTTCATTGATCTAAAAAAAATATATGTTTGGGCAAATGACTTTGCTCTAATTTGTGTTAAGCGGACGCAGTGTTCAGGTACAAAAACAGCTAGTTGAGCAGGGTTCAGCCTCACTAGCACCTTGCCTACCTGCAAGGTGCTACCCTTCTTCATTTTGTATCATGCCTTTATGGTAGTTCTTACATGTGGTGTTTGGTGATTAAATACTCTTTTAGATAGATAGATAACTTTGAATGTTAACCTCGGATCTAGGTCTAAAGATAGGAATCCAAATTAGCATTCTTTATTGGCGTGATACACAAAAGACTTATTCATCTTCTTCAGTAAATA
Organism: Eudonia lacustrata; assembly: GCA_947562085.1. Classification (NCBI taxonomy): domain Eukaryota; kingdom Metazoa; phylum Arthropoda; class Insecta; order Lepidoptera; family Crambidae; genus Eudonia; species Eudonia lacustrata. The sequence continues at coordinate 11,903,364 of OX387321.1, read as the reverse complement.
CTTACATATCAACGTGTACCTTGTTCAATTATGTGATGGTATTTAAAAATTAGGTACTATGTATATCGTATAGATTTTACTTTAAGTGTGAAGTTTATCTCTAACTAACTAACGCGCGCCTCGCCCGTCGCGTTGAAACCGAACAGAGATGTTTTCCCGGGATAAAAGTCGTCTATCGCACACTCAAGCCCTCCAACTATCTCTGTGCAAATAATCATGTCGGACCATATTGCTCCGCTTTGTTGTGAAGGAAGGACAAACAAACGTACTTTTACAAGATAAGGATTTTTTGAGGGGTACAAACACACGCTCTATATATCGATATCTTGAATAGGCACTATAGGTTTAGGTGACTAGGCGTCTCAGTGGGCATGTTTTCAGCACCGATCCGATCCGAACCCTTCGGAGACTCTGGAAGGGCACGGGGACGCGCACTTTTAAGTGTGCGATGCCGTACCCCTCTAGAAATCCTCCGAAGGTGATTCGTTTCAACACGGCTTGGGGTACCCTTTACGTACCTCGCCGCCCCTAAAACAAGCCCGGTGAAGCTGGAAATGCCCCTCGGCAATCAGCAGTCTCTCTCAAAAAAAAAAAATGTTTTCAGCACTTATAAGAACAAAAATGCATGCGTTTTAACAAAGCCTTCTTCTTAATCAGATATTTTCCGCTTGTATTGTACAGTACTCGTCATGGCGCCGAGCCGCTATAAAAACAAGCTAAATCTCGTCGATGATGTGTATATTAGCGTTAATTTCAATGTACGCACAGCTGCTACTATGTGGCATACTCTAGCATTTGCTCTTTATTGTCATCAGTGTGAACTGGGACCGCTGTAGGCAATCAACGGAGCTTAGCCTTTTTTTGATTGTAACCGGTTAATTTGGTTCTACAGATAGTTGGTATTATGAAGTCTCAGAAAATATTATCACATGGTATTATACCGAAAAAAGTATCATAAAGAAGTATCTTTGCGCTTTAAATAGTTTAAAAATATATCATCTATCGAACCATTCTACATCTACTGCAAACGTTTTGAAATGTCAGGATAAAATAAAATGGAAAATAAACGTGAATTTTTAAAGTAGCTGCTTACATTCATTGCCATCTGCCATCAAAGTTTAATATTTAGTTAGGTTTCTTTTGGTCCTAACTGTGCAGCTATTTACAGACCGACATTATTTTTGTTAAATGTGGCTTAAACACGTAACATGTTACCTTACATGTGATCAACATTGCTCACGTTCCGCCGTGTGTTTGCCGGCCATACATGATTGATTATGTAGTTTCACAATGGCAGCATTGGACAATATTGTTCGTCGTGAACTAGGTAACTGTTTGTACGCAGATACTTAACATATTATACTAGTTAAGAAACTTTATGAAACACATTTGTAGTTCTTTTTTCTTAAGCACTTAACCAGAAATACTAATATCTATATTTATTAGTATTTCTGGTTAAGTGCGCTCCCACATTCAGCCTGTAACTTACCATCAGAAGATGAAGGAAGGTAAAGAAATATTATAATCGATAGACATTTTAACTCAAAAATAGCAATTATAATATAAAAAATAATAATTATAACTGTCAACCATTAAAGAGCCACGATGGCATAGTTGGTAGTGCTTCTGACCCGGCATGCCATGAGAGGCAGGTTCGAATCCCGCTCGTGGAATTTTAGTTTGTCCTTTTTCAAAAAGTTTAATTATACTCGTAGTAACAGATAGTATATCTTTCCCAAAAGGCTCAGCTTAGCCTGGTAAATAAAGGAAAAAGAACTACAATAATACGAACTACTGAGGATCATATATCTCAGATAGGCGACGAGCAGGCGACACACTAAAATAAGATGGTAGTAGCTAGTGAGAGTGTTTTTAAACAAGCCCTAACATCTGGGTCTAACCGGTAGTCTAGCAGCCAGAACACAGACGCGGTGTAGCTAGCGAACTCTATAAATTTTTGAGTTGAGAATGATTGCATCCATATATAACACCGGTCATAGCACAAAGCATTTTCGCTAAACTTATAATTGTATACTGCATTTAACCTATATTCCAAACCCACTGCCGGGCAAAACCTCCATCCTTGAAATAAAGTCAATGAAATAATTAATTGAAATGTATTTATTAGGACACACGGTACAAACTTATGTAGAACAAAACAAAAAAATAATAATTGTAAAATGTGTCCTAAAATCACTACAATCACTACAACGCTGATCTTCCGTGGAGACCCCAGTTGATGGGTAATGGCTTAATCACCACGCTTGCCAATTGCGGGTTACCCGGGTTATGCATCGAAAAATCCGAAACACCCTTGTCCGACCTGCTGGGTATTGAACCCGGGACCTTCGTGTATCGGGCCGGGCGCTATGCCACTCAGCCACCGAAGCGGTAATCATTGCCAACAAGGAAGGCATGTCTCATGGCATTGCATTTGTCAAAATGTCATTTGATTTATTTATCGTTCAAGCAATTTCTAGATCAATGCCGCCATCTAATTACTTTCAGGTGCGGGGAGCAGTACATTCGTTTAATATTTACCCAACAAGCGACAGAATCGAGTATTTAATTTCGGTAATGGGCGTCAATAAACAAAGTGGGCGAGTCGCGGATAGAGGCGATCTCCCGGAGTTGGATGAGTCAATTTATCAGCGGGACTCCCATTTGGCGGAATAGAAAATTTGATTAAACCTTTGGGCCGGCCCTGTTGCTTTATTCTGTACGCACAAAGTAGCTCGAACAACATTTTTTGTTGCAGTTTTAATATTGATAAGACGGAACTTACGGTTAAGACCTAGAGTTACCTACATTTACATTAATTACAAACGTTTGTAGCAGATCTATAGGATTAAATTGCATTTCCTAATTCATATTAATCTCTTCATTTATTAAACGTAGTTTTAATAGATTTAAGATTTTTTTTTCTGCTTTTTGAGGGTAGACATAATTTTTAGTTATTTATTAGTTATTTTAATGTGTTTTAATTAAGTAATGTTGTTAAATGTTAATTTAATTTAAGTTATGTTTTAAGTGTTGTTTGAATTATTGTATAAATTAGTTAATACCTAAAAAGATTCGTTTTTAGGTAATTAATCAGCCTCGATATTGAAAAGGAAAGGAATGAAATGGAATAAGCTATAGATAATTTATCATAGTTTAATATAGGTACATAGTTGGCGTAATGGTGCTTTCGGGGAGAAAATATCCACCTCGTGTCAGATGATGAAAAATAATCAAGTCATTCACACCCGTATTTATAAACGAGTAAAAGCTTTTACTTAAGCAAAAGTAATTGCATAAGTAATAACTTTTATTCTTTAGTTTAAAAAACCGATGACGTTGGAAACGTCAAAAGTTAGAATTCTTACCCAAGCACGTTACCAATATCTTTACTCTAGCAATCTAGATTTCTCTATGAATTTATATTGAAGAGCTAGTATTGAGTAATGTACCTACGTTACTTGTTTAAAGAATGAAATTTTCTTAGTGACGTTTCATAGAACAAGTAATGCCTCAACAATGCATATCAATGATATGCTTCCACTTAGAAATAATTATTTCCATATTCGATTATATTCGATATAATATTCCATATTCACATAACATCAGGTGAAATGGAGTAATTTGCCGTGCTAAGTATAAAAAAAACCAAAGTAATTGCTAAGTCGAGCAATGGCTTGTTTATAAATACGTATGTTAGAAACGTATGCGTTCTACACTTCTTATTTTCCTTAGTAGACAGTTCGCATAATTGGTTTGTATCCCTAATGGGAGCAATTAGGAACTGGGGTCGCCCCATATTCTACACAGGGGAAATTCAATTTGTTACGGCCTCCATAAAGTTTATCTATTTATTGAAGCCGAGCTATCGCTCGGCTATCGCCAATAAGCACCGCATTTGATGGCTGATGCAGAATAATGTTGTTAGTGGTCTATTCTATTACATTTTCTATGAGGAAGTTCAGTTATTTTAGAAATTAGTTCAGTATCCCCCTATTAATTTTCTATTGGTATATATAGGCATATCGAAGACCAACCGAATATTTTAAATGAGTAGTTCGTTGTTCGGGCATCATAATTCATGACTTAACCATTGAGACAGTGGGTATATTGCTGAGCTTATCCTACTTAATATTATAAACGCGAAAGTTTGTAAGTATAGATGGATGTTTGTTACTCTTTCACGTAAAAACTACTGAATGGATTTGGATGAAATTCGGCATACAGATAGTTTATAACGTGGATTAACACATAGGATACTTTTTATCCCGATATTCCCACGGGAACGGGAACCACGCGGGTGAAACCGCGAGCGGCCGCTAGTTATAAATAATTGATTGAACACTTGACAAAAGTGAATGCCTCAGATAGAACGCAAGCCTACGTCATTTCACAATCCAGGTGACGCTCTTCGTTACCTAAACTTCTAAATAAACAATTTTACAAATATTTAACGATCACATAAGATGAAGCAGCTATTTAATCTTTCTTCGATTCATCTATTATTACTTCAGGCTAAGTATTACAAGACTGCGACTTCATTTAATTGTACAAATAAAATTATTTTAAAATATGCCATACGTTGTAATTAACATCAAAATGTAGATGGCTTGCTTAAATGAAATCGTCATAACTCAACAGGTCAATTTACGATGAATCATGTTGAATCTAACACGCGAATAAAAGCCAGAGAACATTATCCGGTTAATGAAATAGGTTTATTATGTAAATAATGGAAACTGTGGTATTGAACAACGCAGCAAATATTCGTAGTAGGTGCGTATTAAGTGTAACCAAATAAGTTAGGGTTTGTTGACAAACAAGAGTGTAAGCAAAATATTTGACAAGTTTCGGCGGCCGGCGCGGCGGGCGGCGCCCTCAGTTGCTAGGAAAAAGTGACAGAAAAATACGTAAAAATACTTTATTATACACTCAAGTCAAGAAATAATGTGAATGATTTGATAATATGAAGCTATCATTTGTAGGTGCTCTGCAGCGATATCAGTTTTCTAATTCAGTTTTTGGTATACAACAAAATAATGTTTGAATAATGACGATATCACGGAATCTGCAAACATGTTTTTTTGTGAAATGAGTTCTATATACGTCTTGAAAGACATTCTTATGAGGATTTCAAAAACCCTTGATATTACGGAATACGAATGTTTACGCGGGCGAAGTAAAAGGCGGGCCGCTGGTTATCAATATTCTGCAAGTTCGCACAGGGTGAGCCACCCACATAAAGGTTTAATTAATTTTGATGAAATTGTTTTTCGTGAATTCGAAAACATTTTAAATATACCCATTTTTTGTTATTAAAAAGAAATACAAATGTCGGTACCGTGTACGAATAACATCGCATTTTTCTGATGGTTTAACAGAAATTCGCGAATCATCAAATATTATTTGAAAATTGTAAGAAGCATATAAAAAGGATCCCCGGATGCAGCAGATGCTTGCCTGCTCTACATAAAAAAGCTACGTTTTTGAACTATGAAATGAATTTATTCTATGTATACGAGTATAAGCAAAATACATCTAACGTTCTGCGTGGTTGACTAACTACGATTTATAAGGAACTACGAAGTATTAAGAAGAAGCTTGATGGCGCAGAGTATTGTGTAAGGGCAACTTGCGCATTCTAGAGTTATAATATTTAACTCAAGGTTTGGTGCTAGTCCAAGATTAATTAAATAATTTTTCTTGCACCAAAATTTCTATTGCAATGGGATCATGTCCCTACCTACAAGATAGCAAAAAGTTATCGAACAAAATGGCACCTACATACTTTAGTAAAATGTAAATAAACAATATTAAAAATATTTTAAATTTTCTTTAAAAAATGCGAAGAAACTTTTTCCCCAATCTATTATACAGTAATTCATTCATTACTCGCTCTGTTTTATTTGGCCGCATGTTAATAGAATGAATGAATGTGAGAATAACTGTCAAATGATGCCAACCTTCAAAACCGAATTGCCGGGTCAGTTGACTTCGGGGTTTATTTTCATGGAAGCAATGCAAGGTCCGAGTTAAAAATTTAATAAATTAACCGTGAGTTAGTAAACTTGGAGTAATTTATTTAACTCGACATTACCGTGCAAGCGGCCTGTGTTCTTGCAAGTTAAGTAGACCAACGTATCTCAACACTAGCTAGTATAAAAACGATTATAAAAATGATACGATAAAGTATTGACATTTGAAATCTAAAGAGCTTCCTTTCCATTTTTCTTAAACACAGAGAACCACCATATTTAATTAACTTTTTGAAAAGGTTTTCTACTGAACCACTACTGTAGCGATAATACTGCATCAAATAAGAGCGGTGGCATCTAAACCTTGTGAAACAGTTTTCTGGTGAGGTTTCAGTTGATTAAGAAAAAGTTGGTCAACGATGATGCGGGTGTTCTGCGAGTTCTGTAAGTGTTTCTTGATTGGATGAGAGTTTACTTGATTGGCACCATAACTAGTGGGGTGTACAGGGTTGTCACCCGCTAAGAAATATATGTTCATTATCAGCTGTCAGTTTAGTTATTAAGGGTGTTACTTCGAGGTTTCTTTGGAAGCGGTCACACGATCTTTACTCCTAACCATTTAAATATATTGTCTCAGCACCAAATTCATACGTTCCTTTATTTATATGCCAATGTAGTTTCAATCTAAAATGTCTGAATATAGCTAATATAAGTCTTTAAAAAAATATTTAAGCATCCAAAACGGAAGCAAATTCAGTGTTCTTCACGTGTCACACGGCGCTCGCGCTCGGGGTAACTGGGCTTTGATAACTTTTTTGTTTGTAATTGTATAAGTACATATTTTACATCAAAATTATTGTATTTTAACCATGCGCATAAATATCATATTTAGTGACTGTATGTCTTAAGTAGTAAGAGTTAGTAGGCATTTTGTTTCGGTCACACGTTTTTGGTAGATTCGTATTCGCTAACAAAGATCTCATATCTTCAAAGATTACCGACTTATAGGTAGACAATTTTGCGTTGCAATATATACAATATGATTTTTGTTTTCAACTGGATTTAAAGTTTTGTATTTATGATCCATCGTTTTTTGCTAATCACTCACTCATTACTTCTGTAATATTATTGCATTCAATACAGTGTTATCTTTATTGCAACGACCTATTATAAATAAATAAATAAATAAGCTTCGTTATGAAACTCGTTAAAATGGTTACTAGACAACGGATAAATATACTTAAACTCTTTGAAGTTCATTTTATTTATCTGATACCAATCTTATCCTTTTCTAGGTTACCTATATATCAGCAATCTATATGCAACCATTTAAGTTTGTAACAGTTTCTTTTAGACGTTTCTGGTCGCCATCGATTAGTAGTAAGAGGGTTTGTAAATGTGTATCAAGTTGTGATTTGTATCTGTTCTTTATAAATAAATAAATAAATAATATATTTTTCCTACACTCACACTAATTATCTAGCCCAAGAGAAGCTTCGTTATGAAACTCGTTAAATGGTTACTAGACAACGGATAAACATACTTAAAATACTTAAATACATACTTATTAAACATAGAAAACACCCAGACCCGAGACAATTTAGAAAAACAATAATTTCTAAATTGACCTGACCGGGGATCGAACTCGCGACCTCAGAGATGGCGACTCCATGAAAACCGGTGAATAAACCACTCGACCAAGGAGGTCGTCGTATTGGTATTCCAAAGAACATTAACATTATCATCGTTAATTATGTTAAATATTTCTTCTGAACAGTTTAAAACTAGTTTATGTAGTTACGCTTTGAAAAAGTCCATTTAACTTTACATTGTGCCGAATAACCAACCTCTTAGTATTTATCCTGGAGTCCCGATCTAATGGCAGCCCTATATACGAGCCGCGGGGGGGAAGGGGAGGAGGGGTGCAAGGACGTGCAACAGGTCGCCCGATGACCTACTTACATCAAATTAAACATCGTGAACACACGCACACGTAAGTCGTGTGACTTCACGCATTCTCTTTACGGGTTGTGGTTTTTATGACGTCAGTACGATAAGAGCCATTTGACGTTTCGGTATAAAAAATATCTTTTTAAGCTCTAATTCATTATTTTTGTATGGGATACTGAAATGTAAAATTACTCTTAAGTGATTGAAGCGGTTTGAAGTTGTCATTAGCCTACAGTCCCACTAAATGGTAGAAAAACTTCATTGTTGAAATCAAGTAATCGCTTCAGTTGATGGAATTGGCTACATCAAGTGATTGTGTTTACGCTTGCAAAATGTGGATTCGTAATTACGAACCCTGGTTATGCATCGAACAAATCCGAAACACACTTTGCCTGACTTGGAAATGGAACCCAACCAGCACCTCCGTATGTATATCAGGCAGAATGCTTTGCCACTAAGCCCGAGTGGTTTTTTATTTATTTTATTTTTATTTATTTTTTATTTATTTCTTTCACAGTACACAGTGTCTAAGTACTACACTTAACTTAACTTAACTATATTTGTCCATTCACAATGTTTAGTACAGATTGTCATTAACAATGATAGATGGTTAAAAGAGCGGTAGCAAATATTGACAGCTACCCTCCGCGCTAGCTAAAAGCTGGTTTTAACGTTGGTTTATCTGACAGTAAAAATTCATGACAATCTCAAATTCTTTTGTCTTGGATCTACCAGAAGAATTGTTAAATTTCCTTGAGCAGGACTCTTATCTGTATAAGGTTTTGTTAATGGCTTGGTCCAAAAAATTGCTTTCATCCTAATTCTTTTGTAATGCTAATGCGGTGCCCAAATGATACAACACGAAAAGCAAATAATTTATGTAACCAATAATATAGAACATTATTGATGTACCTACATACAAATGTATACCGAACATTGCATATTTATTCAAATCGAAAAAAAACCAAATCAAAATAATGTAATTCTTTGCAAATATGAAATGTGGGATTCGAATAATGTACCCAGTCATACGTTTCAGTAAACATGCATAAAGAATAGTATTCCGCAAAGGATTCACACTCGCGGTGAGTTAGCGAGGCAAACAAAAGTGAAAGGGTATTTCACTCGTAAACACTCATGCATTTATACATAAGGGGAAGTATATTTTCCAAATATGACATACAAGTCTTAGATAGGGCGGGGAAGTTGTTGAAACCTGCCATAACTGTGAAGATGCTCAGACGGCTTTAATATTGTATGCGTAGGTTAAGTATAAACAAGTGAGTAAAACTGTTTGCTTAAGATATAACTATGCAAATGATCAGTTAATAATGTTTTGATATGATTTACAAGAACTAGAATACCTATAGGAATAAATTCAAAGTTTGGTTTTGTTGGCTTATGTCGCACCAAATACCAGAGACAACACGATCATCAAAGAGGCAGTACGATCACTAAAGTAAAAACGGAACGGAACTGAAATAGAAGAATATAAAATTAAAAATACACACACATAATTACTGTACATTTAAAAAGTATGTTTCAGCGTGTAAAAAGATAGGGAGGAACACGGTGTAATGCTTAAAATGCGAGACCATTTTATTTTAATTTTTTTTACCTTTATCTTCTTATTATATTCGTAATATTTTGTTTGGTAATTAGTACAGTCGCTACAAAAACCGTAAAAAAGTAGATACTAACGATATACATGCCATGTTTTTATTGAATGTACCATGTTATCATTCTGTTCATCTTAAAATAAAACAATAACATAACGCTTAACTTTTTTTAATAGTTACTAGCTTTTGTACTGTCACCATCAACTTGACCGTAGCAACATTAATAGTTAGAAATATCTTGACCTTTACGAATAGCTTACCCTATTGTTACACAATAAGACTATGCTATTTATTCAATCAAAAACCGACTCAATAGCTTCGTCATATTATGTAAAAATATTTCAGCATTCAGTCTTGAACAATTTGATGCTGGCAGTACGAATGATAAATGATGGCCCTTTTAATGGTATAAAAGCCGTGCTTTTATTATTACTTACCTGCCGCGCCGGTACGCGTCATCCGTCACATGCAACAGCGCAGCTGTGTCCACAGAAAATAAATTGTCCATTGCCATTTTGAAACATTTTTGATGCGGTTTTGTTTTTAAAAGCCAGGAAACTGACATTCGATATACAAAAAAAGATAGGTGCTTTTGTTTTTTCGTATAGTATCTTTTCTATTTTGGTTTTCTGGATGTTGGTCGCCTATGTGGGCTTGTGGGCGGTGTGAAACTTGGTGTTAAAAGGATTATTTATACAAGTATAACATCAATTGGAAAGCCTACATCTACAATATTACAATAGCTAGTGCTACTTTAATTAGTATCAAAAATTATTGTTAATTATCACAAAGCGTACGTACCGTATATCGAAGGCTCATTTAAAACCAACAACACTAGAATAACGCGTTCTGATGCAAAAACATCTTGTTATTCATACCAACCATGCTTAAAGAATTCATCAGTTATTTAATTGAATGTTTATTTGTATTTAATTTTGTAATATTATTATTGTTTTTCTTTTGTTCGTGTTTATGTTTTATAGTGTTGCAATTAAAGTATTATCTATCTATCTATCTATCTATCTATCTAATTTCCAACACTGTTACATGTCGTATCGTAGTAGCACCACTGATCGACACAGTAGTGGTAGTAGCGACGAAAACTGGTATTGAACCAATTTTGCTCAAGCACTTTTTCATGCATAAAGACCTGAGCCCAGCAGCAGTAGTGGAACGTTTATAGGCTGTTGAATCTTTACGGCAAATTCAAAGTTAAAGTCAAAAAAATTAATTAATATTAGACTTCACAGACGCTTAATGAGGTCTAAAACTATTTAAAATTAGCAATAAACATTATTTTTTACGAATATGCCTTTGGTAGAGTCTTCAATCGAAAAAGACTGGCAAGAAACTCAGAAGGCCTTTACTTTTGCTCCTTTTTAACTAAGTTAGAATTCTGTACGTATTGATAATACGAGTAGTCGGGGTAGTGAGTGCCAGTACAGAGCAGATATTCCTTTCATATTTGACAACTTAGAAATATTTGACAAATTAGCAACATAGAAATTAACTTTATAATACCTTTTTTATTGCCAAACTTAAGTGTTGAATAAAATTTCTTTATACATTTGATTGAAGATAAAACCCTGAAAGTTAATTGAATATGTTACTATATTGTGCATCTAAGCGATTACTAACGAAAAAAGCTGACAAGATATTAGTTTAAACGCGTGAAGCAAATACATATAGATAAATGTTACTATAATATCAAAGAGTTGAGAGATGGATCCTATCGGACACTGCAATTGAAAGAGGAGAGAAAGACGATTTGATTTATAAAATGGTTTAGATGTACAATATAGTAACATAATCTCTTAACGACCTTCTTGGTAGAGTGGCTTGCACACCGGTTTTCATGGTGTCGCCATCTCTGAGGTCCCGGGTTCAATCCCCGGTCGGATCAATTTAGAAATACCTGTTTTCTAAATTGTTTCGGGTCTGGGTGTTTTCTATGTATAACACTTAACATCAGGTGGTATGGAGTCATTTGCCGTGCTAGGTATAAAAAATAAAAATCAATTAATTAACTTTCAGGGTTTTCTCTTCAATAAAATTTATAAAGACATTTTATTCAACAATAGTTTGGAAGTAATATATTTGATTACTGTATTTTACCTCAGTGCTTTAAAATTGTGATCGACTTTTAATGGACGTTTAGGCTATTGAACTTTCTTTAAATAATTACTACATAGTATAAAACAAAGTCGCTTCCCGCTGTCCCTATTTATGTATGTATGTATGCTTAGATCTTTAATACTACGTAATGGATTTTGATGCGGTTTTATTTAATAGATAGAGTGATTCAAGAGGAAGGTTTATATGTATAAATACATGCGTAATATAGTAGAGAAACACTGATAATTTTAGAGGTTTCACATTTTTTTTTGCGCTTACATTGCAAACGCCTGCTGAACCCTACGAGATAGATCAAAATAATGTACTACAGTATTGTACACCTTAAAATGGTCTACAAAAAAGTCCGCTATGATATATGAATATCTGCTAGGGATAACCCACAATAATCATTTTTTATTCTTTACTTTTTACGAGAAATAATGGCTTATTTACGAAGCGATTTTAAGGAATACAGCATTAATCCTTATCCAATTAAGTACCTTAAATACATTGTACATTTAATATTGATCAATATGGCCCTTTACAGCATGTAATTTAAATAAATTGTTGCGGAAACCCACAACACACACTATGCTATTGCTTAAAAATACACCTTAAAAATAGAAAAATTTCCACTTACAGTTTCATGCCACTCCCGCCGTCCTGAACGGGATCCATATGATCCGATGGGGCCCGAATCCGGCTCCGGGTCTTCTAGGGTTCCCTAAACACACCCAAACTACCCCAAAGTGCACTTTCCCACTGAAAATACCTGGTTCACTTCCGCAGCGGTGTGGCCGACATCCCGGCTAATTGTTTTTCCGAAACAATTCGTTTACGACGCACACTCACACACACAGTTTGCACCATCCATTTAAGTAGAATAATACGGCTCCAAATGCCCTTATTACTACACAAAACTATTTAATTATCAACACACGATAACCTATCAACCAGCCATATTTGCTTTCCAGAGACAAGAGTATAAAAAAAGAACAACTAGTGATGGGGCCATTATGCCACCAAACAAAATTGAATCTCGATAATCGATTCGTCCATAATACAAATCAAAGTTTTATTTCCAATAAAAATAAATGCCTGTTTATTTGCAACATCCCGCCACCCAAAGCGGACGTACCGCTTTCTAGCCTGAAATCTTAAACTAGTCAACCGGTAATCGAGCTAAGGTCGCGACCGCGCGATTTAGCACCGATCGATCAACCAACACTTGCGCCACACGCGGAGTCCCGTCCGCGCCCCAGATTAACTTTAAAATGCGACCTCGTCTCCAAAATAACGATGGCAAATTAGCCTCTTTTAATAAAACCAGATCCCCCTCCGAAGGGGGCGACGTCCGGTCTGTCCACTTTACACGCTGCTGCAATAAATGCAGATACTCCAGTGACCAACGACGCCACAAGTTCTGACTCATTTGTTGTATCATTTGAAAACGAGACATCCGGTGTCTGCGTTCATCCTTCCAGGGATACTCAGGCAGGGCAGTGAGTGGCTGACCGACCAAAAAATGACCAGGGGTCAGGACTTCCATGTCGTTTGCGTCAGAGGAGAGTGGACAAAGCGGACGCGAGTTGAGAACCGCCTCAACCTTACAAAACACAGTTGTAAGTTCCTCATACGTGAGGGTAGTTTCCCCGACTACCCGGCGCAAGTGGGTTTTTGCCGATTTTACCGCGGCTTCAAATATCCCGCCCCAGTGGGGACAAGCTGGCACACTAAATCGCCATGTGATTCCCCGCTGTGCGAGAGCTTGACTTATGCTATTACAATTTTTATCCAGAAAATCGTTCACATCTTTTAAGTAGTTGGCAGTGCCTCTGTAGTTGGTACCGTTGTCGGACCGAATGAGAGAAGGTAAACCCCGTCGCGAAACAAAACGATCCAGCGTGGCGACAAAGGCTTCCGTAGACAAAGCCGAAACCACTTCCAGGTGGACGGCCTTAGTGGCCAGGCAGACAAAAACGCACAGGTATGCTTTCGTGACCCTAGTGTTACGATAGGCTGTGGTTTTCACCAGAAACGGTCCAGCAAAATCCGTACCGACCCCGTCGAACGGCCTAATTGTCTGACAAACCCGGTCAGAAGGGAGATCCCCCATCTGTGGCTGCATAGTGGAGGCCTTCACCCGATAACAAGCCACGCACTTAAATAACACGCTGCGAACCACTCTCCGAGAGGACAAAATCCAGAACTCCCTCTGTAATATCGCCAGTAACGCATTACAGCCCGCGTGAGCGTTTTTCAGGTGTCTATCCGAGACCACCAGTTCTACCAAAGGTCCTCCTTTGGGGAGTAGCAGAGGATGACGGCTACCGAAGGGCAGGTCGGCATTTTTGAGGCGACCTCCAACGCGTAACAGTCCATCCGTCAAAAACCGTCCGTAGTTTTCCAGATGAGGCCTTCAACACCGCGTGGTGAGGCAAGAAAAAATGATCTGTCGTTGTCCAGTCGACAGTCACCCGCGACATATGCCCCAAGGCCTCGTATTCTCGCATGAACTCGATATACTTTTCCCGAAGCACCGGATCGCGAGACATACGACGCTCCATGGACAAGAGTCGTTTCTCTGCCAACGCCCTCAATTTTCCCAAGAGAGGGGGACAGTCGATAAAGGGCAGTCGAGTTTCGATCCTACCCGACGCCATCCGGTGTGTGTGATCCTTATAAAAGGTTTCGCACTCCACATGCTCCGGATCCAGACGGGAGACCATGGGAGGCTCTTCCAGTTCCCAGAATTTTTGCATCGTCCTAGCGATGGAGGTAGTAGCGACGACAGGTGAGACATCCCGCGTCTCCTGGTCGAAAACCGGTCCCATTAAAACGTGTCCAAAGATGGTAGGTATAGCTACCAACGAAGAGCGGCCCAGACTCCGCTGAGGCCCTAAAAGGATCCAGCCCAGTACATCCGCTCCCAATATGAGGTCCACCGGAGCCGGCTCCTCGAAATGAGGGTCCGCCAGCATGAGACCCGATGTGTCAGGCATTGCGTCCCGTGGAATGTCTGTCGGTGGATGCCAACCCAGCAGATTGTCGAGTACGATCGCGGCCGCCGCAATCCGTATCGAAGCGGAATGCACAGGAGAGAAGGAAATGTGGGTCTGACCGGACAGACCCCCCACTTCTGTATCTCCGACTCCCCGAATCGGAACTGAGGGAGGCGCGCACTCCAGACGTAGGCGCCTCGCTACCCTCGTAGTAATTAAGCAGCCCTGTGCCCCAGTGTCTAGGAGAGCTCGTATCCGGATGAAGTCCCCCCTAGGTCCCCAAACGCGTACCTGCGCGATGGGCAAAAGAACCGTCCTCGGTTCCGACGTAGCCCGACCACAGGCTAGTCACGCGTCAGAGCCAGCAGCCGACCCTGTCGAACCGTGATGACTCGGCCAGTAAGTCGGACGCGTGCAGGCCACCATCCGGGGTGGTGCGTATCCAGGTGCCCTACCATACCGGTGATAGGGTGGGTGGTATTCCAACCTCGGGTACTCGTGCAGTACCGGTGAGAACTGTTGACGGTTCTCACGTCGTTGTTGTTCCGGTAACGGCGGCGGAGGATACGCGTACGAGTATCCGGGTGTTGGGTCCGGAGGTGGGGCTCCCTGTACCCAGTGGCCCTTAGAGGCACCAACTCCTGGTGTTGGTCGCGCCGGGTGCCGGGTTTTAGCCAGAACCTGGCTCCGTTCCGGCGGTCCCCAACTCACCTGAGCCGGGGTGTACGAGGGGTTGTAGTGTGGCGGCCGTGGCGGACTCCGTCTTTCCGGAGGCGGAGTTGACCCCGGCCCCAAACCGCCACCCGTGGGAGATCCCCTCTCCCGAACCGGTGCTGAGCCCTCAGCACTACGGGTGCACAGTAAGCGATGGTGCGGTCCGCCGCACACATCGCAAGGCCTCGCCTGGGGACACTCATTGTACCTATGTCCTCCCAGGCAGGCATAACACAATCCTCGTGTCCGAACGAGGTTTCGGCGCTCTTTTGTGGGCAGCCTGAGAATTGCTGGACATAGCTGCTCCAAGTGCTGCTGTCCGCAAATCCGGCATCCAGAACCGGGGTTGATGGCGGCCGCAGCCACCAGCCTGCCGCGACCCTTCCCTGGGTTGCGTGGCGGCTGGGCGCCGTAGACTCCGGAAATGCGGGCCGGCGCACTTGTCGGAGCCTCCTGGGAGGCTAGCTGGTTTTCCAGCAGGCCAGCCTCCTCTTCCAGGAACTCCAGAAGTTCCCCTATGGTGGGCAGAACGCTGCCGAGATCCTTGTGGACCAGTCGATTCCGCTCGAACTTGTCCCTCATCTCCTGCGACAACTTGGCCAGAACTATGTGCAGAAGAAGGAAGGACCACTGGTCGACGGGCAGTCCGAGCGTCCTTAACCCGTTTAAGGACACGGTGAGCGGGGTGATCAGCTGCGGCCTCAGCTGAGCCCTATGGTTGACCCTCGGCAATCCCAGCAGATGGGTCACGTGCGCGTCCGCCTGAAGACGCGGCTTTTCGTACCGCTTCTCCAGCAGCTGCATGGCGGTGTCGTAGCTCGCATCCTGCAGCTCCAGATGCTGTACGAGCTGTCTGGGTTCTCCGTCTAGGAAGGAACGGAGATATGCCAGCTTTTCGGCCTTGGTGAAATCCTTCCGAGTATCCACCAATGCCAAAAACATGTTCCGGAATCCAGCCCAGTCCCGCATACATCCGGTGAAATGCGGGACCTCCAGGGCACCCAATCTTCCCATGGCGCTGGGTCCAGAGGTGTGGAGCGAAGCGGGGCGCGCAACAGGCTTCCCCTCCCGCAGTCGCTCGATGTCCTTCACCCGCTGAAGGACCTCGTCGTAAATGTCTTGGATGTGCTCCAGATCCTTGACATATTGGGCGTGGAGGGCCAGCTCCTTCTCCCCGACCGGGTCGGTTGACAATAGAGCGGTTACCGACCGCTCGGCCAACAAGAAACGAGCCTGCATTTCTTTCGAACGCGTCTCCAAGGCGTCCTCCCGGTTAGGCCGATCTACCAATGCAAGCAGCCCGGTGAACCACCGGAGCTGCTGAGCCAACTCCTGCCGTGACGCTGTCATTAGAAATAACTTAAACTAAATAAACCTAAACACAAAATTAAAACGAGTCAACGAAAACACGGAATCGATTATCCCGAATCGACTCGATGCTTTCAATTGAACGAAATTAAATAACAATTAACGTTCCGAGAAGTGTCCCAGCCCAAATGAATGAACGAACGAAAACAACGGTACTACCAACCTTACAATTCAACCGCACCTGTCCCGGAAGTGCGATTTTACACGAAATGAGCTTAACCTATTACGAACTAAAAAAAATACACAAAATTACACCGATTAACCTAGAGGTCCGGTATTAACCACGCTCTGCTACCAAAATGTTGCGGAAACCCACAACACACACTATGCTATTGCTTAAAAATACACCTTAAAAATAGAAAAATTTCCACTTACAGTTTCATGCCACTCCCGCCGTCCTGAACGGGATCCATATGATCCGATGGGGCCCGAATCCGGCTCCGGGTCTTCTAGGGTTCCCTAAACACACCCAAACTACCCCAAAGTGCACTTTCCCACTGAAAATACCTGGTTCACTTCCGCAGCGGTGTGGCCGACATCCCGGCTAATTGTTTTCCCGAAACAATTCGTTTACGACGCACACTCACACACACAGTTTGCACCATCCATTTAAGTAGAATAATACGGCTCCAAATGCCCTTATTACTACACAAAACTATTTAATTATCAACACACGATAACCTATCAACCAGCCATATTTGCTTTCCAGAGACAAGAGTATAAAAAAAGAACAACTAGTGATGGGGCCATTATGCCACCAAACAAAATTGAATCTCGATAATCGATTCGTCCATAATACAAATCAAAGTTTTATTTCCAATAAAAATAAATGCCTGTTTATTTGCAACATAAATATTTTCGAAGATAATTACAGATTTAAAATGCGGGGACATAGCGTTTTCGTGTATCAGCATTGCACCCGTGCGAAGCCGGGGCGGGTCGCTAGTATCTTATATAAATCTTCTGTGCGTATGTTTGTAATTGAACTCCTTCTAAACGGCTGGACCGATTTTGATAATTTTTTTAGTGTGTGTTCAAGTGGATTCGAGAATGGTTTAGATTTACAATTGGACCCGGTAGGTGGCGCTGCAATAGGGGTTCATCATGGGATACGGGTGTTCTTAAGCGGACGAAGTCGCGAGTAGGCCACTAGTATTTTAATAAATATTGTCCACCCATCTTTAAATAATGTAATGTGTTACTTCCACAATTATAGTAATAAATGGCATGTTATGAAGTAATTAGCATCTCGCTGCTCAGGTTCACAAGTTTTTACTTTTGTAGGTACTACCAAAGACTGACATTTCTCTAAGGTTATTAATAAGCTATAACACATTAATAATACCCTCCGGTAAGGCAATGCTTACATAAGCATGAACATAAGCACGTAAGCATTTACTTGACCATGAGCACATGCTTATTTTCACGTCAGTAAACTAAGGAGATGTGGGGATTGAATCACGATTTCTCGCATTCAACCAGAGCCTATATCCATACGGGTTACCTACTCAAGTGCGAAAGCCGTATCATCGAATTGTGTTTCTTCGAAAACCTTTCAACAGCATCTCTATACTGCGACATCTTGTTTAATCGAAGTCTTGACACTGCGATGTTTCGTTACATCGAAAAACTGAACTGCAAACGATTTTACTGCGAAAATATCATACTGCGAAGCCTTTTTCAATCGACGACGACGTCTTTGTTACTGCGATGTTATGTTACTTAGGAGTATCGTCGATTATCTTTATTGAAGTAAAAACTTCTTTAGCGGAGTTGTACACTTTTTTTGTAATGGGTAAAAAATGTTAAATTCGCGTCAGGACACGTGACCGTCAGGACACGTGGCCTGATCGAAAATTCGTAAGACGGATGACAGCCGGCGCGGCGTAGGAGAGGAAGTATCCCCCTCTCTTTCTACGGCGCGGCGAAAATGTATGCCTGCTGTTTCGTTTAGGCGGCGCAGGGCGCTTGCGCGAATGTTCGAGTGCTTTTTAATGTAATATAAATTGTCATGTTTGCGTACGATAGCGCAATAAATAAATATTGTATTCTACCACATAAATGATAGTACTTTTATACTGATAATTGAAGCAATTCGTGCAAAATTATTCCCTAACCATTCCAAAATATCAAAAATGCACAACGTTAATATTCAAGTTTTCACTTCAGCCGGCACTCCCGGAGTGCAACCCGTCGTTTTTTAACTATTCATTTATTTTGTGTAATAAAATTGTATGTGGTAACAAGTATAAAGGTGGAGGTGGTATAAAAGTGGTATAAAGTAACAACAAATAAAAGGTAAGGTATACGACTTTCGCACTCAAATAGGTAACCCATACATACGGCTACCGACGACGCTTCAATAAACCATTAACTTAAGGGTAACCAATTATTTTTTTCATAATGATTTCTGTAGTATATGATGTAAAAGTGTCGTAAATACCCTATAAATGTCGTAATGGGTCTTTTCCTATTCGTATAAGGCCGTATCTTTATTACATTCTGATGTTGTCGGGTATACGCGACGGTAATCCATCACACCGGCTATGGCACGCGCCATTGCTTTTGCAGGTAAAAGCTTTTGCTTCTACTTTATAGTGGTCATATTTTCTAAATGGGTCGGAATATTGTGGCTGTGGTGTAATATCGTTTATTTTCGATCTTTGTATGCGTCATTCTGAAATCATTATTACGGCTGGCATTAAATAGTATTTTTTTTTTATATTAGAAGGAGGCAAACGAGCAGGCGGGTCACCTGATGGGAAGTAATCACCGCCGCCCATGGACACCCGCAAAACCTGAGGAATCGCAGATGCGTTGCCGGCCTTTAAAATTATTGGTCGTTATTGGTCTACTCCAGCTTCGAAGGATATTTTGTTATTTTTTTGTTTAAGAACTTCCAATGACATTTTGGCCGTTTTCACTTTCATCTTGTTTGCATACATTTTAAGAACTCCGTGCTTTGGAAGGCACGTAAAGCCGCTGGTTCCGGTTGCATTAGCAGTCGTGACAATCACCATTGGGCCCACGTTGTGGTTTATGGCCCGTTCTCCCGAACCAAAGTCATCATATAAATATTTGACATGATTTTTCATACAAACTACCGTCACCTTACAATCGTAGACAGTAATAAGTTTAACAATGCTTCTATTGTAGAGCGTTTACAAAACGTAATTCATTTTACTAACTACCGCACTCGAAGTAGTCAATTAACATTAATGATTACTTGGTAGGTACCTGTGACTTTTTCATTCTGAAAAGTGCTGAGGGCGTCATTAATTAAAGACTTTTTTACAATGAAACTTCATAGTGCTAAGTGATCTTTAATGTTTATTGATGTCGCTAATGGACTGTTGTAGGTATGTAGGTCTTTCAATTGTTCTCTTTTGAAAGTATTGTACAGAATTAAAATGTTGTAAGGGGACGAGCAAGTAAGACTAGCTGCGGATCGTGCTCAGTGGCATACACTTGGAGAGACCTTTGTCCAGCAGTGGACTAATATACGCATAATCCTACATACTTAATATGAAAAAAAGCAATAAGCGCGTATGACAATTTAGATAACCATGCTTACCTAAACATGTGTGTATTCGGTAAATTTTTTTCCTACCACTCCAGAACTAGTAACATACCGGGATAAAAAGTAACCTATCTTATCAAGTACATACCTATTTTGGTCGTTCATTCAAATCTGATCGACTAACAATCATCCAAATATACTCGTCTAATCTTTCACATAAAAGCGTTATATATTTATGGTAGGTACATAGCCTTATTTATAACTAGAAACACATACTTGTTGCCCACTTAGTTACTATAAAGATGACTCCAGTTGCTGTATAAAGGCTAATGTAGAATACTAGCGAGGATGGTGCGATTGCAATCGCAACGCTTTTAAACGTGTCGGTGACTTGTCAAAAAAATGGCTCAACGTGGCTCAGCGGGCTCGCGACCGGTTGTTGTACGACTTGCAGCGACCAGGCAAATTCTATTTATTTATATAGAACCTATAGATGCTAACACAGATCTAGTGTACTAAATCGCCAACGGTCGGTGATAGTTTATAGTCGCCCGCTCACTGCACTGAGTAGGTAAAGTAAAGTAAAGGAGATAGTCTATAATACCATCCCACTGCTGGGTAAAGGCCTCCATCATTGAAATCAAGTCATCACTACAATCGATTGGTATTGGCTTAATCACCACGCTTGCCAAATGCGGATTGGTGATCAAAAACCCGGGCTTTACATTGAAAATCCGAAACACACTGCCCGACCTGGGGATTTAACCCGGGACTTCGGGTATCGGGTCGAGCGTTTTGCCACTCGGCCACCGAGGCGTAGACTGAGTAGGTACTGAGTTTTTTTTAAACTTTTGGATCGTGTTATGCTTAACTAAAATAGGTTTGGAAGTGAAGCAGCGTCACCTATTAAAAGATTGGTCGCACTAACTCATCACTAGGTGGAATTACTACGACTATGTTTTGTCGCTAAAAGTCGCAGTGACTTGGTGCGTTTGAAGTCGCGTGATATCGCTGGCACTCTGCACGAGCCCTTAGCTAAGCCCGGCCGTTCATCACGGCCACGTCCGCACTGATAACGTCTTCATCCCGTTATTTAGAGCTTTACGCCACAGTTTTTTTATTTAACGCATATTCATAATCTCAAGCGAGCACAAGGGGCCTGTAAATAGGTAACAGCTAGGTACTAATCGAATTAAAAAAAAGACCTATTCCTGTTTGAAACCTACTTCAGGCAGCAGTCTTTCATAGATGTGATATAATTTTGTCATTCATTGACACGTACAGCTTAAAGTATCTTAAGGAGTTGAGAAAACATGCAAAGCTTTATGTTTTATGATTTTGTAAACACCAAGGCAAACTAAAAAATCTATTACTACAGATATACAAGTACACTGATAGGCAACTTTATCAGTCAAGATTTGATCGACTTTTATCGAGATTATGAAAATTCAGTGGCGGTACCCAAAGTGACATTAAGAAAACGATAGCGAAGTTCGAAAAGAGTATAATGTATGGGATTGACATAAGATTGACCACGTGATTTAGTGCGGCTTATGTCAATTCCATACATTTTATTCTTTTCGAACTTCGCTATCGTTTTCTTAAAGTTACTTTGGCTAAACCTCTGATACATTATTATTAACGAAGCATGTAATAACGATGATTGATAAATTGTGAGGTTTATAATAAGATAAAAAGGTAAATAATTTAATAATTACTGAAATCATGCATGCTGTTTGACATTAAAACGTGTAAGAAATAAAAATAGTATCACATAACTTGTTACGCAGTATAATAATAATAATAAGTTATGTAAGAACTAAAACAGTAAGACATATTGAATAAAAAGAAACATTGTACGCTACCATATTTAATTTGAACTTAATTAAGTTTATGTAGTGAACCCTAGAAACACTTTCTAGTTATTTCGTTACCTGATGCGCTGACTTTAAGAGAAGAGACGCTCACGCAACAGATTTCCCACGGGGCGTATATTATTCATGGCACATCCAAGGTTTTTAAAGGAAAAACTCTGGAAAGTCATCCGTCCTTAATTCTGGTGAACGATAAGATATTTTATATCGGCACAAAAATTCGCTTAAAGGTAATTTTAAATATCCTCTCCGGTAAAATCTTTGACAATGGTTAAGGAGCTTAAGGAAGCCTTTTGTAAAATAATTTAATTCGAAGACTTTTGTGTAAGGCTCCAACTAATTAACAGCATAATGTACATTCATTTTTTCCACAGCTGAAATGTAAAACGTTCTTTCACAGTCTTGCGACTTCAACTAGCCTCAATGGTCGTTTCATCAAAGGAAGCTTTTAGCCTGTTGCACAAAAAACTAATTAATTGTTACGTTTTCAGTTTTACTACTTTACTTATAGTCTTCCAACACAGAACATTTTTTATAAGTTTAAATATCCATACTATCGTTTTAATTTAAATGAGTTATTATAATACAAAATGTATATAAGGTCACATTTTATCAACTGCAAATATTTTGACAAACAACTAATATTATAGTATCAGAGAAATAAGGCCCTAGCATTTAAAAAAAATCAGGCTAGTTTTTTTTTACTTTTCCTGACGCAAAATTTGTAATATTTTTAGGAGCGGTCTCTCTGTCGGCTCCTTTGAATGAAACTACGGGCACGTGTAAGCGGTGAAGGCATTGCGGCCTCTCTGTTTCGGCTCCTTTGAATTGAAACTACCGAAAGTGCTTTATTTTACCTTTTAATCGAAATGCCTTTTGGCATTTTTCTTGAAAACTGGCGTATAAAAATTTAAGTTTTTTTGATAAAAATAGTTTATATACTCGTATGTTGTTGAATTTATCCTCAAAATATTTGCAGTTGATAAAATGTGACCTTATATGGACAAAAAAGGTAGAAAATCTCACTTTTACAGAGAAATACAACATGTAACGTTGAAGTAATAGATATAATATACTTAATTAGTAGAAGTTCCATATACAATGTCTAGGTTATATAGGATTCTAACTACAATGAAGCTAAAGAGGGTTAAAAGTCTGTACATGAAAGATATTCAAAAAAAAGTTGGCTGGGGAGAATTTTTGTCTGTTTGTCTGTTTATTTGACCGCGCATCACGTAAAAATGTAAAAATGGCTGAATGGATTTGGATGTAACTTTGCACATAGACAGACCATTACCCGGACTAGGATATGGGATACTTTTTATACCGGTAACAGGTTCCTGTGAGATAGTGTAGTCTTCGCGAACGAAGTCGCGGGCGACAACTAGTAAGTACAAATTAAATATACAAGAAGTATAGAAAAAAAAAGCTAAACCAAAAGCTTTTTCTACATGACGGATGGAGTAAAAAAATATTTTCTTTTCACGTTGCATTAGTTATTATCATCTTAAATAATTATAATTTTTTATTATTGTTTATATATTAATTATTATCATTTATCCTGAACGCGTTGTCTGACCGCTGGGACTCACCGACGATGCTGAAACATTGGGTGCGACTACACACCGTCCTCTAACGGTGGGTGGCCGTATCCAGTGCGCTAAGCTCGTTTTTGTTTTGTGTTGTTTTGTTTTTTGTTCAATGTGCATTTTTTTTATGTAACTAACATTTTAGTGTTTAAGGTCTATTGTAATTACTAACAGTCTATGGAATTATTTTGAAATAAATAATAATTATTATTATTGCCTTTATTTGTACAGCCAGAAATAATAGCCTTTATTTATTTTTTCTTATATAGATTTACATTTTTAAATATTTTCTAAAAACAAAATAAATAAAACATTTAAAAATATAAAAAATAGGGGTCCACTAGCATTGAGACCAGGGTCCAAGATAGGATAGTATGATAGGATATTTATTTGTATATTTATTTGATATTTTGTATTTTCAAGCAAATAAATATGATTTGATTTGATTTGATTAATGTGTATTATTAAAAACATATATCGCACTTAGGTACTCAACTTTGAAATCTTACTTACTGCTAATAATTTTCTGCGACATATCTACATAAACAAAGAGAAATATTTTTTTCGTACAAAATAGAAAACAAATGACTTCGTAGCATTAGCGTTCTAACGTTGTATTCGTAGCTTCAGCGTAGCATGCTCAAAGCGCTTATTAACTATAACGATACCTTCGTCTTTTGATCTGTATCGAAAGCAAAACCTTTGTATGGGCCCTTAAGCCTTAAGTACACTACATACAAACCCGAAAACACCCAAGATAACGAGTATATTAGAAATGTTTTTACTTGTAAATTCAAAATAGTTTAGTTATTTTGAATATATTTTCCATCTCGTTCATAAACAATATGGTTTTATTGTGTTTACGTATAGATTTCATTAAAACGCCCACTTCAACAGGTAGCCTTAATACAGAGGACTAGAGAGTTTAAAAGTACATTAATAACTCACATAATGTAAAGTCACGTCTACATCTTGAAATGTAGCACAGATAGATATACTCGCGTTTATTTGTTAAAATACTGTATCTTGATGTTTGGTCACAGGCGGACTAGAGCTGTTGGACGTCTCAAAAGTGATTTGTAACTTGCTATAATCAATTGTTTAAAAATAAACTGTAAGCTAGTTTGAGTGAAACGGAACGCACCCGATAAAAATAATTGACGGTAGCATGTGACACATTCATTTTGAGACTACCCAGTTTCCTTGTGCCCACGGACCCTTCAAAGGAGGCGAAACGTCTGGACCATAATTAGTAATATATTATCAAATAGTATTTATTTTAATGTAGTGTTCATGTTGGAATTCTTTGCCGGCGCATGTGTTTCCCAGTTCCTATAGTCCCGGGTCTTTTAAGCGGGGCGTAAACGGCATTTATGCAAGCCGTCACGAATGGGTGCGCTTGTTACCGTGCTTGTTCCACGGTGGGGAGCGCTCTCATTATTTTGGACTGCATCGGCTGCTTACCATCAGGCAGGATGTAGTCACTATGACGTGCCAATATAAAAAAAATCTTTAGAAAACAATCACGTCTATATCTCCAATCATTTTTGGTTACTGCACCCATGAAAGTAGTTAGAGTCGTCTACTTTTTTATATCTTACGGGAAAGCTGGGCTGGCTGGGCTTTCATCTCACCTGAATCCTGATGATAAGTGATGAGAAGGCCGAAGGTGGAAGCGCACTTCACCCGGAATCCTCAACTACTGAGGCACTGGCTATCTTATAACTAGCTGCCAGAACACAACAATGCTACAAATAGATAAAATGGTGGCTAACCAGGTTTATTAATCACCTTAAAATTAAAATAATCATAATTTTTTGTTAATAACCTAAAATAGTAGTAGTGTGGGCAGGCCTCCAACAAGGTGGACCGACGACGATCTGGTGAAGGTCGCGGGAAGCCGCTGGATGCGAGCAGCACAAAACCGGTTGTTGTGGAGATCCTTGGTGGAGGCCTTTGTCCAGCAGTGGACGTCTTTTGGCTGAGATGATGATGATGAACCTAAAATACACACTTCACATAGAATTGATTATATTTTATATTAAATGAAGACTGAAGCGACTGAAGAGGAACAAACAATACCCATTCGTACACAGGCGGGGGTGCTTCCGAATAACATAGATAATATAATACGGTCATACGATTCACGCAGCGAGGGCGGTGCGGCGTTGTGGAAAGGTCTGGATAGAACGTTACACAATTGTTCCATGTCACTTCTGTTATTGACTTATTCATTTACGATGTGTAGATAAAATGTACATGACTGTCGGTGATATAGTCGCATCACGTGTGTTAGTTTTCTTTATATAAGCATGTATTGTGTGCTCTTTATACATAATGGTGAATGGTGAAGTTAATGTTTTTACTTGAATCAGCATTTAAGTTTATATGCTATATTAAAAACATATGTATATTAGACAACACCACAAACATTGTTCTGATCCCAAGCTAAAGCACTCGTATTATAGAAATCGAAATCACCGACGGTCTCACAACCACCCAGACCCGACACAATATCGAAAAGTTCGTTTTCGACATTGACCCGACCGAGAATTGAACCCAAGGCGGCGCTAACTCCCTCAGAGTTAGCGCCGCGCCGCCCTGAGTCCGGCGTGCAAGCCACTCGGCTACGGAGGTCGTTATGTCATGTCATGTATGTCAGTCAGGAAGTTTTAAACTATGAGTAACGAATATCGTTTTAATACATTGTAAATAACGGAAAAAAAATAAAACACTTCTAGAGACCACTGTAATAAAAAAATTAAAAAAAAGCCAAGTCAAAGTGTACCTATTTATAACTAAAATAAGTTAGTAAAACATTACGTAGCTCATTGCTAAAAAGCGATGACCACACGAATCTTAGATGCGTTAGCATGCCTATTAGGTCTGGCACAGATTTTTAAGGTATCAGCATGCCTGTGGTGGTGAGGACCTTAGACACTAGACACGTCCTCAGAACAATGACTAGTTATTATTCTGAGGACACGACGACCAGAAGAAGAAAACAAAGCTCAGTTGACAGATTATACTTAAAGACTAGTGGTCGCCCAGTGGTCGAAATTCGACCGTAATTTTATTAAGGCTGCACGGATTGTACCTATCCTAGGCAATGAAAAATTAAAAAGATAGAATGTGAGTTTGGATTGGCATTGACAGATTCCGGCCGCGCCTCTTCCATTTTTGAAATTTTTGTAAAGAGTTTAAATGCGTGTGTGTCAAATACATGGTAGTGTGTGTATTGTTTGTTTTATTGATTTAATGTATTTTTTATGCATAATTAAAAACAAATATTAACACTCTGTACTCCTACTCTATATAAACTATAAGTGAAATTACATACTCCTCCGTCCGCGCAATTTTTGTAAAAAGGGGTACAAAGTTTTTGCTTCACGTATTGATAATATTAAAAAAGTATAGCATTTGACTCGGACGAACCTAAAGCAGTCTCTAGCGGTCCGCGACCCCTGATTTTTAAAATGTAAATTGTTTTAAAACACAACGATTGTAATCGAACGCTTTTTTAATGTTTTTAAGCTAACTACATTGATAACTTTTAAACCTATCATGGTCACCTACTTTAAAATAATTATATCTGGATTAATCTGGATAAAGGGCATAATGAAAATAAAAACATTAAAAGCATGGTAATCCTTTATAAGTCCACTGCTCGACATGGGCCTCCAACTGCACGCCACTGAGCACGATTTACTCTCATCCAGCTCTTGCCAGCCACATTAGGAAGATTGTTGCTCAATCTAGTCTGAAACCCGAATCATGAAGTATGTTAAGAATCCCGTTTATAATTTCTAATGTAAGTACATTTATTTGTCCAGGGTTCAAGACACCGATGGGTCCTACTTCGAAAGCTTCACGGCACTGTCTTGGCGGCAAGAGAACAGACGCCTAGCCGCCCTGCGCCTGGCAGAGGCTAGGGCGGAGCGGCCGCCGCCCGCCCCGCACGACCTCGGCCTGCCCAGCGTCTCCGCGCAGCTCTCACACAAGGAGCACGAGCATCTTTACACTGAGGTAACATAGGTAGACTTTAAAGGGAAACCGATGAGATGGACAGACCAAATTGAGAGCCATACAAACTTCTATGCTCTAATTCTTTCAAACTGTCTTTGAAGTTCATTTTATTTATCTGATACCAATCTTATCCTTTTCTAGGTTACCTATATATCAGCAATCTATATGCAACCATTTAAGTTTGTAACAGTTTCTTTTAGACGTTTCTGGTCGCCATCGATTAGTAGTAAGAGGGTTTGTAAATGTGTATCAAGTTGTGATTTGTATCTGTTCTTTATAAATAAATAAATAAATAATATATTTTTCCTACACTCACACTAAGTATCTAGCCCAAGAGAAGCTTCGTTATGAAACTCGTTAAATGGTTACTAGACAACGGATAAACATACTTAAAATACTTATATACATACTTAATATACATAGAAAACACCCAGGTCCGAGACAATTTAGACAAACAATAATTTCTAAATTGACCCGACCGGGGATCGAACCCGGGACCTCAGAGATGGAGACACCATGAAAACCGGTGTACAAACCACTCGACCAAGGAGGTCGTCAAATGTGTTTGGTGTTAATGGTGTTTATGACATGTACACGTTATGTGACAGTTACGCGTTAGACTTTACTTAGTGGAACTCACATAGTACTCGTATATTAGTCTAATTATGTCTTATTCTAATTATCAATTATTCAGAACTTGTTTAATTTTTTATGAATTTTTACTTTAACGAAAATGGAAATAACATTCAAAAAATCTTAATTTTTTTGAAAAGAGGTCATAATTAAATAACTTATTTGCCCATCATTAACCGCTATCGAATCAGGATTTCAGTTTAGGCACGATACAACTTAATTAGTTCAGCTTGCCATAACGATTTGGTTGAACTAAACTGAAATTGTTATCCACAAAATGAACTCGTAATTACAGGTTGGATCAACCAAATTGTGCTGAAGCAAAGTAATCAATCAAGTAACAGCTGGCTATGTTTCGTTTGCCAGAGGAATAGTTCGTTACTGGTATGTCAGCGGAATTATAGCTGCTTAATTAATGGACGTGACGATAAATAATGAGTAATGGTCTAGTATCAAATGAAAATTGAGGATGTCGAGCTGGTTTATTTAAAAATATATATTAAATTACTAGTAGGTGCTAGGTAATTGTTTATGCATGACTTGTTTAAATTAATTCTATCCTAGGGAGTAATCTTATCTTAATTTAATTTATTTTCATTTTTGTTTTATACATTCACCGCCTTACAAATAAACAAAGAATAACGTCCGAATAGTTATTCCCTGTTTTGTTCCTGTTATGTAAACGTCATTTCAAATTAGAGTAAAAGAGACAAAACACGGAATAACTATTCGGACCTTATTCTTTGTTTATTTGTAAGGGGGTATGTGTATGTGTCCAATACGATATTATTCTTTTAAGGAATAAATTACTTATGACTTAATGAAATACTCAAATTCGAATTGAATATTGATAACTTTTCCACGGGCAGGATTTGAATCCGCACTTTCTGAGATGCTGTGTAGCACCCCACTTTCAATTATGACACTGTGGCTCTGTCTGAGAAAATTTATCAACACTTCAATCATCAAACAATCACACACACAACACCTTTCAATCATCAACAACTACGTCAACAATATCCAACCTTTTACAAATGTCAAATCTGGCAAGGCTTGGACAGAACTATAGAACTGTGAAATGTGAAATCTCATTTTTTGTGGGATTTTTTTAACACTAGGTATTCCGAATATTTGGGGAAAAAATAAAACAAAAAGTGTGAGTGATAAGCAAATGCTTTTTACCCACATTTTTTGTTTTATTTTTTTAATTATCCCGCATTCGGATACCTATAGTAAATTACAAGAAATATTAAATATTGTCTTTCGTTTGAGTGGAATGGTTACGTTAGCATGTCAGAGGAATTATAGTTGCTTTGTAAATATACGTGACGATGAAGCGATGCACAATGGCGTTATAAATGAAAATTGGGGTAGTCTAGATGAGAGTAATTTTCCACTCGTAGGTAGGTATGCATGGTATGTATGGTAGGCTGCTATCCTACAGCGGCTGATAATTATTTGGTAGGACTAAAGGAAATGTAATTGTATTGATTGTTATTTCTAGCTTCTACCTGTCCCTGTCACAACTGTTACTCTAGCGCGTGCCTCCGTGAACTTTGTATTTGACTAGGGAAAAAAGAAGATTTATATTTTTACCTCGTACATATATACAAACAATTCACCTATTTAAAATATTATTGAAGTACATTATTCGTGTTTTAAAATATATCTTGTTCTATTAAATAAAAACTGAGTAGATTCATAGAATAGTTTGTTAATTTTTGTAAAAACTCGAGTCCAATATTATGTATAGGTTAGATATGAGCGCCGCGCCGGCGCGCTGCCGCCGCCGCCAATTCCCCCGCGCCATAGGTACCATGTTTATGCCTAACTACCTATTTAATGTATAAAGAGCAGTCATACTCAACCTTCTTTGAATACTGAGTGAAGTCCCTTTTAGGATAAATAGGTACATTTTGTTCATTTGTACAATTCTGTATATTCTAAATGATTAGTTTTTATTGATTAAATACATAAATGAATTCAATCAATGATAGATATTATAATTCTATATTTATTCTACATTAAAAACATTTAGTAAATGGTAAGAAAATTGTTATCAAGTTATAATATAATATAGTAAAACCGATTAAAAAAAGAAAAGATAGCGCTGAGCGAGCATAAAATCACAGCTCTAACTTCATGAGTTCATCTAATCTTCTCAACCTTCAGTAGAAGGGCGGCAGTTGAACTTTGCCTTGCTTCATCAAAAGAGACAATGTAATTGAATAATTTGTCTACGTAACGGTCTCGGGGCGCGCAAGGTCGCCTTTTCGCTAAGCACATATTCCGTGTCAGCCTTTTTACGCCTCCCGCCTTGAGTGATGGTATTCTTAAGCTAGAAAATTACAGGTGAATAGGAGCTTCGCCTATAGGTATTTTTATTGCGTAGTGGAGCGGCACTTGGCCTTCCTGACGATATAGCCGAAGATAGCTGTAGGCGTACTTCACCCGGAATCTTCAACCATGTGGAACTATCTATTTTAAACCTTACTACTCACATTGTTATTTACGCGGCTGGCTTAAATTAATTGGCTATAGCTGAAAGGCTAATAAATAAATAAACTTTTCTACACTCACACCAATTGACTAGCCTAAGAGAAGCTTCGTTATGAAACACGTTAAATGGTAACTAGACAACGGATAAACATACTTAAATACATACTTATTATATATAGAAAACACCCAGACCCCGAGACAATTTAGAAAAACAATAATTTCTAAATTGACCCGACCGGGGATCGAACCCGGGATCTCAGATGGCGACACCATGAGAAAAACCGGTGTACAAACCACTCGACC
Source organism: Eudonia lacustrata (assembly GCA_947562085.1). NCBI lineage: Eukaryota > Metazoa > Arthropoda > Insecta > Lepidoptera > Crambidae > Eudonia > Eudonia lacustrata. The sequence goes on along the minus strand of OX387321.1, from coordinate 11,872,177 downwards.
AAGGAGGTCGTCAAGGCTGGCTTAAAACAAACCCTAACCCTCAACTAAACTTACTATTAAATTTTACATATATACATATATATGTATATATATATATAACGATTAAACAGAAAACATTTCATTTATCAATAAGATATGGATGAAGTGTACTGAGATTAGATATTAAACTTCAATTCAGTTTCAGAATTGAAACAAAATGTTTTATAACTTGAAGATAATAAAAATAACAATAAGCAAATGAACTTAAATGGTAGTTATTTTTATTTTAAAACAAATCTTTCTCTACAAAAAAACAAGTTTATTTTATCAAGCTTGAAACAGTACTCAAATTAGTTAGCGGAATAACACTAAATATTTGCATCTTTCTATGCCATTTATGACTCTTTTTCTTCCCCAGGTTCTTTACTGCATCGAGAACGCAGTGGGCGCACCAGCACCCGACGGCCAATTCGCGTCGTACAAGGACGAAGTGATTGAATATGCACGCCGCGCGTTCCGCGTGTCGCTGGACATACACGCGCGTGCAATGCGCGCGGCGGGCAGCGAGCGCCCCCCCACCGTCGTGCTCGGCTGCTCGGTCATAGAAGCCGACGGCCTTGAAGCCAAAGATGCTAACGGTTAGTACATCCTCATACGAAACCAGTTTTATGTGTTTTTCAAAGAGGCATCACACGCGCGAGCAATGCGCGCGGCGGGCATCGAGCACCCCCCCACCGTCGTGCTCGGTTGCTCGGTCATAGAAGCCGACGGTCTTGAAGTCAAAGACACTAATGGTTAGTACGTCCTCATACCAAGATCTAGCTGTTGAATCCATACAAGTGCGTTTCATGTATTTCTTAAAGAGACATACACGCAAGTGTAATGCGTGTGACAGGTAGCGAGTTCCCCCCTTCGTCGTACTCGGCTGCTCAGTCACAGAAGCCGGCAGTCTTGAAGCCAAGAATTCTAACGATTAGTACCTACGTTCTCATACCAAACTCTAGCTGTTGCTTCTATATGAAGTACATTTCATGTGTTTTTCAAAGCGTCAACGTGTAGCGGGCAGCGAGCGCCCCCCCTCCCCCCACGGTTGTGTACGTCTGCTCGGTCGTAGAAGCCAATTGTCTTGAAGCCAAAGATGCTAACGGTTAGTACGTGCTCATACCAAGCTCTAGCTATACATTCTATACGAAGTGCGTTTCATGTGTCTCTCAAAGCGACACACGCGCGAGCAATGCACGCGGCGGGCAGCAAGCGCCCCTCCGCCGTTGTGCTCGGCTAGTCGGTCATAGAATCCGACGGTCTTGAAGTCAAAGACACTAATGGTTAGTACGTCCTCATAGCAAGCTCTTGCTGTTGATCAATCGGACGGTCTCAGTATCAAAAATGTCAGCGCTCAGTGTATCCCCATACTCTGCTTTGGCTTGGCTGTTTATAAGATAAGGTAAGCTAAAATAAGATAATAATTTATATGCACGTTAGTTAAACAGAATAGGTATGCAGGTTCCTACAAATTTCTCGGCCCAAAACAGCTGGCGGCTGCCATATCTAAGAGGCCAATATTTCAATGTCTAAAATAGATATGTTCAAATCAATGTCGTGTTGAATGAGGTTTGACTTTTATTTACAACTAGCTGTGCTCGCGACTTCGTCCGCGTGGAATAGTGACTTTCGGCAGCATTTTTAATTTTTTAGGCTCTTTTCCCGTTTTTGCAACATTTTTCACTGATGCTTCGCTCCTATTGGTCGCAGCGTGATGTTATATAGCCTAAAGCCTTCCTCGATAAATGGACTATCCAACACAAAAAGAATTATTCAATTCGAACCAGTAGTTCCTGAGATTAGCGCGTTCAAACAAACAAACAAACAAACAAACAAACAAACAAACAAACTCTTCAGCTTTATAATATTAGTATAGATGGAGCACGAAAGTGTCTAAAAATTATGTTCATTCAACTGATCAATATCAAGATTGCTGGCTAATTTGTTACGTTTAGATCAATGTCCACACTACTGGAATATCCAATGGCGAATGCTCATTACACGTGAACGCTCCCAAAGGATTCTTTATTTATAAAGATATAGAAAACGTCTTGAACCAAATTGAGCGCGTGTAAGTAATCTTAAGACCATCTACACTTTTATGTTAAAATTCCAGAAAATTGGGGATTATTTTCATTTATTTATAGCAATTAATGAAAGAAGACTTCCAACATTATAAGTCGGTGTTATTCATAAATTTCAAAGACGTTAAACTTACAAAGAAACAGTACAATTTATCTTGAATATCAATACCTATTTAAGATTTTTCAGTTCACTTACTACTTTTATTATTCTTAGGTTAAGAAAGTTATTCTAAAATCAAAGATTTTTCACTTTAAACAGAATTTCAATTACGTAACTAAAATCAGTTGCAGTGATGAAATTAACAACGAATATTTACTTGACTCTTTTTTAGATCAAGAGTAGCATTGCTTAGTTTTCTTTGAGGGTAACACTATCGTTAACGTTTTGTTATCTGTACAAAAACGTCATAGTTTGGTCATATTTATTGCAGCGTTTATGCTGTAATATTATGTACCTACCGACCTACTAAAATTCCCGTCTAGGGATTGTTTTGCTCTCATAAAAGCGTAACATGTGCTGCTATTCTGCTAAATATATTTACACAATTTTATGGCAATAAACTTTCATCTTATTATAATGAAATCCCCGATCTGATTGCGTCGTTAAGTACCGAATGTGTCATAATCTCCGACCATTCCTAAGCTTGCCTAACCGGTATTTGTAGACCTCTGAAATACATTCATAATATCATAATAAATGAAGTGAGTTTGCTTGTATAAATTCACGCGACGCGCTCTCTATACGAGTTTATTGAGGTAATGTTTAATAAATGTTGAATGTTTAACTTAATATTTAACGTAATACTTAGTCGTAACATGTTGGTAATGTTAATAAATGTTAACATTACCAACATGTTACGACTATTACGTTAAGCATGTTATTAACCGCCTCTGTGTGATGTTATGTCTAGTGGTAAGACCACCGGTCTTAGACTCAGAGGTCCTGGATTCGATTCCCGGTTAAACATGTACATGTTTGTAAATGTTTTTCTGGTGGTAGGGTTTTCTTTTATATTAACGGATAAGCACAGTGCCTTGATCTCACCTGATGTTAAGTGATGATAAGGCCAATGATGGAAGCGCACTTCACCCAGGTTCCTCAACTAGCGAGGTAGGCACTGGCTATCTTATCTCTAGCTGCCGGAACACAACAATGCTAAAAACATTGATGTTACGGCGACATGTTTAGATAAGATGGTGGTAGCTAGCCAGGCGGACAAACAAGCCCTACCACCAACCAAACCGAGTACACAAACATGTACCCCCCGCTGGGAATCGAACCCGGGACCTCTGGGGTCTAAACCGGTGGTCTTAGCCACTAGACCACAGAGGCGGATAAAAGGCGGGCTTGTTGTAAATCCGCCTGGCTGCTGACCACCATCTTATATAACTATGTCGTCGTAAAATATATACTTCAGCTTTTTCCACTGAGCAATTCTCCCTTACATAAAATCAATATTTTATCTCACATTCAAATTTATAGCATTTTTAAGTTCTACTTTTCAAATTTTTTCATCGTCAACCTAAATTCCTACAGATACTATCCAAAAATTTACTCCACAGTTTACTAAGAAATATGCTTCATACGGCCGTCGACGTAAACAAAAGCGGTTTATAAAGCCCCTAAAAATGTCACTACCTCAGTTAATGCGCACAATATCACACACAAAATGAAATTGTGTTACGAAGAATGTGGGTGGAGCGAGCGTAGCGCTCGGAGATAGAATGCTCGCTCTATCGAATTATGAGACAGTATAAGGGACTGAGCAAACGGTCCAGCTAAACTGGTATTTGTGATCACTACGTGTATACACTAGGTGTATTAATACTGCGATTTAATATAATTTTGTCTGGCTGTGTCATCATAACAAGCAACAAGTTAGGACATAGCACGCTCTTCATATCTGTGGCTAGAACACTTTCCGCTCATCAATAGTTGAGGATTCCGGGTGTAGAGCTCTTCTTCGACACTTACAAGTTTTAATCTGTTCACCCCGTGACCACGGACTCTATGAAGAGTTCGTAACGTCAGAATAAATTATATGTAAAATAAAACAAGTAGACAGAGGATTGCAGCATCCAGTTTTCCTTTTCTAAAATTGCACGCTTCAATAACCTAAGTTTAAATGGGACTAGTTTTTCTGAATAAAAAACTATACAATACAAAATATCCATAATCATTTGATAATATCTGTTGTACTGAAAACTAGTCTTTTTTTATTTATTTTTTAGATTGAGACATGTGTTTTTGTTATAAAATACTTACTGGTGTTAAATGATATTGGTTACAAACTCCAAACTGCTACATGATACTGATAAGGAAATAAATCAAAGATTGAAGTGATCCCAATGCCAGATTAGTTTTATTCAAATATACAATATTCTCACCTGTATAATTTTAGTACAACAAGGAATTATTTCCCTTAAATTCTATGGTACATAGCTTACACTGAATCTTGGTTGTTTCTTAAAATTTAGATTTATCCTAATACATTATGAGCATGTCATAAGACAGTAATCTTTAGCGGAGAACCAGTACCAATTTAAATTATTAAAAAATGTTATGCAAAAGACTATTAAACTCAGGGTCGCTAACCGAGTTCGCGTTTGTGATTAAACCAATCCCAAATTATGGAACAAAATCTAAAGTGAATCTACTAACTTAATAAGACCATTGCGAAGAACACTGACCTGGTGAAATCCTACGAAGACCATCCTGTTACCTGGCCAGACTATCCCGAACCGTGGCGGCTCTGCGAGCTGACTTTTCAGTCTCAACGGGCAGAGCGTCCCCGGATCCGAATGAGGCACGGGTAGCTATCTTCAGACTCTCAGCATTCCAAGAGGAGAACAGCCTTCCTCACCCATGTGGATAGGGAGCGTTTATGACTAAGTGTCTCCTTACTTTATAACCTCTGAACGATCAGAGATCCAATGAAGTGTTGTAAAAGTGAACGCAGATGTTCATTAAAATGCAAACATCATTGTAGATGTAACTATAAATGTAAATATCAATATAAAGATGAATATAAAGATGAATATAAAGATGAATATAAAGATGAATATAAAGATGAATATAAAGATGAATATAAAGATGAATATAACGATGAATATAAAGATCCCATTCTGAAACAACAACCATGTTGATGAGTATACGAATTACAACTATACCTTTTCAGATTTCAAATTAGAAATTTAGAAAATTGCTAACTTACATGCAGGCGTCGTTTGATCCTTCAAACTTATGCGGCTATTCAAATTTCAGCCTAAGACATCCTGCAATTTCCCTCTCCTGACCCTGGAAGACACATGGCCATGATAACGAAATCTAACCAAAAAAATAAACGAATGAAATTTTCAGAAATGAACTTACCAAACTTTTAAATATTTTATCGGCTCATTTTGATGGAAATGAGGGCCGATGTGTAAGGATTCCCTTAAGCCCTAGTGCTTCACGTTTTATCAATCAACGGTGTCTCCTTTCCACACCATCGTAACAAATGCCATCCGGAGCTCGCTGTCTCCCTGACAGTTGTCATGTCACTCGACTTTTTACTTTTTAAATTATCTATACCAAAGACGACAGATATCGATCCATATCGAATCCCTTACATTTTCAAGACTGCTCGCGCCATCTATTGAGACACTTCGGAACTAAACTTAACAAAACTACAACGATTGTTTTGAAATGTATTTTCTGCTATTCTATAAATCTATAACGTTAAAATTGCAACGTTACAGTACTTATAGTATAAAAATGTCAGTAAAAATATTTATACTCGTAGACCACTTCGCTATCACTAAATTAATAGACACAAGAATGTAAAGCCATCATCAAAAGAGAATATTAAACTAATAAAGAACATAGAAGATAATTTAAGCAATTAGTTCTGTGATTGTGATTGATTGATCTTTGGTCTACTAGGAATTCCTTTGACAACACTCTCTAGAGTGAACTTTTTCTACAAAGACAGTAACAGTCCGATTGAACAATTGAAGGACCAGTAGCCCAATGAGATTCAGAACGACAGACAGGTGAGTTCTTGACGGTTTCCAGTTATTCGTAGCGTTTTGGATCCGCAACTTTCTTGTGTTATATCAAGCTTGTTATTACTAATAGCTATACGAGTAAAACACTGAATAGTTAAAAGAGCTACGACATGTATTCTTTTGAAATGGTCTACAGTAGGTACATCTATTTTCTTAATATCTCTTAAAAAAACTTCGTGTTTCAGCTGTAGTCGGATTTCTAACAGTTATACACTATAAAAAGCTGCCACTACTCCTTTTACTTATTAACTAAATTTATTTTAGAAACACTATTGGATGATACATAAGACGAGTTATGCCTACTTTATTAAGTCTGTTTTGACACATGATAAAATCGTTTAGCTTTTTAATAAAATCGTTAGTGTATGTAGTCGAATTTAGTATTCGTATGCCACTTTGTTAACTTACTTAATTGGCCTGCCATTGATTGATGTATTGTGTACCGGTTGTTACCATCGCTATTAACACCCACTAACCTGTAATTTGACTAAAGCGGAGGGCGAGACCTATCACTCTACAACAGTGTTTCTGTCTAACATGACATGAACGATGAACATTGATTTATAACGCTTTATACATTTTTATATGGAATTTAAATTACATCAACCGCCCTTAAACTTCTTACAGCTGGAAATAGTACATGGGAAGATCGAGCCATAACTCTATAGATACAGAACCTCATCAACTGGTAGATTTAAACTACAAAACTCTCCTGAGCCGCATCATCGCGGACCCAAATGGCCAAAGTGGATAGCTGAACTCCGATAAGAGATGGCATAAGAAGAAGAAGAAGAAGATCTTACTACAACAACTGAGACTAACGGCTTGACCTTCCTTCCAAAGCACGAACTTGAAACATTTGAGTTTGTTCAGCCATTCGAAGACCGTAATTTTGCTAAAGTTGCCTTACTTGCAACATCGTATACTGAACGCGCTAGCAGATGCGCCATTTTTGCGATCGCGAGTTGTGTTTTAAATTTTCGTGAGCAACATTATAATATTATAATGAATTAGCAGAACCATTATATAATCTCATTAACCTGTCTTTTGCTGAAGGAAAATTTCCGGACTCTTGAAAACACCTATAATAAATCCCTTACATAAAAAAGGATGTAAGCAAGACATGAACAACTACAGACCTATAGCGCTTCTCACAGCTTTTTTTAAGATTTTTGAGGCAGTTATGTCGAAACGTCTCTATGATTATTGTGAATATATGAGATATTTAATGACTCTCAAAACGGGTTTATAAAACAACGTTTAACTGACCTTGCTGTCTTCAAATGTGTTAAGGAAATTTATAACATAATAAGTAATAGAGAATATGCTGTAGGGCTGTTATTGGACATGAGCAAAGCATATGACCGAGTTGATTATAAAATACTTTAAAATAAATATATAATATTGGCATTCGCGGAATAGCACGTGATTGGTTTGTCTCGTACCTCAACGATAGGAAACAATATGTTCAGGTCCGGCACTGCAACTTTGAAACGGGACAAATGAGTGATATTAAATCATCTAAATCAGATATAACTAAATCTATACCTCAAGGAAGCGTCCTTGGATGCATATTGTTCCTCATCTACATAAATGATTTGCCAAACATAATAAGTAATACTTGCACACTGTTTGCTGATGACATTTCGGTGATACTTCCATGTCGTAATAAAGAAACCCTTAATAACCATTTAAATTATACAATTTCTGAAATAGTAAACAGCGACCACAATTTAAAAATAAACTTTGCTAAAACAAAATTAGTTCAATTCAAGCCTTATCAAAAACAACCATTGAACATAGGTTTTTCTTTTAATAGCCATCGCTTGGAATGCGTTAAAAGTAAGTTCTCTGCTTAGCATCGAAATCGATACACATTTAAATTGGAAAGATCATTTAAAAAAACTTAGTTCCAAATTGTCTAGGTTTTCTTATGCACTTAATGAGCTAAAAGAACCACCGACGTGAAAACAACCATCAATGTTTAATGGCTATGCACATGCCTGGCTTCAGTACGGTATTATTCTGTGGGGCAACTCAACGGCCATAGTATCCATACTTACTTTGCAGAATAAAATTATAGCAAACATAGATAACCTAGACAGCAGCTGTAGGCCCTACTTTATACAGTACAAGATATTGACGGTCATTTGCGTTTACATCCTGGAGGTATGTACGTTATGTTAAAAATAATTAAAGCGAATTCCCTGTTTACTCACACCCTCAAAATTTGCGTCCGAATAGCAGACTGGCTCTTCCAACAACTAAACTTAAATTTGTATATACTAGTATTTGCAATTGTGTAAAAATATAAATATAATAAATTGCCATTGTTAATGAAAGAAGAAGTGTCTAGCCAAATTAAAAAAACCGATTGAAAGCAATCCTTATTTCCAAATGCTATTACACTTTGTAGTAATTTTTAATGATACATTTTTAATTTATTTTTACCTAATAATAATAAATAATAGTGGTCGACCGATCCCAGCGCCGCCGCCGGGTAATACTGGTTGATATCACCATACCTCATGATGACCTCGTGAAAGCCGAGAAGGACAAGCTCAGTAAGTACCTTGACTTGGCTCACGAGGTTACCGCCATGTGGGATGTGGATTCAACCATTATTGTACCGATAGTCGTTTCGGCAAACGGTCTTTTAGCCAAGAGCCTCGATCAACACCAGATAGGCTCTCGCTGAAAGGTTGGGTCAAGGGTCAGATGCAAAACGCAGTACTCCTTGACACGGCACGTATTGTCAGGAGGTTCCTCACTCTGCAGTCCTGACCACCGGTAGCTTGGGCACTGCCCCGCTGCTGGCGGTACTCTAGGATTAGGTTTTTATAATGTTTTATTGTGTTTATATTAAAATATTGTAAAAATCTAGTTTTAAGAAAGAAAATAAATAAAGAGAATAATAATAATACTTAATAATTATGCTGTAAATGATTTTATAAATATGTTTTATGTTTTTTATTTTATTAATAATTAGTAATACTTAAAAGGTTTATGTTGCTATGCCCTAACCGGCTTCGTGTAGGAAACTAAATTTTATTTAAAACACCTATGTAACTACCTACATGAAAATGCAATAAATATTTATGATTTATGATTTTACTTTGAGATAAACAAAAGACAACCATTAAGTTCAACTGTTTCGTTTCGCGTTCCAAGCACCTCGGAGTATAATAAACACGCCGAGACGAAGTTAAAATAAACATTCTATTTATGAAAAGTTTTGCTTCGTGATGTCTGCGTGTTGAACGGTATTCAATTAATTGCGTTGCTCCGGGTTTTACGGGTCGTATAACCGGGAGAGCTGCTATAACTTCTTATGTGAATCCTATGGCGTAAGGGTATTCCATTATAAGAGCATTACGGTGGCCAGGAAACGAACAACGACTTAACGATTACTGAATACTTAACCGTTTACCTTCTATTGATGTTTGGAACGTAGTGTAAATGTTATATATTCAATTATGTCTAAGGTTACATTTCCAGTATAAGCAAATTAAAGATTACGAGTACTTCTATGATGTTGTTCAAAAAAATTACATCTGTTGAACGGGAATTGGTGACGAACATCAATCAAAGAGAGATTGATAATAAAATAAACAATATGAATAGTGCAACAGGTACTTTTCACTATGTCAAGCAAATAGTAGGTATACAGCCTACAGTCTACACAGTTTATTGGTGATCAAAATTATGTTCAAGAGCTAAGGCTACATACGCACTAAGCGGCTAGCCGCATTACGGAGAGCCGTCCGGCTGGCCGCGATTAAAAATATGTACGAAAACACTGCACGTAGCCTAAGGCTATGTGCGCACTGTCCGGTTAGCCGCACCGCGGCTACCCGTCCGGCTCGTCGTCGTTGGTCGTCAGCAGCATCACAGTGCGTATGAAAACTGTGTTTTCGTATCTATTTTTAATCGTGACCAGCCGGACGGCTGTCCGTAATGCGGCTAGCCGCTCAGTGCGTATGTAGCCTAAGTGTTGGTTCCGGTTGTTGAAAATTTATTTGTACTTTCATTTGTTATTTATTTATTTGGGACGGTTTATTCAACAGCTGGGCCTTCACCAAACCCTTCCACTTCTCTCGATTCCTGATGCTTTCCCAAAAACCTTTTGTCGATAAAATTCTGTATTTAAAAAAAAAAAAAAAATATGACCCATTTTTGTATTGCATTGCTGAGCATTGTGTCATGATCATCATTTAGTTCGTTATGATCTTTTAAAACCTTATTGACATTATCTTTCCGTGGTACAGGGTTCAGCGACCCATACTGCATGCTGGGCATCCAGCCAGCATCGCTGCCGGCTTCGCCCCGCTCCTCCGAGGACGAAGGTCGCAAGCACGGCTTCAGGCTCAGCTTCAAGCGACGGGAGGGGAGGCAGCAACGGGACAGCTTGGGCAGGCTGCCTGCACGCTACATTCGAGCAACCAGCGTCCGGCCCCATACGCTGTCGCCCAAATGGAATGAGACTTTTAAATTGTGAGTATTTTGGTGAATCGTGCCGAAAGGAAAAAAGAAATAACTTCAAGATCGGCAACCGATAATACATACCCTTCCTTGGTGTCGCAAGCGTCCATGGGCTGTGGTCACCGCTTCCTATTAGGCAGGCCGTGTGATCATTGCCGGCACAGTATAATAGTAAAACACAAAACTTTTATTAGGAAAAACAGCCCTAATTTAAAACGATATACTTGTGTATCTCTTGTATATTGAGTATCTAAAAAATGAAGTATCTAAATGAAGTAAAACTGAATAGTTAGAAAGTTTACACAAACTTACTAGCAGTCGAATCCGGTCATCATTCCTAATGATAATTCATTGTTTGGATTACGCCTGTACCTTTTATGATAACGCTTCTCAGACACATTTAAATAAATTAGATAAAGTCCAAAACATTTTTATGAGATTAATTGGGGGATTCATTAGAACCACGGCTATTTATATAATGGAAAATGAACTTTGTCTTCAACCGTTATACATTCGTAGAAAGTATTTAGCAGGTAACTTTTGGCTTTCATCTAAATCATTTACAAAGAATTAAATAATGACCCTACAAGACATCCTCAAAAACCAAATGGAAAACATATATTGGAGACGACAGAAGAAACCTTTATTACTTTCTACTCATGAATACCTTCAAGCTTCACAAATTAATACTAGTTCCCAGTTAGACATGTTTACTTTAGACACATGGATCACCAATGTGGATCTTTCAGAAATTGTAAAGCCAAATATAGAAAACATTGACAAAGGAAAAAAACAATACAAGAACGAGAGAGAACATTTGTATACAATTTCTAAAAGTGAAATATAATGGCTCTTACAAGATCTTTACAAAGGCTCAAAGTATGACGGCAATGTTGGAGCGGCGTTTTTTGATCCACAGACAAATACCTCAATTAAAATTAAGATAAATTGTAATGTGAGCTTAATGTGCGCAGAACTCATTGCTAGAGCTGAGGCATTGTCATATGTGGAGTCATGTGGTAGTGAGGACTCTGTTATTATTTCGGACACGAAAAGCGCCCTTCAATATTTTATCAAATGTACTAAAAAAAAACGTGGTCTACCCATAGCTTACATCATTTTGAGAAGTCTCAGAAAAATCATCAACAATAAAAAAAAAAGACGGGTTGCACTCCGGGAGTGCCGGCAGAAGTGAAAACTTGAATTAACGTTGTGCATTTTTGATATTTTGGAATGGTTAGGGAATAATTTTGCAGGAATTGCTTCAATTATCAGTATAAAAGTACTATCATTTATGTGGTAGAATACAATATTTATTTATTGCGCTATCGTACGCAAACATGACAATTTATATTACATTAAAAAGCACTCGAACATTCACGCAAGCGCCCTGCGCCGCCTAAACGAAACAGCAGGCATACATTTTCGCCGCGCCGTAGAAAGAGAGGGGGATACTTCCTCTCCTACGCCGCGCCGGCTGTCATCCGTCTTACGAATTTTCGACCAGGTCACGTGTCCTGACGCGAATTTAACATTTTTTACCCATTACAAAAAAAGTGTACAACGCCGCTACAGAAGTTTTCACTTCAATAATAATAATCATTGTTATAAAAATATGAATAAGTAAGTATATCTTATTGTGTTTGAATAATTCATATCATCCGTAAGTTTTGAAATAATTCAGTTTTGTGTTTGAACAAGTGTGAAACAAAGCGGTGATTATGATTGCGTTGGAACCTGTAGCCGTCTCAAGGGAAATATGCACTAGTAGTGATCCGACACCTACCATAAAAAGTTCCTGCTTGCCGCGATATAATAGCAAGAAATAATGAATAATCTCAGCCAGAGCTGATTAAAGCGAAGAAATGATCTAATTTCTTTCCTTTTATTTAAATAAGTAAAGTAAACAGCCTATAATTATCCCACTGCTGGGCAAAGGTCTCCATAAATTGAAATCAAGTCATCGCTACAATTGATAGGTTATGGCTTAATCACCACGCTTGCCAAATGCGGGTTGGTGATCACAAACCGACAAATCCGAAATACATTTTGGCCGACCTGGGAATTGAACCCGGGACCTTCGGGTATCGGGCCGAGCGCTCTGCCACTCGGCCACCGAGACGTTATAAAGACTCATAATTTTATTTAAACCTATAACAAAGCAGGCAACGGATATCCGTTATCCATCGTAGAAAAGTCCGAAATAAAACTACTTTTACGAAGTACGACTTTTACTACTTTCACGACTACATACATGACACTGATCTACACAGGTTTCTAGATAGAATTATTTGGAAACGCAGATAGTTCGTTACGGAGCTGCTAACTACTTGTCCGTTGCTTGATCAAACAGTGAGTGAAGCTCTAACCTTCTTTCGTTCAAAATGCCTCATTAAAACAGTGATTTGCTAAAGAGGGTTTTTTTAAATCCCGCAGCAGAGCGAATCAGCTTCTGCTGGTAAGTAGCATCATGGGCCTAAGACGGCTTCATGATGCCTCACGCCCATTCCTCAACGTTATATGTATCGGCATGAAGTTTTAAGATGTCCTTCTGGGCCCCGAAATTAATTGCGAATATTGGATGTTGATAACCTAGCTAATGACCTTGAAAAAAGGCCACTTAGTCTTTCTAAGTAATTGTATAGCGTCGACTAGCACAATACTAGACTAAATACTTCTTATAATCTAATATAAGTGCTCTAGCACTTGGTTCAGAATGCTAATCTAAATTCTAATCTGTAAAGCAACAGCTTTATGAAAACAAAATGACCTCTACTATAATTTAATGTATAAAAAAGGTTGGATACCCTAAATATAATTCTTTTATAAAACTTTCATCTCATAATTTTGTTGGCGTCATTGATATCAGTAATAATCGTGGCGTTATATATTTTTCGGTAAGGTGACATTATAAAAGAGTTCATGCAAGGTCGTGTCATTTTCAGGTTCTGTTCGTAAGTTTTTTATGAATATCTGAACATGTTATAAAGGTCCATTTGGGCATAACGCTTGCTTAAGACCATTTTGCCATGTCACATTATTATGTAAAATCTCTTAAAAATAATGTAACTATGAAACTACAAGAGGATCCCTCAAGTTTTTATGAAAACTAGTGGTCGCCCAGTGGTCGAAATTCGACTGTAATTTTATTAAGGCTGCATGGATTGTATCCTAAGCAATAAAAAAATAAAAAAGATAGGATGTGAGTTTGGATTGGCATTGCCATTGACAGATTTCGGCCGCTCCTCTTGTATATTTGAAATTTTTGAAAAGAGTATAATATGCGTGTGTGTCAAATACATGGTAGTGTGTGTAATGTTTTTGTTTTATTGATTTAATGTAGTTTTATGCATAATTTAAAAAAAAATATTAACATTCGGATAACCTTCTCTATACATAAAAACTATAAGTGCGCGAAATTTCATACTCCTCCGCCCGCGCATTTTTCGTAAAAAAGGGGTACAAAGTTTTTGCTTCACGTATTAATATATAGATTTACCGAGTAGGGAGGGACCGACCTTCTTTAAGTTGACTACTTTTTTCACTCTGTTGTCATGTTCAAGCATCATGCTTAGTAGTGCATTGAAATAGTTTAGTACGAAAACGTTAGTTATGAGTAGGTGCATATGAACTGTTGTTGTTATATTGTTTTCTAAACTTTCGCGCGCATTACAGAAACGTCAGGATAAACATTAATTAAAATCAATGTATAAAATAAACGCGAGTATAGATCCGTAAAATTTGTTTCATTTCAATGTTTGAACGTACAGACGGACCTATTTTTTAATGACTCGATATTTACAAAAACACAAATGTTGAAAAACACAAATGTTGAAAAAATTTCCACGAGCAAAATTATATAAACATTTACTACGGCCATCTACGACATAAACAAAAGATGATTCAGCGATGCAAGTGATTCGCGAATATGCGTTATTTTAAATGCCGATTTTCCTTTTATCATGTGATAATGGTTGAGGGAGTACATGTAATGTTAATCATCATATCGTGTTTTTCAAATGTTTAGACAGAATTAAGCTAAAGGCACAAAGAGATCAGCAGTGAGACGTTTACAAGCTAATGTTGACACGGAATAATTTAATTCCGCCTTTCTCTCACTGGGAGGATTAGATGAAATTTTTAATTTTTTCCTCTTGATTACACTCGCTGTGGATTTATGGTAATTTAATTTTCTTTGGGATGACTTTGTGGCAGTCGCTTCTAGTTACTTCTTCATTCTTGTTAGACTTAGTATACCTATGTCGCTAACTAACTAAAGTAAAAGGTGATTTTTTAACTATTATTTAAGCATGTTAAAAACCAAACACTTAACCAACAATTACGTAGGTATATCCAGGCATATACTATTACTTACTGCTTAGACCTTATTTTTTATTTTAATTATATATACATAGATACTTATTGAACCCTGCCCCCCCCCCCAATTTTTTTTATTTTTAAGTTGAAATTACTCCCGTAAGGGTATTTTGCATATATGCATTTTATGTTTTCGGTTTCGTTCCATTGGATCCAATAGGGGGTGAATTTTGTGTGCACCTGTGCGCTCGCTTGTGCAACTTAATATCCTGCGTATCTGACGATAATGTTTTATTAATGCTTCCTCTTGCCAGCAGTGACATTGACGACATATCGTCGGACGTGCTCCACCTAGACATCTGGGACCACGACGACGAGAGCTCCGTACTCGATGCCGTCTCGCGCTTGAATGAAGTGCGAGGTGTACGAGGGCTAGGCCGCTTCTTCAAACAGGTCTGCCAGAGCGCTCGGCAAGGCAGCCAGGACGACTTTCTTGGTAAGTCCATGTATTGTCTATAGTAAAATATTTGAGATCGTGACGACAAGAGCTCCGTACTCTCCTAAATTAAGTGTGGGCTGCGCCTTGATTCCGCCGCTTTTTGGAATAGTGCGATTTTTATTTGATATTCTATCACGTTAATTGTAAGATTTCAACATCGAACATTTATCTATTCAGCACTTTGTTATTAAGTAAATAATTATTCATTTTTGCATTGTAAACACTTTACCTAATTTACCTACTTTTAAGTTAGTTCGCAATTAATCGTTCTCCTAGCTAGTATCCCCTATACCTTGGTTCATATAAATAAACAGTTATCAGTTATATCAGTGTTTCTATCAAGATCATTATCATATCAATCTACCATCATCATCATCGTTTGGTATACAGCCCGTACATTAAGGGTGCGCCGACCAAAAAATGCCAAAAATGCAGTTACGGTTAATTAGATATAATTGAAAATACTATCGTATTAAATGAACAAAATATATATTTAGTATCATAGGGAACGTGTTTACAATTTGTCAGAACCATAAATTCATAACACGCTATAGTTTTTTCTACAATATCATTTAAAGTTGGGCAAAAATCAAAAAAACTAGTGGCGGCGTTTAGTAGATTTCTTATAGTTTATCTAAATTATTGTACCTCTGATTCTGTCTAAACAATCATCAATGGATAAACTACAAATTGCTAGACTACATTTTCGATTCATCAAGTGGTTATTTAAATAATTATTTTTTATTAAGCACCTTAAATTCCCCATACAAAATTAGTATGGCCGCGCGGCATCAAATAAATATGGACGACGACATTTCAAATAAAACATATGACACTTGTCACTTATGGACGGCGCACCCTTAATGAAAACGAGAACATTTATGGCAACATTTTAACTCTCTTCATTTGCCACCACGAGGCACTGCTTCAATGCTATACACATTCTGGTTTCCATTAACTTCATTGACAAAGTTTCAAATTGCAAAAGTCATGAGCGAATAAGATATTAACATTAATTTTATAACGTAGTAGGATACGCGCTTTTTCGAAATTGTATACTATTATAGTAAGCGGAATAAATGTCAAAGTTAACAATAGGCACCCTACGTTCATCTGGATCGCAATCGCGGTAAAGAATCGCGGACGAAATGCATCAATCACGCTATCAGATTCAAAATGGGTCGTGGTTACGTTCGAACGAAAACGTGAAAGGGAACAAAGTAAAATGGAATTTTAACATTGTTATTCACTCGTTGCCGCTATCACACAGTTTTGGGCAGTGCTCATTCATACAATATTTCATGTATTACCGTAAAACGGGACAGCTTTAGAATTAAGAGTAACGTTGAGAGCAGCTCCAGATTCTTAGGTAGCTGCTATTAACGGGTCCTTAAATAGTCACGATGGCGTTATAAAAAGATCAAAATAGTATATAATGATTCCGCAAAACAAAAATGTTGAAAGGATTTCAAAAAATTACTCAGTTTTAATATAACGAGATTAATAAGATTTTCAATAAAATAAAAGTATAAAATACTGCAATCGGCCACGTTAACTGAAACACCAATCAGAGCGAATGATGTCACGCCTCAGTAAACATCATGTGTCAATATTCTATTGATTTTCTAAAAATGCATTAAACTTACTTTATTGCTGAAATAATACTTTTTTCGGAATCAGTGGACGTATACCTTCGATATAGAATGGGACTCTAAAATTTGTCATCATGCCTATTACCAAGTTCCGAGTATCATGTGCATGGCTTTATAAGCCAATTGAGTTTTAGATATAAGAAAAACCAGTTTATTGAAAAAGAAGAGTTGAACAAAAAGCGACAACCGTGAAAACGAGTACGAAAAATCGAATGAAAAACTCAAGGACCGGCGGCCCTGTGTAACTTGTTAGTAACTAGCTTCGAGATCATGCCGAAGACTTACATGTGAAAGTCTAGTTAAAATATCAAAAGCTATTGACAACATAACAATAACGTCAAAAGTAATCCCGGTTTATCCTGCACATTTCTACAATCGTCGCTTTTTATTCAACTCTTATTTTTCAATGAACTGGCTACAATTTCATTGGAATATAAAGCCATATGCTAATCGATACTTGGTAATTTAATTAAGCTCGTGAGTTTAATATCCAAATGCGTAATTTCTGGGTGCATCGATACCTACCGTTAAATATCTGTTTTATTAACGGAAGCCGACGAATTCAATGGCATGCTGGTTTTAATTTGTCGAATTAATATGGCTGACTTTCGAAATGTTACACTATCCTCAATATTACATCTATGTACCTCTTAGTTTGCAAATAAAAGTTTGAGTTTGAGTTTGAGTTTGTATTTTAAAAACATTGACACGCTTATACATTTCTACGATTAATTTCTTTCCATCTTTTATTGCAAACCAGGTTATAATATTTTTATTGCTTAATTATTTACTCCAAATTATAGAAAATAAACATTTTCCGTTTCCGTTCCATTTTTTTCTCATTGTCCGGGTGTAGAAAAGAGGGCCTCAAAAATAACACAATTTTTTTTTCCGGAAATGCCAAAAAACATAGCTAACGAAAAGAGATTTAATTTTTTATCACGTGACCTACATAAGTCCTAGCTACATACAAAACATTTTTTTTTGAGAGAGATTGCTGATTGTGTCAAACGGCATTTTCACGTATACAAAACATGATCGAAAAATCGGCTATGTCTTGGACCCCCTTTGCTACACCCTAACGTTTTTGTAGAAAAGTTTTAACTTATAATGACTCCAATGTATAATCTTTGAAAGCTTAAAGTATACTAACCGTGTCTTACTTAGCTTAAAAAAACCTAATCGTCAGTGTGGTCTAGCTACAAGACCAACGGTTACAGACCAACATTTTGTAAACAGTGTTGTTTTTGGGCTTGTTTAAAGTTCGCCTATCTAGCTACCACCAACTTAACTAAGTGTGCCACTATAATAACAATTAGCATAACATGGCATTATACTATTCCGACTAACTTCCGTTCGTGATAGATAAGTAGTGAATAGTCACTAGTTGAAGTGGTTGAAGAATTCGGGTGAAGTGCGTTTCCGTCTTCGTTAGACCTTATCTGACGTCACTACAATCAGATGAAAAAAGGTTTTCTTTTATTTTAATTACGTTTATAGCAACTATGCTTTGTTGAAATATACTTTTACTATTTCAACAAAGTATAGTTGCTATATAGTATTACCTAGTAATAGTAAAACTAATCGATTTTCATTTGTTATACTTAGAATGAAATAATATGAAGTTCCCTGTAAGTAGAGGTCATCGAGTGTGTGCGTATTTCAGTTAAACTGAACAGGTTCACTGCTCATCACGCGTAGGTATCACTTTATGTCTGACACAAAGGTCATATTTAGAGAGCAAATACATTGAGTACATATGAAAAGGACGTAGTGTCTGCTATACAGCGGTCAGACACCATTCGAATCCATATGGAAATGTGTTACAGTACTTTGTGCTTGGATATATGTACTCTTCGGGGATACAGATCAGAACTTTTTGAAGGCATTAGTAATAATTCTTTGTTCACATAGATTACGAACACCACAGTGGTCGAATGGCAAAGCAGTAGGTACGAAATCTTGGGTTCAATTCCCAGGGGCCGTAGCTCACACTGACGGAACAATTATGTTGTCGATCCATTTTGCTGAACAGCTACCAATAGCATGTGGGTATAGTGAGGTGAAGCAGCGATTTTGACAAGGCTGTTTTGTTTCTTTATTCTACTCGCTCAATGCCTCGGTGGCATAGTGGCAAAGCGCTCTGCCCTAAACCCGAAGGTCCCGGGTTCAATTCCCAGGTCGGGCAAAGTGTGATTTGGATGTTTTCGCCGCATAGCCCGGGTTTGTGATCACCAACCCGCATTTGGGAAGCGTGGTGATTAAGCCATTACCCATCAATTGTAGCGATGACTTGATTTCAATGACGGAGGCCTTTGCCCAGCAGTGGGACAGTCCTAGGCTACTTACTTACTACTCGCTCCACACTTAGACGGAAGCAGATCGTGCGTAACATAATTATTTTTTTAATTGTTTACAATCTAAATTCCTTATTATGTTTTAGTTAGACGAGTAATTATGCAATACTAATTATGATAATATACTCAAGCTATTAACTTATAACATTCATTAATTTACATAAATATGTTAATTTACAATTATGCCTAACAGTTACTTAAATTCACAAATAACCACAATATAGCGCCAAAAAGCGGTTAGAATTTTGTTAATAGTAAGTATAATCAATATAATGAACGTTCGTCATGCTAATGCCCTATAATCGATATATAATCTTATACTAGTAAACGATCAATATATTATATATATAGTCAATATAATGATAAATGTGTTCGTATCATGAAGTAGTTACTTTGATTTTACATACGGAACTGAACAAATGTCTCTCTTGAGGGTGATAGGTTCATGTGACCCTTATGCGCTCTAATAGGGTAAACATATATTACCTTCACCGTAATGCTTAACGTACGTGTATCTTTTAAGGAGAAGGCTTGTGTTTTTTTTATAAAAATATTTTAGGTAATAAATAAATACCTAGTGTACTTGTTTATAAAAGGATTTACTTAAAATCGACGTTTGCTATTTAATGGCTACAAATATTTCCATTATTGTTGAAGAGACTGCTTATGTTTGCTTTTAATATATAACAAAAGCAAGTGGACAAAGGAACTAATTTCATTTATAACTTTTGTCTGCTTGTGCCAGACTTTTTTTTAAATTGTCATTTTTAACATATATGAGAAATATTTACATTGTCAGGATAATATGAAATGTTAAAAATAAACGCGAGATGATTCGTTAAACGTTCGCTGACGACCGGGTTCGATCCTCAGTCGGGTCAATTTATTATTGTTTTTCTAAATTGTCTCGGGTGTCTGGGTGTTTTCTATGTATAATAAGTATGTATTGAAGTATTTTAAGTATGTTTATCTTGGGCTAGATAATTGATGTGAGTGTAGGAAAGTTTATTATTTTTTATTTTAAAAGTAGTTTTCATCATCATCATCATCATCATCATCATAACAGCTAAAACACGTCCACTTCTAGACAAAGGCCTCCCCTAAGGATCTCCACAACGTCCGGTTTCGTACTGCTCGTATCCAGCGTAAAATTGTTTTATTTCATGATAAACAAATGTTACAGTAGCTCAATTAGTTTATAGTAGATTGTGAAAGGTCTTAGGTTCGAGTCCTGCTTGTGGCTGTCCCCCCTGCAATACGTTTCCATGTTCTATAGTCGCCAAGAGAGATCGTATTATTGTCGCAAGGAGCGACTACTGACCAGCGAAGCGGTCCCTTGGGCCCGATACATATACTCGAGACCTTCGACCGGTCGCGAGCTCTTGACCGAACCCGATAGGTCGGCCCTTACCTATCTATGTGACTTTTGCCAATGCCAATGATTCCGTACTATTCAGAGTTCTTATGTCCGTTTTCAGTGGCTTGCACACTGGACTTTGAGCGGTGCTATTTAACTCTGAGGTCCCGAGTTCGATTCCCGGTCAGGTCAATGTCGAAAACGAACTTTTCGATATTGTGTCGGGTCTGGGTGGCTGTGGTAACGTCGTTTATTCTGATTTCTTTAATACGAGTACGAGTACGAGTGCTTTAGATAAGTAGCTATTATATATAGGTATATTTTTAAGATCCCAAGTAAGTACTTGGGATCATAAAAATGTATGTGATGTTGTTGTCTAATATTTATGTAGATACGGAAATCTTAATTCCGAATATTTCTATTACGAATCTCATTATTCCTTATACATGTGGTCATGTGACCTTACTAAAATATAATTTCGTTTAAGAAAATTGGTTGAATAAAATATTTCGTAATATTAATTGGGTGTTGAATATACCTTAGTGTTAGGTAACCCCTAACTAAGGTGACGAAAGTTATAACAAAATTATCACAAAACATGGCAACAATGGCAAAGCTTCACAATGATGTTCAAAGAGTATCGACAAATGTTAATTAGCTTCAGTGCATAAAGCGATGCGGGCTTTCAGAGAAATGTAAACTTTTATAAACAACATAACTTCAACATTTAATTACACACTTGAACCATAAGTTGAAGAGGGATGTGTCCCTTATGAACTGTACGCCCTAAGGGATGGAAACTTAGTGATTGGGTAACATAACAGAAACAAACCCAGTTCCTCGTCAACATTAAATTGAGTAAATGTCATTTAACCTAAATATGTCGCCATAACACCAATGTTTGTAGCATTGTTGTGTTCTGGCAGCTAGTGATGAGATAGGTAGCCATTGCCTCAGCAATTGAGGCCAATGCTTACCCGTAAGATGTTATAATATATTTTTTGTCTTAACCTTTATTGTTCTTCATCATGAGATGATGAAGATGACTTCATCTAATAAATGACAAAAAGGTTAATAGTTGAGGCGCACACTGACCTGGAGTACTCAACCAGAGAGGAACTGCGTTTCCTTTGTCTAATTTTCGGAACACAATGCGTCATACTCAGATAAGATAGTGGTGGTGGCATAGAACAATCTTTACATCCTACCAAAAGGAATACAATATGCACCCTTCACTAGGAGTCGAACCTGGGTCTGAGGAGACAGTTACATGTCAAATTACTGTACTAACAAGATATCTCATTTACTAGAAACGCATATTACAACATTAATAAATAATAAAATAATAAAAATCTTTATTGCAGTAAAATACATGTTTTTACATTAAGTTGTTTTGGAGGTCTTCTTTTTGGTATGGAAATACCTGTGACAAAAGACCTCACTCTTCCATAGCCAGTATTTTTACTTAATTTTTTTTTTTTTTATCATTTAGGTATCTTACAATTTATGACAAGAGACAGATTTTATAGGTAAATTAAGTTTAGTACATTTAACCTTAAGAAGAATAGCAATAATGTGTTGTGTGTGAGTGAAAGTTTGTGTGCGTGAGTGGGTTTGTGTGTGTGTGTGTGTGTGTGTGTGTGTGTGTGTGTGTGTGTGTGTGTGTGTGTGTGTGTGTGTGTGTGTGTGTGTGTGTGTGTGTGTGTGTGTGTGTGGTGTATGTGTGTGTGTGTGTGTGTGTGTGTGTGTGTGTGTGTGTATGTGTGTGTGTGTGTGTATGTGTGTGTGTGTGTGTATGTGTGTGACCCGTGAGTGTGTATTGAAAATGTATTTATGCGGACGTGTGTTTATGTGAGAGAGAAAGAGAGGAGGTACGTATCTTAAACAATTATTTTATCTTACCATATAATTGATAAGACATTAACAATGACTACCATTTAGTCATCTCTATTCCCAGTTTCTCCACATAGGTATCAGTTGTGATTGAAAATACAAAATCGAAGTGCACACAAATTCGTAAGACTATGTACGATATATGTAGTAAGATTTTGTACTTTATTTTGTGCGATACGATTTATTCAGCTGAATAAATTATGTGTACGTAAACCACTATTCACATTTGTGTTGGGACGGCTTTTTGTCGTCGGCCCAACATCTGACAGTGTGGGAGCGTGCTCTTACCCAAATCACGGACGGGCTCACAAATTACTCAACAAAATATTCGGAATATTTGTTTTAACAACATCCATTTTTAATCTGAACTCCTCAAACCAGACAAAATATTTCGCACTGATTATTTCTGAAATAAAGCTACATATTTTTGCCTGGCAAAATTAATTATAGCGTCGAAACTTGATTAAATGATGCAAGTTTTAACATTCGCTGTGTGGTAATGCTAGTTTCAGCATGAATTTAACTTTTTGTTCAACAGTATGTGATTTAGTTTTGATTGCAATAATTTTCAACACCAAATAGTTAACAAATAAGTGCATAACAATTGGCCACAACTCTATTTAAATTTTTATTCGAAAAAGAAAAGAGTTAACAGTTGTTTTGCATGCTATTATTATATGAATGCTTTCTTTTTAAGTCACTAAAGTACAGTAATGCGCCAGGTGATACAGCGTAAAAATCAAAAATATATTAAAAAATCAACAATAAAATTAAGTTTCTGTTTATTTAGATACTTATAAAAATAATTTGAGAGCTCTTTATTAAATTAACGTGTCTGAAAAGGGCGACTAAGTATTTAAGTTTCTTACATAATGAAAACACTTTTGTATACACTTGGTTAGCAATAATGATTCGATTTTATTAGAAAATATACCTACTTAAATAAATGTAAAATTAACGAAACAAATAATAAATCTATATTTCTTTCAATACATACATACAGTTTGTAACATGCATAGTTTTCCTACTTATATTCTAGGTACAATCATCAGATTTTTGCAGACAAAAAGCTTCAACTACGTAGAGCGATGACCGAATGCCTTTTTAAATGAAGTACTATGATTTTATTAAAAGCAGTCGATGCTAATGCTGCTAACTACGAATGCATTTTATGTAATTACTTAAGCCAAAATCTAAACTGCTGAGATGTGCAAATTTTGAAACTGAAATTAAGAATTTTGATTGCGTTAGGTAATGCCGAACGGATCTTGCAAATTTTCTGATTCTTATTCAAATGAGGAGCTCCTTTGCAGCTGGGTCGCCTATTGGCTATAATTTGGCAGAGAAAAATGAAGTAGATTACTTTAACCCTTTTTAGAAGAATAGAATAGAATATAATTTATTGCTAAAACTGTGTACAGTAAGCTATTTAAATGCGTAATTCTTTTCAATAATAGGCACAGAATGATTTGTTTATTGTTTAACCAACAATTATGAATCCATCGTCTGCCGTGAATACAGAAACACAGAATTTTAATTGTTTGGCAGCGCTGAGCAGTGCTTTCGCATAACAAAGGTTAAGCCACGTATTCGTGGTAGGTAATCATTTTTTTTGCAAACATTTTGCTGAGTTGCTGTCAACGTGTTGCGTTGTGTTCCACAGTTGTTTACTGCATGTTTACAAGCTTCCGCCCAGTGAGCGGAAACATCAGTATAGCAACAACTGTTGACATGTGAGGACAGGTTTGCAACCATCTATTCTGTGTTTGCAACCATTTTTTATACTTGGCAGTAAAGTGGAGCAATTACAAAAAATGGAGGTTAGTGCTCTGTCGATAAAAGCTAACAGAATTGTTTTGATACTGTGGACGTGTATGAAAGAGAACTGTAGGTATCTCCAGTTGCTTTATACCGTACTGTAGGCAGTCTCGTTTGAGCTGAAACTTGATAAAGGTTTTCTTTTTCTTTTGGCAATGACCATAGATCCATCTGCTATTCTACATTCTAGAACCACCCATATTTTTTTCTTTTTGCACCAGTAAGTCTTTTTTTCTATCTATAAGTGTATCTTAGAAAGTCTGTACGTTACATAAGTGATCACAACAGCACTCCCCGGGCAACATCATGACACAGACTAGCGTGTGGGCAAGAAATTAATGTTGAAATAAAGTGTAGTTGCTGATCAACAATGATGATCAACTGTTGCTCGACAAATAATTACCATGAATACGTGGCTTCAAGGGTAGGTACCTACTGCACTTTATAGTCTTACTGTCAGACCCAGAGATTTCAAGTTTTATTCCCAGCGGAGGCAACATGTTATTGTACACGGTTTAGTTGGAGATAGAGCTTGTAGTTGGTTGTGCTTGAAGTCAGGCTAGCTACCACCATCGTATTCCTGTCGCCATTACAGCAACGTCAGTAGCATTGTTGTGTGTTGACACTTTCATATAAGTGTCAACACACAACAACAAACTGAGGGATTGGGTCTCTTGATAAGATACCAAATCCCTCAGTTTTTAAGGATTGTGAGTGAAGTGCACTTCTTCGGCCCTATCATCACTTCCATCCGATGATGAAGGTAAGCCTTCATCATCGGAAAAGGCTAAGGCCTTTCCCCATTCATCATCATCTCAGCCATAAACGTCCACTGCTGGACAAAGGCCTCCCCCAAGGGTATGAGGGGTATTTGCCGTAATCGCCACGCTTGGCAGGCGGGTTGGCGATCGCAGTAGGTTGAGAGTAACCTCAGAGAGATGCTGCTGCCCATCCTCTGGAATGGTCCCTTAGTCGGCTTTTACGACACCCACGGGAAGAGATGGGGTGGTGCAATTCTTTAGCCCCGGCACCACAAAGGGACTTTCCCCATTATTGAACAAAAAATTAATAAAAGAGGTGCAGTTATTGATATTATTTAGTTAGTAATTTGCAACACAGTCTTGAAGATCATAAAACATTTAATAATTTCCTGCCACTTCCAGGCAGACTTTCAGAAGTATTTTTATAAATGCTTCGGCAAAACTTAGTGACCGCAAAATCCTGCACGGTTCCAGCAACGTTATATATTTTAATTCAGCCCATTCCTTTGCTCCAGAGTCTAGAAGAGGCGAACACGTGATAATGTATGTTTCGCAGCGATGTTGTCTAAGAAACTAAGAAAAACTTATTGGCTGCAAAATCCAACTCCCGTCTATATAAATTACTTCAGCGAACTCCTTTACTATGGAGTGTAGTTGAAACAAACTTTCAATAATCTGTGTGTCGCGGTGATATTCACAAATCCGTTATTTTATTAAGTCACTTGGATTAATTGTAAACTATGGTCTTCACAGGTGTTCTTTCAGTTTCGGCCAGCCTGCGTTACTAGGAGTTCAACAGTAATCTAGCAAGTCTAACTAACTTCTAACTTAACTTAGCTAATTTAATTCGATTTTCAATTACCTAACTAAAGTCAAAATTTCTATTTTTAAATCCAACTTAATAAGGATGTTGTTGACAACAATAATTAATTCCAGAACATAGAACGTATAAATGAAATCACAATAACCTATTTTTATTTGACCTTAACATAAATTTCTTGTAAAGAAATATTAATAAACACTTAATTGACGGCACAAAATAGTGACGTCATAGTTTGCTATTCTCATACCATTTCTATAAAGATATCAAAGTCAAAGTCAAAGTCAAATATTCTTTATTCAAATAAACTTTAGAAAAGTGCTTTTGAATCGTCCATAATTTTTTTACCTACTACCCATTCAGGACGTCTATATTTTAGCTGTGGAGAAGAATGGGCGCAAGTAACTCCACAGCTTTAATTCAATATGTAACGACATTTACAAAATTATATGCCGTTACGTTACCAAGTTATACAAGTTTAAAAAAAAAAAATCTTAACAGTATTTTGGATTAGAAATAGATTGGAGCATTTTAAACCCATGCTGTTTTGTCTTCAATGTAATCAGACACTTTATAATAAGCTTTTTTATAAAGCTTTTCTTTAATAGCGATTTTAAATTTATTAATATCTAGTTTTTGGATATTACTTGGAACTTTATTGTAAAAACGTACACACAGGCCTCTAAATGAATTATTTACTTTGTGGAGCCTAGTATTAGGTACTGCTAGTTTGTATTTATTTCTAGTGTTTACATTGTGAATAACACTGTTTTTAGAAAAAGTTTCAATATTTTTATATACATACATTAGGTTCTCGTAAATATATTGTGATGCAACTGTCATTATATTAATATCTTTAAATCTCTCCCTAAGAGAATTACCAGCTTTTAGATTATAAATTGCTCGAATAGCCCGCTTCTGCAGCACAAAGATAGTTTGAATATCGGCAGCATTGCCCCACAGTAAAATGCCGTACGACATTACGCTATGGAAATAACTAAAGTAAACAAGTCTAGCTGTTTCAATGTCAGTGATCTGACGAATTTTCATTACTGCATAAGCCGCAGAGCTCAGTCTACTCGACAATTTATCTATATGTGGGCCCCACTGTAGCTTTGCATCCAACGTAATGCCCAGAAACACTGTGGTGTCCACAAGGTCCACACTCTTATCTTTAATTCTTACACTGGTTTTTACCTCCTTAACGTTGGGTAATACAAATCTTATACATTTGGTTTTTTGTTCATTTAATAGCAAATTGTTAACACTAAACCAATGAACTATCTTTGAGACAGCATTGTTCACATCGTCATCAATCGGCTGTCGTCGTTTCACTTTGAATAAAAGTGAGGTATCATCTGCAAACAATACTATCTCATGTTTGTCTTTTACAAAGTAAGGCAAGTCGTTAATATAAATTAAAAATAAGAAAGGACCAAGAATTGAACCCTGTGGAACTCCCATTGTAACCACCGATCCCGGAGATCTTTTACCGTTAACATCAACCCTCTGAACCCTATCACTCAAATATGAGATAAGAAGATTCAGTGATGCATCTCTAATTCCATAGTGGTAGAGCTTCCTGACCAGGGTTTCATGTAAAACACAATCAAAGGCCTTGGATAAATCACAAAAAACCCCTACGGCATCATGTGAATCTTCCCAGGCATTAAATATTTGAAGTAAAAGCTCAACACCAGCGTCAGTAGTCGAGCGACCCCTAGTGAAACCATATTGTCTAGAATGTAAAAGTTTATTTCTATAAAAATGAACTTGAATTTGGTCTAGAATTATCTTTTCAAATTTTTTACTAAATGTGGGTAACACAGAAATTGGTCTAAAGTTAGAGGGGTCACATTTGCTACCTGATTTGAATAATGGGATTACTTTACTGTGCTTCATTAGGTCAGGAAAAACACCACAGTCAATGCATTCATTAAATATGCAAGCTAAAACTGGAGCTATTGTCTCAATAACGGATTTAGTGACGTCGACGGAATTACCCCACAGATCAGCAGTCTTCTTTTTATTAAGAGTATTAAAAGTTTTAATTATATCTCTAAAATCAATTTTTTGAAAACTAAAATAGTTTTCACTAGGTTTGACATTTTCCTTTAGAACCGCTTCAGCTACAGTGGGGGAGGAGTCCAAAGCCTTTGTAGTTGAAACTGGAATATCAGTAAAAAACTTCTCAAATGCCGCAGCAATATCAGCATCGGAAGTTAAGGTTTGATTTTCGTAGCTCAATTTGTACTCATTGTTACGACTTTTGACATTTCCAGTTTCACTATTTATAATATTCCATGTCATTTTTATTTTGTTATCACTTAGCTTAATCTTTGAACTCAGGAACTTTGCATTTGCTAATCGACATACTATTTTAAATAACTTAGAATAATTTTTGACATACAATTTAAAATCTTCACTGGTGTTATAGTTGCTTTCATCATATAGCTCATAAAGTCGCTTTCTACTTTTGTGGATACCAATTGTAGCCCATTCACTAAAAGTAACAGTACCACTAACCGAGATCCTTTTTGGAATAAAAGTTTTATTAAATTCTGTACAATATTTATGAAAGAAATCATTATAAAATTCATTTGGGTTATCATTATACTTTAAAAAACATATATTATCATAAAGATTGTTTTTAAACCGTTCTAGACGACCTGCAGTTTTTGGTACAACAGTGATATTCTGTTTCTTCACTTGCTTACACTGATGTGGAAGGCTGACCATTTGGCCACAATGATCAGAGTCCAGTTTATTAATAATGAGTTTAGACAGTGGTACTAGATCGGTATATATGTTATCAATACAAGTGGCCGAAGTGGCAGTTATTCTAGTTGGCTCCAAAAATAAATTATTTAAATTATACGATTGAAATAAATTTTTAATTTTGATAGAACCTGTAGACTTTTCTAACAAATTAATATTAAAATCACCGCAAATAACTATCTTTTTACCTACATTGCGGATTTTATATAATGCTTCATCCATTACTTTTTCAAAATAATCATACAATGCTGACGGAGGCCTGTATACACTTAATACAACAAGTCGCTCCAGCTCCACACAAGCTATTTCTATTGTTCACTCAACCGAGTATAGAGTGTATCGTTTTGAAAGTTTCTAAAAAAAATCTCTATTGACTAACCAGCTACCTATCTAACTGATAAGCACTTTAGGATAGTCCAAAAAATAGTTACCACCTACCCATTCAGAACGTCTGCTAGCTGTGTAGCAGAATGGGCGAAAGAAACCACACAGCTTTATACGAGTATAGAAGTAACGACATTGTCGCTGCGACATATGCTCGAACACGAGACACGTCGTGATCGTAAAGTACATGCAAAAATGAACGCTTAGTATCTCAAGCCCGACTTTATGACCTCACATTTTGTTTCAAACGGGTCATATTTTACGGAGACACTTTAATATTTAAAAGAGAAAATTTTAACCAATCCCCGGATAAAAGAGAAAAAATCGGCCAAGTGCGAGTCGGACTCGCGCACGAAGGGTTTCCCTATCATTATCTATAAAAATGGCAAAAAATCATGTCTGTTGTGTGGGAGCCCCACTTAAATATTAATTTTATTTTTATTTAATTATTTATTTTAAAGTGAATAATTCAATATTCCGTGAATATTTCAAGCGTCTACCTGTTGCCGTTACCAATATCGAGCAAAAACGAGCAAAAAAAATCACGTTTGTTGTATGGCAGCCCCCCTTAAATATTTATTTTATTTAGTTTTTTAGTAATTGTTGTTATAGCGGCAACAGAAATACATCATCTGTGGAAATTTCAACTGTCTATAACTATCACGATTCATGAGATACAGCCTGGTGACAGACGGACAGACAGACGGACGGACAGCGGAGTCTTAGTAGTAGGGTCCCGTTTTGCTTTTGGGTACGGAACCCTAAAAAGAAAACTGGATTATTATATTGACGGCAAAATATAAGCCATCTTGCGGCAAGGGCAGCCATAACTGGAACATCCCCAGGGGAAATATGTTTTTTTGTCACGTGCCCTTACCGCGTTATAATTCCACAATAAAATGAAGAATGTCAGTTATTGTTTTCTAAAGATTACGCCAACACTACACATTGAAATAAAACTACTTTTACGGATCTACTCACCTTTATTTTATACATTAGTTTAAATTAATGTTTATCCTGACGTTTCGAACCCTTTGCAGGGTCTGTGGTCACAAGAAAATATAGCCAACGTCAAGCAAAGGCGCGAAAATAAGTCTGCAGTATGCGAACATGCTAGAGTCTAGACTAGAGGGACCCAACCATTGCATCGGATTTGATAAACCTCAAACACTCGCTAGAGAACAACGATTCATCCCTAGGATGATACGCGAGGCTATTAAAATTAAAAAAACATCCTAATTCAAAAGAGAAGATGGTTGAAATTTACCACCGGCCTGGGATCCCATCGTACAAAATATTAAATCCCAGCCCCGACACCTGAACCTAAAAAGATACTGTAAGCTCTTATGAGTAAAACGGAACGCACCTGACTAACTTCAAATGAGAGTATACAAGCTACCAACGAATTATGTGACGACCAACATTTCTTCCTGTGACCACAGACCCTGCAAAGGGTTCGAAATGTCAGGATCAACATTAGTTAAAACTACTGTTGACATGTGAGGACAGGTTTGCAACCATCTATTCTGTGTTTGCAACCATTTTTTATACTTGGCAGTAGTGTGGAGCAATTACAAAAAATGGAAGTTAGTGCTCTGTCGATAAAAGCTAACAGAATTGTTTTGATACTGTGGACGTGTATGAAAGAGAACTGTAGGTATCTCCAGTTGCTTTATACCGTACTGTAGGCAGTCTCGTTTGAGCTGAAACTTGATAAAGGTTTTCTTTTTCTTTTGGCAATTGACCATAGATGTTCAATGCAATGCATGCAATGCAATGCAAGTAGATCCGTAAAGAAGTTTCATTTCAATGTCAATTGTATAATGCAATAAAAACACTATTTAGTCGGCGGTCTATCATTCACTGGTCCCTACCGTTGACTTATCCGCCTTATGCCCGAAAGCCTGTTCCTCAATGTTGACAGTTTGAAATCTCTCGGCAACGGTAGGAACGTAAGTTTACGACGAAATATTGGGCGTAACAAGATTGATGGACCATTGAGTATAAGATAAAAAAATCAATATTTATTTTCCAGTTGGTGAGCGTTAGATCAGATTGAAACCTTAGCGGAAATGATTCGATTTCCGACGTGAGTTTTATCTGGATCAGACCCGAGTACGAAAGTAAAAATAAACATTGGCACTTATGGTGTCCTTTTTTTCCTGTGTTTTTTCTTTAATCATGAACTCATCTAAGCGCAGCTAACGTAAGATAATATTGTTTAAATGTTGGTTTAGTCTAAAATTACAATATATTATGTATACTAGTAATATAAAATATAAGAACATACCTAGTACAATTATTATATAATAAGTACTTGAAACTTTTGTAAGGATTTGACTGTTTCGGTAGCATAAATTGAAAAATAAGTTTGCCTTGCGATAGGTTGTTGGTTCGAGTCCCACTTAAGGTACACCTCGAAAGTGTTTAAGAAAACGATAACTTTAGGTTTTAATTTGATCGTTAGCTATATGATAGGTTATTAATAACGGAATTATTATCATATACTAGATCGTTCAATAAGTCCCGAGACTTACTTGGAGATGGCGCATAATATTAAAAACTCAAATGATATGTTTTAATTTTTTTTGAAAATCGAACAATTATAATATTGATTTACAGATATTTAAGTGACGCCACTTTTTTAATTCCGAAAACAAAGGAAAAAAACGAGTTTCGTGTGTTGATAAAACATTGTTTTTTAATGGGAAAAAACACCGTTCACGCATAAAGTATTATCCGGAATCTACTCCATCTAAACCAACCATTTGTCGGTGGTACGCCACTTTCAAACGCGGTCGTATGGACACAAAAGACGCTGAACGCTCTGATCGTCCAAATGAAGCAGTGACTCAACAAAACATCAACCAAGTCCTGAAAATCGTGAACGAAGATCGAAAGGTAAAAGTGCGCGAGATAGCTGAGATAGTGAAGATTTCAACTGGTAGTGTTTTCACTTTTTCCAAATGGGTGCCGCGTCTGCTAATAATTGATCAAAAGCGACAACGTATTAATGATTCAGAGCGCTGTTTGGCACTGTTTAATAGAAATAAAAAGGATTTTTTTACGTGGGTATGTGACATTGGATGAAACATGGATTCACCATTTCACTCCGGAATCTAAATGGCAGTCAGCAGAGTGGAGAGCGGCCGGTGAAAGCCGCCCGAAGCGGCCTAAGACACAACAAACTTCCGGGAAGGTTATGGCCTCTGTATTTTGGGATGTGCATGGAATACTCTTTATCGACTACCTTGACATATAAATAGCGAATATTACATGGGATTATTGGAGCGATTAGAGTACGAAATCGCGGAAAAACGTCCTCAAATGAAGAAAAAAGTGATCTTCGCCAGGACAATGCGCCGTGTCTGAAGTCCATGATAACGATGGCCAAACTAAACGAATTGGGCTACGAATTACTTCCTCATCCACCGTATTCTCCAGATCTGGCCCCCAGTGATTACTGGCTGTTTGCAGACTTTAAAAAAATACTCTAGGGCAAGAAATTTGAATTAAATGGTGAAGTAATCGCAGCAACGGAGGCTTATTTTAAAGCCAATGATAAATCTTTCTACACTCATGGAATAGAAAAGTTAGAAAAATAAATAAAAAATAATTTTATCAAAAAAACTTTGTTTTAGTATTTAGTCTCAGGACTTATTGAACCAAGTGTTAGGTATACTTCTAAAGTAAAATATATTAGGTTGGGGAAAAAGTCTTTTCGCATTATAGTATGTATGAACTTGTAATAAAATCTCTTTGGCTATAATATTTGTATCTGGCTGGTTTTAGTATCATTAAAAGTTTAAATTTTAAAAAAGATAATTCCAAATTCAAATTAGGAAAATGTGTGATTTTCATTTGTTTTTCTTACTGTCAAGATAGGTGAATCTAATAAAGAAATTCGATACATTTTTAAATTTTACTACAAAACAGGTAAAAATGCAACGCAAGCCGCGAAAAAAATTTGCGATGTTTATGGACCTAGTGCAGTGTCCGTGAGAGTAGCACAAATTTGGTTTAAGCGTTTTCAATCCGGAAATTTTGATGTCAAAGATGCACGTCGCTCTGGTCGCCCTATTACGGATAAAATGGATGCCATTTTTGAAAAAGTGGAGCAAGATCGGCATATCAGTAGTTACAACGTAGCTGAAGAACTGGGAATTGACCACAAAACAGTTCTGGCGCATTTGAAAAAAACTGGGTACCTACACAAAAAAGCTCGATATTTGGGTACTTCACGAGCTAACTGAAAGAAACCTAATGAACCGTGTACTTATTTGTGATTCTTTATTACGACGTAATGAAACCGAACCATTTTTGAAGAAGCTAATAACTGGTGATGAAAAGTGGATCACGTACGACAAGAACGTGCCAAAAAGGTCGTGGTCAAAGGCCGGTCAAGGCTTCACAGACTGTGGCGAAACCCGGGTTAACTCGCAACAAGGTGATGCTGTGTGTGTGGTGGGATTGAAAGGGCATTATTCATTATGAGCTGTTCTCACCAGGCAGGACCATCGATTCTGTACTCTACTGCAAACAACTGATGATATTAAAGCAAGAAGTTGAGATAAATGGCCGGAATTAATCAAAAGAAGGGGTGTGGTTTTTCATCATGATAACGCTAGACCTCACACCGCCACTAGTCACTCAGCAAAAATTAAGAGAGTTTGACTGGGAGGTGTTAATGCATCCGCCGTATAGTCCAGACCTTGCACCTTCAGATTTCCACCTGTTACGGTCTTTTCAGAATTCTTTAAGCAATGTCAGGTTAACATCACGAGAGGACTGCCAAAACCACTTGTCGCGGTATTTTGATCAGAAGCCCCAAAATTTCTATAGCAATGGGATCATGTCCCTACCTACAAGATGGCAAAAAGTTATCGAACAAAATGGCACCTACATACTTTAGTTAAATGTAAATAAACTATAATAAAAAAAAATGTTATGAATTTTCCTAAAAAATGCGAAGAAACTTTCTCCCCAACCTATTATAGCGTTAGTAACCCCAACAGATTTAACATTTATAAGATTGATAGCTCTTCCCAAATTTATTTGGTTGGTAACTTTACTACCGCAAAAACGGCACCCGGGTGATATCGTAAAATGTCTGCGGTTATCACCCACTAACCCGGCTTAGATCAACGCGTAGGGTTATGTATTACAACCTCTTTTAAGTGCTCCTAAGGGTTTTCATAAAGCTGCGCTTGACTCGTGACCTTTATCCATCTTTATCACACATTGGGTAAAGAACCAGGAGGCAGGCAAATTCATATTTATTTCTTACCGTATGCAACGTGTAACAGAAATGTGTGCTAAAAATGAAAAGACCCAAAGTGTGTCCGATCTAGATCTTGTATGTTTGTTACTAAGACATAATGAACTTTAATTTGTTATGCAATTGTAAATTAAATATTTATATTAGTGAAGTCATGCGCGTCAAGCGTGCAAAAGCAAGCAGCAGTGATCATAAATGTAAGTACACAGAGGTTACTAAACCACTAGGGATGTGACTTGTTTACTTTTGATGTAACGTCGCAATAGAAATATTTTACGTATAAGGATTCATATACGAGTTCCCACGGCTAATCCTCGAAGGCAAAATTCCGGGAAAGAGAGCTCCGGGACGTCCGCGACGCAAATGGCTGGACGATATCAAAAAGTGGACTGGACTTAGTTATCGCCAATTAAAACAAGCTGTATGGGATCGCAGTAAATTTTGTATACTGATCTCCAAACTTCAGTATGAAGATGGCACTAAATGATTGTATAGTGGAATAGTTATTCTCCTAGCACACTATACATATATATATTGGAAAGGGAAGAACGGCTAATACCCTAGTGCCCTAATAGCCCTAGCGCCCTAACAGCCCTAGCCCTACCCATAAAGTTAATAAACACACATATAGATAAATAAGGATGCTTGTACCAGTCGACCTAAGGTAACAAGCGGAAGGTGGAAGGAATAAGGTCTAAGGATGGATTTTCTCACTGCCAGTCAAGCAGGCTCGCAGGACTGATCAGATATCTGACGGCTAAAGGCGTCTTGGCCGCAGTGAGAGGAGTCGTAGGCGATGGTAGGTAAACAGAATCACAACACGTCTGAAGTCTGGTTACTAATGATTTATTTTAATTTTACATGCTATTTTATATTAATTTATTTACATAAGTGTGTATTAATTTATTAACAAAGATGTGTGGGTAACAATGGTTTGATGCTGTATTTATTTGCTGACAATGCGGTAGTTCTTCTCCACGTGATGTGCTGAGACTGCGTATCCGTACTTCCGTAAGTCAATTACGTGATTGCTGAGAGTGCACGTTCGCCGTTAATGCATGTTTACGGCACGTAAACAATGATGATGAAAAATTAAAGTTATTAATTATGTCTTAGTAGCTCAGCTTACAAGATCTAGATCGGATACACTTTGGATCTTTAAATTTTGACCACACTTTTCTGTAACACGTTGTATATTTAACACTAATAACTTTGAAATAGTACTTTTTCTTGTATTAGATTACTTCTGTAATTCTCTTACAGACATATTT
Organism: Eudonia lacustrata; assembly: GCA_947562085.1. Lineage (NCBI taxonomy): Eukaryota > Metazoa > Arthropoda > Insecta > Lepidoptera > Crambidae > Eudonia > Eudonia lacustrata. Next base: position 11,836,355 of record OX387321.1, on the reverse strand, counting down.
AACCATCGTGTTGTTTCGACCAACGCTGTCTGTTCATTAACACCAAGATGATCACTTTTTGGGCACCTTATTAAAACTAGTTTTTCCATACAGGTTGCGTGAACATTCCTCTGCGCGAAATCCCTTCCACTGGTGTCGAAGGCTGGTATAAATTGGAGGCTCGCTCACAACGCTCGTCGGTGCAGGGCCGCATCAGGCTGCGTCTGTGGCTGTCTGCCAGGGAAGCGGGCCGCCATGATGACGATAACTGGCAACAGGTAATATAATTATACTGATATCTGTTATACGGTCTTACTAGAATACTAAGTCGAGTGCTATAATAATTATTATATAATTATTCTGAAATAAATACTTATTATTATTATTATTATAACTCAATTTCTCTAAAAAGTTGTTTCTCTAAAATGCCACGTAGTGTTTAGAAACCATGTAACTTAGAGTAATAAAAAAAGTTATTTTTTTTTTGTTAAGTTATTAAAAGCTCTTCAGTTTAATAATTTACGTAATCTCATTGTGAATGTGCTCGATGGTTGTTTAGTTATTTGCGGAGTTGTGATACGATTGATACGATTGATTGATTGATGATACGGTTTAGATTTAATTGCACGGAATAAATACGTATAATTTGGTTTTGAATGCACAGTGACAGAACTATAAGTTCAAAAACCTTAGTTATATTTGTTATTTACTGTGTTGACCCGTTCGGTCAACGGTCGTATATACACTAGACTTGAACATGCTGGCAAACGCTTGCCGTTCTAAACCGCATCTGTACTTTCCGCCCGCCCTAGACCAGATGCTATAGCACCGGCTTATATAACGATCTCTTCATAAAATTCTCAGACCTGGACTTACACTCATAAAACATATACTCGCAGATCAAGCTCCTTACAATTGCCTATGCAAGTACACCGACACAGTTATATTATTTCATTTTATTTTTGTTTTTCAATATAAGCTATAAATGTTTATATAATTTTTAACGCAAATTTTGTTGCGAACAAATTACAAAACACAAATGTTGAAAAAATTTCCACGAGCAGGGTTTGAACCTGCACCCTTCTGACATACCGGGTCAGGTGCTCTTCCAATTGAGCTATCGTGGTTCTAACCAGCCCGCCGAAATTATTCAACACTATTTACTTTTTACTTTGAAAGCCAAAGGCGCCCATTCAATGTTAACAACTGATCTTTAGTATTTGTAAAAATATTATGATCGGATGTTAATGACGGTAGTTGTTAACATTGAATGGGCGCCTTTGGCTTTCAAAGTAAAAAGTAAATAGTGTTAAATAATTTCGGCGGGCTGGTTAGAACCACGATAGCTCAATTGGAAGAGCACCTGACCCGGTATGTCAGAAGGGTGCAGGTTCAAACCCTGCTCGTGGAAATTTTTTCAACATTTGTGTTTTTTAATATAAGCTATGTTTTACAACTGTCTATCGTCTATTTGCTCCTACTTCTGTGTGTTTCTTGTTTTGTATTGGTTTAGTCATGCTGTCTAGTGTATAGTGAATTTATTAGTTTATATAACTATATAACTACACCAAATTGTAAGTTTCTGATTTCCTAACCATGCGTATCAAAATTGTACATAGTATTGGATTCGGGGAATCGGGGAATCCAATACACTGAACTATTTCGCCGCTGGCCGATGTACCAACTAATTGATTTTGATTGATTAAATTTCGACTTAGTTTTGTGAAGAATTTGAGGTTTGGCTATGCCCTTAATTTAATTGTTATTAATTCTTTATTTGAAATTGATAACATAATTTCGTTACAATTTACTATTTGAACAATGTTCCTTTTCTTTACTTTTCTCTCTATGTCAAAAATTGTCCCAGATTTTTATGGGTCCACTCGTTAAGCCTTTGATTAACAATGTAAGAGGCTCCGCTTTCAATGATTCTAAATATCAATTAAGGACCGAGGGAACAATAAGAACATTCTGTATAATACCCGGTTATATTGTGATTCATTGAATCGAGCGTTATCGCTATCTCTTCTGTTTTTTATAGACTTCTATATATTAATACGTAAAGCAAAAACTTTGTGCGCCTTTTTAGGCATATTGCGCGCACGGAGGGGAATAAAATTTGGTATTGTTAAAGTTATTGAGGAGAAGAAGTCCTGAAAGATATAATATTGTATAATATGTGTTATAAATACATTGTATATTTTATGAATTATGGTTAAATTTTGACCACTGGGCGACCACTAGCATATAATATTATAAAGAGAAGTCCTGAATAACTAAGTTATTTTATTTTATTTTATTTTAAATTTATTTGGAAAACTTACAGCTAATACATAAAATAAAAGTGTTTATAATTTAAATACGGCCAATTACAAGTTTCCGCTTATAACTTAATACAGATTAAATTACTCAAATCTCTTCGATTTTCATTGGAAAATGGAAAATGTTGGTAAGCCTTTTTTTTACAAAAAGAAGTTGTTATTAAATTTGTTTTTAAACTGGTTGAGGGATGAGTTAAACAAGTCCAGGTTCATATCCTTATCAACACTATTATACAATTTGGACACTCTGATGGCAAAGGAGTTGCTACGATAATTAGTTCGAGAAAGCGGTACGTGCAGTATATTAGTGTGGCGCGTTACTTTCTTAGGTGCATTAATAGTAATGAGGCTTAATAATTCAGAGGAGTCAACATTACCTTGAAATATTTTCAGAAGTAATGCAATATCGGACATATCTCTTCGCAAATGTAATGGTAAAAAGTGGAAATGCTTGCAACGCAGTGTGTAGTCCTGAAAGTACATACGGCATTTAAATTACAGATGGCGTAGAAATCGTTTTTGTATGGACTCGAGCCGAGCTATATATGTTTTGTAGTTGGGATTCCACACTTGCGAGGCATACTCCAGGTGACTGCGCACGAAAGCGCAGTACAACATTTTAATAGTTTTTATAGTTTTTACCGACGAGCAGTCCAAATTCATGGACCTAGAAAGCTACAATTTGCTTAGAGTTTTTCTGATGTAGATTATAACGGGTTTTTGTCCATAAAAGGAGCGTTGGTCGAACCAATCGGCGCGGTAAAATACTCGGGTTGAGTGCCGAGACATCGAGAAGCCGGCCTCTGTCTTGTAGACTTATTAGCTTTCTGGAGAGTTTCACATGACTTTAAAAATATATTAAAAACAGCCAGAGAAATAAAAATATGATAACACTTCCTTTTATCGCTTTGCCTTTATATTATAATATGTTATAATATGATAGAGATAGACATTGAAAAATGGTTACTATCAGTATATTACGGCACTTTCACTAAAGGCAACCGGCAAACATTATTAATTATTACGTATTTATTACTAGCACAGATTACTTAATAGTCACTTCACTTGGCCCATATTTAATATACCTATCTTCACCCTCATTGATGATCATTTGAGATGGCAGTGTAACACAATATTCATTTCTACAATTTAGTACACGAGTTTTTAGTTATTTACATATTTTAACGTAATTATAATTTTACATAGTTTAATTTATAATGACTTGTTAATTATTGTTATAATTACAAAGACAAACGTAATTCATTCGTAAACGTATTTAAGTCGTAGCTTTAACATAGTTATTCATTACAGTACTAATCATTTTACCTACTACAACTTTTGATATACCAATCTAAGACAGATCTTAAATAAAAGGCGTCTTTGAAGTAAAGGCCAAAATAGCAAAGCGGTTCATGAGCAAGCCTTTTAGTTCTCACGAATGAGTACAAAAGAAAATATAACGTAGGACGCGGCGCGGGGCCAGACGGATGTGTCATCGGAAACCGGAGTACTTTTCCAGCTCAGTGAAATAGTAGTACATTCGTAACAATCATTGCTACGAGCCTTTCATCGTATACATTGCTTTAATTTTACGCGCAAGTGCACCCGATATTAATAACACGACAATTGACGCAATGAATCCGCAACGTTTATAACGAGAGCCTATAAACTCGTGTAAGAGTGTAATAAAGCAGGTTGTCATGGCAAGCATTACGACGTATATCTATATATATAGCTAATATGCCGAGCCACTGCACCGTTCATAAACCATTTTATTGGCTTTTTGCAGCGAGCTAATAGCCACTATAGTTACATTGGGGGGACGCGTTCGTCCGGTGCACACTGAATACCTTTTAGCAAAAAGGCTATCAATACATTGCTTTAGTATAATAGCTATTGGTTTATTTTTATTCTGCAAGGGGAAGTGCTTGGCCTTTCTCTTGACTGTTGGTAAGTTACGATAAGGCCAATGGTTAAAATGCACACTTCTCCGATTCTGTTTTATTTGGTAAGTTGCGGGGTCAACTAACTTCTTTATGTGTTAAAAGTCAAGATAGTTTTCAATAAACAAAAAATACTGTAAGTGTTGCTGTTATGTTTGTATGCGGTTTTCTATGGCATCACACGAGCGTGTGCTTGTGCCTTATTAGATTTTCTGGGTTGTCCGTTTGTGTCGGATATCGAGAGCGGCACATGACTCTACTGTGTTAAAGTACGAGTGCAAACCAGAACTTCAACGATTCTTGTATTCGAATATAAAATCAGGAAAAGAATCAGCTATTGCCAAGTTTCTTGCGAAGCCATAGCTTAGATTTTGATGTTAAAAAATTCACTTTGTTAAAAATTGATTTTCAATAAAAAAAAAAGTACTATTCATATTACAGATATATGTCAAGGCCAGCCGGCTGGCCTTGGCCTGTATCATCTCACTGTTGAGCAATAAAATAACGATATTAATACAACAAAATATAAGATACGTTGCAGCATCCGTCGTCGTGTCCGGTGTCTAGATGTAAGTAAGTGTATAATGTATCTGTGTTAATATTGGCATTAAAAAGTTCAAGAAAGGTGGACAGAAACAAAGTTGAACGAACTATCTAGTAGAAACTATAAGCAATGCACATTGAAGAGAAAAATCGTCAATGCTCAAAGTGTTCTGGTGTGCGCAAAGCCTATTAAAAATACCTGTCACTATGCGGCCCGACTCTCGGCGCCCCCGCCATACGGTCCACCGCCTGTGACGCTATTTTCGTCAAAACCCGGCTTGTTTATTTGCTTAACAGCCTAAAGTCAATATAAATTTGATGAAACCGGCTCTATCAAATCATTATTAGTAAGCAATAAAATGATTCTACGAGTATGGTAGTATAAGACACCTACGTTTAAGTGTGTAATTATTAAAAAGGCCACGGTGGGCTGAGGGAAATCACGCGCCCTCATATCCGGAGTTGGAATTTGGTTTGCATTATCCTAGTTTCAATTCCCAGATGGGACAAAGTATGATTATATTTTTTCGATACATAGTCCAAGTTTGTAGTCAGTACCCGCATTTGGCAATCGAGATGATTAGGATTACCTAGGCCAATATCCATAAATTGTATTAATGTCTTAATTTCAATATTGAAGGTCTTTGCCCAGCAGTGCGATAGTTTAAAGGATATTTACAAGTTTATCATTAACCGTATTCTTGGCATAGTGGATTATTACAAAAAAATTCGAATAGTGAAAAGAGAACACATTTTATACAAAAAATATATATAATTTCACAACTCTGCCAAGTACGAGTATAGGGTTAAGTTACTCAGCAGTATATCATTAGAGTGTCTTTGTTTCATACAGGCAAGGTCTGATACTCCACGGTCCTGTTACGACTGCTACGACCGTTACGACCGTTACAACCGCTACGAACGTTACGACCGCTAGCATGAAATAAAATCTTTTTATAATAAAGTTTTAAACCTATGTGTAAATAATCATAAAAAGTTGACACTGATTGTTCTCCATCGCTTGCATTAATCTTCGGCAGAGCCGCTCTGAGTGCCTTTTAGACAGGCTAAATTAACGCACGATCATGTGATCTACATCCATCATTTTGACCGGCGGCGGTGTTAAATTTCATACCATTGAAGAAATCCCCGTCCTATTTCTATCACTTTTACGGTGGCACTTCAAATTATCCGCTTAATCATTTAGATACCCTGTTTTATGTAAAAGCCAAATATAAGCATTTGTTAAATCGGAAAACAGGATATCTACTACGAGTTTTACTTGCCATAGGATCAAGTCAACGAAAACGAAGATTTGTATTTCTAAATTTAACTCTCCCCGGTTGTCACCAGAAAGCGCTGCTTCCTTGCCATACAAACTCTCGTTTTCGTTATTCCGATTGGCAAATAAAACTCACAAAGCACCCCCTACAATTGTTAATATCATCAAAATTTGTATAATATCATCACACACACAGCTCATTTTATCTCCCCACGCCTCGTGCTCCAGACGAGGCTTCCCTATGGATGGATAGGGAGAACGGGCCATAAACCACTACAACCTAATAGGGATTGGTGGTTGTTAACGACTGCTAACATAGCCGGGACTAATGGCTTTGCGTGTCTTGCGAAGCACGAATGAGCCTGAGATGATACATTTTTGGTTACCCATCCGATGACCGGCATTTGCGAAAGGTGCTGCGCCATCGAGCTCCTCATAATAATATAGTAAAATATAGTTAGTAATAAATCTTACTTTTTAATTAAGCTTGATATAAATTATGAAGTTTAGTCACAAATTGTCAACGATCATACGCAGTCTCGCCATGTTGCGTTATAAAGTGTCTCTGCGACAATGAACTGTCAACTGCTTAGGTCTCCTGAAAATAAATTACCAAGTGACGATAACGTATTCAGCATGTGAAGCTCTCTTTTAGTCCCGCGTAATCAAGTGAGCGAGCGACTGAAGCGAAATTGCGAATACACGGCAAATCCAATTCATTGCTCGTAGGTACCTTTTACTCCACTGTGTGTCAATGGGGCTGGCACGTGTGCCGTCCGAAACTGTTTACAGTCCAACCGTTCTGAGGTTTTCCAACGCTAGGTGTGGTATTTTTTGTTACTAAAGCCAGCGGTATCAAAGGAGTACACGTGCTGCTCTTCGGAGTCACCGCTTCACTGTCTCAAATATCCCATCGCGCACAAAGAAATTTGGTAAATCGTTTCTTTGTCGCGCCTCCAAAAGATGGAATAGTCTACCAGCACACATTTCCCTCCTTCCTATGATATGGGGTCCTTCAAAAGAGGCGTGAAGAAGCACATTGTGGGCCGGCAGAGTGAGGTTAACTGATGCTACGTTTGTTTTCACGCTGCACCAGTTGTCTTCGCGTCTGAACTCCATTTCCACTTAACATCAGGTGGGATGGAGTCATTTGTCGAGCTATTTATAAAAAAAACCCAACTAAACCGAGTACACAAACATGTACGCAGGAAATCAAACCCCGGATCTCTGGGTCTAAACCGGTGGTTTTAACCACTAGACCACAGAGGCGGTTGAAAATCATAAACAATACTGATACATAAAAAAATGTACATGACTGTGTGAAGTATTTTTAGAGGTGCATAAAACATTAATAAAAATGAGCAATTTCGAGCACCTACTACTCATGTTAATTATATTATTTTCGAGACTTTTATCGTTTATTGTATCATAACAAAATTTGCGTAAAATTGTACATATCAACATTTATCATTAAAATTTAACGTTCAACAAAGGTGCGGCAACACGAGCGCTTGTTCGGCGTGCTGCTCGCGCATGAAGTGGACACAGCGGGGAGCGGAGCGTCGAGCGGCGCGGAAGGCGACAACGCGTGCTCCTGGGAGGGCGACCTATGTGGCCCCGCGCAGACTTTGCTGCACCAGCACGCTATTCAGGGAGACTTGAGCCCCCTACAAGCGGCTATAGCTAGATTCGCGGCCGCCTGCAGACTCAATAGCGATGCTCCGCTGGATCCCAAGTTAGTGTAACGTTTATAAAATGTGTTAAAGAGATACCTACGAGTATGCAATACGTTACAATATTTCCTTAATAAATTTAAAGTTGTGGGCTTTATTATAGAAATTATAGATTTTTAGAAAAACTATTTTTACTTCATAATTTGTTATTTTGTGTGTTAAAAATACAGATTTTTCTATTTATTCAATAAAACTTAATAATATTGATAAGTAACATAACGTAATTATAAGTATAAACAAAAAAAGAACCAATCAAATAGTTTAAAGTCAAGGATGATAGTAATAAACTAATATACAAAAAGTGTTATACAATTAAATACATAGTTTCTCTAGAAGTATGTTGATTACGTTGAACTATTTTCCACCCTGATCGCAACCTAAAAGAGCCAGTTTTTAAACATAGATAACTCAAACTGACAAAACGTTTCATCAACAGGTACATGTGCAAACTGTTGGCGGAGTTAGAGCGGGCTTGGTGCGCAAGCGAAAGCTTCAGCGGCAACGGCAGTGGCGACTGCGTTAACGTGTCGCGCGACGAGGAGCGCTGGCTGGCCGACTGCTTCGCCGAGTTCGTGGAGCGGGCCTTGCACCAAATGCGTCTGCACAGGGACCTCTACCCGGTGCTGCATCACCACAGCTTGAACAAGTACGTTGTATCGTTGTCGAAGAAGGTGTCGTCCCAGACCAAATGAAACAGGCTTTAATAAAACCAATTCATAAAAAAAGCTCTAAAAAAGACCCAAACAATTGTCGTCCCATAGCTTTATTAACTACCGCCTCAAAGATTTTCGAGAAAGCCATGTGTAATCGCATATATTCTTTCTGCGAAAAATATAACATATTTGACGAATGCCAGAACGGTTTTCGTAAAAATAAGTCTACCACGTTAGCAGTCTATAAATACATCCAAGAAACCCTTAACATCATTAACAATAAACAATACGCTGTTGGGATACTATTAGACATGACTAAGGCCTACGACAAAGTACAATTTAATATATTATTAAACAAATTTTATGGAATAGGTATACGTGGAAAAGCCCACGAATGGATCACATCATACCTAACGAGCAGGCAACAATTAGTCGAGATAGAATATTTTAATAAAAAACTAGCGAAATACAAATCATACGTTCAAACAAAAAATATTTAAACGCCTCAATCCCTCAGGGTAGTGTGATAGGATGCCTAATGTTTCTTATATGTATCAACGACTTGCCAAAAATCATAAAAGGTCCATGTGTCTTGTTTGCGGATGATATCTCTTTGCTTGTCTCGTGTAAAAATAATATAAACTTAAATGATCAACTAAATTCTATACTTACCAAAACAGTAGACTGGATGCATGAACATAATCTTGAAATTAACTTCTCAAAAACTAAACTTATGTCGTTTTACCCCTATCAAAAAACACCCTTAAATATAAATTTTACATTTGAAGGATTGCAGATGGAGGTTGTAAACGAATTCACCTTGCTCGGTTTAACTATTGACACACATATTAATTGGAAACCTCATATTAAAAAGGTGCGTGCTAAACTATCTAAATTTTGTTATGCGCTTCGCGAAGTCAAAAAAACCACAGACCAATCAACTGCACTCGTGACCTACTCCGCCTATGCTCATTCTTGGCTAAGCTACGGGGTTACGCTATGGGGAAATAGTACAGACGCACTCTCAGTATTTACCATGCAAAAGAAATTAATCAGAATTTTAGTAAATATTGATGAAACTGACATATGCAAACCACATTTTGAAAAACTCAACATCCTTACCGTACCTTGTATCTACATTTTTGAGTTGTGTAAGTTTGTCCGAAAATACCCTGAATTTTATAATATAAGAAAAAATATACAAAGCAAAATAATACTTAGACATAAAAACAGGTTAAATCTTCCTATTTCCCGTATAACAATGCACTCTTCCGGTCCCTTAGTTATGTCAATAAAAGTATATAATAAGTTACCTGAACATATTAAAAATGAAGACACGTTGAGAAATTTTATTAACAAATTAAGAATTTTTCTGCTAAACAAAAGCTATTATAACATAAAAGAATATTTTAATGACAAATCATCAACTGTAAAATAATTAATAATTAATATATTTAAAGGTATACATATATATTTTTTCAACAGATAATAAATTATAACTAAAGTAAGTAAAGTAAGTAATTATTATATATACCGCTCGCTCGGCAAACAACCCAAAAACACATAGGTATAATATTCCAATATAACATTATAAATGAATTTTTTAATCAATGATAAATTACGAATACAATTAAATATGATATAATTATAATTAAAATAATAATGATCTCTCTTCCTCTCTCCTACTAAAGCTGTGCTGTGCCCGACAGGGTCCATAATTGATCCATTGTAAAAACCTACCATCTTATTATGTAAACATTATGGAATGCAATAAAGTATTGAGTATTGAGTATAAATACGCTTTTGGATCGCTGTCTTTTGCTAGTGACAGCTTAAGCGATTGCAGCAGCGGCGACTGCGCTAGCGTGTCGTGGGGTCAAGAGCGTTGGTTGGCAGACTTCCTGGGTGAGTTAGAGGAGCGAGCTTTGCACCAGATACAGCTGCACAGATACCTCTACCCGGTGCTGCATCACCACAGCTTGAACAAGTACGTTGTGTGAATACGCCTGTTGCATCGTTGTTTTGTAATAGCGACAGTTTCAGCGACAGCAGCGACTGCGCTAGCGTGTCGAATGGCATGGAGCGCTGGCTGGCCGACTGCTTCTCTGAGTTCATGGAGCGGGCTTTGCACCAGATGCGTCTGCACAGAGACCTCTATCCGGTGCAGCATCACCACAGCTTGAACAAGTACGTTGTATGATTACGCCTGTTGCATCGTTGTTTTGTAATAGCGACAGTTTCAGCGACAGCAGCGACTGCGCTAGCGTGTCGAATGGCATGGAGCGCTGGCTGGCCGACTGCTTCTCTGAGTTCATGGAGCGGGCTTTGCACCAGATGCGTCTGCACAGAGACCTCTATCCGGTGCAGCATCACCACAGCTTGAACAAGTACGTTGTATGATTACGCTTGTTGCATCATTGTTTTGTAATAGCGACAGTTTCAGCGACAGCAGCGACTGCGCTAGCGTGTCGCATGGTGAGGAACGCTGTCTGGCCAAATGTTTATTCGAGTTCATGGAGCGGGCTTTGCACCAGATGCGTCTGCACAGAGACCTCTATCCGGTGCAGCATCACCACAGCTTGAACAAGTACGTTGTATGATTACGCTTGTTGCATCATTGTTTTGTAATAGCGACAGTTTCAGCGACAGCAGCGACTGCGCTAGCGTGTCGAATGGCATGGAGCGCTGGCTGGCCGACTGCTTCTCTGAGTTCGTGGAGCGAGCCTTGCACCAGATGCGTCTGCACAGAGACCTATACCCGGTGTTGCATCACCACAACTTGAACAATTACGTTGTATGAGTTCTCTTATTACATCGCCGTCTTGTGCTAGCGATAGCGGCAACGGCGACTGACCTAGCGTGTCTCGCGACGAGAAGCGCTGGCTGGCCGACTGCTTCTTCGAGTTCGTGGAGCGGGCCTTGCACCAGATGCGGCCGTACAGATACCTCTACCCGGTGTTAAAAATCACCACAGCTTAAACAAGCACGAGATTTTTATAAAACTTTATAGAATTCTAGATAAAAATTAGAAGGTGACGATGCAACGATCTCAATAAAATACATATCACATAATTTTGAAGGCGACAGTTCCGCATTTTTTGCAACAATCGCAAAAGTTAAACAGCCTTTGGTGCGGTACCCTGATAAATTACCCAAAAAATCATTACATTTCTTTCCATGCTTCCTAAGGTACGTTGGACTATATCAGTAGATCACAGTTGTAAAAACAAGCTGTCATAGACCCTAAAACCCCTTGACATCAGGATAAGGTTAAGGAGATTGATTACTGAATAAAAGAAAGGAAAAAAAGATCATTAGCTTTTCTTTTTAAAGTAGTTTGTGTGTTTAACTGGCCTATAAATAATATGCGCTCATTTGTACGAACAATCTACAAAAGGTTTAGTTTAACCTTTTGTTGGAGCTTAACACGTCAACCTTATTATGATATCTACTCTAGACACATATCAATCTAAATTTCAAGTAATAAACAAAAGGTAACCGTGATCCAAACTACTAAAGTCAAACATTAATAACAAAATGTATTTCTTGCTATATGTAGGTTGACCCCTGTCAACCACCAAATACCCTATTTAGGCCGAAACCACTTAGTCGTTCTGTTAATCGGGAATGTGTTATTCATTATATGAAAACGTATTTCTAAGGACCATGGTTTCCCTCAATAGAAAATACTTATAGACTGCTTTCGTTTAATAACACTTTACCAGGTAGAGAAGTTTTGTTCGACGATTGACATCATTTGGTTGGCGTTTTGTTCAGTAAAAAAGGGTTTATTCTTGGTCCGCCTGACTTACAATCTTTTTCATAAGACCGTCTCCTTAGGAACAAAAGGTTAGTAGCATTGTTGTATTTTGTCATTTAGTGAAAAGTTAGCCAGTTCCTTAGTAATGAGAATCTCCAGTAAACTTCAATTCCACTTACCATCTAGTGAGTTTAGTACCAAGCGCTTTCTAAAAACCAGTTTAATTAAAAATATATTTAAAACTTCAACCTTGAAAAGGCAAAAGAGTAAAAAAACCTATAGAAAAGTTCCACATTTAGCTACTCATTATAAATATCTTTGTTGTGTAATAAATTCTTAACCTTTACGTCAAAAAAGGCATATTTTAGGGGCAACCGAAAATAGGGCTCGGTTTATGTGGCCCTTCAAGGGTGAAATAATTGATTAGAAGCCTACCACAATACCTCAGAGGGATCACCTCCTCTAGTGACATTAATTGGGTACTTCATTAAGTATAACGTCGTTTATAATTGGTTGAAGTCCGGCAATGCGACTACCTTTTGAGATTAGGCGGTTTTAAAGCAATATTACACTTATCTTTTAAGACAATAACTCGTTGGTATTAACATCAAAGCTTTTAAGTAATACAATGAAAATCGTATTATGTTATAACTCAAAACAATAAGTTATTGTTCTAAGTGTAACAGATAAGCAGTATTTTCGCAATTACCATAAAATGTAGTAATTTTATCAAGCCTTTTTTTAACGATAAAGAATTATATTCTAATCATTTCTATTCTTTTTTTATATTATAATAATTTGTTTATTTTCAAGAATTTGGTGTACATTAGGGTATATTCTGCCATCGTCGCGTCGCGTCGGCATAGAAATATTGTACAACTTACATTAAAATTACAATGTGTTTGTTTTTTTTTCGTAGTTTTTATTCATTTATATAAGTATGTCAGTAGTATATTTTAAACGCCATCTTCTGTTGATCTATCGCTATAATTACTATCTTAATAGCATTTTGTGTTCCGACAGTACGAGATAAGATGTGCCTAAGTAGTTAAGGATTTTAGGTGAAGTGGGCTTCCACCTTCAGTCTTGTTTGTACCTACGTTACCTCACCTCGAGCCAAAGCATCGCCCGCGTAAATGTGGTTGGTAGGGCTTTGCGTTCCGCCAATCAGAAATAAAACAGCCGTGCCTTAATAGGACAAAATTCTAAGCGAATTGCGCTATCAAATAATAAAATGACAATTTTTAAAAAAAACGGCTTGCTCTTGAGAACATTGATTGACAAGAATGAAAGGTAACAACTTTTTCAGTGCGAAAAATCGTCCCGTTCTAATGTGAAAAAGAAAAAGTAAACACATACTTACTTTCGCATTATATCTGAGTAATAATATTAGAATTAGAATTACTTGGAAAAGCTTTTAGCGCATTAAAATAAAAAACTCACGTCTAAAAACAAGTCCTTTGTGAATGTCAATTGAAACTTCTTTTTATCTTACAGTATATTTTATTTAGCTTAAACAAGCTTAAGAGCGTTTACGCCGCTCACTAGCGCCGCCAATGAAAAAAAAAACATATCTAGTAATTAGAGATAGAAAATCGAATTATGCTCAACAAACTATTTGAATGAAGTAATTTAGCATTTTTACGTCACCTAATGAACACCTGACATGTTATGGTTTAGTTAAATAAGGCGTTATAGTTAAAAGTGGCCGTAACGTCTTATTTAACTAAACCATAACATGTGAGGTGTCCATTAGGTGACGTAAAAATGCTAAATTACTTCATTCAAATAGTTTGTTGAGCATAATTTGATTTTCTATCTCTAATTACTAGATATGTTTATTTTTTCATTAGTGGCGCTAGTGTGCGGCGTAAACGCTCGAGAACGCAAAGGAAAGAGTGAAACAAAAAATAATTTAAAATGTTTTGAACCACTGTATTAAGTGGGACCTCCCTCTCTCCGCCAGTAGCAAACCAGAACCCATCTGGTTTATTACTCAATATATTCCCAAGCATTAGTGTCTTGCATTAGCTTGTCAGATTTGGAAGAGAATAGTGTAAGATCTAGAGCAATTTTAAGATCGACAACGAGCGAATATACCAGTTTTAGATAATACCTATGATGTTAACATCGGACAGCTCAACATCGGTAGACCTGTTTGCCGTCTCTATTATATTAAAATATTGAATTAAGTAATACTAAATGTGTGAAACATTGATGTCCTCTTGGGACTAAATACTCCCACGCACCTTAAAAGCAGTCAGGTACCTATCATGAATATTGTAGGGGCAAACAAATTTGTACTGTGTGAAAATTAATGATTGCAGAACATGTACATTATTATCATCATCATCACCCTATACTAGTTCACTGCTGGACATAGGCCTAGAAAATGTACATAACACAAATTAATTTTAAAAACACCAACAACCTTTTAAGATCTTTTCAAGTATACTAAACAACTTTTACCAAGAAACATAAGTCATAATATGAGAAAATTTTGTCGTCTTTTGACATAAGTTTCTTGGGAAATGTTGTTCAATACAAAGTCTGAACAAGCCCATAATAATTTGTAAGTATATTTCAAAATACCCTGTCAGGAATCGATTATTGTTAAAGTTATTCTTTACTGAAAAACAAAGTTTAATGTCGTTGTCAAAATAAAATCCTCTAGTTTACTTTACTTATTTTTTGAGTTTTTTACCACTTAGTGCTACAAGCACTACACGATCTACAAAAACACTTAAATAATCATATGCAATGTATCTTAATGCTGCTAGTACGATCATGTCATCATAACTTGTTTTTACAATAAAAAAGAATATTTATAGCACATAGCAGACATTAGTTTGACAACGATGTAAATATTGTCTGTATCTGTATTCTTTGATACTCGTAATGACGTAATACAATTTGAAACAGGTTGGAGTACCTACTGCGCTGTCTGAGTCAGCTGTCTCAGATGAAAGCCTTCTGGAGATGTTGTCCCTTCAACAAGGAAATCAGGCGAGTACTTAAAGTGGAAAGTTTCTTAACTTAATGTGCCTTAAAATCGGGCATTAAATGTTTAATGCTTTCATGAGTTACGTTCAATTTTGTTTAGATACTGAGTGTTGGAAAATCCTTGTTGGCGTGGGAAATCCTTTCAATTGAAATTTAACGTGTAATATTCTAGCAAGTCAATTATTGCGTATTAATGGACTCCTTCGCAATATCAATTTAATTTATCAACTTTGATTTACTCCGTCATAAACACATTGTTACTTACTAAACACAATGTAATAATGTATAATTTTTGAATATTATTGAATTTGAGTTACAAAAAAATTAGTTGTGACCTGGATCTGGAGGACCTGGTTTTGATTCTCATCAAAGTGGTACAGTCAACAGCAAAAGTAGATGATGTTTACTAGATTCAAAATTGAGCTTCGATAGTGTAAGTCGATATTTTCTATATAACTACAGTCAAAGTCTGCAGGTACTAGTATACACTCGAAGGTATTTCGATATGCGTTTAAAAAAATTGATTTTCATACTGATTTGATATTTTGAAACTTGACCAATCATCAGTTACCTTTGCTGTACTCGGTTTGGTCGCCGTAACAATAATGTTAGTAGGATTGCTATATGCAGTCAGTCAACAGATAAAATAGCCAGTTCGTCAGTAGTTGAGGATTCCTGGCAAAGTGCGCTTTCATAAGCGCTTTATCGTTATTTACCATCAGAAGTGATGAAGGCCATAGGCTACCTCAAGTGAAATAAAAAAGCACTTCCAGCTGAGGATTTTTGCGATGCGATTTTTGGAGAAGGAGGTCCGTACAAATTCAAATTCAAATTCAAATTCAAAATTATTTATTGCATGCCACATTGGTGTACATAGTAATTAAATAAATAGGTACAAGGTGTCAAAATAAACAATGTAGCGCCCCGTAAGGGCATAACAATAACAGAGGGAGTCAACTTATGTACTACAGTTGAATTTCAATATTTTCCATTTATTTTCCTCCCCCACCTGAGCTATTTTCTTATTTTATCAGTTATTTTTATATTATTGCCCCTTGTGAATTAATCTTCTTTTGAACTATTTTGGTTATCGTTGTTGCAAGCCCTTCAGGACGACTTCAAGCATCCTCTTTGTAACATCTTTAATCTGTTTTTTATATTAGAGCACTTGTTATATTACTCTTACCAAAGTATATACTCGTTAGTGAAGTGAAGGCGAATGAGTTACAGCTCAAACGTAACAATCCCAATCCTAAAATGATTTTTATAAATATAAATATTGTTGTCTAAAGTTTACGCGAACACTACATATTGAACTTACACTACTTTTACAGTTATACATAACTATACGGACTTTCTTAAATAGTATTTACTTTCAGAACGGAGATCGTGACCGCTTTGCGCAAAGGCACAGCTGAATGGTACGAAGCCCTGTGCGCTCAAGACACCGAGTCAGAGCGTGGCGAAGACTTGGTGAACCTCATCACGCTGGTACAGATCGACCTGCAGCAAGGCCTCACTTACTACCACCCTCTATTCGAGACGTAAGCACCTTTTTGTTGTGTCAATCAGCATTAAAGACACAGCGTAGTGGTACGAAGACTTATGGGTTCAGAACAAGGAGACGGAGCGCGCCGACCAAGCGCCGACGATCTGCTGTACCTCATTACGCTGGTGCAAATCGACCGCCACCATCTATTAGAGACGTAAGCACCATTTCGTTGTGGCAGTTAGCATCTACTAAGCGATACTATTTAAGAGATTAAGGCCCGATTTTTCAATCCTCAGATAAGTTTTATCCAGCAAATAACATTGTCAATTTGACATATTTTCTAAATAGAATCTGTCATTCTGTCAAAATTATTCAATGAATAAACTTTATCTGACGATTGAAAAATCAGCCCTAAATTAAGTATGTATGCCAATTTAGTGTGCATCGATCAATGTTGTGTTGGCTAAACCTATAAAGCACAGGGTGATGAACCGTAAGCTAAGATAACAGAATTCAGAAAAATATATTTCACTATAGCACAAAGAGCGCACTAATAACGTAAATACCTAGAAATATAATATAAAAATCATAAAAGCGTGTCAATTCACTAATACAAAAATACTACTATTGTAGAAATAAAAAAATAGTAAAAAATATAGTTTTGCTGGTAGTTAACAGAACCATGGCGTCACCTTGATACAAGCATTAACTAATATAGTCAATTACAGTCAAAAAATCAATTCACTTCTGTCGATTTATTTTCCATGGCAACAGTCGACATCGAGGCGACAGATACTGCTGTCATCATGACACATGTTATTAATATTTTTACGAAGTCTCACAGGTTGTTTTCATAATACTCGTAGTTGCTAAAGAAACGTTATCTTAGCCTTTTTACGTAGTATGCTACGCTGTGCTACATGCTACGAAGTCTACGAACGCTACGAGTGATGTAGTAAAGTGTGATAGTGTTATAGTTTCATTTAAAATTATATTATTTGCTTTAAATACAACTTATCAATCACAACTTTATTAAAATAAAACCTTTGTTTCAGAACCAACAATGTTCCCTATTTCAGCGTAGTTTTCACGCAAATCGATAAAATGGTAAGTAATTATACTCTTATTTATACATTTGTTAATTTCTAATTAGTAAGTATTAATCGGTTGATTTTGCCGCAGACCACATGATGGCTTAAAACATTCGATTTAACCATTTTTATAGTTTTTGGACGGTGAACCTGTGAAATATCATAAGACGACAATAGCTACATTATATTTTAAACAAAGGATAATAAAAAAGGATTTATTTTCTCTAGGTAAAAAAACAACAAAAATATTGTATGAAAATTTAAAATCTTTCGTGTTGCCTTCTAAGGTTCTTTTATGTTGACACTTAAACTTTTATTCATCGCATAAACTCTTTAATTGTAGATCCGTAAGAAATGTTTTTTTGTGTTACCTTTTTTATTTCAAGCTAAATAAAAAGTCTTTGTCTTAACGAAACATCAATCGGTAACATTGTTGTCATGAGAGCTGGTGATAGCTTAGGGCTTGTTTCAAATCCTGGCTAGATACCACCATAATATTTGTCACTATAACAACCATGTTAAGGATGACAATCATGAAACAGAGCTCTCTGTCGATCAGCATACAAGCAGAAGATTTTAGCTATACATTTAAAATCTAACCCCCGTATTAATAAACAAAGTGTCAGTGATTTGTTCCCGTCATGTAAACTTCATTTCATATTAAAGTAAAGGAGACAAAACACGGAGTAACTACTCCAAGCTTACACTTTGTTTATTAATAAGCCCCTAAATGTTTTAATAAATAAATTAAACAATAGCGTTATTCTAATAAGTATTACAGATAAGTAATACTTAGTTTCATTGACGTTCTTTAGTAAATAAAAAGGATAATCATGGAAATAAATACTGTTTTGACTTTGGCTTTTTTTCTATCGCGGAAGTTCAATAATACTTACTGCATTTTTAAAACAATAACATTGTTGCAAATATAGTCTATTATAACATATTTTTCATGGCTCGATTCAGGCAGGAGATTTTCCAAGCATTTGGATAAAGGTTTTTCATGTCTGAAAAAACATTTCTTCGACCAAGATTTCGATCAACCGATAAAAGCAGCTGGAGCGCATGAGACAGCACTTCTGGGCGCAGTGGTTGCGAGTTTTATGTATTACTTAAAACTAGGCATCGTCGTAAACAAATGGTAATCAATAATTTTTACTTCATTATTTTATTTTCTTAAAGAATTAACAACAATTCAATAATCTTTATATTTATTGTAAATATTTCAAAGAAGTTATGATTAGTACTTTATAATAATATAAAACACACATATTTTAATAATTTCAAAGTTGCCACGACACGCTGTTGGACTGCAGTATAAAACAAAAAGTTTGAAAATGCTGTAAGCAAATCGTGTGCGTTGGCGTGGACTCCCCACGAAACATGATTTTCACAAGCTGTGATCCAAATATATAAATATAATAAATACATCTTTTGGAAATCTGAAAAATATATAGCCAGAATAAACATTATGATGAAATCTATATCGATGTTTAGTTTTTGTACTGTCCAGCTCTACTTTGTTGCAGTGTGGCCAATGTAATTAAATTTAAATTTCCTATTTTCGGGATAAATGACGGGACGTCAAACTATTATATTAATGAAGTAGACCGATCCTAAACATACAGTTTCATAGTATTGAAATTTTTTAAAGCAATTTAGTTGCAAAAAACGTTGGAAAACGAAAAGAAGTAACAATTTATAAATAGTGATTTATTATTAATGAAATAAGCATTTGTATTAAAAAACAGTTTTAACGATAAAGAACGTGAAGTATAAATTGTAATTCAATGTTGGCTCATTCAATTTTAAAAGTTACGCAAAGTTGCAACTTGGCGTTTTAGTGGCAACACTTTTTGATTGACAATATTTTTTCAGTTTTTTGCAAATTTAGTGCTTTATTCAACAATAATAAGACAAAATAATACTTACAGATGGAAAGTAACGTTATCCTTTTGTACATTCGACTTTTCTGAGCGCTCTTTACACGAAAACACGCTGCAATTCGACATTTTTTGCTTACGTCCTAACGCGTGCACCGCGATTTGTAAATGACGCCGGAACGCGCGAGAACTAGTTTTATATAATCGATATGACCGCCGGTCATATAATTTTGGCAGAGGGGAACGCCTGTCAGTGGCGTCTCCGGTTGGTTTAATGCTCTAAGATCCAGTTAGACGATAGCCAGGCACGCCCGCGTTGCGATATCAAATTAATTAAAACATAATATTAGCACTAGGTATTGTATCAAATGTTTACACATTTTGGTATGTTTATTATTCATTGTAACGCTGTTGACGTTAACAATTAAACGTAGTACTAAACTCTGTGAACAACAGCAAAACTTCTCGCTCATTTGTGTTCGGCTTCTGTTACGCGTTATGTTTGCAGTGTACATTTCATGCAATAATTATTTCTTAATTAATCTACAGACTGTGAAAATCGCAACCGACCCACATTATTTTCAGCTCGGTATTTGGAGGTAGCAAATTACTATAGGTACAAATATTTATACGAAAATGAACAAGTCACGTATAAGAGACCACGCAAATTGTGCGTCTTTTGGGTGCGTCTAGTCGCAAAGTTGTCGTTTGCTCTCTGTAACTCGGAAACGAGGCGTGTCGTAAATGTGCGGAACTGCGGAGCTTGAACAAAATATTTAAAAAATGGGCAACCGCAGCTTGTCGTTGCGACTAGTGGCCGAGCTGACTCAGTCGCATGTCGCAAAGTGTTCGCGGACGCTTAGGCTTGTTTCACACGTACCACAACCACACCAAGACCACAACCACACCACAACCACAACCACAACCACAACCACAACCACAATCACAACCACAACCACAACCACAACCACAACCACAACTACAACACATGTTGGGCAGGCGCTAATTTGTATGAAAATTTATAGTTGAATTCACACGGGCCACATTTTGCCGTCATTATAGACCGCGTGCTTCATAACGACTACATCGCAACCACGTCGCAACCACAACGCAACTACCAGCGACACCGCGAACTAGCGGCCGGCCATGTCGTAAACATTTTGTAGGTAACACAACGCAACCGCAAGAACCGCAGCCACACTATTCACACGTAACCACAGCATGACCACCTTATGTCGCGACGACGGTGGGTTTTGGTACGTGTAAAACAAGCCTTAATCACCACTTTAGACACTGATGTCTTCCCAAAAATAAAACATGTCCACCTAGCTGGCTCAATGCGGGTTGGTGGGTTTTAACGACTGCTGTCTTATAACAATCGGGACCAACAGCTAAACCTGCGTTCCGAAGGGCAGAAGATCTCTAGACATTTTAACTTAGTAACCCATCCAGTGCTTCGGTATTATGAAAGTTGCTTAGAATACATAATACTTAATTTATTTAGAAGATAGTTGCGGTTGGTCCTTTTTTTGTATTTACGTACTGAGAACTTAGTGACTAGTCAAACCTAATTTAGGCTTTACGATACTATTTACCACGAAATAGATAAATAAGGTTGGAAAGGAAAGCGTCAGGCGCGCTGCTAATATGATTAGACAATCATATTTCAACCAATTCACTTGCAGTCGTGTTTAGAGTGAGTAGGAGAACAGAGCTGCGCTAAATATTGCTTAAAATGCCGTGTTGTGCAATAATTACATGTAGGACAAAAAGTCAGACCTCAAACATTGATCGAGGAGGTATATCTTTTCATCGGTAAGTGAAAACAATGTCTAACTACTAGATTATCTATAAAAGTGTGTTGAATACTATGAAATTCTAAACTACTACGACATTATTGAAATAAGTTCAAAATAATTATACATTGCTTGCTATGCATGCGTGAGTCAACGCAACGGCCGTGTTTATCCGAAATGTATTGCATCCTTTACAATTCACCCTCTGTCGCTTCGTTGCTTGGCTCTCGTGTTGCATCACTTACGTATCGATAGTGTCGTGCTCATGTGGTCGGACAAAATTATCGATACTGTATAATAATGATTAGGCGCTTCCTATATAAGGTTCTCGTACAAAATGTGAATGATCGCCTTTCTAACCTTATTTAGCTGTTTTGTGCTATTTATCAACTTTTTACCTTTAGAATGTAACAAATAAAAAAATAAAAAACATTAATTTTCTACACTATTCTTTACATATTCTCTTATATTCCATTATATTCTTTACTTATAAGAATACGAGTACCTACTATCTAATCAAGCTCCTCAGTACCAACGAACGCAACTATCTTTGTCCGTTTAAAAACAAGTTATATTGTAGCCGGGTCGGCTATTGCGTATATCGCGATACGCTTTTTAGGATTTCGTAGTAACCCTTAAATAGTGTAATGGCCACCTGTCTCTTTGACCGTCTGTATGGTAAAGCTATTTTGCTCGCAAGTTTCAGTTGTTAAAAAGCCATCAGCCATCTCGCCATAATCAAAAGATATTTCGGTAATAAATTAATGCAGAATTTGTTATTAACAAAATCTTTTTGAATAAGTACCTATATACTAAATGTTTGTAACATTCGAAGTGTATTTTTAGTAGCAAGTAGATTACGTCATAAATAACTTGCTTTGAGAATTTACGTTTTTCGGCTTACACCTAAATATTTGCATAAAATACAGATGATAAGGAATTAATGCAAAAAAAAGGTTTATGTTTAAGGAATCATTGTTGCTTATATCAGACTTGGTATTGTTACAGGAAAATTAAAAACAACCACCAAAACCACAAAAAAGAGCCACGACACCTGACCCAGCATGTCATTGGGTGCGGGTTCGAAACCCGCTTGTGGAATTTTTTCTACACTTTGTCTTTTTTCAACTTGTAATATGTTTACAACAAAATTTGCTTAAAATTATATATTACATATAACCATAATCATAAAAAAACTATTATAATTTAATATTTTGTTTAAAAAACAAACTATGTGACTCACACTTGGCCGGTCTGTTACATTTATTTGTACCTGTTCTTTACCGATAACACTCGTGTCGGAATACAAAATGCTTCGTTACAAAAGGTCATTAAACTACATGGACAGTTTTGTCACGACAATCAGTGAAATTATATTATTTTGAAGTTTTTATGTTTACCAATTAGTTTAAATTATAACTTCAGATTTTTTTAAATTGGTTTACAAAACTGAATAGTGATAACAGGCATGTTTTAGAATACTATACAATTTTTCTATATTTCTTCTTGATGCAAACACATCATGCTTATATAAACAAATTAAACTGTATGCGTAATATAAGAACTGGGTGAACTTAAAAAAAACAGAAAAATTTCAAAACTTAATACCTTTAAATAATGTCCTTCAACTGTTGGCTCATGGGAACGGTCCCAAGAACAGAACTAGGTACATTAAGTAAATTACTATAACAGTTTAGTTAGATACTCACAGACCATCATTTCAGTTTAGATAATTTGTATGATAACTTGCACACCGGTATATTTTTATTTTACTAACATGGTATATGTACGTTTCAAACTGATTTTACATTGAACATTACATTAATATGTGTGATACATTGATTAATAAAATATAGTGTCTCGACATATTTTTTACTGACAGCTGGTAGGTAGGTATATTTTCTCTTCAAGACATGTTGCATTGAAAGTTTCGATTCCCATCATAATGAATAATCTATATGATCGAAAAGCATTTATAACTATAAATGTTCCATTTTATTGTTATTACCTGTCTTTAGCCTATAACTAGAACGAGGACGAAACAGTAACTGCAAATTATTCGTCCGATTATATAGATTAACTTAAAGTATTGAAAAAAAAATTTAATAGGGCTCCTTTAGCTTACAGAGTGTTATTTCGGCAAATTAGATTGAGCCACGATAGCATAGTTGGTAGTGCACCTGACCCGGCATGTCATGAGGTGCGGGTTCGAATCCCGCTCGAAGAATTTTTTCAACACTGTCTTTTTTCAAATTGTAATTTGTTCGCGACTTTTGCGTTTAATAGGCATGATGACAGTAACCGAAAGTCACTAAAATCATGTGTTTATATAATGTAACAAAAATAATAGATTATTGAATAAATATTTATTTTCATATTTGTAGCGTGATTGTTAATTTATTTTTATAAAATAAAACTAGAAAATACAGCAATCCGCCCTGATAAGTTGAACACCAATCAGATCGAATTACGTCATCTCTATGTACA
This sequence comes from Eudonia lacustrata, assembly GCA_947562085.1. Lineage (NCBI taxonomy): Eukaryota > Metazoa > Arthropoda > Insecta > Lepidoptera > Crambidae > Eudonia > Eudonia lacustrata. The sequence continues at coordinate 11,812,389 of OX387321.1, read as the reverse complement.
CCAATGGAAATGTCACTTTATTTCATACAAACTCCAACTATCCCGCGCTGTTTTATTGTTTTTACCTGCATTTCGTGACTCCTTGCGATCAGTTGTCTAGTTTAGTGTTTTTGGAAGAAAAATCTAGTCATGGAACAAGGATTTACCAAGGCAAATAGCTCTAATTTGCCTAGAGTTGATTTGTAAAATGGTGAAGACTTGAAATTTGAAATCCAGGTAACCTCAAATTTAGATTCTGATTAGATTGTTAAAATTTCACCTTCATTTCACACATTATACCTACTTGTTTAGAGTAAAGACTTACGTCAAAATGATCTTCACAGAAATAAATTGGAGAATTTAGACATACAGCTGATGGATCTCTTCGGGCAAGATTAAGCCACATTTTCCGCACTGTTTTGTCGTGAGAAACGTAAACAAATAATTTGTTCGGAGTTTTTATTGACGTATTAACGCACTGAGGAACCGCACACCACCTATACACCTTGGAATTCATATTTACAAGTAAAACAACGAATTTGTCTTATACGGTCGTAATCTAATACCTTGAAACGAGCGATTCTTGTATAGGTATATATAATCTGAATCTCGAAAACGGCTCCGACGATTTTCATGATATTTGGTATGCAGGGGGTTACGGGGGCGATAAATCGATCTAGCTAGGTTTCATTTTTAGAAAAATTTAGCTCGGTCATCCAGGTACTGTTTACTGTTGAGTTACATAGAGGTGATGTCATAAGTAGTTGCCATGACACTAGAGAGCGTTTTGGCGCGAATTTTAAATAAAAAAAATTAAAAGCCTTTTTTAACTAATACTCTTAATTTTTCACAAAAATAATACTTTTTATGGAAATATTAGATGCATTAGAATGTTATAGTACAGTTTTTCAAAATTAGTCATCATGCCTATTATATAGAACCATAATCATCAAAGCACTGACTTTAAGTAAAGAATGTCACTGGATTCCTTTTTATTATCCGAATATACACGCGTTAACGTAAAGACGCTTGATGACTCGATGATACGTTCGAAATGTGATCGTGCAACGTTCGTAATGTTGAATCATCATTTGGGTTGCCAAATTAAAGAATCTTGAAGTCCCCCGTACTTCGGAGGGCACCTTGTTGTCGTAAGATGGTGTTTTTATTATGGTGATGGTGATTAAATCCGCTAATCGACACAAGGCTAGCTTGCTGGGAAATTACGACATGTGCTTTTATTCATGGGAAAAACCTGAGCTTAGCAGTGAGTAGTTTATAGGCAGATGATCAATAAAACGACAACACACCATAATATTACATAAGTCTTATTACTACACGGTTGAAATTTAATTGGCAGTTTTCGCGTTTTAAAGGCAGCTTAGCTTAAAGCAGACGGTTTTATAAATTAAAACAAAACGTTTGCACTGTTTCTCTTTCATAGGTGTCTGAGGACGTCAGGCTGTGTGTGGAGCACTGGGTAAACGAAGGCTGGTGCGGAGTGGCTGAAGAGGAAATCTATGACGAGCAAGGAAACGGAGGTACTACTAGTTTTTGTATAAGCTATTTACGTTTAGACAACGAAAATGGTATAGATCATAACCTAAACGCAACTCCTGGAATGATGACTGTCTCCATACATAACACATCTATCTAATTTAATACCTTTAAACGAGCAATTCTTGTATATATTTATATATTATATAATTTTGATCTCGGACGGGTTTCGGGGGCGATAAATCGTTCTAGCTAGGTTTCATTTTTAGAAAACGTCGTTTTATCCGTGTTTTCAGGCAATGAAAAACTGCTACAATATCATTAGGTTCGAGTCCAGATGATATTTTATTGTATTAATTTATTTTTCATCTTCATCATCATTCAATTATTTGTCACAGACACGCCTGCACATCAACCTATCTAAAACTACCACTCCACTTCACTTGAAAAAAACATGCCAACCCAGGGGACATTGATAGTATTATTAATGAAAATATAATAACTATATCATGTCCTAACAACTGGCCCTAGTTACATTACTGTTGGTCTTGCGCCCAAGTTTCATAGATATTTGCCCATCATTCTTTCTTCATTAAATATTCAAAGTCTATCGAGGAAATTTGACAGTTTGTGATATTCTTATGTGCAGGCGTGTGTACAACACTTATGCCCATTTTCACCATTGACCCCTAAGTTTTAGGTGACCCCTAAGCCATTTTAGGTGACGGTTTTGCTCCAACAACTGTCACCTAACATGGCTTAGAGGTCACCTAAAATTTAGGGGTCAATGGTGAAATCAGGCATAATACTAATAAAATAACTATTACTATATTGTTCTAATTCGTTTCTGTTAATCATTTAATTGTATTATTTTCTCATCAAAGAATTACGTATTCACATGTATGAGAAAAAATAATCCGAAATTGGACATTTTAGTTGCTGTGATTTAATACCCGATTAATGCTAATTCGAATAGACTAATCTGTTGCGGAAACCCACAACACACACTATGCTACTGTTTAAAATTAGGTTACACCTTAAAATCTACAAAATCCACTCACAGTTCCATGCCGCTCCCGCCGTCCAGAACGGGATCCATATGATCTGATGGGGCCGGAATCCGAGTCCGGGTCTTCTCGGGCTCCCTAATCACACCCAAACTACCCCAAGTGCACTTTTCCCCCGAGGAAATACCTGCTTTCTCCAGCAGCGGAGACGTCGACAGCGGCGAATTGTACTCCCGATGCGATTCGCTTACGACGTACACACACACAAAACACAGGTTGCACAATACACTTAATTAGAGTAATACGGCTCCAAATGCCCTTATTACTACTTAAAATCTATTTAATTATCAACACACGATAACCTATAAACCAGCCATTGTTGCCTTCCCGAGACAAGTGTACCAACAAAGAAAAAAGAACAATTAGTGATGGGGCCATTATGCCACTAAATAAATTGAATCTCGATAATCGATTCCCAAATCGATCCGTCCATAATACAAATCAAAGTTTTATTTCCAACAAAAATAAATGCCTGTTTATTTGCAACATAATCATTATTCAAAAGTAAACTTGTACATAGGTACTAGTACTTGTTTATACTTGAACGTTGAAGCGTCCAAAAATGTCCTATATATCTGAAATACAGTCAGTTTTCTCGGAACATAATAATATTTCAAATATGATGTAGAAGGATTAATAATCTCATCCCGTCAACAGATGTCCAATAATGTGTTAGTTCCAAATAACTTCGTAGTCCGGGCAACTTTGCAATAGTGCTCGACCAAACGGGCCAAACATTGTTCCAACAATAAGCAGCTATGTAGCAAATAGTTTATAAAGGTCATGTCAAAGGCTATTTACGAAATCGTCTGTCAATATTTCTTTATCTTTATATTGTTCGAAATATAATATTTGGATTTTTACTCACACTGTGTAAGGTGTATGGTGCTGCGCAAATCTAAAATTATTTTATTGAATTAAAAATATCGATTTATCAATGTAATATTTTTAAGCGATATTAAGGTTTTTTGTGAAAATAATTTTAGATTGGTGCTTAAGTTAAGATAAGATTACATTATCTTTAATATTAGCATCATCATCATCATCATCATCTCAGCCAAAAGACGTCCACTGCTGGACAAAGGCCTCCCCCAAGGATCTCCACAACGACCGGTTTTGTGATGCTCGCATCCAGCGGCTTCCCGCGACCCTCACCAGATCGTCGGTCCACCTTGTTTGAGGCCTGCCCACACTGCGCTTTCCGGTACGCGGTTGCCACTTCAGGACTATTCCGCCCCATCGGCCATCAGTCCTGCGAGCAATGTGCCCTGCCCACTTGCACTTGAGCTTAGCAACTCTTCGGCCTACGGACTGACATATTGGCACTTTCATACAAACACTTCAACACTTCGAAGTACCGGTAGTCAATTTGGCACCGCTGGAGAGTCTGTAGCACGGCCCATGTTTCAATCGAATCGAAGGTTTTTTTATAGTCCACAAACGCTATGCAAAGAGGCTAGTTAGGCTGGCGTTCTGCCCCCTAGTACGACGGAATTAAATAGCTTCTGAAGAGCTACGAGTACCGGTCCTCCGCCTGCTTTCAGAAGCTCGGCCGTAATTCCATCAGCATCTGGTGCTCTGCCGTTCTTGAACTGTTTGAGAGCCATACTAATCTCGTACAGGCTGATGTCCGGGATGTCTTCGGTATAGTGCCGGGTTAACTTAGCTCTAGGGTCTTTAGCTAGGCTTTGTACAGGTAGCCGTGTGGATGTGTAAAGCTGTCCATAGAATTTCTCGACCTCTCCCATAACATCGGACCTGGTCGTGACAGTTCTGCCGGCATCGGTTTTCAGCGTCGTCAGTTGGCACTGCCCAATACCCAGATCTCTTGCGAACACTTTTAAGCTTTTGATCATTAATATATTTTCATATATTTATACATACGAAAATAATGCACAACATGACTTAGTTAGAAAAAGTGGATTCTTCATTTTTTTACTTTTTGTAAAAAAGACGGCAAAGGAACAGCCAAACATCTGTGTGAAAGTGGTCATCGCCGCCCACTGACGACAGTTGCAAAATCCTAATTTTACTCGTCTTTTTTGTACAGTATGCATAACCTTGTCTACAGTATGCATAGTGTCGGCCAAGACCTTGCCGTTCGAGGTGCTGTCAGCTGTGCGCGAGTTGTTCGCGGCAGCCGCGCCCGCGCCCGCCCCGCACCCCAGCCACGACCCGCCGCCGCAACTGCTCGACGCGTACAGGCAAGTGTCATCATTATTCTATATATTAATACGTGAAGCAAAAACTTTGTAACCCTTTTTACGAAAATTGCGCGGACGGATGAGTATGAAATTTCGCCCACTTATAGTTTATATAGAGAAGGAGTACATAATGTTATTTTTTTTAAATATACATAAAAATACATTAAACCAATAAAACAATCATTACACACATTACCATGTATTTGACACACACGCTTAAATACTCTTTTCGAAAATTTCAAAAATGGAAAAGGAGTGGCCGAAATCTGTCAAAGCCAATCCAAACTCACATTCTACCTTTTTTAATTTTTCATTGTTTAGGATACAATCTGTGCAGTCTTAATAAAATTACGATTAGATAGGTTAATGGTAGACTACCTTAGTAAACCATCGATTTAGTAAACGTACAATTTGCAGTTTTTCCCAAATCAATCTACAAAATAAAAAGATTTACTATTCAGTTATGAAAATGTATCTCACTTGCTTTTAATCTGTATTCAACCATAGATATTGCAATTTACAAAATTAAAACCAGATACCAGCCTTCTGTGTTCCGTAGAAGCGAAATATTCTATTAATTTTCGATTGGCTTACCAGGAGGTAATACAGTGCCGCAACGGGTGAACGAAGCCTAATTGACTTTCAGATTTTAGTAATTTCAGACCCGCTCCAATAAGCGATCGAGATTGTTCGAACATCAAAATGTAATTTTTAGTACTTTGTCCGTTGTAATAAAAACAGTGGTATTCGGAGTTAGCAAATGAAAAATAATAAAAATCGGACTCAACAGATAAAAGGTACCTAATAAAAGTCTGTGTACAGTCTATTTTCGGAACAGTCACGTTGGAAAGGCAATAAAAACACTTTTGACATTTATATCGTTGTATGAAGAGGTACTGCTAACTGCTGTGCTTGTGACAGTATAAAAGGTGTAACGTGGGATGAGCAGATGAAACAAAAATTCTACTGTTGCAGACGTTTTATAAAATCAGGATCGAGTCCCTGACTATAAGTAACGATAAAGGCCAAATAATAAAGCGCACTTCGCCCAGAACCCTGAACTAATGAAGATCTGGCTAATTGGCTATATGACCTATTACCTAATTGATTAAATTTTATTTTATTATTGCTAAGTAGTGTCATATTCCCTGGGTGGTGCCGGGGATAAAGAATTGCACCACCCCATCTCTTCCTGTGGGTGTCGTAAAAGCCGACTAAGGGACCATTCCAGAGGATGGGCAGCAGCATCTCTCTGAGGTTACCCTCAACCTACTGTGATCGCCAACCCGCCTGCCAAGCGTGGCGATTACGGCAAATACCCCTCATATCCTTGGGGGAGGCCTTTGTCCAGCAGTGGACGTCTTTGGCTGAGATGATGATGATGATGATTTGTCATATGCGACTACTGTAATGCACGTTAATTTTATTTATTATTTTTTTCGTAATTTTACTCAATTATTCTTGTTGTAATGTTAGTTGTAGAATGTGTAATCTTTAATTATTGTAATTGGTTTTTTTTATACCGTTTTAATTAAAGTAAAATAAATAATTAAAATGACGACGAAACGCAAATTTGACTACCAGACTTAAACAAGAAAGATGGCAAAAGCTACGCGGACGGCGGAGACAGTATTGTTTAGTTGGAATTATAATGATCAAGTAGTGCATGGGGGAAAGAAACTAACGCTAATTAAGTAAGTTGCCAATTAGCCGCTCTAATCAAGCATCAAGAGAGCAGTTTGGCGTAAGTATTCACGAGCATCAGTGCTTTGCGATTATGTGATGTTATGCACGTGATTCGTGGAAGACATAGGATTGCTCTGAAGATAGTATTGTAAATGTAGCATGAATCAATTACAAACTTCAATAGGAATATATTTTTATTATTATTTAGCGTAATGATGCACATGATTTTTACTCAAAGTCAGCCAACTCTGAACGGAGAGTTCAGAGTAATCTTTTATGATACTGGATATGCTTGATTGCGCGATGCAAGCCCATAGAAAACCTACGAGGATTTCTCGGTCACTGAAGCTTTAGCTTTAGGAACCATAAGTTTTTCGCCGCATACACCCGATGTACATATCCACATATCATTATTATCATCTCAGCTATTAGACGTCCACTGCTGGACAACGACTTCTCCCAAGGATCTTCACTACGACTGGTTTTAGACTTAACAAACAAAGTACTAGGTAACACGCAAATAAATAACGTAATTCCAAGTACCGATAACATTGAAACAAGCGTACAGTTCCTGACTTCTACACTGGTAGGAAGTTATGAACTGGCATGTCCTGCTGTAACACCGAAGCGTCTACCGAAAAGCCTCTGGTGGGGGCCAGAGCTTGAACGTCTTCGTCAGGAACTCAGGACACTTTTCAACAGAGCCAAAAATACCAGAGCCACGGGATGCATGAGAACAACTGCATCAGCCGCGCTTGAGTATATATTGAACTTAAGGCCTCTAGATCTGGTCATACAAGAGGAAGCCAAGGGTGCAGCCTTAAGACTAAGATCAAACGGGCTATGGAAACAAAACATAACCACACACTCAATAATTCTGCAGGCAAGCCTGAAGGAAGTACCACTTCTTGAGGCGCCTATGGACAGAATACCATGCCACCACGTCTTCGATAGAAGATACAATATCCAACTTACTGCAGAACGAGTTGACAGCTCTGGCATCAACGAAGTTAGGATATACACAGACGGATCCAAAACCGCACACGGTACTGGAGCGGGTGTCTTCTCGAATGACTTAAACATAAAAATATCAACTACTTTAGACAAGTTAAATACAATCTTTCAAGCAGAATGTATTGGCATCACCAAGGCGGCACAGGCGGTTGCAGCCAGAGCTGTCAGAGACCTAAATATAAAAATTGTCTCCGACAGCGCATCCGTTCTTCAAGCTTTAAAAAACAACACCATAACTTCTGTCCTGGTACTGGAATGTACAACACTCTCCAATCCATAGCAAATGCAAATAGAGTGACTTTGCAATGGATTAAAGGACACAGCAACTCACAAGGTAATGACGCAGCTGATGAACTGGCAACAAGAGGATCGATGGCAACAGTGTATGGACCGGAACCAATGCTGCCCATACCTCAGGCCCAGATAAAAACATGGCTGCGGGAATTAACCGAAGGAAAGCATCTAATAGAGTGGAGAAACAGTGTAGGTTGCAGGCAAACCAAGAATGCAGTTCCAGTACCATCAAAAAAGCTTGCCCGCAACCTCCTCAGATTAAACAGGGACAAAATCCGTAAAATCATTGGTATCATTACTGGCCATTGTCCCCTAAACAAGCACTTATTTACAATAGGTGTGACCGACAGCCCTCTATGCAGAGGATGCATGGAGGCGGAAGAAACGCCACAACACGTGCTTATGGAATGCATGAGTGTGGCAGATGAACGGGCACGGTTTCTCCAAGCTCCTAGGACGCTCGCGGAAGCCTGCGGTAGCCTGAAAAGGCTGCAAGCCTTCTGGGATAGTCTGGGTTGGCTGGAGTAGGTGGAAGGTATACGTACAATGGCCAAATCGAATGGCTAAGTGCGGACACAGCCCAGTCAAACTAACTAACTAACTACGACTGGTTTTGTGATGCTCGGATCCAGCGGCTACTCGGGACACTAATACATATCCACAAAGGCTATAAAGCAAATTATTTCCAATAAAAATCATTTCTTAAAGTAATATAATCTCCTTTCAATCCATCCTCTTTGTTGACTTAGTTGGACTGAAACGGTAATGCTGGTTACGGAATAATTTACCACCTCCAATTTAAGTCTTACAAAAAAAGATATTTTATTTCGGCGCAGCCTCGGTATAGAAATGTCAACATATTGAAAAGGCCACGTTAAAAGCTTTTCCCGAAGGCTCAAACAGTGGATTGTTTACGCCTTTTAGATTTACGAGAAAAATCGCCGAGGCGTGAAAGCTTGGATGATCAAATCATAATTTTGTAAGGAACTTGATTTTATTGCCATCGACGTGAATTTAGTAGGCAGCTGGGGCCGGAGGCCAGACTTGGTAGACTGAGTGGCAAGGGTAGTAAATCGTTTTTTTCACATGATTGGCAGTAGCTTTAACGGTCTTCCTTTACGGTCTAGTTGTTAAACCAACTGTCTCAGACTAAGTGGTCCTGGGTTAGATATTTTATATTTATTTTATATTAGAAGGAGGCAAACGAGCAGGCGGGTCACCTGATGGAAAGCAATCACCGCCGCCCATGGACACCCGCAAAACCAGAGGAATCACAGATGCGTTGCCGGCCTTTAAGGAAGGAATAGGCTCGTTTCTTGAAGATTTCTAAGTCATATTGGTCCGGAAATACCGCCGCTGAGAGCTGGTTCCACAGCACTGTAGTTCGCGGTAAAAAATTACGTGAGAAACGCACAGTAGTAGATCGCCATCCATCAAGATGGTGTGGATGGAAAGACAGTCGATTGCGTGTAGTGCGGTGAAGGAAATCAGCGGCAGGGATCAAACCGAACAATTCCTCAGAGCTCTCCCCATGATAAAGGCGATAAAATATACAGAGAGATGCAACGTCTCTCCGAAGGGCCAGTGGATCGAGCCGACCAGAGGTTACCACGTCGCCGACAACTCGAGCAGCTCTGCGTTGAATGCGGTCAAATGGGGGGAGTTGGTACTGGGGCGCTCCAGCCCAAAGATGGGAACAGTATTCCATATGAGGCCTGACCTGTGCTTTGTAAAGCTGTAAGTGATGGGTCGGCGTGAAATACTGTCCCGCTCTATTGAGCACACCCAGCTTTTTCGAAGCTAATTTAGCTTTACCTTCCAAATGACCGCGAAATTGAACGTCACTCGAAATATCGACGCCAAGGATTCCAATGGTCGGTTTGGTATCAAGAGGAGCTCCTTCAAAGTTTAGAGATACGACGAAGGAATGTTTTTTAGCGGTAAACACGCAAACTTGTGTTTTGGAAGGGTTAAAATGGACTAGATTAAGTCGGCCCCAATTCGAGACATGACTTAACATGTTCTCAGTGTCAGTCACAAGTTTATTCCGGTTCTCGATGACGCTTTCCAGAGAAATATTAGTACGTCCGGTGTAAAGCGTATCCCCAGTACTGTCGTCTGCATAGCAATGAATGCTGTTGTTATGCAACATGTCATTGATATGCAGAAAAAAACAGTGTAGGCGACAGCACACACCCCTGCGGGACTCCAGCATTCACGGGCTTCAGGTCAGAGCATGATCCGTCAACTACGACTTTGATGCTACGCCCAGAAAGAAAGCTGGCGACCCACGCACACAATTTCTCAGGGAGCCCGTATGATGGAAGTTTCGAGAGAAGAGCCCTGTGCCATACCCTGTCGAAGGCTTTCGCTATGTCCAAGCTAACTGCCAGTGCCTCCCCTTTCCTCTCGACTGCCTCCGCCCATCGGTGAGTGAGGTACACTAAAAGATCACCAGCCGAACGACCGCGGCGAAAACCGTACTGGCGATCGCTTAGTAGCTGATTCTCTTCTAGGTACCTCAAGAGCTGACAGTTTGTAATGGACTCCATTACTTTGGAGAGCAAAGAGGTGATGGCTATAGGCCTGTAGTTGGACGGATCTGAGCGATCACCTTTTTTGGGACAAAGGCTGTCTTCCAAGAACTCGGGACAACGCCAGTCGTGTAAGAGAGCCGGAAGAGGCGCGTTAGAACCGGCGCCAACTCAGGAGCACACGTCCGAAGCACAATGGGAGGGACTGCATCAGGCCCACTCGACTTATGAATGTCAAGGGAAAAAAGAGCCTTACGAACTGACCTTTGCAGGAACCGAACGTTTGGCATAGAACAAGCGCAATGCGGTATTGTTGGTGGCGAGTTTTCCCCATCGTCCAAGGTCGAGTTTGATGCGAAAAGAGTACCCAAGAGATCGGCTTTCTCTTTTGCAGTATTGGCAAGGCAATCATCGGTCTTGTGCAGTGGTGGAAGTGACGGCCGACAGAAATTCCCCAAGACAGCCTTGGCGAGAGACCAGAATGCACGCGTACCCGAAGGAAGACGCACTAGCCTCTCCCCAATTCTACCTATAAATGATGACTTCGCCTTGGCAATGTCCTTCTTAAAAGACCTGGCAGCAAAGTTGTACTTCTTTTTGAGCACACTGGTACTTGGATCCTTTGATGACACCGCATTAGCCCAGGCTTGGTAATGCTCGCGCTTCTGGCGAGATGTTATTTTGCAACATCGACCAAACTATGGTTGGGATCTGCCGCCAACGGGAACCATAGAGTTTGGAATAAAGAGTTCCATTCCCTGCAGTATCACATCAACGACAGAATCAGCGGCGACATCAGGATCATCCAGCGAGAAGCAAACTCGCCACCATGGGTACGACGCAAAGAAACTTCGCATCCCATCCCAGTCCGCTGACCTATAATGCCAGACCCGACGGCTGACCGCACGTTGCGATTTTAAAGTTTCCGTGAGAGGCACTGTGCTCCGAATCAGGCAATGATCTGATGAGCCTAGTGGTGCGTCAACGGACACTTGATAGCCGTCTGGGTGCGAGGTCAACAAGAGGTCCAGTAAGGAAGGTGAATGGCCCTCCACATCTGGTACCCGCGTAGGCTCGGCAACCAGTTGGGACAGAATGTAGGTCAAAGCGAAGTCATGAACGGCTCTACTCGCATGGTCAGTAGTGCGTGAACCAAGCCATTCGACGTGGTGGGCATTAAAGTCTCCCAGCACCACGATCTCGGCAGAGGGGATCCGTTGGAGAAGGGAATCTGTGGCCGTTTGGACGCTCTCGACAAGTTGGTCAGTCTCAATGTTACCGCTGTGGGACCTATACAGGCACGCGTAGACGCGAGGGTGGTGTCCGCAGTCGACGTGCAGCCATAAGATGGAGAGGTCCCTAACTTCAAGATTGCCGAGGCGACGAACGCACATATCCTCCCTGACGTAAGCACAAACACCGGCGCGTGGCACAAACGAATGCTCCAGTTTGTATCCCGGGTAGCGCAAGTAGGAGACGTCAGGAGGGGGAGATATCTGCGTTTCAGTCAGGAAAAGCAAGGCCGGCTTCTCCGTCTCAAGGTGGTAATGGACGGCGCTTAAGTTGGAGTGAATTCCCCTGATGTTGCAGAAGTCCACGCGAAGCGTAGGAGGGGGTGCCGAATGTCTTGCCTTACTCCTGCCTGCAGCATGTGCTGATACGAGCGGACTTTTGCCCTCCCCAGAATACGTAGGGCAGCCAGAGCGTGGACGCTCAGGGGGGGATTCTCCTACACAGGAGGTGTAGGTACCCCCCTGGGGTAAATCTAAATTTAAGTTCGCTGCCATATCAATTGTGTGTGTGGGGGGGGGGGGGGGGATAGGGCCTCCGGAACTATCACTGACCGGACGAAACACAACAGCAACGAGTGCCATTATTTCACGCCGGTATTAAGTGAGAGGGTGGTATTACACCGGGCGAGCCGGCCCAATGCGTGCTACAATGCATCGTGGCTCTACCACTCAGTCAGTGTCACTCATTTAGCACCACCCAGGGGTCACGTGTAGGGTCTCGAGGGTAAACCTACGGACGCGAGTGACCTTAACCCCCAAAATATCTAGAAATCTATTAATATATAAATATTAATAGATTTCTAGCGGCGGTACGCATTGCAGTCGGTTTAATATAGGGTTTCAAGTTCGCCTTGCTAATGACTACCATATTCCTAAATAATAAATATTGAATTATAAATAATAAATTGCACCAAACTTTTTCAATACCTACCGAGTTCGTTTATATTTACGTAGTTTCGTATTGGCATCAGTGTTCTATACAATAAGCCATTCTTTGACCACCATTTTTTCCATGGTTCGAAACGCAGTTGTCTTTCGAGAAGAACCCGGCAATAATTTCTATAGCGGCTCCTTTAAAAAACTAAATTACGAATTATGCAAAACTGTAAGTTCGGCAAAAAAACGATTCTAACATGATTCTAGAATGTTACTTGTCTTAGTTTGACAGTTTTACAATGCAAGTAAGTTCAATGCACGACGAAATCACATTGTATCACCAACTCTAGGAAACGGTAAATTATTATCACTGACGATGACAACCCAAAAAGGCCTCTAATGAAAATTCTCATAAAAAATTAACAAAGCGGTAATGCTTAAGTGACGCAAAGAGGCTCCAAAGAGCTTTTAAAAAAGAAAAACCACTAACAATATTTTCTTTCTGCATAATTTATGAAAGAAAATATTGTTAGTTGTTTTTTTAAATTATATTAATATTAATAATCTATATTATTATATATTAATTACTAATATTATTTATACTTAATCAGTTTTTTCTTCAAACGCTCAAGAAGTGGCCCGCTACTCAATTTCTTGGGTGGCCAGAGTGTAGATTGTCAATACGGTCTACATTCGTATCACTTCAGATCAAACTTCAGTGTCTGGAAAGAATAAGCATAATAGGAAATGTGCCATGGTGACTTTAAAGATCTTTAAAATCGACCCGTGTCTCTTCAGTGGATATAAGTATACCATTGTTGTTTTGATATATGTGTAATATTCATTATATATATTTTTTTTTCATAGAGGCTTAGGGCAGGGTTCCCGTGTGTATTTTATCTTCTCGTAAAGCGCCATGTACCTATATGGTTTGTGAATATATGTAGATGTTTTTCTGTGCAATAAAAGATTCAATAGTAATTATTAGTCTACTTAATATATTGAAAATAAATATATTAAAGTAATTAACAACAAATAAATTCTTAAGTGGCTGGCCAGACCTGCATGAGAGTAGCCGCGGATCGTGCTCGGTGGCGTGCACTTGGAGAGGCCTATGTCCAGCAGTGGACTAGTGTAGGCTGAAGATGATGATGATGATGATGATGATGATGATGATGATGATGATGAAATTCTTAGTAGAATAGTGGCACCAATGTTCGACAGGAACCAGTGATCGACATTTTCTTTTCACAAATCATTAAAAATGTAACAATTAGTTGTCATACGGTAAAATGTATGTATGAGGAGCTCGGTTGCGCATTGGTTAACGCGCCCGATTTGCGAGTGCTGAGGTTAAGTAACATTCGCAAAGGCCGGTCATCGGATGGGTGACCAAAAGTGTATCATCTCGAGCTCCTCCGTGCTTCGGAAGGCACGTAAAGCCGTTGGTCTCGGTTGCATTAGCAGTCGTTAACAACCACCAATCCGCACTGGGCCCGCGTGGTGGTTTAAAAGCCCATTCTCCGTATCCATCCATAGGGAAGGCTCGTGCCCCAGTAATGGGGACATGAAATGAGCTGATGATGATGATGATGGTGATGAAAATGTATGTTATTTTTTGCCAACGAAAACTGTGTCCGAAGCCGGGTTATTGTACATTTGCCACAAAGTAAATTCATCACAGAAAAAAGTAGTATGTTTTGCCACACTTATATTTTTATGTTGAAATTTTTATTTTGACCTGTATTTTTAATGCATGTGACAAATATTCTTTTAATGTATGGAGTGTACAAAAAATGACGAACTTACTTTGTGGCTTTATACTTAATTTTGTAAAGCTGAAGAGTTTGTTTGTTTGTTTGTTTGTTTGGTTGAACGCGCTAATTTCATGAACTACTGGTTCGAATTGAAAAACTATTTTTGTGTTGAATAGTCCATTTATTCAGGAAGGCTATAGGCTATATTAAATCACGCTATGACTAATAGAACGCGGGTGAAACCGCGGGGCACAGCTAGTGATAAATAAATAGAAATACGATTTATTTGTTTTGTTGTCATAGAAACTGTCAAAGCGGTACCTACGAAGTCCCTCGAACACTGGACTTAAAGTGTCGAATTCTGATGCCACTGCGATATAAAAATAACTAAAGTGTTATAACATAATAATATTTAAGTCTTATCGTCTAATTGCTTTGGACGCAGGTGGTTCGAGCCGCTGATCGATCGCTGGCTGGCTGTCACCAAGACTATGGCTCTGCAGAGGGTCCGAGTTGCCGTCGAACTAGGTATGTTATAATAACACAAAACGAACCACAGAAATCAGTCTCATGTAAGTAAGTAAGTAAGTAAGTAAACAGCCTAAAACTGTCCCACTGCTGGGCAAAGGCCTCCATCATTGAAATCAAGTCATCACTACAATTGATGTGTATTGACTTTGTCACCACGCTTGCCAAATGCGGGTACAAACCCGGGCTATGCATAAAAAGCGAAAATATCCGAAACACAGTTTACCCGACCTGGAAATTGAACCCGGGACCTTCGGGTATCGGGCCGAGCTCTTGGCCTCTCGGCCACCGAGGCGCTCATGTAAGACTAAGAAATTTTCAATAAAACCACACTGTAATTGTACAACTCTATACTATCCCGCCATGATCCTTCAAGTATTGTTAGATTATAAAAATATAAAAAGTCAATTAAAAAAAAATTGGATACAAAGGAGATCGTAACACCGACCGACGTTTTAGAAAAGGAGAGTAGCCTATTTCAGAGAAACAAACAATTTATACATATTACCATTGTATCGAGCACTCTACACATGCACAGTCGGCAATATTAACCCGTTATCAAATTACTTTGCTTTACTGTTGTTATCAATAGTGATTTAAATTTAACGTTATTGATGACTTGTTTACGATTTTTGTACCGCTGTTAATCAATGATATTGTATGGTGCTAATTACATAACTCGCTTGTTATAAATGAACAGTGTAACATTTAATAGTTTTACACGCTTGTCACGAAGTTATGTCAACAATTTTGTGATCACGCAAAGTTGTAAAATACGTCGTTGTTCATAATTGAAGGTGCTGGAGTTAATAAACACGTTATATTTTATAGCCATCTGCAATCCATACTTTAATATTAAATCTACATCAACCAACCTTAAATATTTATTTAACGTGCAAAATAATGTTAATTTTATTCGGGTACAGGGTTTTTCCTACTTACATTATTTATCCAAATTCTCATTCGTATATAGCAGCTGTCTAGCCCTCGATTCATCTATTTTCAACTATTGTTATAAATGAAGAATGCGCTTCGGCGCCTCCAGATCTGGCGTTATGACCTGACGCAGTTGGTCCCTTGTGCTTGCGCAAGGATGTCTGAAACCTAACTTTATGATCTAACGGTTGGTGGGAGGTGTCAGTATAAACTTTAAAGTCGTGTTTAGGGGGGCTGTTGTTACAAATGTCTACTGACCTTGATAGGTAGGGTATGGCAGTTGGAACTACGGGTCCGGCTGTCTTTTCAAGGGTACCACGGAAGTTCGGATCGTGAACCCCCTGCTGGTTCCCCTTCGTGGGTGCCTCTGGCAAGTCCCGGACATGGCTTGGACTCGTGATTGCTATGTGGTTAGCTGTAGAGGTGGGAATGTTCGTTTGTCTGGTTGAGGTCTGGCCAGGCTTCCATCTCGTGCGCAGCGAGCGGGTCCGAGTAGCGGTCTCGGTGGGGCCCGAAGCGAAAGGATTTGCGGGGCACGTGAGTTGTACATAGTTGGCTGTTCTGCTCGGTGGTTTTCATTGAGTAGGCTTCCAACATCTCCGGCACTAGTCTGGAAAACTAGTAGAGGCGCCCGCTAGATGCAATGCCACCGGTGAAGCCAGCCGCGTAGGATTGTGAAACTGGCGAGGTACCTGGATGGGTACTGAGAAATGAGTGGGATTACAACTCCGCCACCAAATAGGACATTTGGTAGTCGACTTTAGAGTTGACGACCCTAGCAGTGGAAACTGTGAGTTGTACTTTTAGTGCAACGAGAAGTGAGCGAGCTTACAGCTCCGGTTACCTATCTGGATATTAGGTAGTGGACTATACGTGTCTACGGGGCAACTCGCTCGAGACACTAGCCTTAAGAGTTCCGGATGAAGAATGCGCTTCGGCGCGTCCTGATCTGGCGTTATGACTTGACGCAGATGGTCCCTTGTGCTTACGCAAGGATGTCTGACACCTAACTTTATAACCTAACGGTGGGTGGGGGGGTGTCAGTATAAACTTTAAAGTCGTGTGTAGCGAGGCTGTTGTTACGAATATACCAAAATTTTCATTATTTAAATTGAATCACTAATCGTAGTACCGCTCCATCAACGTTATCTCCAAATGCCTAGTTCACACAAAAGACGCTGTGAATCTGACAACAATCAGAATTGAAGTTGCACCATTTCCGAGCCAAACTTATACGCTGTGGTATCGTAAACTGCCGGCAAGAAATCTCTTGAACGCCTCAAAGGAAACAAGGACCTATTGAAGTCGAGATAGGCTTCACTTTTGAATGACTAAGTGGTCGAGAGGGCAAAAGCGAAGGTTCACACCCCGCGCTAAGGCACCCGGCCACTTAGATAAGCATCGAAATCCAAACTGGGCCGTAACACGAAACCTTTTATTGACTCCGGACAATTATAGGATTGCTTGTGAATTATGCTCTAATTCAAGATAGCAAACGCCTTACAAACTTCTTAAAACTGGTTTGTTTTATATAGTTTTTGAACACTACAATAACGTATGGATAAAACTATGTGATTGTAAGTGGGTACTCTAATTTCAATAAATTAATAGAACTTAATATTGTTGGCCTGGGCCTTGCCCTGGGGCAATAAAGTAGTACCTAATAGACGATTGCGTCGGTTTTAATATTACATCATATTTGGCATCTGTGGCCCTCGAAGTATCACAGAATATATTCATGAATATGATTCATTAGAATATATTATTTTATTTAACTAGAGATTTTTTATTAGCTTAGCTTTAGCTTATGTATTGTATCATTACTTTCCAGTTGTCGATTTTTAACAACGTTTATACTGCTGCTATGTCAATTGATTATTTAACTTGATGTTTTTTTTTTCGTAAGACCGCCCAGTGGAAGGGGAGCACCTTGTGAAGCACAGCACGTCATCAGTGGACACCGCTGCGTGGTAAGTGTTACAGTAATACTTTCCCTTGTTACAGTAATACAGGCTTTCATGTTAAAACTCTTATTTAAATTGTGTCGGGAAAAAAATATCTTTTCTGCTGTTACATTTTTGCCGATTTTTTTGGTGTGTGGGTGTGTAACCTTTAGTGACATACTGTTAGGAGGTCTTAAATAAGACTTTAAGCAATGACCACACTCCACTTTATGTTTAGTTGATATACATTGTGTCAGTGCTAAATCAATAAATACAATGAGCTTTTAAATCACAACTAGGGTTGCCAACCATACTTTAAAATAACGTATCCTACGTTATTTTCCATCCCCATACTTAATTCTTTTTGATAAAAATAAAGTATGGAAAATACTTTTTTTCCGACTAATGCGTTCGTTTGAACGGAATATTCCTGTTGACTTAATTTCTGAACTACTGAATGATACTCAGCGCTAATTTCTGAACGCGCTATAAAACAAAGACATATGTTTTTAAACATTTAATTAAATAAATGTGGAAAATACTTTATTTTTTGTTCAAATCCTTTTTTTATACCTAGTTACAACACACTTTGAATAAATAAAACCTTATTATTACAGCGGGTGTAGCTGGTCACGATTATATTTCATTACAAAATGATTCCTACTAGCTCATTATTACTTTATAAATTTACTCACTATTTAAGTAAAATACACCGAGACCTTTTAGTGGTTGTTTTTTCGCAGTTGGGTAGATCAGACCATGAAACTGAACAACTTAATGAGTAAACCATGCTCGGTCAAGCCTCTATTGACCGAGCATGGTTTGTATGGGAAAGTTAAAATATCTCGTTTTTTGACCTATGTTTTTTAGGGAAAGTTGTTCAGTTTCATGGTCTGATCTACCCACCTGCGGGAAAACAACCACTAAAATGTCTCGGTGTATATTACTTATAAATAGTTACGTATTAATTTTTAGAGATTTTCTATTCTTTACAATGAAAACTAATAGATTTTCATTACAAAGTACACTAACTTGAACAGATGTAAAGCATTGTAGAGCTGCTCGGAAAGGTTTCCGTACAGAGTTTCTTTGAAAAATACTAACAACCTTAAGCATGGTACTAAACAACTTTCGCTAAGGAACGTAATATGTCATAACATGACAAAAAATAGAGAGCTACCATTTTAAATAAAGCGCCTAAGTGAGGGCAGAAATATTTTTTGGCCTTTGTGTTGGCAAAAATTGTTCAGTTTAGGAACTATGTAAAGGCGGGGTGGTATATTCGTTAGAAAGTGGATATCAATAAATATTCATTACAGACCACGTTGACAGATCTGAGATGTGGAAAATCTATACTCATTTTAACAGATCTTTTTTTTCGCTTGCCTGTGGAGAATCGTCAGTTATGTTGGACTCTCTTCCTCTCCATCTTATCTGTCTTAAGATTTAAAGATTTGTGCTCGCTAAGATCATAGTGTCTTCAAGAATAATTTTAATAGCAATTTATTACAAATAAAGTTAATAATTTTTTCATCATAATACAAATGAAGTTGTATTTAAAAAGTAATAGTGTCCGAAACGAGAGCCGAGCGTGGCTCGCAACTTTATTCACGTTGCAGTTGACATTATCACTGACGGGCGAAATTCTATGTTCCCGAGTATATTTAATCTAACTCACGCTGCTACTGCACAGGAATATCAACAGCGAACACGTAGTGAAACCTGTAACAGTGAATTCCAGGTCGCCCTGGTTTCGCAAAAGTTTTAATTGACTTGGAACCCGCTGCAAATTTGATCAAAGGAAAAACAAAAGAGCGCGGAGCAAATTAAATATCCTACTTTAACTGAAAAAGGAGGAATAAAAAGCTGATTTACCTGAGTGTATTGGAACTATCATAAATAATATTAGAAAGTAGCTTCCGCTCGCTACAGCTCCTACGAAGAATGCGCATTTTTTCTTTAACAATATACATAGCAGCTTGATGTGAATTTCGATTGCTGTCTTCAAAGGTACCTGTTGAGGCAGCTTGTGTCTTCTAGTGTTAGGTACTTCTTCGCCCATCATGTTTATTCCTCTAAAGATATTATTTTGACGTGCTCTATCCAGCAAGTACTTGTGCCAGTAAGTTTTAATGTTCAATCTAGCCTTTGGCATTTCTTATCCTTTACAACATGCGCCTGATGTGGCGTGCTACTGGTGGCTCGCACGAAGGTATCAGGCGGGAGCCTCTGTTTGCTGGTAACTGTATGAACCATGGCCTATGGTTAATCCTACTCGTGCGTAACTTTAATTACTCTACAGAATTACTTTTGACGTGCTGTATGATACCAGTGCATAGCCTTTGGCATTCCTTGTCCTTTACCACGTGCGCCTGATGTGGCGCGCTACTGCTAACTCCTAGGAAGGTACCAGCGTAGCGGGAGCTTTTGTTTTGCTGGAAACTGCGTGAGCCATGGCCTATGGTTACTCCTACTCGTTCATCACTTTAATTACTCTACAGATATACTTTTGACGTGCTCTATGGTGCCAGTCAGTTTTAATGTTTGATCTAGCCTTTGGCATTTTTTGTCCATCAGCCTTTACCACATGCGCTTGGTGTGGCGCGCTATCGGTGGCTCCGAGGAAGGCACTGGCGGCGGCAGCCTTCGTCTGCTGGAAGCGGCATGCGCCACAGCACTGCACTACGCCGATCTCGTTCACGGAGCACTTGCAGACCAGGGATATTACGAGAACCATGGTGAGTGGGTCGCTATTAGTACTATTATTCTAAAATACCATGACCTTGAAACGTGGTGTCCGGAAGCAACTTGCGGGTCGGCAAGGCGTGGACGCTAGGAGGCACAATCCTGCTCCTTTAGCTGTCTTCGTATCTGGACTCTGCTTCTGCTGAACATCTGGTGGAACAAATCATTTGCTTTTTTTATGTTGACTCGTCATAGTGATCACATCCTGCCTGATAGTAAGCAGGCGATGCAGTCCAAAATAATGAGAGCGCTCCTCACCGTGGAACAAGCACGGTAACAAGAGCACATTTATGACGGCTTGCATAAATGCCGTTTCATGCCCGCTTAAAAGACCTGGGACTATAAGAGTTGGGAAACACATGCGCCAGCAAAGAATTCCAAAGCCGAATGGTCTTACAGAGGAACGACTTGCCAAATTGTTTGATACGAGTACTGATTATCTGTACAGTATGATGGTGGTTCCTAAGACCAGCACGTGTAGTCCGGGAGAGGAAAGGAGAGGGCGGGATTAGATCAAAAAGTTCTTCAGAACACTCTCCGTAGTAATTCCGGTAGATGTCACTAAGAGAAGCAAAGTATCTACGCAGCTGGAGGTCCTCAAGAGAGGCTGTAACCTCAGCATCTCCAATAATGCGTACCGCTCGCCTTTGCAGACTGCAAATCAAGTGCATCGAGGAGGTATTTAGCGGAGCCGTCTCATAGATGGGAACAATACTCAATACTCGATCGCACCTTAGTCTTGTACAGCAAACAGCGCTGCTCGGGAGTGAAAAACCGCCTCACCTTATTGAGAATACCCAACTTACGGGAGGCAGTGCTCACATATAAGAAAAGACTCATAACTCATGACTTGTGGTGTAAAAATACATATTTTTAGCAATTGTAATCGTTATTTAGTGTCACTAACTACATCATCGATACCCTTTATAAATCATCATCATCATCATCATCATCTCAGTCAAAAGACGTCCACTGCTGGACAAAGGCCTTCCCCTTTATAAATAAAAGCTGCCTATTCTTAACTGATCTTTGTTATGAGGTGACGGTGATGTCTTGGTCGTGAAAAAAATACTAAGTTTTTATTTTTAAGTGATTGTCAAATCATGAGCTTACCATGATTTTCGCCATCTCCTTCTAATGCACATGGCGCGATAAGTGATGAGCTCGTTAAACCTTTGAGATGTACGCACATGGCAACACCCATACGTATTGATTGATTATTTGACGATACCATGGCAGCACTTATACTTTAATGTGTCACTGTAATTTTTATTTCCTTTCGCACATAATATGACATAATGAACGCGCGATATTTTGGTATGATCCACATTTTACGGTATGAGTAATAAAAAATAAACATTATCGGCTTACAAAAGTACATTAGTGGGCTAGATTTGAGCCTTTATATATGGATTGGGGAGATTGAGCAATTACAAACCATTATGCTGGATGGTGGGTGTTAACGACGGACATCTTACGGCAACAATCGTTAAAATGAGATATCTCTCGTAGCGCAGAGAAGCTAGAAGTATAATTCAATTTGATCACTTATCCCCTTAGAGCATTATAATGCTCTAAGCTCATCCCAGATCAGGCATTGCGAAAGTTTATAATCTTTTTAACGATCTGCTTTATAAATCTAACTAGCGACACGCTCGCGACTTCGTCCGCTTGAGTGAACACCCGTAGGATACGATAGAACCCTATAGCAGCGCAGCGTTACCTACCGTATCCAATTGTACGTATGTTTAATATATAAACCTTCCTCTTGAATCACTCTATCTATTAAAAAAAACCGCATCAAAATCCGTTGCGTAGTTTTAAAGATCTAAGCATACATACATACATACATAAGACAGACAGACAGCGGGAAGCGGCTTTGATTTACACTATGTAGTGATTATGATTAAGCTTTACTACTAGAATGCCTAAGTGGGCGAGTGGCAAAGCACTCGGCTCGATACCTGAAGGTCTAGGGTTCAATTTCCAAGTCGGGCAAAGTGTGTTTCGGAATTTTCGATGCATCATAGCCCGGCTTTGTGTTCACCGACCCGCATTTGGTAAGCGTGGTGTTTAAGCCATCAATTGTGTCGATAACTTTAATTCAATTGCACAGTAGTGGGATAGTATGAAGACTATTTTCTTTACATTACTTACTAGGTTATGATACTACTACTAGGTATTTAAGGTTTTATTAAGTAATAATATCTTTTTAAAATTATGCTAAAGTTTATCAATTTAAAGTTAAAGGTTTTTCTGAACTTTTATCAAAAATAGAATGAATTTTAATGCAACGTGAGAACTATAATAGGTATTATGTTTTCTGCAAACCTTCGTTCAGAGCACTACACTTTACAGAACCTTTTAACATATTATTATTACATCGCTGCGCTGAGTATTCATGCTGATTTATAAAACGAGCTTTTAGGAGTTTTTAAAAGTTCGAAAGAAAAGTCTTGTTCAAATATCGACGTACTGCATCCAAGTCTCGTTCTCAAACAGAAATGTTCTACTGAATTGATTGTTTATAACAACTTTATTGGAACTTGTTGCATTTATCAACAGACAAATAGAAAATACATTACATACAATACTGTGCTACTTCTTCTGCGAACCAGTTGAACCGTACATCACACTAATATTATAAATGCGAAAGTTTGTGTGTATATATGTGTGTATATTTGTTGCCTCTTCACGCTGCAACGGATAGATGGATTTGAATACAGATAGTTTATAACCTGGATTAAAACATAGGATACTTTTTATCCCGATATTCCCACGGGAACGGGAACCACGCGGGTGAAACCGCGAGCGGCCGCTAGTAGTAGCTTATAAGTTAAAGTGGACTGTTTTCTAAGGATGCTAGAATTACATAAGCGATGTAGAGTAGTGGCACCAGTAGTCGACACTTTAAGCCCAATGTTCGACACAGTTTTATTCACCCAAAAAATAACATAGATTAGCGGCCGCTCGCGGTTTCACCCGCGTGGTTCCTGTTCCCATGGGAATATCGGGATAAAAACTATCTTATGTGTTAATCCAGGTTACAAACTATCTGTATGCCGAATTTCATCCAAACCCATTCAGTAGTTTTTACGTGAAAGAGTAAGAAACTTCCATCCATACTTACAAACTTTCGCGTTTATAATATTAGTAGGATTATATTACACACTTTTGTACAAGATGCCATACATTAGTCAGCATTCACCATTATTAAGTTGTTCGAACACCATTCCGATTCCGCTGACAGCACTTTGCAACCGCGCTCCAGAATATTGAATCGCGAGGCCACTGCCTACGTGGGGTGGTTGCCGAGTAAACCGGGACAGGTTGCGATGCGATTAGATCTGCACTACTCCCGACCGATACAGATGACACATGATTTGTAGAGATTACGTTGCAACGTGATACGTTTTGGAATTTCCTTGCGAATTTTGCGCTGCCTGCCGCCCGCCATGCCACCCGTATATTTCCGTATAGTTTATTTAGCTCTGGCGAAAGTAAGAAACGTCTCGTTGCGAAAATCGTTACTTTCGAAACCAAACCGTGCAGTTGGGAATATGTTATTTTTACTTAAGGTGCTAATAGACAGCATTATACACAGTAGGTCCTGAATAAAAGTTAGAAAACTTCTGTAATTCAATATGTAACTTTAATTAATATTTTAAGCAATGATTTTACAGAAATTGTAATTAAAGTTGTAATTTATGTTCTAATGTTTATTTTTAACTGACTTCAAAAAAGGAGGAGGTTACTCAATTCGACTCGTACCTATTTTTTTTTTTGTGTGTTCGCGGATAACTTCGTCGTTTATGAACCGATTTTGATGTTTTTTTTTTGTTGGAAAGGAGATATCCCAAGAGTGGTACCATGATAAGGAAACCAGGATCTGAACCTAGAGAAATCGAGGGGAACTTTCGAAAATTGTAGGGGCGACTAGTGCCTTTGTTAATGTTTTCATTTAGTATTTTAAAGCACTACTACTTAATGTAGGTCTGGAGTCGATCTGATGATGGAGCCGAAAGACAGTCGAGAAAACTCCATAACGATTTACAGCAATTACAAGGTGTTTGGGCTTGATTAATTTGTATTGATGAGAGCTTTACACCTAGATGGGTTGTGACTGCCATTAGGGGTCTGATGATGAAGACGAAGGAAAGTCAAGGGAACTCCTCAACGTTTTACAGTAGCTACCTTATGTTTGGTCTTAATTCATTTCTATTGATAAGAACTTTGCACCTATATGAGTCAAAAGTGCCATTACAGGTCTGATGATGGAGACCTTAGACAGTCGAGGGAATTCCTCAACGTTTTGCAGCAGTTACCTTTTGTTGGGCTTACTTCATACGCTTTAATATGCCAAAATGTTTAGTTCGTACAAAAATAATACCTTTATATAAAAAATAATAAGTTTTACATAGGAATACCACTATCTACTAGGCCATTGTTTTCTCATCCAAGAAGCATCTTTGTTAGATCTACGTCTACCCATCACTAAAAATCGTAAAATAAAATAATCTTTGACAAAAAAAACCTACTTCAAAAAACAGGAAACTTAAATAATATTGAAATCATATGATATGATTTCAATATTATTTATTGCTTTTTAGAGCTGTTTTTACTTTTTTAAGTTTCCTGTTTTTTGAAGTCGGTTTTTTTATAATGTTACACTACAATTGAATGAATTGTTTCTGTGAATGTTTGCATTTTTCATCTAAAGGTTTGTCTAAAGGTCTGTTTGCGTTTTTTAGTCGCACTATTGGAAATGAGTTTTCACATGGATTTGCAAAAGTTATTTTGCATTCATCTACTCTACTACTCGTATATCTAAAATGTTCAAAAGACGTTAATTTCTAAAGCTGTGAGTTTCCCTGACCACAGACGTTGTAAAGGGTTCAAAATATCAAGCTAAAATGACGCAAATAGTTCCGTATAGCGTTTCAATAGACGAATATTAGTTTAGCAGGAACTCCATCATCGGGTAGCCATTCAATTGGGTGTTGGTTAGTTTACTCAGTGTGCTCCCGGTAAACTCTGTTCACAACCGGTAGTGTGAGTTACGTAACTTAACTAGACAGGTATTTATGCTTAACTGCCGGCTCGTATGAGTTACGTGGCTTCAAGTTTGGAGCAGTAGGGTTTCTCCAGAGTCTGACAAACAATTATTGTTAGTTTACATTCCGACATCGGAGCTTTGAGTTATAACATCGTTATTTGCGAAGTATGTACATTAACAAAAAAAAAATCCTTAACCAAGACCGTGTGAGAGAGACGTAAACGAGTTCATGAGTGGAGACCGCGTATTTACAAACGTAGTGTAGGACGCCCTCAGACTAGGTGGATCGACGATCTCCGCAAGGTGGCTGGCAATAGCTGAATGAGAGTACCGTGGATCGTGCTTAGTGTTTTACACTTGGAGAAGTCTATGTCCAGCAGTAAACTAATATAGTCTGATGTTAATGATTATGATGATGATGATTACGATGATGGCGATAATGAAGATGAAAAAGATGATGATGATGAATATTATGATGATGATGATGCTGATGATGATGATTGAACTGGAACCATCAACTTGACTAATAATCAAAATAGTTCGACATCTACAGCAGTATGTAGTCTTTCAAAACTTAGAATAGCATTACCCCCTATTTTCCCGTGGGAGTCATAGAAGGCGACAAAGGGAAAACCGCCTTCAGGAGACGGGCAGCAGCGCCTCCCTCAAACAGTAAGCCATACTGCGATCGCCAACCCGCCTGCCAAGCGTGGTGATTATGGCAAAATGGATTATGGATATTTTCAAGCTTCTAGATTGGAAAGGATATGGCATCAACATTAATGGTGAGTATCTCACAAACCCTCGGTTTGCCGATGATGTAGTTCGTATGGCTGAGACGAAAATCATGTCCAATGCCCATGTTGCACCCGCTACAGTTAATGTTGGGAACGTTACACTCGATGTTGTTGACCACTACGTTTACTTGGGACAGACGGTCCAGTTAGGTAATTCCAACTTCGAGAAAGAGATCTCTCGATGAATCCAGCTCGAATGGGCTGCATTCGGGAAGCTACGCGATGTATTCGCATCCAAAATTCCTCAATGTCTCAAGACAAAAGTCTTTGACTAGTGTGTGTTGCCAGTGATTACATACGGGAGTGAGACGTGGTCCTTTACTATGGGTCTCATAAGAAGGCTCAAGGTCACCCAGCGAGCAATGGAGAGAGCGATGCTTGGTATTTCCCAGCGCGATCGAATCAGAACTTATGAAATCCGCAGGAGAACTAAAGCAACTGATATCGCTCGGAGGATTGCTCAGCTGAAGTGGCAGTGGGCGGGACAGATAGCGCGGAGAACCGATGGCCGTTGGGGCGGAAAGGTTCTCGATTGGCAACCACGCACCGGACGACGTTCCGTGGGCAGGCCCCCTACAAGGTGGACCGACGATCTGGTCAAGATCGCGGGAAGCCACTGGATGCGGGCAGCGCAGGACCGATCGTTTTGCAATCCTTGGGGGAGGCCTATGCCCAGCATTGGGCATCATATGGCTGACGATGATGATGAATAACCCAGCACGACGTCACATATTAAGCAAAAGGGCGTAAACCGCCTCGCCCGTCATATAAGCACCTAATACTGATATGCCCACATAGTAACATTCATACTATACATATAAACCCATGTAACCAACTCGTCATCGTCAGCGTGCAGTTTGATAAACATCGAGCGATCCGATTCTGATATTCAATACGTTGTTCCGATTTTCCTAGAATACGCAATATCGATGGTAACCGATATATCGCTTTTCTCGTAAATGTGGAGGGCTGTAGAGATTAAATGAAACCAGTAGAATGATTTATTAACATGGTATATATATTTACTTCAAGGATTGGGTTCGATTCCCACTCGACCTTCCTGAAACTGGTGGATTTTTCTAATAAAATATATCTTGTTCTACATAAAGCTTTGTGAATGCAAAAATGTAAATAATAAAAATGAATTACTCCATGATAATTATAATAAGAACAGCTCTTAATGCTAATTACATTACTATTTATGTAAACAATATGGGTTGTGTTGTGATATGGCTTAGTCGACCACGTGCGCCAATGTTGTAGACACTTACCTAAAGTCGCAATGCAAGTGCTGGTTACGTCACTCAATTAACCTACAGTCCAAATTTTATCTAATTAGCTTCAGCGGTTTAGGCTCGGCGATGATGAGTCAGTCAGTCAGGACAAGTCATTATATAAAATGTAGAATGTAGATAAAATGTTGCAGTGAACGACGCATAAAATTTCTCCTATTCGATATTTAAATATAAATTTGACAACTGTTTCTAGTTTTTGTTTTTTTTGTCCGAATCTAGAGTAGGTTAGTGACTTAAGTTGCATTAAAAACTTCTCAATATCAATCGATAGAAGAAACATAATATAAGTCAACATATAAGTGGTCATAAGACTTCTTGTCGGGAAAGTGAAGAGTCACGTCTGCGGTTTTGCTTTATTTTCTAAAATTTGTGTTATGTCGAATATTAGGTTTTAGGTTTAAAGACATTTATTCCCATAAAAACAATAAAGTTCATTTACAATGAGATTGATAAAAAAAGCTTAATATTAACTTATTTAATCTACTATATTAATGTGAAATAATGGTGGATTATTAACCGTTAAGTGTTCGTGAGCGTGCATGAGTGTTAGCAAATGAAACAAAACAGTGCAACGTAACTTTTCAAATTCTCTCAAGAAGTACGCCCGAGGACTTAGTAAAGCCCCACATCTTTACTGAGATACTCGAGGGTTGGGGGGTATATCATTTCTCACTTCTCATTTCTTTTATCATTCATCATCATTATACAGGAAGGAAATATTGTTTATTTATGTATTACTTACATGAAAAATTACTTTGCCACTGGCTAAATGTGCTAATCGCACGAAGCCATCAACTAAAAGAAAAAAAAAACGTGGTCATAAAATTTCTTTGCATTTAAGAAACTTTTACGTAACGCTGCCCGCCCACGACCGACATTATGTAGGACCGATTTTTTCGCCGAGGTTTTATCATCTGTGATCGACTTTTTGTAGTGCGTCTGCGATGCAAAATAGAATTCCATACGATTTTATTTTCACCAACAAAAAAATCGGTCACGGACGTGGACGGCTTATTGACATTTTGTGCATTTTTTGAAAATCATATTTTCACTTTAAAGCAAAAATACAAACTCAAACATTCGAGGAATATTGTAAATGCTACAAGTCGTGTCAAACTAAATCAAGCAAAGTTTGTATGAGTTTAATACATTTTCTCTCTTTCTCTCTCCATTAAAGGTAGGTACGCCATGTCGTCTGTAAACATTACGTCAGAATATTTTTTACCGTTAAGTATCGGCCATAGTTTTTGATTTCTAATTATAAAGTAATAAAGTTCATAGAAGAGCTTTCACTTGTTTAAAAAACGAAAACGAAACTCAAATCTAAATTCTCGGGATTAAGCATTTTGATACTGGCAACATTCAGATCATATCAAAAGATAAGTGAAGACAAGCGAAGTTGCAGTTGAAATATGAAAACATGTCAGGTGTGCTCAAATAGCGAGCGCGGATGGTGGCGATTTGTCCTTTCCCTCAGTGTCGCCGGTAGCTCCATCCGTTACTGTCATCACTACATATTGGCAGAAACCAATTCCTTTGTAAGACAAAACCTGTACGGCTAAGCTTACATTCTGTCTTGTTTAAAAGTCGTAACTACCATTTTTGTACTTTTGATGTTAATAAAAAACTAATTTTACTTAGCAATTTAGTATTTGGATGCTAAATATTGAAAGATTAACAAAATACTTTATTTTTACGCCTTTTTATAGTACTTTTATTAAACTATGATTATTAATGATTAAACTAATAAAACAACAAAACTTGTACTGGTAGACATTAAAAATTTCATTTCAAAAGCAATTCATTTGATGCATATAGACAGTAGCGTCCAAATTGACAAAGATTTTAATGGTTGCGATCCATATTCATCCCGAGTCGAACTGAAAAGAGAGATTTAGAGAGCGCAATATTCGTAATATCACTATTCCTATCAATACAATACCTTTAAATACGGCAAATCCGTACATTCCATAAAATAAATTTGATTGGCTTCAGGTGGGTTTCGAACGTGAGTATTGGTATTCATTCATCATTTGAAGAGTCGACCGAGCCGATCCCGCGACCTTCCGCTATACGGGCGACTGCTCTTACAATAGAGAATTGGAATTCATCCGTCAATTTATTGGAAGAGTCGCTAGCCGTTTCAGTCCCGTCTCTTGTTTCTTTTTGCCTGGCGATATTCTTTACACGGGGAGATGCGGCGGTTTATGTCCAACCCCCTTGATGTTATGGAGGGTCTACCCACTAAAACACCGGGCTACCCTCACCGCAATTTAGAGCTGGACCTGCTTCCGCAGTTTTATACTAAAGTCCGTCAGCAGTTACAGCCCTATTTGAACTGGTACTATCCCAAGCATTTTTTATTTTTTCATTTTGGTCCAATGCTGGTGAATTTTAATTAAACGACTGATTTATTACGAGAACAACTGGGATCAACAGCTTAATACGATTCTTAAAGCTCGGAGAATCTCGTGTACTCAATTTGGTCATGACACACGGCATGGGTGACCAAATTGATCACACGGCCTTGCGAAAGTTACTTAGCTTGTAAGAACGTGACCTTAACTCATAAATCGCTGTGCCTCTTGTAAATACTAGGTCTGCACCTAAACTATTAATTTTAAATTTCCACCAAAGCTTTCGGTTTTCCTTTACATTTTTACCCGTAATAGTTTGTGATATCGGAAAATCCCTATGCGAAACGTTCCTCCCTAAACACAAATAGTCCTCGAATCGATTGCAGTGACTGCTGTTATCAGTATTCGGGGCACGTATAAGAGATTATGCGGTTTTTTTAGTGATTGGCTATTGTTTATTCAGATGGGTGGAAACATGGGATACTTCATTGCTTACATCACGCGTTATAGTGTCATGGGCGAGCAGGTTGGCGCCGCAAGCGGTACCTATAATTATTAATCTCACTTGTCTATATGGCCTCACACCGGGTCTCTTCAATGAGCACGTCGAGAAGTTTATGACTAAAAGGTTTTATTCCGCATCTTTAGATAGTGCGAACTATGTTTTAAGTAAGTGCCTAAGAAGTTTAAGACTGAAAGGTATTATGTTGCAACTTAAGATAACTTAGACTTGATTTAGGCGTAATGTTTAGTTTCTCCATTTTTAAAAGGCACATTAATTAGTTGGCATTGGTTGTCATCGTAAGAATCGTATGTTAAATATTGACTCCAACCAACCCAAACATGGTATTTTAATTACTAAAAAATAGATATTACTCGGGTAACAAAACCAGAGCCCAGCCGTGGGAACACGGATGTTTACAGGCTGTTTAAGTTTATAAACTGCGTACATACCTAGATAGAAACTTATCATATTCCTTTCCATTTCACGTTTTCACTGCCATCGCATCTTTTAGTATTAAAGGTGGCAACAAAAGAATTAATCTACCGCGAAGAAACCAGCAGAAACACGTCGAGGGTAATTCTCCACACTCGTAATTCGCCGATAAACATTGGTCTGAAAACGCCCACCGTATACTGTATGTAACAAACGCTTGTTCGCAGGTCAGAACAAAACAACGGAAGAGGTGTGCACTATCGTGAACAACCTTGAATACGTGCGCCGCTCGCTCGCCGAGTACGACGATGAACACATGTAAGTGACCCTAATACCCTACTTTGCCCTCTACAACGCTAGATTGTATCTTTTTTGTTTTGTATTTTGCTATAGTGACCGCGTAACAAAGCTGGAGGTCTTGGTCCGGTTCCCAGGTCGGTTTAATGTGTGTTTCAGACTTTTTGATTTCAGTCCGTGTTTGTGATCACCAACCCCCATTGGTTGGACTTGGTTTTAATAATGGAACGCTTTGCCCAGCAGTAAGACGGTAGGCATGGTATAGGCTAATTACTTACTTACAAAGACAATTTTCTTGTATTTGTATTCTTGATGTGTACAATAAGGGGGGCTCCCCTTACAAATAAACAAAGAATAAGGTCCGAATAGTTATTCCGTGTTTCGTCCTGTCATGTAAACGTCATTTCAATTAGAATAAAAGAGACAAAACACGGAATAACTATTCGGTCCGTATTCTTTGTTTATTTGTAAGGCACTTAGCCCTTTATTCATAAAAACTATTTAAGCATTATTTAGTTAATCATTGTTTTGTCTCTTTTTCTTAAATATAAAATGACGTTTGTATGTCGTTGACAAAACAATATTTAACTAAAAAATGCTTAGCGCTTCTTGGCGGGAGAGTGAAGCGTCATGTCTGCGGTTTTGTCTTATTTTCCAAAATTTGTGTTATGTCGAATATTAATGTGAAATAATGGTGGATTATTAACCGTTAAGTGTTCGTGAGTGTGCATAAGTGTTGGCAAATGAAACAAAACAGTGCAACGTCACTTTTCAAATTCTCTCAAGAAGCTCGCGTGAGGACTTAGTAAAGCCCCACATCTTTACTGAGATACTCGAGGGGTTGGGGGGTATATCATTTGTCACTTCCCATTTCTAATATCATTCATCATCATCATATAAGGAAATATTGTTTATTTATGTATTACTTGTAAGAAAATTACTTTGACACTGGCTAAATGTGCAAATCGCACGAAGCCATCAACTAAAAATAAAAAAAGTCTTAAATACTTTTTATGAATAAGGGGGTTAAAGTATACATATTATTATTATTTATGTATGATGTTATTTATTTAAAGCATGCGAGAGTTTTGTTATTTTCATACTTAAAGTGTCTGATTATCAAAGCGGCTTGCTTTAAGGGCATTCTTCATATTCGCCGGTTTATGATTGAATCTGTTTTCAGTAACGCTTTTAAACAAAAAGTGTGTGATTCTATATTTGAGATAGTTTCAATATTTACGCGAAGTGCTCTACTGAGGATGTCCTCAGTAGAGCACTTCGCGTAAATACTTTACTACTTACTTTTACTATTTTGGCGATAGTGGAACACAGCCATCGATATATATGTTCAATGAACACAGCATTATTATTATTCTATGTTGATCAATGGTTGTTCAATTTAAATTATGTAATTTAGTACCTTTTATTGCTTTAAATTGAACAACCATTGATCAACATAGAATAATAATAATGCTGTGTTCATTGAACATATATATCGATGGCTGTGTTCCACTATCGCCAAAACAAACACAATGGTTTTCTATTCCTTCCTAATTAATCTTGAGGTATGACACCACCCAAGAGTAAACTGTCTTTTGTTCTAATGTTATTAACATTATCTCTTTGTGCAAACAAACGTAATTGCTGGCTGTGACAAATCCCGCCGTTGTGGTACCCGAGACACCCTCGAAATTATACTTTAGCTTAAATGTTAACCCTTGCTCATTTCGCGTAGGTAAACACTAAACGAGGATATGGTGGATGGGACATTAAATACGAAATCGTGATGGTAATAACGTTATTAGAGCTCGTGTCGTGTATTACGAGTTTAAACCGTAATTAGTTAAACGGAAATCAGGACTGTTTTGCACATTACAGAGCCTATTTTAGAGATCGTTTGGATTTAAAAAATAAAATAAAAAATATATTTATTCTATTTAGTGCTAATAAAAAATGTAAAGCCTATTTATACTGCCCTACTGCTAGGCCAAAGCTTTAATTATTGAAATCATGTCATCGCTACAATTGATGGGTACTTATGACCTCCTAGTTTTCGAAACGGATTAGAGATTACGGCCTTTACCTAATTGTAAAATATTTAACGTCATCGATGATTTCTATATTATAGATTTATTTATATAACAATTACATTTAATGAAACTATTATTGCATAATTTTTATTTACTGATATAACACAATTTTATATAGATTATTATTGTTATTATTTGCTTTACAATTGACATTACTTGATTAAAATCTTATAAATACCATCTTGTGAATAATTAATAAAACGACTAAATATGCAAATAAATTAATTAATAGCTGCAAATAATTATTTAATAGCCAATATATTGTATATTTTTTATTGTTGTGTAGCAAAAATAAATGGTTTTTTTTTGTTTCTTCTATTTCTACGAGTATACCAGGAATTCCTTCAGTAACTTAGGATGGCAGCAGACCGAAAACGACGCGCACGAATCAGCTGATGGAAGCTAATGTCTGTATGTATACATATACAACGTGTAAGAGAAAGGTGTGATCAAAATGAAAAGATCCAAAGTGTATTCGATCTATAAGCATATATCTCTAGATAGATCTATAAGCAGATCTACTTAAACATAATTATTAACTTTAGTTTGTCATGTAATTGTAAATTAAATACTTATATTAGTGAAGTCATGCGCGTCAGGCGCGCATAAGCAAGCAGCAGTGATCATAAATGTAAGTACAGAGAGGTTACTAAACCACTAGGGCTGTGACTTGTTTATTTTGATTGTGACGTCACAATTCAAATATTTAATTAATAATTGCATAACAAATTAAGTTAATAATTATGTCTAAGTAACTCTGCATACAAGATCTAGATCGGATACACTTCGGACCTTTTCATTTTAACCACTCCTTTCTGTTACTCGTTGTATATAACGGGTGGCACAAAAGTACTGGCACTATAGAAATCACTTATATCTTTTTTATATGACATCTCCTGTGATTTTGATATTTCAACTTTCGTAGTAAATAAATGTAAAATTCATTAAAAATAATAATGGACCGTTTTACTCCCCAAGAACGGGGAATAATCGTGTCAATGTTTTTACGGAATAATTAATCTGTGATAAAAACACAACGTGAATTTCGTCGACGATTCTGCAAGATCACCCGATCTCACCTGTCCCGACTTCTTTCTTTGGGGTTATTTGAAATCTGTGGTTTATGTGAATAAGCTAAAGACTCTCGCAGCCCTAAAAGAAAACATTCATCAAGAAATAAGGAACATATCGCAGGAAGTGTTACGGCAAGTTATGGTAAATGTCATAAATAGGGCTTAAATGTGCATCAACTCTGGAGGTCAACATTTAAGAGACATCATCTTCAAATCGTAATGCGATGAAATTTCATGGCCTAAATATACATATATGAAAAACTAATTCTAGTTTTCAAATTTAGAAAAGATATTGTAGCTGAACCAAATAGGGGCATTACTTTTGCGCCACCCAGTATATATGACAGTATAACATTGACATGATCGTTATACTGATATCAAAAATCAGCAATTTAAAAGTGAATTCGCCTTACGTATTAATATGTAGGGCGTACACCAATGGCGTCGATGGCTTATATTATTATGTTGACTGCGTCTTCCACGGCCGCATGGCGGCTTAACTGCTAAACAGAATGTACAGTATCTGCACTAGCATTTAATTAGTTTAAGCTCCAAAGGAAAACCTTAAACGGCTATTGTGACACCATGATTTCATCTTTATTGCTTTGACATAAGGTCGTAATCCAAAGAATAATTTTGCGAATATCTAGTATCAGTGACGTTTTATCTAACAAAACTCCTCAATAGGGGGAGAAAAACGTACTTACACTATTTCAATATGAGTTAGGATATGTAACGCCTCGGTGGCCGAGTGGCATAGCGCTCGGCCCGATTCCTGAAGGTCCCGGGTTCAATTCCCAGGTCGGACAAAGTGTGTTTAGGATTTTTTGATGCATAGCCCGGGTTTGTGATCACCAACCTGCACTTGGCAAGCGTGGTGAGTAAGCCAATACCCATCAATTGTAGTGATGAATTGATTTCAATGATGTAGGCTTTTGCCCAGCAGTGGGTCAGTGCTTAAGCTATTTACTTTATTTATTAGGATATGTAATTTTTTACACTATCACGGTCTATTCAATTATAATAATAATAATTAACGGGATTATTACCATCACAAATAACAAAAAGCATGGCAATAATCACTTTAAT
This sequence comes from Eudonia lacustrata, assembly GCA_947562085.1. NCBI lineage: Eukaryota > Metazoa > Arthropoda > Insecta > Lepidoptera > Crambidae > Eudonia > Eudonia lacustrata. The sequence continues at coordinate 11,777,046 of OX387321.1, read as the reverse complement.
AATTTTCTTCTAATGAGTTAGGATATGTTTGGTATTACTGTTCTGTAATAAACGCGAGTCCATAAAACTAAATTCACTTCTGTGGTAGGTAATTACAAGGCAGTCTGAAAGCTTCGGAATGTGTTTAGATTGTTATCGCTGTTGTGGTGAAACACTAATGGAATATTTAATACTGTATGGACCAACCGATATCGTGTCAAATTTAATAGTGTCTCATATATACAGTTATTAGCTTAAAGCTGCTAATTGGTGCGCGTAAAATTCTGTCGTAAATTACCGAAGGGCTGAATGAATCAATGAATTAAGGAAATAAATAATTAATAAAAGTAAGAAAAAATCGTATTGACAGAGTCAAAATATAGGTACTAGGGTAGGTATTATGTGCTCTACACACAGATGCAGAATAGATAATTTATGTGTAGTGTAACATAGATAAAGAAAGCGATGTTTTTTTTCCGGAATAAAAGAGTAATAATGACTAGTGGATCGCCCGCAAAACTTCGTGTTTACTCAACAGATTTTTTAGTACTTTCGAAACCTATGACAGGTTTCTTTATTTTTCTGCACATCTACAGCTGGAGCTCTTCAAAATGAGACCATAACCGATTTTTTATGTGCAGCTATCGTTCCATAATCACTCTGGGACAAAAATCGGCTTACGCTATTAATATATAAGATACTCTCGAGTCTCACTCACTGGTTTTTAGGTCACTATTCACTTGAAATTGCTCATGTCACGGCACTACTACCACAAAATGAGGACCCAGAATCGGTACAGTCCGAGTCCAATTGTTGCAAGATTCCGTGTGCGTGAGACTCTATGCAGGGTCACTTTTGTCATATTCCCTAACTCGAAAAGAAAATTCAGTTCCATACAAAACATCAATATTCATTCGACCAAAATGTATGGAATAGAATACAATAGAATAGAAAAAAATATTCATAACCACTTATATTAATAACAATACATGGACAAGACTTAGAACTAGTGGTGTTGAAACGGTCTCCACTCAGCATAATGTCGAGATACCTAGTTGGCACCCCGACGCTGATCTTCCGTAGAAACCAGAAAAATAATAATTTATAAATAAATAAATAAAAAGTAGGTTACATCACCGCTCGAGGAGCTCGATGGCGCATTGGTTAGAGCGCCCGGCCTGCGATTGTTATGGTTAAGCAACTTTCGCAAAGGCCGGTCATCGGATGGGTGACCAAAAATTTATTATCTCGAGCTCCTTCGTGCTTCGGAAGGCACGTAAAGCCGTTGGTCCCGGCTGCATTAGCAGTCGTTAACAACCACCAATCCGCACTGGGCCCGCGTGGTGGTTCTCGTGGCCTCGTGCCCCAGCAGTAGGGACATAAAATGAGATGCAGCAGTAGAGATGATGATGAAAGGTTACATCAGATACATTGCTCTGATCCCAAAATTAGTATCTCTAGTAAATATGGAACAGCTGAATTTTATTTAAGAGTTAGGGAGTTGGTCCAATAATAAGAGTAGTTCGTTTGTATCACGGGAGTCATCTCAGAAGGTAAAACGGTGATAAAAAAGTCAACCTGTATGTGCGTTGCTCGAGCACGTTTGTATGAAGCGTGCCTTCTGCAGTCTCCTTATTATGTGTAACACACTCACCGTATCAGCCCCCTGAGTATTATTGCGTTAATGGAAAAGAGACGCGTGTATATACGTCAATACACGCGTCTCGTTTTCACAACTGCAATAATACTGCTATAAGAGCTCGTGGTTACCCCCCAGAACGCGAAAGAGCACTATTGTTTACATATAATTTTACGCAAATATTGTTGCGAATAAATGAAAATTTTAAAAAGGAGAGTGTTGAAAAATTTCAAACACGAGCGGGATTCCAACTCGCACCCGGCGGCATGTCACGGGGTGCGGGTTTGTTCGCAACAATATTTGCGTAAAATTATCCTATTAATATTATAAACGCGAAAGTTTGTTTGGATGTTTGTTACTCTTTCACGTAAAAACTACTGAATGGATTTGGATGAAATTTGGCATACAGATAGTTTATAACCGGGAATAACACATAGGATATTTTTTATCTCGATATTCCTACGGGAACGGAAACCACGCGGGTGAAACCGCGAGCGGCCACTGGTATGTAAATAATCATAAATATAGCTTGCCTAATTCTTAACTGAACTGATCTTTCAATATTTTTAGTTGTCGATGTTGAATAGGGCTCCTTTGGCTTACAGAGTATAAGTAGATAGAGTTGATTAATTTCGGCGAGTTGGATTGAGCCATGATAGCATAGTTGGTAGTGCACCTGACCCAGCATGTACGTGCGGGTTCGGGTGCCCTTTCGTGGAATATTTCAACACTTTGTTTTTTTATCCACTATTGCTATTCTTGCGGTTTTAACGAATCAGTGGACTAGAGACACGCGATTGTTTAAACCCATCTTCTACACCAGGTTTACCAACAGAACAGACCATTTGAGTGCGGCGACGGACGAGAGCGCCCGGCAGCTGGTCCGTGGAGCGCTGGGGACCCTGGACGCACGCTCGGCCCGCGCATCTGCACCTCTGACAACACGCGCTAGACCGCCGCTGCGGAAGGCCGTTTTCCACTTGGCTTGGTCCCCTGACACACTCCCTACATGCCAGGTAAATATAATAATAATTGCGTTTGTTTTTAATTAAATCGCCAAAAGTCCAACCTCGGTGTTAAACTGGAAGATCGCGTCCGAAACACGATATTGATAAAGATTGCCACATCATGGGCCCCAACAAATGGAAGATGACAACATGGAAGGTTTAAGGAGATGGCGGGATAAGTTGGACTCCCACTTAAAGAATTGGCATGAACTAACTCAGGATAGAGATAGGTGGAAGGATGGAGGGGAGGCCTTTGCCCTACAGTGGGAAAGTAATAGTTGATTATAACAATAATAATGATAATAAGAAACTTAAGAAACTCTCGCTCAATGGTTGGATCAAGGGTCAGGTACAGAAGGCGGTACTCTTGGACACGGCGCGGATAGTCCGAAGGTTCCTGTCTCTGCAGCCCTAACCACCGGCAGCATGAGCCCTGCCCCGTTGCCGGCGGTACCCTAGGCTAGGTTTTTTATAATATTTTTATGTTTTGTATGTGCTTTTGTATTTTACTTTTATATTAAGAAATGATAATAACAACATTACACACGCCACGCCCTGTAATTACTTGGTTTGAACCCGTAGAGAAAACAGGCTTTTAACTGAGAAAAAAACATACTTATAAATAATAATAATAACAATAATTGTTCTTTAGAGCCTCGATCAACATCTAATGAGGCTCTCGTTAGGCGGCTGGATCAAGGGCCTGATTCAGAAAGCAGTTCTCCTCGATACGGCAATCATTGTGAGAAGGTTCCTGTCTCTGGAGCCCTAACCACCGGTAGCTTGGACCCTGGTCCCGATGCCGGCGGACCCCTATTTTTTGATATTTAAAAATGTTTTTTTATTTTGTTTTTAGAAAATATTTAAAAATGTAAATTTATATGAGAAAAAATAAATTAAGGCAATAATAATTGTTCTTTAATTGCTGGTTATTACTCGGCCTTCATCTCAGTTGATGCTAAGTGATGATAATGCCGAAGGTGGAAGCGAACTGCACTCGGAACCCTCAACTACTAAGGCACTGGCTATATCATATCTCTAGCTGCCGGAACACAACAATGTTGATGTTGTGGCGACATTTAGATAAGACGGTGGTAGCTGGCCATTCGGACAAACAACCCCTATCACCAACCCCTCGAGTCGAACCTGGCACCTTTGGGTCTGAAGCCGGTTGTCTAAACCACTAGACCATAGAGGCGGTTATATCTGAATACGAGCGTGTGGCGTTGCGGGCACTGCCGTGAGCCTCGTGTGTCTGAACTGTGTCACGGGTGTAGGGCCACGCAAGTTCACTAAGTTTTCGCTGCTTTATTGCTGGTAGCTTCTTGTTATAACATTGTTCGCATTGTGTATAAAACTCGTTAGTAGCCCATTTTATACCACTGCAAGGCGAACGCCTGCCTTCCTTTTTTCCACTTCTCTCGCCTTACTGCAGTAGGCCAATCTATTAAATGTAATACTCTTATTTTACTGAGCTAGCAAAAGATTATGAGGCCCGCCTATTAAAGCGGTCACCGCAACCCACGGACGCTTGTGAGATCAAGGGTAAAACGCGCACGATGCCGGCTATAAAGCTTTAACTCTTATGCCTATATGCTAGTTACACTGGATCTAATAACTCTTCATACTTTGAACACAACTCTGCAAAACAATGATGCTTAACGGCAGAAATCGGTATTAGGTCGCCATCTAGTCGGTTAGTCTAGGAAGAATTCTACCATCAAGCAGAATATGTTAGGGAGGGTCCTGCAAATCCTGCAAAAGGTTCGAAACGTCAACGCGAGTAGATCCGTAAAAGTTGTTTTATTTAAATATATTAAGAAGTTTCCGTGATATAAATAACAGACATAGAAAGGGTCAACAGAGGCAGTGCGGTACTTTTCTTATTGACTTTAATAGGATTTCGTGAAACAGATGTCTGCTCCAATTTTACAAAATTGAAATGCCTTCGCTGTTTTAAGCGTTTATCGTCTATTGAACTTTTCATGATTGAAGTGGTCCCCAAAGCTTTTATCTCAGTATCCTATTCTTAGGGTAAGTAGTGATTTACTACCCAGGCTGAATTATTTAGCAGGTTGTGGTCTTACCGTGTACATACATATACCATACTGTGTAACATAGCACTTATCTACCTAATACCTTTAAAACGAGCAATTCTTATATTTTTGTATATACAGGGTGTAATCGTTAAGTGTGTCAAGGCGATTGTTCCGTAACTATTACAGATATCAAAAAACTTTAAACTGATATCGAAAGTACGTTACCTAATGAGTAAAATTACATCCATTACTTTTTTTAAATCAAACGAGAAGTATCCAAAATTTTGACATTAAACACTCCCATACATTTAGTATGCGATTAGTAGAAAGGTTTTAGTTTCCTTATTTTAAGTTGTCTAGTACAAATTTTACCGTAATCATATTTTATGATTACGTATGATATGATAATAATTACTCCTTAAATGTTAAGGAAAGTTCATTTAGAAACTGTAAATAGAGCTCGTCATTGTATCGCACAACAAGGACGTCACTTCGAACATCTGCTTTGAATACAACATTTTGTACTTACTAAGAAATAATTATTATTCAATTAAAAGATAGTTTTATTACTTTGTTAGGTTAACAAACAGTTTCCTTTAATATCAGTACTAAGCTAAAATAACCTTTTAAAATAAGGAAACTAAAACCTTTCTACTAATGTCATCGGAAACGGCTCCAACGATTTTCATGAAATTTAGTATGCAGCCCCGTTTCGGGGGCGACAAATCGATCTAGCTAGGTTTAATTTTTAGAAAATTACCAAAATATAATAACGAGCCAAGCTCGGTCATCCAGGTACTATATATTATGCCTTGAGTCTTTACATTATCTTAGTCGAATTCGTCAATATCGTAATAAACAATCTAGGTCACAATTCTCCAATAGCTAGAATGTATAATGAATTAATATAACATGCTTTATGATAAGGTAGATAATCTGGATATATTCCACGATTCTTTGCCCTCCTTTAAAAAAAAGGTGCTGGAACTACTTGTATAGTTTTAATTATTGCATAAGGTTCGTTGCAGTATTTTTGTTATTTTTTTTTGGTTTAATTTTTTTTTAACTTAAAATTTTGGTGTTTTGTTATTCTTTAATTTGTAGCTTAAAACTTAACTTAATTTGAAAATCTTGTTAGAAGAAGTTAATGGCAAATGTGCGTACCTAATAAAGGTGTACATATCAGTACTTGTCCTCTGTGCATGTAATCATGTTAATAGTCAATAAAATGTAGACTGTTGGTATGTTTAATAAATAAATAAATAGCGGAAATGTAAAAATCCACTCTTTGGGCGATTCACATGAAAAACGGAAATTGATGATTTTAAAAGAAACAACACACAGATTTATTCATAAAATAACTAAGTATTTTGTTAAAACGGACCATTTCATGCTTTAAAAAAAAATAACATTTTCGAAACAGTGCTTTGTAGTAATAAGGCTTCCATCCTATAGGCAATCACTCCTCTGCTGGAATTCCTGGATCAACACCTGTCATCTCTCAACACTTGGCTCCTACCACGGGCCTTCCTCAGAGCCCTGTCCGGCTGCTGGAGCGCAGTCCTCAAAGAGGTTTCTACTCAAGCTGACGCTGGAGGTGCCGAACGTCCGAGGGTATACCACCACAGGCTCAGGGAAGCTTTAGACCTGCTTGCTGACTTCTTTCACGCTGAAGGAAAAGGTCAGTATTATGTTTGTAAGAATGCTGATGAAGTTGCTGCAATTTAGGGCCATAAACGAGAGAAATTTGTCGTTCCATCTAAAGCAAAAAACATAACGGGGATTAAAGTTAAAGGTATCATACGCGTTTTTGTATGCTTTCTGTCTGTTGTATTTATTTATACCTTTAATAAATAAATACTTTTCATACTTGTTCGTTTCGACCAAGTTGTACCACCCGGCTGTGGTCACGGGCTGACTGAGAGAGTATATTTGTGTCGTAAATCGACATCTTTATCCAGACATAATCCACCCAGATTAGAGAGTACACTCCCTAAGCGCTCTAGCGTCCAGTTAATACGTTAATTTAGTGAATAGGGGTATTATTATAATTCCACTCATCCTTTATTTATTGTCCAAGTCTTAACAAAAACTCTTCTTCATTAAGGAGAGAAGTTTTACATGTAAATTAGTTTTAATAATGGTAGATTCTTTAAATTCTCGGATAAAATCTTTTAAGTATACAGATGTAACAATTTTGGAAATGTTTTGTTATTCTTGCTTTTCTTGTATTACAGGTGATATTTTTATTTAGTGGGGTAATACTTCAACAAATATACAACTTTTACCATAGGATTAAAACACCAACCCAAAATGTAACAAATAAGATTTAACTTATCAAATTGGAAGTCTGAGTTGCGTGTATTAAAATTAAATGTCCGTAAATAGAACTCCTAATTACACTAACAAAGTTTCCACAGACTTTATGATACGCAACGTGACACCGTTGGGTGATAAAAGGCAATTTATTCAATTAAAAGTTATCGAAGGAGTTCTAAGGTCGACCACACACAGTAAATATAGGAGGTGTTTGTTCAATATCAGAAAATATTGACTAGGCTGAATTCTCCAGGTCTGCCGATGCACGAAGTGCATAACATGGAATGGGGTCGTGTGGAACAGAGAATGCAGTACCACCAAGCACCCACTGAAGAGCTTCTGGAAATATGGCTAAGTGATAGATTATCCGATCAGATTCGCACTCCATTGCCGTCGCCGTACGGGTCCATTCTTGTGAGGTAACAAATAATAAAAAAATTACAAAAACGTTTTCTCTTTATGTATCTTTCATATAATATATTGTACTTTTCTTTATTTATTTATTTATTTTAAAGTCGTACTTGCAACAGTTATCAGTAAAGATTATCGTAAGATATCTTAGCTTATATTTTTAATAGAATATTGTAAAGCACACACAAATCTAGAGAGTAATTGGCTACTTCTGTTGGTCGAGAGGAATCACATCTTTGATTTATTGTCTCCTTTATGATCATCATTGTCATTAGTCTGTAATCGTCTCACTGCTGGTCTCAGAAATTTCCACCACATGAACAATCGGGATATCGGGACTCACATAACGCACTAAGCTGACCCAATTGAATGTGGGTTGGTTTTTTTAACGAAAACAGTTGTCTCACCCACCTGGTGACCCAAATTGCTTCCCTTGCACATAGTCTTCACACAAAAGAGCTTTTTCTACTTTATGATAAATAACTTTATCAAATAATTCAAAACTGTAACTAATACTACTAATTAATATTAATTGATTTTCACTAGGTTTTCTCAATGTGTTTATGATATTTCTAGATTGAAAGTGAGAAACTCCCTTGTAATTTCCATTATCCCTACAGGGTTTACTTCAACCACGACTCGCTATGCGTGGAGGTGCTGTCAGCTCGCGACGTAATCCCGCTTGATCCGAACGGTTTAAGCGATCCGTTCGTTGTTCTGGAACTCCTACCAAAACGGCTCTTCCCGAAAGCGCATGAGCAGACTACTAACGTTCAGAAGGTAAGCATGTAGGAGATTGGTTCACATTTGAATATCCATATGTACGATTGCAGGTAACTAGGTGAGTCTATGTAAGTAGTTAATAAATAATAATATAACACAACATTTTGCAACCACTGTTTAAATTTATTTGGTGAAGCCATTATGGCGTGTCACAATAAAAAAATAAAAAAATACCTAACTGATTTGTATTGAATAATTTACTTGTACTGTACTCATTGAAATGAAACAACTTTTACGGATCTACTCGCGCTTACACATTACTTATTTATCCGATCCGTAAAAGTTGTTTCATTTCAATGTGTAGTGTTCGCGTAAACTTTAGAAAACAATATGTACTGTACTCGTTATGTGATTAATACGGTAGAAAGATCCCAGCTTATTAATCACATAAGGAGTGTAGGCCATAACCCACAACGTTGATTCACCCGGCGTATTGCGAAAGTTGCATAGCAATTCTGTTGTAATAACAGCTCTATATCAGGTTACTAGTGACACTATTATTAGTGATGTGTCTACCTATTCCACTCACTGCTTATATATCGATATCGATGTCCAAAAGAAAACGCTGAACCCGGTGTGGGACGAATGCTTCGAGTTCGCCGTGTCCCTGGAGTCCTGCCGGTCACCGCAGGCGGCCCTTTCGCTGTCTGTGTGGGACCGCGACGTGCTTACCGCCGACGACTTCGCTGGCGAGGCTTTTGTGGCTCTGGCTCGCGTGCCAGGAGTCAACAGCCACGCGCCGCCTGACCCGCTACGTCCGCTTGAGCTGCCACTGATGCAGCTCCATGACCGTAGTGAGTCCCTTGCGTTTATTTTTCTCTCTTATTTGTAGCCGACCTGTGCAGTAACAGTAGTGGCCATTGCCGAGTTTCTTGCAGCGTCTTCTCGGTACAAGCCAACCGTAGTAGGGTTTACGAACCTATGATTTATAACCTTAGATTTGTCGTTCAAAAATACTTTGTGAGAAGTATATTCTGATTGATCATATTTTTCTATGTGTAAGAAGTTAACCTCTCATCTAACTTAATGGTGACAAACGTTACGAAAACATCCATCAAAGACCTCCTTTAATTATGTACCAGATTCTCAAACAACATCACAACACAAATACTTTTTAAGCAATCGTATAGTCAGAGCGTGGAACAACCTCCCAGAAGAAGTCTTTTACAGCCCAAAATGTAAATCAGTTTAAAAACAGACTCGACAAACTTCTTCTCAACAAAAATAAATAAATAAAATTACCAGCGGTTCTAACTGCCTGCCTGATATTTTATAATAATATAATTAATTTGTCAAAGCCTTGATGACAGATTGGGCATTTATTTATAGGCACAGTGTTTTCACAATATCAATATTATTCAATGTGATGAATTATCATTTCTGTGTTGTCTCTTACTTAAACTTAACTTGGTTACCTAAATGTTTCCAAGAAAGCTTTTTAATTCTAACTATACAATATTTTAACCTAAATCTTAACAAAAGTAAATAGTTCGATCGAATATTACAAATCACAATGATGATGTACTCCTCAGGGCGGTAAAGCGAGACAACTATTATTCATACTAAAATGTTATTATTATTATTATTATTATTATTATTATATCTTTATTGCTTTCCCATATGTATTACAAGGATCTTAAAATAATGTCAAGAACAGTATTGGACCCTGTCGGGCACAGCAAAAAATTAGGGTAGAGGAGGACGTTTCATGTGCTTTTTCATTTTATTTTAATTTATTATTTTGTAGATCGTCTTTAAAATACTCTTGTAGTGTATAGTAACCCTTTTCTGTAAGTAATTGTTTTAATTTCCCTAAAAATTCATTTTCTAATAGGATGTTTTTAATTGTAATTGGTAATTTGTTAAATATTTTAATGCACATCACTAAAGGACTGCTTGCGTGTAGATGAAGAGTAATGTTGAACATCTTAGTTGAATGTTGAACAGTTATTTTTCTTTGTGTTCGCTAATTTTGTTACAAACAGAACTTCTAACGCTCAGATAACCTTACAGATCATCCCATCTTACAAATACTGGAATCCCGAACCACAGACAAGATGGCCGTCGACTTCGTCAAGAAGCAAAAGCTTAGGTTTGCTGAGCAGTGAACAATCGTCTTCAGATGTCTATTTCATGTTAAGTTCCGTTGTTTCTATTACGCACAACGTCCATTATAATGTCGACAATATATTAATATATTTTACAAAAAAAAAAAGAGTTCGATATTTTTTAAAGTCACATTTTATGTTATTATAATGTATGTGAGTATTTATATTTACCTATTTATTGTGAAGATATATTGACACATCAGTATTAATTATCGTATAAATTACTACAAAGACTGTGTAATTTTTCTATTCATGAGAGAATATAAATATTGTGTACGTGGACTTTCAAACAATTTATATGTGTATAGATGCACCCTCGGAGCTTATGTCCCTAGTTGTTAGTCTCTATTAGATATTCCCGACCAAGTACTTTAAGACTCGTTGTTAATCATTATACTTCATACGCTAATCTTAAATGTACACGATCACTATCTTCGTCCGTTATTGCACTGCGAACGACACGCTGATTTTCCAACCACGCATCTCTAGAACGTATAATAGGCTTTGTCGGTTCTACTTAAAAGATGACGAAGGATACTTTAAATTTATCATTGCGTGTATGACTATTTGATAGACCACATCAACCGCTTTTTATAAAATTTGGCAGGAAAACGGCATTTTCGCTTCCTTGGGCCGTAATAGCATTTCTTCCTCTCTACTCTATGTGCAGCTAGGTTTTAATATGTCTAAATGTGGTGGACTCTGATCATTTCTAATAAGAAACTTTCACCTAATAATTTATTAACTTGATTTCTATTTTGATATTTAGATCTTCTTGGTTTTCCTATAAATAAATAACCCCCCTTCTCTTTTTCTCAAATTGAGAACGACGTTTGTGTGACGTTGACAAAACAATGATTAACTAAGTAAATGCTTAAATAGTGTTTATTTGTAAGGGGGTATATGTTTAGATACATATACCGTTGTCAAATATAGTATAATATATAACTATGTCAAAATAGTGTTCAGTTATTTTCTAATAAGAGTGGCAGTGAGCACACTTAATTGTGATTGTAGTGTGAAAATATTCGTCACCCGGTTCAAAAACTTTTGTCTATTCCTTCCTATTATTGTGTGCCGTTGTAGAGGTTGACAAATGACGCTAACACTTTTTATCTTCGTGTTGAACAGCTGTGGTAGAATTTGTTTTATCGTTTAAAAAACCTGACTAAAATCAAACAAAAAAGAACCGACAAAAACAGTCTTAAAGTGAATCTACTTATTATTTACAATATACAGGGTTGTTTGAAAATTACTGAAAATCTCTTAAGGTTTATTTCAGACCGCGATAAATTTTTCCTAATAAATATTTTAAATCACAATATTTTAACCCTTTATATAAGGCCCTAATATTATACCCCCCTATTATTATACCTCTGGTATTATACCCACCTATTTCGAGGAGCTCGATGACGCAGTGGTTAACGCGCCCGGTCTGCGAGTGCTAAGGTTAAGCAACTTTCCGGCCGGTTTACGGCCCGTTCTCTCGTGCCCCAGCAATGGGGACATAAAATAAAAAAATGAAAATGAGCTGATGATTATGTTGATGACCCCCCTATTATTCAGCATGGGGATCTCTATTAATTTTGTCACATATTGACATAAAATCAAAAAGAAATCAAAAATCTAAATATTTTTATTATTAACTACAAGTAGTTTTTTACAAATGTGTGGGTCTCTTCTGTTAAGTTTAAATAAACCTGTTTAAGAAGAGACCCTTAAATGAGATAGATCTTTAAATGAAATTCGTTTCTTGGTTAAAATTATTTATAATCACAGCCTGAGTGCGAGTTTCTTTTACTTCGGTCACGGTAACAATATATATGACACTACGCCATGAATCGTCTGTAATAGTAGATACCTTTGATTGGAGCAGCGCCTTCTGGTGACAAATGAGGTGACTTGCGTATTTGCCATACAAAGTCACCTTGTCGTCAACGTGATCGATTGGTGAATGAAATTATATCTAAATGAACCCTTATTTGGTTGTTAGTATATTAAATGACTCTGTATATTCACTTTCTATGTACTCTTAAACGTTTCGCGAGCTTTCGAAAAAATCTATGTTTAAATCTATAAAACTATATTTTTCATCTGATATACCTTTTATATAATATGTATGCTTACCTATTATACAAATTATTACGTACACATTGTATTGCGCGCCAAACGAGCTTCTTATCACCTGTCCGTCGCATTATCTTTACACATTGTCTTTGAGGACTGATTTTCATGAATAGTTTAAACGTTCGTATGAGTATTATAAAATTTTATAAATCTATGTGAAAATAAATTCACTATGTATACAAGTATGTAATTTTACTTAGAGGAAGTGTATTGATGTTTGTAATTAGCAAGTGAATATTATATACCTTAAATAAAAATATAACGTAAATATTAATGTTAAGATTTATATACCTACAGTTTATTATAAATGTGTGGCGGTTATGTAGAGCGTTTGTATGGCATATAGAATGAACGAGTGGTGAATTTGTTCCTTAACTGTTGTGATTGATCCGTGATTTGGACCCCGAAGTTTATAAAATAAAAGCTTGTAACTAGATTTCAACTCTGTACCAGCGTGCACCTTACTAGATTCTCCGCGGCCGATATCGAGAGCGGAAACCACGGCTGGGGTCTACCGTGTCGTAGACTCGATGTAGAGTAAAAAAGCAAATCTATATCTATTATCTATATTATAATATTTTAAAGCTGAAAAGTTTGTTTGTTTGAACGCGCTAATCTCAGGAACTACTAGTTCGAATTAAAAAATTATTTTTGTGTTAGATAGTCCATTTATCGAGGAAGGCTTTAGATTATATTACATCACGCTGCGACCAATAGGAGCGAAGCATCAGTGAAAAATGTTGCAAAAACGGGAACAAGAGCCTAAAAAATTAAAAATGCTGCCGAAAGTCACTATCCCACGCGGACGAAGACGCGAGCACAGCTAGTCACTTATATAATAGAGCTCAATTATAGTACTGGATAAAGAGGCATGGGGTGTACATAGCAATTTTCTTTTGGTATATTAGTAGAGGAGTTTAGACAGACCACAAAACTATTCAGAGTATACATTTGAGAACTTTCATCCGGTTATAATACTAAATGCGCGTAGAGTTCATAATATTTTGATTTTTTTCTAGCAGTTCAATGCAGTATTCATTTTAGTCATTACTTTGAGGATTTAAAAAGTGAAATGAAAGTTAAGAAGTTCCCAAAATGCCATATAAACGCTCTTCATTTGTTTTCGTAAATATATTCGATGAACGTACGAGTATAACAAACGGGTAAGTTTGTTATGTCACGATACTTTTAGAAATGTATGTCTTAAGATGTACCTAGTTGACCTGCGAAATGGCGTCTTCGCGAAAGTGAGTTCTGGAGAGACGTGGCATATACCCAACAACACGCAAAAGAGAATATAGTTAAGATCTCCTCGGAAGTGCTATTAGAAATAATGCGATTGTTATAATGAAGCGAAGCTCTAGGTTTCTTGTACGAGCGTGTGTTTCTAAATATGCTAATGAAGACTAATTCAACAAGCAAATCCTATTTGGTCTTGTAAAACTCTAAGGAAAATGTGGAAGTAAAAAGTTATGAAATGAAAACCGAGTGACTATATCTCTTATATATTATGTATTAGATTTTCTATGCTCGTGCGTGCTAAATGTGCAATTACCGTTACTAGGTAATCTAACAGCTTGTGTTAGCCTTACGTCATATCTTACTCGAATCCAACCATATCGCTGAGCTTTTACAAAATTAGGATTACTAAATTCATATCCCAGATTGAGTTAGCAATCGAAAAAGATACTTTTTTAAAGAGAAAGAAATTATACAAACATACTTTTATTAATTGAAGGAGAAATGTGTTTTATAATAAATTATCAAACAATCAGGTCATAGACAAAAAATATCTAAAACAGTTTCATATCCAAACAAGACCATTCCGAAAGTCAATTATATAAACATAGGCTTTTATTACTATGAAGAGTTATTTTGTCGGAGCTCTAACGTAAATATATTTTGGATCGAATTTTGCTTGACAAAAAAACCTTTTATTATATGAAGATTTTTTTATAAAACTCTTACAATTATAAACTTACTTATCGGAATAAGCTACGCATTTGCTGTGAACGGAAAAGTTTTAATGGGATTGATTCAAGATCATCGCAATCAACATCGGGAAGTAAACAGCCTTCAAAATTTACTTTAGCAAAGGAAACTTGAAAATAAACATGTACCCGCTACACTAATACACATTTATACATTATAGACTTTAATAGTCTTAATTTGACGTATAAATGTTTATTATTAAGGTGGTTAGTAGGTTATTTCTATAAATTATTAGCTACGAAAATTATATGTGAATCCCTGTCTGATTATTAAATAAATGGCTGCATGTTTAATAAATAAGTAATATGTTGTAAATGTAGTACAGTACCGTAACACACGAATCTAAAATATCTGTGTCTGATTATACATATACATGTTATTAATTGATGGCGTTGTATCGGACTTTATTGGATGTATTATTGACACTTGTGTTCCAGGCTTTAATAAACTCTGTGGAATAAATTCATGTCCTAATTTTTAACCCCTCCGTCTTCCCTGCGTACAAGTATCTTATCTAAATATGTCGCCATAACATCAATGTTTGTAGCATTGTTGTGTTCCGGCAGCTAGAGATATAAGATAGCCAGTGCCTCACTAATTGAGAATCCCGGGTGAAGTGCGCTTCCATCATTGGCCTTATCATCAGTTAACATCAGGTGAGGTCAAGGCACTGAATTTACCCGTAAAATTACAAAAAAAAACTACACGTCAAAAGTGATATTTACAGTTTAATCACAGCTATAGTTAGCCCATAAAACTGTAGCTTCACAGTCCTAATTACATCCAAGCATATAAGCGCAGCTCATACTTGTACTGATGTTATTTACGTCTGAAGTGTGGTTGACTGTGCTTAGGTACTACTCGTATAATATCTATGGTTTTCTTAGTATACTTAGGTATCCAAGGCAAACCTTCTTTAGCCAGCCTGTACAGGGTCTAATTCGTCAGTCCTTCAATAAGTATATAAAATAACTAATAAAAGAAAAACATTTCCAATTTTTACTTCTTTATATGTAATAAATGGAAAATATTTTTGGAACGTTATGATATGATTAAAGCTTTTATTCATCCATAAGCGAATAGGTAAACTACATTGTGAGATGAAAAAATAAAACAAACAGGGAAGATTTTGTTGATTTGATCAAACGAAATTTGATTGTACAACATATTACCAAATATTTACTTTGAATTGTTGTTATTGAACAATAATACAAATAATACAGTACCTAATCAAACCGACAAAGGTTATGGATGTATACCTACGAAATAAAATAAGGGCAAGCTCTTCTTGTTATTCTCGTCAAACTCTTCAGACATGATTATTCCCGCCAAGAATAACTTGGCGGGAATAATCATGTCTGCAGTTTTGTTTTTTTTTTCTAATAATTTGTGTTATGTCGAATATTAATGTGAAATAATGGTGGATTATTAACTGTTAAGTGTTCGTGGACGTGCATGTGTGTTGACCTTCGGTGTTGAGAAATGAGACAAAACAGTGCAACGTCACTTTTCTGATTCCTTCAAGAAGTCCACGTGAAGTCTCAGTAAAGCCCTACATCACAGGCTTTACTGAGATAAGTACTTTATATTTGAGCTTTTTTTCCTACGCCCGGAGAGACGCAGATGATTATGTGAAACGCTTATGCTTCATCTCACCTGATGGTAGTCGTAAGTGGCCTTCTAACTACAGTAAGTCAATATCTAAAAGATACGAAAAGACTAAACAGGGTCTAACAAAATCAATAAGCGAACGTTTAAGGGCGGTATATACATCATTATGAATACAATGACAAAAAATGGGCTCCAGATTTATAGTGATTTTTCAAAGTTATGTTTTCTAACAAACTAAGTCAATTAAAATAATGCACATCATGAAAAATGCTGTATCTTTACTACTACACACGCAAGCGTCAATAAAAAGATAGCAGTACAGATACACGCACACAATTGAAAAACCATTGACATTCATACACACACGGCTATCTTTGTGTGCGTGTAGTACAGCTGTACGGTTTGGAAAGGGTGTATTTTTTGGTGAATTTTGATAATGTTTTGTTGATTATCTCGGTAACGAGCCTGTAGTTTTAGACCAAATTTGGTAAACATGCTCAGTATGATGTATAGATGCTTCCCTTAAACGTTCGCTTATTGATATTGTTAGACCCTATATAATAGCTTTTATTTTATTTGTCAGGTTAACAAAAATGCAAGATTAATATTAACAATGCAATAAAACGGCATCATTCGCAAAGAATCTAAGTCTTAAGCAAACAATTAGGTGTTACTTCATAAAATAAAATAAAAATGTAAAAACTGGCCCAACATTGTTATTAGCACTAGGTTAAGAGCGAGGCACCCCAACACAAGTATTTGCATTAATCTCTGGGGTTGTCTCACTACAAATTTTATATTTTATTGGGAAATAAAAAACTCTTTTATTTCATTAACACGCTCAGTGCGATACAAGGCTGAAAGGCCTTATGCATGGACTCGCAGTCAGTGCGGAGCGAATAAACAGCGTTCTCCTTCTGGTGCGACGGTTGTAACTTAAAGAGTTTTCGATGTATAAGTACAAATATACATTTGAGATCGTCTTTTGAACGGCTACTCATTTTTGTAATAATATTTATGTCAGGCCTTTTGACCTTGTACCGCACTGGAGGAATAATATTGCCATTCCTTGCGGTCACAAGGCGCAAAACCCTTATGTGAAGCAAAACGCCTATCAGCCTTATAACGCACTGATTGATGAGTCAAAATAAAATAGTGTTAATGTTAATGTGCAGTGCATGTGAGTGAAGAAATCAATTACCGTGACATTGATATTCATATTCATTTTCATATCATTTATTGCCACATGTTGGTATTACATAGATCATTAAAAAATATATATATAAAAATCCCATAAACAAGACCCATTAAAGGTATCGCAAATTTCAATCTTTTAAACAAATAAAATCTTATAACTAAAAACAAAAGTCGGTAACTAATTATATTTTAACTAAACTTATTAAAATGAATAGCAACATTTTAGACAACGTGTAAATGAAATAGGGAAATTAAAACCTCGCCTCCATTGCGTTATTATTATACATTAGTTTCTTTTTTTCAAAATATTCTCTTATGTTATAAAAGGCTTCAGCAATTAAAATTCTGTTTAGCTCATTCTCAAATTTACCGTCCGGTAGGGCTTTTAAGTAATTTGGCAAATGATTGTACACCTTAACGGCCATAAAGTACGAACCATTCTTATAGATCGCTAGGTGCACTTTGGGTACGACAATATGATTTTCCCGGCGGCGTGACACGTAGCGACTCTGTTTTTCTCCGATCTTAGGGAAGTAATGGGCATGTCTTCTGACAAATCAACATAGCTCAAAAATATAAACTCCAGTCACTCTGAGAATGCGAAATTTTACAAACAACATTCTACATGTATCCCTTCGTCCTGCTAAAGCTATAATTCTCAAACAGCGCTTTTGTAGAATGGCGACGACAGACACATCAGTCGAGTTACCCCAAAGGGCGATGCCGTACCGTATCCAAGCCGCGGCATAGCTATGGTACGCTGCAAGTGCGCACTCTTTATTCGTACACTTTCGGAGCTCACGCAGTGCATATGAAAACCGGCTAAGTTTACTTGCAACTGACTCAATGTGGAATTTCCATGATAAGTGCGAGTCTATTGTAATACCCAACAGTTGAAATGAGTCGACTTCTTCGATTTTATGGGCTTCGTGTGTTATGTTAAGACATAGTCCTACTCTTTGGTATGGCCTGAATTGCATTATTTTCGTCTTTTCATAATTTATTTCTAGATTTATTTCTTTTAGGTGCTCCGCGATTTTTTTTAGTGATTCACTTATCAATTTGTGTACTCCACCCACATCATCGTAGTTACAAGAGACTAAAAGGGTTGCATCATCGGCAAACAGTACAAGCTTGTGGGGTATCACAGAAGGAAGCTCATTGATGTAGGAAAGAAAAAGCAAACATCCTAATACACTCCCCTGTGGTATGGACCCAGTCACTAATTCGCTACAAGAGTTAATTTTTTGCAACTCCCCGGTCACTTCATCTAAATGAGTGATTTGTACAATTTGTCTCCTATTACTCAGGTAAGATGTAAGCCACTTCTTTGCTTGCCCGCGTAATCCTTGAAGCTCTAGTTTTTTTATCAAAATGTTATGCGAGACCCTATCGTAGGCTTTAGACAAATCCATAAAAATGGCAATTGCGCATTTATTATTATTCAAGGAGTTTAATATTTCCAAATTGCAATCAAACACGGCTGACGTCGTGTTTGATCGGTTTTTCCTGAATCCATGCTGATTGGTGTTTAATACTTTATATTTTTCTAAAAACTTATAATATTTTTGGCAAATTATACTTTCGAATATTTTTGACATAACTGGTAGAATTGCAATGGGACGATAATTTGAAACACACGATTTTTGTCCCTTTTTGAAAATTGGTTTTATAACCGCTAGTTTTAGACTCTCTGGGAATTGGCCTTCATTGTATGACTGATTCACGAGAAACGTTAATGGTGCCACAAATTCGTGTACACAATACACAACCAACGAACGTGGAATTTCGTCATGGCCACTCGTATTATTGCGTTTTATTTTGGATATAGCATTTTTTACGTCTGCTTTCGTAACATCTCCTAAATAGAACGAATTACTCAGCGAGTTCGTGTTGAGAAAATAAGGGGGAACGTTATTATTATTGGGGCAAATACTTAAATAATATTTGTTAAATGTTTCAGCAAATCTAGACGGAGATGCTATATTGTCATTCTGTATCTTTAAAACTATGTTTTCGTGCTTGTGATTTTTTGACGAATTTGTTTTTTCCTTAATTATGCTCCACATGGTTTTATTTTTATTTCGAGCGGTCAATAATCTTTGTATATTTGATTTCTTTTTTTCAGAAGTTATTATTTTTTTTAATAATTTAGTATATAATCTAGAATAAGTTTTCAATGTTTCACTTTCAAATTGAGCCGTAAGGCTGCGTAGTATGCGTTTATTATAGCAGCATTTTTTCAACCCTTTTGTTATCCATTTTGTTTTTTTACTATTAACTAATTTTACGTTTTTCGTGGAAAGTACGTGTTCAATAATGGTTTAACTGTACTGATAAATTCATCATAATTTATGTTTAAATTTATGATAATATATTTTGCCATTGAATTTTGCTTAATGCCCTCTTAAATAGTTCCATTTTGTTTTTGTTAAATATTCGTGTATTTGCTTTGTAAGTCTTCGTACTTTTAGTTTCAGGCCCCTGCAATGAAATTTGTCCGAATAAAGTCTTATGGTCTGACAGTTGGCAGTCGCTTATCGTGGTTTTAATTGTTAAATTTTCACTGACTATGAACTGATCCAAACAGGCTGAGCTATGGAGTGTTACTCGCGTGGGTGAATCTATTAAACAACGGAGACCAAAAGATTTAAGAAGGTTTTTAAATGTATGGGAATTCTTATTCTGTTTTGTTATATCTAATTTTATGTCTCCAGCTATAATAATTTTCTTCCGTGTAGAGTGTTTAGAAAGATATTCCAACAAAGCCTGCATTTGAGCGAAAAATTTATCTATTTCTCGTTCAGGTCGATATATTGATATTAATATTAAATTACATGCAATTATTTCGACTGCACAAAATTCTACAACGAATTCAATTGTGAACAATTGAATATCTATTCGTTCTTTAGTTTTGATATTGTTTCGGGTAAATACAGCCACACCACCGTGAATGTGATTTTGACGTAGGTATTTAGCACGCAGGTCGAAGCCCTCCAATGGGTAAAGATGATAATTGCTAGGTAATAGCCAGTGCTCATTAATTACAACGATATCCACGTCACGACGGGACTCTGCTAGGAATACATTCAGATCATCTACCTTGTTTGTCAAGCACTGGACATTTTGACACATAATAGTATAAGTTTTAGTCGCGAAAGGAACAGTTATTTCTTTGTAAAATGTTGCTTTCTGTGTTTTATCATGAGGATTAGAGGTTAAATTCGACGTTAAACAGTTGTCGCCTACAATTTCGTTACTTATTTCTAACAGTAATTGAGCTAGATCTTTAACAATAACTCTAAAAGCAAAGTTATTTATTCTCCCAGTTTGCCTGGAGAACATATCAAATGAGTATGATATATTTTTATTTGAATCAAGAATGTAACAATATTCATATTACAAATTATCATGATAAATTAATTTATGAAACATTTCTAGCCTTTTGTTATAAATATTAGCATTAAAAGAATACTTAAAACTTGGCACACAAAGAATAATATTAGTGTGCTGTAATGATAAAAGTTTACATCTCATTTCTTTCACTAAGGATGCATAGTTTTTAGATACATCAAAGTCAGATTCTCCAATAAATATCACACAATAATCAGTATTTGTAAATGTTTCTAACTTGGTTTCGAGTCCGTTAAGCAATTGATTAATACCTCCTCCCGGCATGCGGTAGTGGCACATCTGTAGCTGTTCAAATTGTCGTCTTATTATTGTCGATCTTTTGTCGTGGTTAATACTGCTAATTAGGCAGATTTTCGCTGGTACAATTTCTGCTGTTTGTGTTTTGCTACCAGTGTCGCCATCTATCGAGATAGTGGTAGTATTGCTTCGACGTAGCTTATGAAAAACTGTTGCTAGATCATTTGTTGTGCTTCGGCAACTTATTTGCTTTCCTTTCTTCTTATTTTTCTTTAGTAATGGAGTGGATGCACAGGATTTTGTTTTGTTGTTTGTACTGAGGCTATCGGAACCAAAAGTCTTGTATAATTTTATAACTTTTTCTTGCTTTTCTGTTTTTCTTATTAGATTTTGGTTTGACATCAGTAAATTATCAATTTCATTGTTAGCGATTTCTAATTCTTTTCTCAATCTTTGAATTTCAGATTTTAATTCATCAATAATCGGATTTTTTTCATTTTGGCCATCTGGGAGACTATGGGACGTTTTATTAAAGCTAGCATTCATGTCGCTAGTAGTCATAAATGAAGAAGTTAAATCTGGCAATGAGACTGTTTTTTTCCGTCTTCGTAATGTAATGTACTCATCACAGTCTTTTATTTCGGTATCACTTTCAGTTTGTAGCGTCTCAAAAGAATTTTCAGTTGGAATTGTAATTTGCATACTCGAGTTGTGTCCGTACTGACATTGATCACATTTACATTTTTGCCTGTTTTCCCGTGTCATAAGATAAAACATTTTTTCCCCGATGCTAGTGCAGTCTATATGGAAGTGCTCTTGACAATTTGAGCATAGTATGTAATCCCTTTTTGTTATTTTAATATTGCATTTATTACATATCAGCGCCATTTTCCGGGAAAAAGGTTGTTTATATGGTTTAAAAACGCCCTTTTGTATGTAAAGTAATCACTACTTCGTTATTTGCTTTAGAGATAATCGTAAAGTAGCGCCATCTAGCGGCGAGTAGCGGAAACTAACCTTATCCGTCAATCCGTATATAGTATGATCGGATCGGTTCGAATGTAGGTAGATTTGAATATAAAAAACGATCACTTTAATATCATGCAATTTTCTTTAAGATTACTTACGTTTTAAAATAACGTTTTGTAATAATGTTGTCCCTTTATTTCCGCAACTTTTGCGCTTAAGGTTTTGATATTTGTGCCTACTGCTTTCAACTTTTTTGTGGATGTTATTTTACACTAATTTCCAATAAACCTTTGGGTTTTCTTCAGTACTAACACTTCAGGTTATTATTTAAAGGTAGGCTATTGAACTGTAATCAATTTTATATGTATTTCACCACTTTGACTATTTTTAAACATTAATTAAACACACAGTCGACGTTAAGCGTGCGCAACTAGCGCCCTCTCCCCGATAATTCGTTACTACCTACTTATATACAATAGAAATGCATAGACTAAATAAATGTTGTCGAAAAATGCTATATTTATCTTTTAACAAACGAAGAAGAAGTGGTTGATGTGATGACGCTCAAAATAATAACTCGATTAACAGTGCCAGTTCGCACGAAAAATGCCAAATCAAAATCCTTCAAGATATTATTGTTAACATTGGTATTATTGTTAGCTAAAAAAAATAAAAATAAAATTTATTAAATTAATCTTATCGCCTTCAGTGTAATAAAGGATACTGTGCTAAATGTTTTTATGAAAATCATATGTAAGGTTTAAAAATAAAATATAAAGTTGATTTCTTTATTTAAGTATCGTTTATGTTTTTTCCCATCACTAAAATTTTCTTAGTCGTACCAATAACTGGGTGCGGTAATGGGTCGATGAGCCTTATGTTTGTTTTTCCTTTGTTTTTTTGAAGTACCCATCGGAGTAGTTTGGGACAATAGTGTAGTATAAGTCCACTTTTTAACATTAGCCTAGTTACAAAATTTATTATATTTGGAAAGTTTTCGCTTAGTTATTAAAGTTTGAACTCACCCATGTCTAACAAGGCTTTTTGACCCATTAAAGCAC
The DNA here is from genome assembly GCA_947562085.1 of Eudonia lacustrata. Classification (NCBI taxonomy): domain Eukaryota; kingdom Metazoa; phylum Arthropoda; class Insecta; order Lepidoptera; family Crambidae; genus Eudonia; species Eudonia lacustrata. Next base: position 11,754,153 of record OX387321.1, on the reverse strand, counting down.
TGATGGAAAGTTTAGGTCAAAGGCCTATGTACCTTGTACCGCACTGGAGTGATAGTGACTCAAATACTTCCCGCAGCTAGCGTGTTAAGGGTGGGCCGACCAAAAAATGCCAAAAATGCAGTTACGGTTAAGTAAATATAATTGAAAATACTATCGTATTAAATGAACAAAATATATATTTAGTATCCTAGGGAACGTGTTTACAATTTGTCAGAACCATAAATTCATAACACGCTATAGTTTTTTCTACAAAATCATTTAAAGTTGGGCAAAGATCATGAAAACGAGTGGCGGCGTTTAGTAGATTTCTTATAGTTTATCTAAATTATTGTACCTCTGATTTTGTCTAAACAATCATCAATGGATAAACTACAAATTGCTAGACTACATTTTTGATTCATCAAGTGGTTATTTAAATAATATTTTTTTATTAAGCACCTTAAATTCCCCATACAAAATTAGTATGGCCGCGCGGCATCAAATAAATATGGACGACGACATTTCAAATAAAACATATGACACTTGTCACTTACGGACGGCGCACCCTTAAGTATATTTTATTTATTTTTATATTTTACTTCAAACTACAAAATTCTTTACTTCCTCATACCATTCTGTTAAGTCTGAAATATAGAGGAAAACTGTACTCAAAACAAATAGTATTCCAAAGCACCAAGCATTTACCACGCTTACGCTTACTCAAATATTCCCTTGGCAAACGAAGTACTTATCATATCATAATATCTAGCCTCCTTCACAGCACTTAATCACGTACGTGAGGTCATTGAGAGTGAAGGGGTAGGACTTGCAACTCATTAACGAAACTCCTCTCCGCGGTCACAAGCGCTTTAGTGAACTTCGCTAGCTCGGGTTATACAGCGGATGGCTTTATATGCCGTTGACACTGTGTCAATTAACCATTCAAGCAAAATCGAACGCGGAAAGTAGGAGTAATATATCTTCAACATCTAGATAAAAATAAACTATCACTGCAGGGCTTAAAAGCCTTATCACTTGAATAATAATAGCACGTAGAAAGATAAGTAAGACTTTAAATATAATGCTAGTGTTGCAAAATAATCGGCTATCGATTAATCGATTGTGTTCACCCAAAATCACTCGTACTATCGATTAGACGATCGATAGTATCGATTTTCTCGATATAATCGATACTATAGATGTCAATTATACAGCAATACTATCGATTATAATCGATTTATCGATTATGATTGCCTAAATGCCTAATATAATCGATTATATAACGATTATTATAGCAATATAATCGACTTAATGTATCGATTTAATCAATTTAATCTAACATTGGTTTAGATTATATTGCTCCTGTTACTGATGTGCAATATATCCATAATAGCCCATCGTGAAACGTTACAATGAAAAACTTGAACATTATAAAATAACTTTTTTTATGTTTCCTCATACTCACTCATATAACTAATAGTTGCAAAGGCATGCGATACTATCTAAACCAATGTTAGAATTAATCGATTTAATCGATACTATCGATTAAGTCGATCATATTGCTGTAATAATTGTTATCAATACTATCGATATACTCGATTATATTGGGCATTTAGACAATTATAATCGATTAATCGACTATAATCGATAGAATTGCTGTATAATTGACATCGATAGTATCGATTATATCGAGAATATCGATACTATCGATAGTCCAATCGATTGTATGGGTGATTTTGGGGCCCATCTAATAATCGATTTTAATCGATATTCGATCGATTATGCGGCAACACTAACCTATGCATACAGAATAAATAATAACAAAGTGCCGGTAGATAATAATGAATAAATTCGAAGATTTAGTTTCAGTTTGTTCAACTAGTGTGATAGTTACTTAGATTTCACGAGGAGTCTTGGCAACTTAATCGCAATGGCCAATTCCGGGTGTCAATTCTCAGTTTATTTAAAAGCATTTTTAATAAGCGTTATGTCAATGCACAAATATAGATGTATTATTTTTAGTACATGACGTTTTAAGTTTGAAAACCGACACAAAAAAAATATAGGTAGGTATATACGGTCGAATTAAGAAACTTCCTCCTTTTTTAAAGTCAGATAAAATGCTTTATCGCTTTGTAAATTCATGCTTTGACAGTGGCAGATGTTATAGTAACTACAAATACAAACATTCCTGAAAAATGTTTGGGAGCAATGGAACGCACACATGCTATCTGTGTTTGCACGCTCAGCGGCAGTTTGCTGCTCGACTCACTAATGAGCTTATACGTACTAGAGAACAACTTACGTTTTCCCGTTATACAGTTATTTCTGCTAATTTAGAACTCTCGACAGCTGTAGTAGTGTTCTTCGCAATTTACATTAAAACGTCGTCGGGCTATAAAAGAAAATTAAGAATTACAAAAATGTTGCTAGTGTAATTATAGTATAGTCTCGGATAAATAAGCTTTAGCCATAGCATAGTTCTCGTGGTACAGTAATATAATTTTTATTCTATAAGGAGTTTGGGGGATCTCGATGGCGCAGTAGTAAACGCGCCCGGACTGCGATTGCTAAGGTTAAGCAACTCTCGACAAGGCAAGTCATCGGATGGGTGACCAAAAATGTATCATCTTGCGATCCTCCGTGCTTTATAACGCTCGTAAAGCTGGTTCAGGCTGCATTAGCAATCGTTAACAACCTAATCCGCACTGGGCTTGCGTGGTGGTTTATGGCCCGATATCCATAGCCATCCATAGAGAAAGCTCGTGCCCCAGTAGTAGGGACATGAAGTGAGCTGGTGGTCTGATGTGCTAAGTAGTTCACGAACACGTCGTTAACAAAAATGTATAATCAAAATATCGTTATTAACATGTTTGAATGGTTTACCATTATAATTGTTATAATTGTTTTTGAACTGCGATTTATCAAAGTCGCAGTTAAAAAACAATTATTACCGTCCGTGGTTGTCTCTTTTTAGTACAGTAACGAGTATTATCATGCAAACAATGTAACTCTTAATACAATGCCATAAGAGTCAAAACAAGTCAAAAGTGTACACATGTGACTGTACAATTAATTACTTATTAGTCAGATTTGGCGGATTTTGAAGTCTTCGCTTATCAGGTCCCTCCCAACTATATTATTTAACATAAGTAAACCAGCTTCAAATGTCATAGGTACTTATGTTGATAATCCTTTTCACTGAACACTTCCGCAATTAGTTTTGATTAATCGCAATAAATTTAATTACGAGGAAACAAAATACCACCCAAGATTAACTGATTAAAACTTATAAAATAAAAACATCTTGATATAGTTATTTTATGTCCATGGTTGAAAATTAATCAAACTATTAATATTTCTTCATCCGATTCAAAATTCATTAGACAAAAGTTAGTACTAGGAAAGGTCCTAACTTGACCTTATTAGTTGCAATAACAAGCAACGGTGAACAGTTAGTGCCCTGGGTCGCAAGTAACTCAATATAAACATCAAAGTGTATTTTCCCTCTGTGAACAAGATTCTATTCTCTAGGAACTTCCTGGGGGAAACGGCCATTTTGATGACGTCACTGTCCCGTAACTGCGACTACACGGGTGTTGTGCTACACCGGAATTTAATAAGAACTACTACCTGCCTACCTAGACTTGAGTGCTAGTATAAATAGATGTTCAGCATTTAAACTGTAGCAGTTATTTTACAACTTTCTTTTTGTAAGTAAACGCTAAGACAAAGGCTAGTATTTATTTGTTTTAAATTTTTAACAGATAACCCTGTAGTAGTAGAGCAGTAGTAGAGACTGTAGGGCAAAATAATTTTTGAATGGGACCAACATTAAGTCATTGTTCTGAGGAGCTGCATACAGTAATTCTGATCGAATTTGTCAGTTCCGTGCTCTCTCGAAATATTTCGGTCTATAAAAATAGCCTTCCGAAAACACTTGTATAGTATGTAGGTATACATAGATGTGCAAATCCTGTAGAAAGTCATCGCCAATGTCGTCAGTAACCTCCCTCTGTAGTCTAGTGGTTCAGACAGATCTCAGGCCCAGAGATCCCGGGTTCGGTTCTCAGCGGGGGGTACATGTTTGATTGGTGGTAGGGCATAAGCATAGGGGACACATAATTGTTTGCCTTGCTAGTTACCACCATTTTATCTAAATATGTCGCCATAACATCAATGTTTGTAGCATTATTGTGTTCCAGCAGGTAGAGATGAGATAGCCGGTGCCTCAGTAGTTAAGGATTCTGGGTGAAGTACGCTTTTACCATAGGCCTTTTCACACCTAACATCAGATGAGATGTAGGCACTGTGCTTACCCGTAACATATTTAAAAAACTCATATTAAAGCTATCATCTCATCTCAGCCAAAAGACGTCCACTGCTGGACAAAGGCCTCCCCCAAATAATCATGGGGGGTATTTGCCGTAATCGCCACGCTTGGCAGGCGGGTTGGCGATCGCAGTAGGTTGAGGGTAACTTCAGAGAGATGCTGCTGCCCATCCTCTGGAATGGTCCCTTAGTCGGCTTTTACGACACCCACGGGAAGAGATGGGGTGGTGCAATTCTTTATCCCCGGCACCACACAGGGTGATTAAAGCTATAAGAAACTGTAATTATCGCGAACCCTTTATTACACAAATTCGTTGGAGACCTCCAGGTGGCACTCCGACTGCGGAGACAAATAACTTTATTTATATGCAGATCACTTTGACATGCTAATGGCGGCACAGAAGAGTTTGCCTGGCCTTTGCTCTAACATTTAAAACAGAAACCCGACGCTTGGAACTTTTTTTGTACACCAAAACGATTAATTACTTTATACTAGTGGACGCCCAGTGGTCGAAACTCGACCGTAATTTTATTAAGGCTGCACGGATTGTATCCTAAGCAATGAAAAATTAAAAAAGATAGAATGTGAGTTTGGATTGGCATTGACAGATTTCGGTCGATCCTCTTCCATTTTTGAAATTTTTGAAAAGAGTATATACATGTGAGTCATATACATATGCGCGTGTGTCAAATACATGGTAGTGTGTGTAATGTTTGTTTTATTGATTTAATGTATTTTTATGCATATCTTTTAAAAAAATATTAATATTCGGATAACCGATATATATTCGGTTTATATAGAGCACTATATAAACTAAAAGTGTGCGAAATTTCATACTCCTCCGTACGCGCAATTTTCGTAAAAAAGGGGTACAAAGTTTTTGCTTCACGTATTAATATATATTTCATAACTTTCATGTTTTGTCAGCATCGCTTTATAGATATTTTTTGCATATTGTGCCGACGCAGTGCATGCAGCATGCATTTTGGAAAATATGCATTTAGTGACGAAAACTCATTTAGTCTAACCTTTTGGCTCATTTAGGCTTGGTGAAACCACTGAAGTACACGGGTGGTAAGTGTGAAGAGAAAGAAAAGGGATGTTGACATCGATATTAATTAATTCCAGAACTTTAAACGTATAAAGGAAATCACGTAACAGTTCTTTTAAACATTGACCTCTTAGATAAATTAGATAAATTAGTGTAAGTGATTGGTCTCGCGCGCTCGACTATACCGCGCTACCTAAAAACAAAAGCTCCGTGAATGCGGCAACTCAATATTGTAGTGCGTGTAAGAACGGTGTCCTTCTTATTTCCTATAGTATTATTTTAACTACGCAAACTGGCATTTTACGGTTTATGACCAAAATTTAACAAAAATTTCGGTACGCGCACCTCACACACAATTTGCAACGCGATTACGCGACTGACAGCAGGCGACTGACTCGGGTACGCCGTAATATTTTTTGCCGCATTTAACAAGTACGCCGGCGGTATCTAGTCGCGCGCGAGACCAATCATTTATCTAAGATTGACCTATTTCATATTTTGATCTAAGCATGAATTTCTGTAACCTAAAAGTTATTAATAAACACTGAATGGACGGAACAAAATGGTGACGTCATTGTTTGCCATTCCCATTCTATTAAAGAAAATCGTTTTGACAGTTGCTAAAAAGTTTATCTATTTTATTTTATTTTATTTGGAAAACATACAGTATGAGTATAACTAAGAGCATAACTAACATAATTAAAATATACACAATTAATTTGTTTTCGCATATAGACAGTTGTATGCTTATTTGTAATCCTATGATCTTAACTTACAGCTTAAGTTTAAGCTCAATAACAAACAGTAGGTTCTCACTCATCTATAAGAAAATATCCTTTAAAACACAACAAAAAGAAAAAAAGAATAGAAAACCCATTTGAAAATTAAAGATTAAGGAACCACATCAAACCAATTATAGCTTAGAACCTGTTTAAAATTGTTAGGCTTACAATTAAAAATGTCGAGCGAAGTGTGTGTATTAGCGGATCTAATGAAGAACGAATTTTTTCTGTAGTTGGTGTTACAAAAGGGACAAATAGGCTACCACGTTGTCTTGTATATCTATTAGGTACTCTAAAATTTATCAAAGATAGAAGGTATATTATCTATTGACTAACCAGTCAACTACCCAATTATTCACCTCCCTACATTTGAGGGCAAGTATAGTAGAGTGTAATGTTTTGGTTGATCTTCATGAGTCGAAAATTAGGACGCGTGTAAGTACTTAATAAATAATATCATTGACATTCGTATTTTAATCTTATGTCGTCTTTTAATATTATATGGTGTTTGTTGGGTGTGAAATAAATAGTTCGACTTACAGTTCTGAGGTTATTTACTAAATCCACAACACCAATGTTTATATATACACATACAGTTCACAGAAATGAAATGAAATGAAATATATTTAATTTGCGCTTGAGAAAGGTACATTTTTGGTCTTATTCTAGCTTTCCTCTCTTTCTCAGCTGACAATGTAGCATGCAAACAACTTTAAACAACAATTACTAAATATTCTAACCAATTACATACATATAAAAAATACAAAATCAACACTCCAAATTGTCAAAAACCAATTAAATAACATTATAATAAAAATACAAATTTAATTACTAGAAATTGTCCCTATTCAAAAATATGTCAAATCAATATTATAATGTCAAAAATATGTCAAATCAATATTATAAAATTAAATCTATGTATTATAACCACAGCGCAGCGGCCAAACTTATAATCTGTGGAGCTTGTAAACTTCACATCTCTATGGTAGTCCATGCCATAGAGGAAAAAAGAAAAGTTTGTGAAAAGTTACGCAGTTGTCAAAAGTTACTAAAATATTTGCAATTCAAATAAAATAATATACAGAAATAAAATAATAATAAAAGTCAAATGATTTATCAAGTTTGGTCAAGGTGAATAGTATTTTACAGACATCAAAAGAAAATAATATGTCGTTAACTTATAAGAAAAATAAAACTAAAATATTTGCTTGCACACATCTAGGTACACATCTTACATTTATTACAGTCCAACTTATGATCAATTTGTATACCCAGAAACTTAGTTATATTTGTGCCATGTAGTCCTAGTCCTTGATAGTGTACATTTAACGTTTGATAAGGTGTATTATTAAAATTCATGAAATAAGTTTTGTCAATATTAATGAAAAGGTTATTATCTTTAAGCCAATTTATTATTAAGTTGATTGTATTGTTAATTTCATTACTATGGTCATTTAATGTCAATTTCTTACTTGTAGTCACTATGATTGAGACATCATCCGCAAATAAGATGCAGCGGTGCTTTGTCAGTTTTGGTAAGTTATTTATATAAGTGAGGAACAAAAATGGGCCCAAGACACTCCCCTGGGGCACCCCAAACTTGATTTCTTTAAACTCAGATAGATATTTTTGGGTTATATTATTTTTATCGAGTTTAGCTACTTCAACGGCTTGCATCCTATTGCTCAAATAAGTTTTTAGCCAATTTAGTGCCGGCCCCCTAATGCCGTTGTTTTCCAACTTTTTTAGTAGGGTGTCATGTAAGCAATAATCGAACGCTCTAGACATGTCAAGGAAAAGAGCTGTTGTGTACCTATTTTCATTTATGTTCATTAGTATTTCATTCACTAGGTTGAATATGGCATGGGTTGTGGATTTCTTTTTTTGAAATCCGAATTGATCTTGATTTAATATACCATACTTTTCAAAAAACACCATCAGTTTCTCAAGTACAATTTTTTCATAAACCTTTGATATGATTGAGATTAGTGTAATGGGTCTGTAGTTGTCAACTACTGTTTTTTCATTTTTTTTATGCAAGGGTTTGACTAGTGAATACTTAAGCCTGTCTGGGAAGGTCCCAGAGGATATTGATAGGTTTATAAGAAATGTTAGAACAGGGGCTATTTCTTCATTGCATGCCTTCAGAACCTTTGTACATATGTTGTCATACCCTTCAGAGTTTGTGTTTTTGAGGGACTTAATAGTTTTTCTAACACAGTACTCATCAACAGGAGTCAGATAAATGGAATTTATCAGATTACTAGTTTTCCCATGCAAGTCATTATTTGTTTTCGCATGCGTGACACCTGTGATATTGATAAAATGGTCATTGAACTTATTGGCAATTTCTATTGGATTATTTATATTTTGTTGATTATAGTCTATAGTTTCAATATAATTGTTACATGTCGGTTTGGTATTTGTCTCCTCGTGTATAATTTTCCATGTAGCTTTGCATGTGTTTTTTTTACTATTATTAAAGATATATTTATTATTTGACTGTTTTTTTGCCTGTAGTATGCATCGTTTTAGTATTTTTGAGTATGTTTGATATTTCTTTTTTGTGTTGTATGTTTTCCTTTTATAGTGATTAAGACGGTGCGCTCTACTTGTTGCACAGCTTTTTTTAATACCCTTAGAGATCCAGTGCTGGTTAGAGTTAGTGTTTATTGTGACTTTGCAAACTGGGAAACATAATTTATAAAGTAAACAGAACCAGTCATGGAATTTATTAAATGCTTCATTAGGATTACTTTCATTATATACATCTGTAAAAGTGAGGCATGAGAGATGTGTTCTGAACTTAATGATATTTTCGTCAGAATAACCTCTCTTAAATGTATGTATTTGTTTAGCTATTTGTGGTTTTCTTTTGATGTGGAAACTAAGTATCTGTGCAGTGTCATGGTCAGATAACCACAACGGAAGGATTGTGCTCTTTGCACCTTTTATATTACTAAAAATGTGGTCAATGCATGATAAGCCTCTTGTTGGTTGGGTTATATGTTGCTCTAGATTATAATTATTTAATATGCCTTTTAGTTTGGTGGTAATGTTGTTGTTTTGTAAAGTGTTTATATTAATGTCCCCAACAATAATTATTCTTTGTTTGTGATGTTTATGTTGGTATATGTACAATAGTTGTTCAAATTTTTCTAAGAATAAATCAAAATGTCGTTTATTTGAAGCGGTTGAGCTACGGTATAGGCAAACAACTATAATATTGTATGATGGAATAGAGATAGAGCAGCATTCAAAATGAAAATTCACAGGAAGCTCATCGAAAATGTTAACTTTATTGTATATAGTCCTTTTTTTACCAATATACATGTGCCCCCTCTTTTTTTATTTCTTCCATAGTGTACAGTACATAATTATGCAAAAATATATTCTTTTCCTCTCCATTCATAATAAAAGTTTCTGTAAAGCACAGCACCTCAGGACATAAATGAGAATCAAGCTCCGCTAGGGTTATCTCAATGATATCTTTTTTAGAAAGCAAACCTTGTATGTTTTGGTGTAGAATTACAAAATCATTATACTTATTAGCCACGAAAACATTTTGTGCTTGTCATTGTTGGTGTTATACTATTTTTTGTAATATTAATCTTAGAAAAATAATATGGTATTGTACCCTTTTTATTTTCCAAAGCAGTTGAGGTGGATATAATACCTTTTTTATCGAGTATAGAGTTTTGCAATGATTTTCTTAATTTTAATCCGTTTTTTACATAGTCATTAACATACTTTGAATAGTCGATTTCTACATTTATCTTCAGGCTAATTTTCTTTTTTATTGATGTTATATTTTGGTAGTAATGCAGTATTTGTTGTATGTCAATATAGTTACAATTATAATAATTTTTTATTAGACGATTAATATGTGTGTTTAGTATGTTAATATTTAAACAATAGTTATATCTAACACTTAGTATTAGTATCCTGCCCTTCTTCAATTTACATAATGTATTACACAAACTCGACATAATGGTATATGGATTTTTATCATTAGAACCTACCGAAAGCACCAGTATATCATCATCTGACATAGTTTCAGATATAGATTCACAGCTTGATAAGACTTGAGAGCTTAACGCATACGGCTTAACTATACTAGTAACGTTGTAGTTGTCATTCCATTTTCCGCACCTCGCATCTCTTATCTCATCAGCTAGACCGCAGATTTGTTGATCGCCTACTATGTAAATATTATGTTTATTTTTATTACCACAGGTGCCCTCTATTGAGCGATTAGATGGACTAAAATCCGCGACCTGATTTGGTAAGATGATACTGTCAGGTTCAATTTCAGAGTTCTTGTCATGTTTTATTGATGGCGTTGCGCAAAATTTCGCTTCTTGTTCGTCGTGTTCAAAATCCAGAATAGTCTTGTTTAGGTTCTTTCTGCTTCTTCTGAGGGTTACATTTTTCTTTTGGCTTGAGTTACAAATTTCTGTCAAAAATTTGGTTTTTTTTTCTTTATTTTGTATATTTTTTTTTAATTTAGTATTTTCTAATAACATATTTTCAATTTCATTTTCTGCAATTTGGAGTTTCTTCCTTCCTTCCTTAAGGTCTTTATTTTGTTTTATTAGGTATTCTAGTCTCTCTTCGATATTTATTCTTCTTAAATCTGGGCAGCTACTGTTTAGTCGGTTACTTTGTGACGTTGACATAATATCTTTGTATTCATCATCTGTTAATGATTCAAAAGAGTTTGTCGTAGATATATTTATTCTGAAGTTGTCATTTTTATTTTTATCTATACATTTGTCACATTTCCAGTTAAGTTTATTTTCTTTAGTCATTAGGTAGAATCTTTTGGTCGAAACATTCCCACAATCAATGTGATAATTATACTTACAAATCGTGCATATTAAGTATTCACGATTTGTAATTTTGCTATTACAGTTATCACATTTTAGCGCCATCTTACGGACTAATTTTCGCGGGAGTGTGTGTATTTTCGTGTCTATGATTGTTGCCAGATGTCGCTAGGAGTAATTACTAAGTGCATGAAATCTGACAGCTGATGAGTCAGCTGTCGTCTGTTTACTTATTTGAAATTTGCAAACGATCATTAGCACTTTATTTCACAATTTTCTTCTGTTTACACTGTTAATTCTTGTTTTTTTATGATGGACATAATTAATTGTTTACTTTTACTATGTTTTTATTAAGATCACTTCACTGAGATTGTTTATTCTACACTTTAGTTGTAATTGTGCTTGGCGGACAGCAATGATAATTACGAAGAAGTTTAGATTATGTTGCACTAAAAAGTTTTTGTAGATAACACTGGTACCACTGTATTGTTGTATGTTAGCTCTAATAATACACTTTTTTAACTGATTTACGCTTGTTTTGATTTTTAATGAATTTTTATAAACAGACTAGATCTTACTCGTGGCACGTAGCGCCATCTACTGAAGGCACAGAAGAAACATTCAAGCACAGGAAAGTATAGCACTATAAATACGGTCAGATAAGCGTGAAGAAAGTAGAAAGTATATAGTACATAAAATAAGCACAGAGCGCGAAAGCAAATAAGCGTATGCGGCAAGCGAAATGCGAGTGCAGGGCAGGCGTGCGTTCCGCGTCGTAGAGAGATCTCGACTGGTGTACATGCGTGCGGGCGCTGCTGCCCGGGCGCAGGTATATAGGAGAACAATATGGTAAATGGCACTGCCTCGAACTAGTGCGATGGTCGTGCGTATCGATAAAGTTTATCGATATCGACAAACCAGTACACACACGATGTGATATGTATATATTATTGTTGTACATATAAATAGTTTAATAAATATTAATAATAGATATAAGATTTAGTAATAGGTGTAAATATTTTATAATATAATTATAATTTAGATGTAAGTTTTATATTTAAGTAGGTAAATATTCAAAGTAGCCTACATCACCCCCCTCCAGAGACCGTCAAGGGCGATAGAAGTCTGTAAATTTCACCCGTCGTCCAGAACGTGTAGTATACTCTTTCTGAACATCTGGTTGGGCTTCAGATTCTGTTGGGTCTAACAGTATGAAGGCCGGCTTTACGCGGTCTATCGATACCGTGACCTCTTTACCTTTTTTAAGGATTTTAAATGTTTTATTATCCCTCGCTAAAACTTTGAAGGGGCTTAAATATGCTGGTTGAAGACAACCACGTGATGCGTCTTCGCGAAGGAACACGTGATCACTGGTTGCCAATTCTTTGTGAACGAACACCTTTGGCTTGCAATGACGTGAAGCTGGTGAAGGTCGTAATCTTGTAGCAATTTGCTTTAGACGAGCAGAGAATTCTGACAGGTCAGTCGTACCACCGTCAGCTGGTTCAAAAAATTCGCCTGGTAGCCTCAACGGCTCTCCATACACCAGTTCTGCGGAAGAGCACTGGAGGTCCTCTTTAAAGGCACTTCGTATACCTAATAGTACCCATGGCAAAGACTGTCCATCTGTCGTTCGCGTGGCAGACAATAGCGGCTTTAAGTTGTCGGTGGAAGCGTACCACCATGCCGTTGCACGCAGGATGGTATGCAGTTGTCCGCTTGTGCTCAAAACCGGCGGAAAAAGGGCCGATTCAAACTGCCGGCCACGGTCTGTTACAATATCCGTCGGACAACCGAAACGAGCGATCCACGTTGACAGAAGTGCTTTAGCCACGGTTTCCGCAGTGATGTCTTGTATCGGTACTGCTTCCGGCCATCGGGTAAACCGATCTACGGCTGTCAAGCAATACCGATACCCTTGCGAGATTGGTAGGGGGCCCACAAGATCTATATGGATCTGTTTGAAGCGCACTCGTGGCAAGGTGAAAGTGCCTAGAGGTGCGGTGACGTGCCGATTTACCTTGGCTTTTTGGCATGCCAAACAAGTACGCGTCCACTCCCTGCAGTCCTTTCTAATACCGGGCCAGACAAATCGCTCTGCAACAAGTTTTACGGTTGCATTGGCACCTGGGTGGCTTAAGGAGTGTAGGCTATCAAAAACCGGTCTACGATAGAATTTGGGGACAAACGGCCTGTAAGTCGATGTACTTTTGTCGCAGTACAAGGGAACACGACTTCCAGGGATAGTCATTTTATCTAGACGTAGAGATGTACCCTCTTCCAACAGCTTTTGAAGTTCCGGGTCTGATGTTTGACCTTGGGCTAATGTCTCGAGGTCGACCGGCACTCTCAGTTCTTCGATACGCGACAAGGTATCGGCTACTTCATTATCCTTGCCAGATATATGACGGATATCAGTTGTGAACTGGGCAATGAGGTCTAGGTGTCTGAACTGCCTAGGCGAACAGTTTTTCTTCCTTTCATGGAATGCGAAACTGATCGGCTTATGGTCGGTGTAGACGACAAAGTGCCGGGCCTCGAGCATATGCCTAAAATATTTGATCCCTTCGTAAATGGCGAGCAGCTCCCTGTCGTAAGGCGAATACTTTACCTGGGACGGACTGAGTTTTCGCGAAAAGAAGGCTAATGGTTGCCACGCTCCCTTATTGAGTTGTTGGAGGACTGCACCGATTGCCTTATCGGAGGCGTCGGTCACCAAGGCGAGTTTGGCAGTACAGTCAGGGTGCGCCAGTAGGGCAGCATTTGTGAGGCTATCTTTGCATGCATTAAAGGCCGTAAGGGTATCCCCTGTTAAACTGATTGGTTGGGACCCTTTTACAGAGCCTGTCAGTAGAGCATGCAAGGGGGCCTGGATTTCAGCAGCTCGGGGAAGAAATCTCCTGTAGAAATTGAGCATGCCTAAGAATGCTTTTAACTGGCGCACAGTTTTTGGAGTCGGAAACTCTTTTATGGTCTGCACCTTGGAGTCTAGTGGCCTGGAGCCGCTTTCAGATATGGCGTAACCTAAAAATGTTACCTCTGGCGCACCGAAGATGCACTTAGCTGTGTTCACCAGCATGCCATACTCTTTCAGCTTGGTGAAAATTTGGCGGAGGTGATGCTCGTGCTGCTGCTCATCCTTGGAGAAGACTAAAATATCGTCAAGGTAACAATAAATGAAATCTAGTCCCCTAGTGACCTCATCCATAAACCTTTGAAAGGTTTGGCCTGCATTCCGAAGTCCGAAGGTCATGAAGGGGAATTCAAATAGACCAAACGGTGTAGTGATTGCGGTCTTCGGAATGTCTGCTGGACTGACAGGTATCTGATTGTACGCCTTCAAAAGGTCAAGGGTGCTGAATACTTTGCAGCCAACTAGATTATGTGCAAAGTCCTGGATGTGCTTAATCGGGTACCTGTCAGGTACAGTTCGGGCATTATGCATGCGGTAATCGCCGCAAGGACGCCAGCCGTTATCTTTTTTTGGCGCCAGGTGAAGAGGTGATGCCCAGGGACTCTGCGAAGGTCGAGCAGTTCCATTGGCGAGTATGTCCTGGAATTCCTGCTGAGCAATCTTTAATTTATCGGGAGCTAAGCGACGTGGGCTGCATGAAACTGGAAGTCCGGGTCGTACGTAAGTGGTGGACAGTATCATGTGTGATGTTACGGTGTGTACCAGTTGGTCGAGTAATCTCGGGAAATTCGTCAAGAATTTTATGATACCGAGTCACACCAGTAAAAATCTTTAGAGAGGCTATGTTACTACAGGACACTACTTTGGCTACAGATGATACAGAAGTTGTACTATCTAATAAGCGTTTGTTACGGCAATCTACAATTAGGTAATAGTGGTTTAAAAAATCTACGCCTATGATAGGCTTAGTTACATCTGCTACTACAAAGCGCCAACTAAACGATCTACGTATGCCAAAATCTAAATTAAAGTGTACATAACCGTATGTAGAAATATTGGATCCGTTCGCAGCACACAAGTTGTAGTCCGTCTTGGTACGACGATCACGAAGAAGGGACCGGGGGAAGACGCAGAGATTGCTTCCAGTATCGATCAGGAACTGCACCTTCGAAGCTCGGTCCGTGACAAACAGGCGACCAGTTGAAGTTGTCGGGCAGTCAGCAGTCGCCATTATCGACCGCCCCTGGCGTTTCCCGTTTTGTAGTCACAGGGTTTAACGCATTTGCTGGCATTCTCTCCAAACTTGCTATGATACCAGCAGTGAGGGAACTTCCTATAATTCGACTGCGAGCGCTGCGTCCTGGATGCTGATCTACGCTGAGGTGTCCTAGTAGACCGTGAGTGGGATCTGCTGCTTCTTTCTGACGCAAACTTCTGAAACTGCGTCTTCAGTTCTGCGACTTGCTTAGTCAAAGCATCCAATGCAGAACCGGGACAGGCTTGACTCGTAGTAGCCACTGATGGTGATGGTGCGGCTAGCTCGTGAATACGATCGGCCAAGTCCGCCAGATCGTCTATGGTAGATGAACTAGGCTGGCCTGCGAGCACTGTCTGTATCCTGTGCGAGAGGCGACTAACCCAGATGGTTTTTAAAAAATCGTCGGGAACATTGACGCCTGCGAGACTCTTGAGGTGGCGGAGAAATTGGGAAGGCTTGCGGTCTCCAAGCTCCTCGTGCATCAGCAGTTGCTTCAGCTTCTTCTCCTTCGACGCCGTAAGCCGTTTTATCAGCTCGGTTTTCAATTTCTGGTACTTATCATTGGTTGGTGGGCTAATTATAAGGTCCTTTACCTCCCTAGAGAACTGGTTATCCAGCTGGCTAATTATGTAGTGGAATTTGGTGGAGTCATTGGAAATTCCAGAAATGGCGAACTGCCCCTCCATTTGCGTGAACCAGATCTCGGGCTCCATTGGCCAGAACGGTGGCAGTCGGGTACCAACTTTAAAAACATCGATACTTTTCTCTGTCACGTCACTATTGTCGGACCGCATGGTCGGCATAGCGGGTCCACGTGCATCACTAAATTCCCTTTCCATTGTTCGTTCGGGGTCACCACTATGGTGTTTGTTGGGTGTGAAATAAATAGTTCGACTTACAGTTCTGAGGTTATTTACTAAATCCACAACACCAATGTTTATATATACACATACAGTTCACAGAAGGCACAGAAGAAACATTCAAGCACAGGAAAGTATAGCACTATAAATACGGTCAGATAAGCGTGAAGAAAGTAGAAAGTATTTAGTACATAAAATAAGCACAGAGCGCGAAAGCAAATAAGCGTATGCGGCAAGCGAAATGCGAGTGCAGGGCAGGCGTGCGTTCCGCGTCGTAGAGAGATCTCGACTGGTGTACATGCGTGCGAGCGCTGCTGCCCGGGCGCAGGTATATAGGAGAACAATATGGTAAATGGCACTGTGACGAACTAGTGCGATGGTCGTGCGTATCGATAAAGTTTATCGATATCGACAAACCAGTACACACACGATGTGATATGTATATATTATTGTTGTACATATAAATAGTTTAATAAATATTAATAATAGATATAAGATTTAGTAATAGGTGTAAATATTTAATAATATAATTATAATTTAGATGTAAGTTTTATATTTAAGTAGGTAAATATTCAAAGTAGCCTACAATTGACATTCGTATTTTAATCTTATCTTTTTAAGAATCATTGTCAAAATCAATATTCTACTAATACCACGAGATAAGTATGAGTTTTGCAATAGCAATCGAAAAAATGTAAATATTTTTTTGTGTGTTTTAAAAACTACGGTTAATAACTACGGTTGATTGGCATACGTTCATAACGCATATTGGACGAATGAACTACTGCTTAACACACCTAAATTCGATTAAACTAAAGTTAATTGCACTAATGAACGATTAATCTAACATTTTATTGAGCTAATGGTTGTTTGAACTATGTTATCAATAATATATATAAATCAATAAGGTACGGTTTCTGTAATACGTAAGTTGAGAAAATGATTGAGGATACTAGCTGCCCTACTCCTGTAGGTCACGTGATAGGTTAGAAATTTAATACAATCGCGAAGCGCAGCGTAGCGATTGTCTTGAATTTCGAAGTAATTTTTGCTTTCTGTTGTCTAATAAAAAAAATAACCTCAAAATTCGTAATTTTTGCTTTCTGTTGTCTAATAAAAAAAAATAACCTCAAAATTCAAGACAATTGCGATTGTCTTGAATTTCGAGGTAATTTTTGCTTTCTGTTGTCTAATATAAAAAAATAACCTCAAAATTCAAGACAATCGCGACGCTACGCTTCGCGATTGTCTGAAATTTCTAACCTATCACGTGACCTACAGGAGTAGAGCAGCTAGTATTGCTAGAAATTGATAGGTAAAATAAACATATAGGTATATATTGCGATAGTTAATTCTAATTTTCGGTATTTTAGTTGTAGGTATTATGAAATTACTTCAATCAATCTTAGATAAATCAACTGTAGGTACATTAACTGTAGGTGAATTAGTTATTATACACTTACGTGAAACGATCTTTAGATATTTTAACCATTAGGTATTTCGACCGTAGTTATTTCGACCATAGTCGATACAACTCTAGTAAAAAAGGTTAAAATGATACGTAACCGTTTTAAACACTTAATTAACGCACTTTTTGAACTTGTTATTAAATATTATTATTCATAATTGTCCATATGATCCGAAAAACAATGACTATCCCAATCTGCAATCAAATATAGGAAATAGAGAAGGGCAAATTAAACAATTACCTTGCATTTTTATTTAATTAAATTTTAAATTTAATTCGCGCCTAATCTAAGATTTTGATGAAAGTTGGTAAGTTAACTATTATTGGGACAGATGAAACTTTGAAGAAAGAAATAGATAGCTCGAAATAATTATTCTGTGCAGTTGTTTATAGTTGAAAATAATTAATGTCGAGCGAAGTGTCATCAACCAGTTTATTAAAACTATTAGCGGATCTAATGAAGAACGAATTTTTTCTGTAGTTGCTGTTACAAAAGGGGACAAATAGGCTACCACGTTGCCTTGTATATCTATTAGGTATTCTAAAATTTATCAAAGATAGAAGGTATATTATCTATTGACTAACCAGTCAACTACCCAATTATTCACCTCCCTACATTTGAGGGCAAGTATAGTAGAGTGTAATGTTTTGGTTGATCTTCATGAGTCGAAAATTAAGACGCGTGTAAGTACTTAATAAATAATATCATTGACATTCGTATTTTAATCTTATCTTTTTAAGAATCATTGTCAAAATCAATATTCTACTAATACCACGAGATAAGTATGAGTTTTGCAATAGCAATCGAAAAAATGTAAATATTTTTTTGTGTGTTTTAAAAACTACGGTTAATAACTACGGTTGATTGGCATACGTTCATAACGCATATTGGACGAATGAACTACTGCTTAACACACCTAAATTCGATTAAACTAAAGTTAATTGCACTAATGAACGATTAATCTAACATTTTATTGAGCTAATGGTTGTTTGAACTATGTTATCAATAATATATATAAATCAATAAGGTACGGTTTCCGTAATACGTAAGTTGAGAAAATGATTGAGGATACTAGCTGCCCTACTCCTGTAGGTCACGTGATAGGTTAGAAATTTGAGACAATCGCGAAGCGCAGCGTAGCGATTGTCTTGAATTTCGAGGTAATGTTTACTTTCTGTTGTCTAATAAAAAAAAATAACCTCAAAATTCAAGACAATCGCGACGCTGCGTAAGTAGTAGGTAGGTAGTTAATTTTTGCTTTCTGTTGTCTAATAAAAAAAAATAACCTCAAAATTCAAGACAATCGCGAAGCGCAGCGTCGCGATTGTCTTGATTGACAGAAGGCAGCTTGCCTTCTTACCTCAAAATCTAACAATTATCTTGCATTTTTATTTAATTAAATTTTAAATTTAATTCGCGCCTAATCTAAGATTTTGATGAAAGCTGGTAAGTTAACTATTATTTGGAGAGATGAAACCTTGAAGAAAGAAATAAATAGCTCGAAATAATAATTCTGTGCCGTTGTTTATAGTTAAAAATAATTCTTAAAAAATAAAATTACAATAGTTAGGTGAATAATATATTTTATTTATTAGATCCGTGCGTTGCGTTGCGTTTAATATAATTCCAACGTTTAGCATCTGCCGCCGGCATTTTGAGCGTAGGTTGAGATTCGAAGCACATTCAGAAATAAATGCATATTTTTGTCTGTATGCATGCTAGATTTCTTAATAATACTGCATGCTTGCTTTATAACTGGTCGACTGTATACATGTTGCTTAAGTACTGGCCTAAAATTAACTATTTGGTACACACGCTTATTCATCATGTTACCACGAGCAGTCTAACTTGAACTTTGTGACGGAATATGGTTGAACATTTATGAAGAAATTTGTCGGATGTGCAGGCGTCTGTTCATAATGATTCTTACGAGTCTATAAGCGCTTTCAGGCTTGCTGATAAGCGACCAAACCATCCGGAACCGTTTACGTGAAGTGCGTCTGCTTTCCCGAAGGCCGCTGAGGGTTCCATCCAAAGCACCCCACAATCGTAGGGCCTGTTTACAATGGACTCGCGAACACCGATATTGGGAGGAAGAAGACTGGCGCTGTGTTTGCTTCTCTGATGAATCACGTTTCGGTATGAGGCCGGATACAAGACGCACTCGAGTTTGGAGGACCTCTGGACTTCAAGAACGCTTGAGATTTTGTCAGGAAGTTCATCCATATGAAGAGGGAACAATCATGGTTTGGGCCGGTATTTGGATCGGTGGAAGAACCAATCTCATTTGGATCAGGAGCAACCTCAATGCTCAAATCTACGCATAGAGGATTGTTTCAGATGTGATCATCCCCTTGCGAGGCCGATTGGGTGATTCGTTTCGACTAATGCATGACAATGCACATCCACACACGGCTAGAGTCGTAACAAGCACTTTTGCCGATTCTCATATCAACCAACGTCCTGCCGTGGCCTGCACAATCACCAGACTTCAACCCAATTGAGCATGCATGGGACATGCTCCAAAGAAGAGCTCCGCCGAGTATAGATGCCGTGGGGTGTGCACGGCATCCATACTCGGCAGAGCTCTTCTTGACAACTTTTTGACTTGTTAGAAAGAACGTGGGCGGCTATTCATCAAACTGATTTGGATGAACTGATTTTAAGCATGCCAAGTCGCTGTGCTTGTGTGATTCGTGTGACTGGTAGAAATACAGATTATATTTATTTTTTTTAAGTTTTAAAAAATCAACTTTGTTCCTGCTTAGATAAGCAAATTGTCTCCAATTTGTTAAAATTGCATTTTTTTTCTTAATTTTTTCAACAAAATAGGGAAAACATTGTTTACTAAAACACAAAAAATAGAACAAGAAGCCAGTCTGGAAAACCAAATTAGGTAAATATTATTAGAAAGAAAATTTATAGCTAAAAATGTACTTGACCCCTAGACATTTTTGATGTGTGTACTTAGATTATATACACACACCACATATTACTTTCCTGTGATTGGCACTGAAACATTATTATTATACTGTATGGGTATGATGCAACGTGACACTTATAGGGTTGCCAGGTCCGAACGGTACGGTCGTGTCCGGAAAAATGTTTAAAAGTCTAACTACGACGGAATTCTGTTAGATTTAAAAAAAAAAAGTAAAGAGCCTATAACTTTACTATTGATGGGCAAAGACCTCCATCATTGTAATCAAGTTATCACTGCAATGAATGGGTAATAATGGCAAAGAAAGACAAAGACAAAGACTTTTTATTACTTTTTTTACTTTTTTTTTTTCTTTTTGGCTTACCCTCTTATTCATAAAAAACAATTTAAGCATTTTTTAGTTTAATATTGTTTTGTCAACGTCACACAAACGTCATTTTGTATTTGAAAAAAAGAGACAAAACAATAATTAACCAATTAATGCTTAAATGGTTTTATGAATAAGGGGGCTTATCACCACGCTTGCCAAATGCATGTATATATCACATGACATCACAAACCCGGGCTATGCATCGAAAAATACCTAACATACTTTGCTTGACCTGGTAATTGAACCCGGGACCTTTGGGTGTCAGGGCAAGTCTTTACCAATCAGCAAGCGTGAAATGTGTGGATGAGGGAGACGAAATAACACAACGGAAGTCGATTCTTAACTGATCGATTTATTGAGAGAAGACAGGGTTTTTATAGTAGCCAATACGTGACAATTAGATTGTATGATGTTGTGGTAAGACGTTGTGCACTCTACTACAACCGAAAAAATAAAAAATAAAATGCAACTAACAGGCACAACTAACGCTGCGCGCAAAATGGGCGTAGCAATACAAATTCTTCACACGCTTTTTTACACTTAAGGTTGTTCTCTCAAAAAAATACATAAGATAATATGCCTATGACTAATAGTACACAACGTAGAACAATAAAAAAGTTAAAATAATACAAAAATTGATACCTATTAATAAACTATTGAGAAATTAATGACGACCGCGGTAACCGCGGTGACCGCGGTGCGGATGCACTATGATAGCAAAATGTCCGGTCAAATATATCGGCGATTCCGACTTCCATTGTTATCGCCGGTAACCCTAGGCGCGTGGTTAGTTCGTAGTATTGCGTTCAACCGAGCTGCCCGCCATCTTGAATCAGCTGGTTCCTGCCCTGAATCCTAATCAGCCTCTCTATGCCCTGTCAATTCGTCGCCGCAGCCTCCAAGAGATAACACAAATTGGGTCATTAAAATTTGATTCATGAAATTGTCCTCAATGTCCTTTGATCGGAAAAACCTTGTAAATTAATAATTTAAGTACTTTTTGAGATGTTGGTTATTTTTGGTGTCGTTCCGGTTACTGGAAGCCAAATTCACTTTGTTACAGTAGTATTTTAACAACACCTTCTATTAAAGAGGAAAATGTATAATTAATGTTTTCTTCAATTATTATATTCATAATTCGTCTGCCAGACTCTGAAACGAACGGACTAGATATTTGATATCATAATCATTCTATTTTCCATCTCTAATAACTTAATCAGGAATAATATAAACACTATTTAGAATTTTACCTAGGTTACAAGAAAATGGAAGAAAATAAACAGACATAGCTTAGATGCAAAAACTAAAGCTTATTTCTCAAGTATACTAAAAGTTTCCATGTAGTACATACGTAGATTATACGTAGTAGGAATACAATATGCCATTGAAACTATTCTATCGAACCCAACTTCATTCATCTTTCATTTCCCCTTTCAAAACATCTAGTAACAACAGACTATATACTTCAATGCTCCGAACAATGATTACGACACACCTTTCAACCAACCGTACACACTTAATAAGTAAACAAACAGCACATCATAATTCGATATTCGTCCCGCAGCTTAGGGTGCCTATTTCGGAACACAGTTTTCTATTTAAAACGTAACGAAACGTGAATGTTCTTGTCTTTTGAACGGTCTTAAGGTGCGTCCAAACTATATGACAAAACATTTTATATAGCATAGGTAGTTATGTAGCATGTTTTATTAATGTGGACAATAAGTTAGTGTCAATAAAACAACCTTATACTTATTGTTTTGTAACATTGGTATAAAGCATAGTTATGTAACACGTTACTTGTGTGGACTCACCTTTACACCCACTCAAAACGCTGACAACATTTGTCGCGTTTGGTTATTTCATGGATAAGGTCAATCCCCTAAATCAATAACGGCGTAATAATAAAAGTAATAAAAAGTGGTAGTCAACATGTTTCAAATATTTTAGTTAAAAATAGTATAGCTTGTAAAATAGATGCATTGCCCTTTGTACGAGATGATCCAGATGTGCTTTATAGTAATCTTTTTAACTTAATCAAGACCGAATACAACCAGGTGTTTACACCAAAAACAATAAAAATTACTCATAAACTTAAGTTCTGTGACTGGGCCACGACTGGTATATATAAAAGTAGAAATAAATTGTATGATTTATATAGTTTAAAACAATATAACCAAAATGTTAATTTTACGGAATATGTAAAGAATTATTCGAAAATGTTTAAGAAAGTGTGCATAGTAGCAAAATCTAATTACATTAAAGAAAAAATTAAAAAGTCTAACAATAAAATCAAAGCCACTTGGGACATCATAAACCGTGAAACAGGTAAATTTAAACCACGGGATAATACTTTCACTTTAAAAGTAAACGACAACTTAGTCAATTCAGATTCACAAATTGCTAATATTTTTGATGTTTTTTTTGTAAATATACCTGTAACAACAACATCAAATTTAGATTCATCACCGGAAGCTGCACAAACTTTACTCCAAAAATATGTACCAAAATGTAATCTTTCCTTTCAATTTAAATACATTGATTCACTGAATATTATTAAAACATTCAAATCACTTAAAATGAAAAACACGAGTGATTTGTGGGGTATATCTATTAAAGTAATTAAGAATATTATTTATTCTATTGCACCGTATCTTGCTGAAATTTTTAATAACTGTGTCGATTTTTTTTTTTTTTATATATTAGAAGGAGGCAAACGAGCAGGCGGGTCACCTGATGGAAAGCAATCACCGCCGCCCATGGACACCCGCAAAACCAGAGGAATCACAGATGCGTTGCCGGCCTTTAAGAAAAGAATAGGCTCGTTTCTTGAAGATTCCTAAGTCATATTGGTCCGGAAATACCGCCGCTGAGAGCTGGTTCCACAGCACTGTAGTTCGTGGTAAAAAATTACGTGAGAAACGCACAGTAGTAGATCGCCATCCATCAAGATGGTGTGGATGGAAAGACAGTCGATTGCCTGTAGTGCGGTGAAGGAAATAAGGCCTAAGGCGATAAGGGAATCTTTCCTGATCTTATGAAATTTAGTAAAGTTATACCTTTATTCAAATCAGGAAACAAAGAAGACCCCAGTAACTATCGGCCCATTTCAATATTACCAGCGCTAAGTAAAATTTATGAAAAAATTATACTCGAAGAGTTGATGTCATATTTTAACACAAACAACCTTTTACATAGTAAGCAATATGGTTTTACTAAGGGTCGTTCTACTACTGATGCAGGCGTTGCTCTAATAAAACATATATTTGATGCCTGGGAGAAGTCTCAAAATGCTCTTGGAGTTTTTTGCGACTTGTCCAAGGCTTTTGATTGCGTTGAGCACCGGACTCTGGTGTTGAAGCTACATTATTACGGTCTCGAAGATTTTGCACTAAATTTAATACAGTCATATCTCAGCTCTAGAACTCAAACTGTCGATATAAATGGTACTAAATCATCTGATTCTCATGTAAAAATGGGAGTTCCACAAGGGTCGATTCTTGGTCCTTTTCTGTTCTTGATTTATATTAATGACTTGCCATTCTTTGTAGAGAATTTCTGTGAAATTGTATTATTTGCAGATGATACTTCACTCATTTTTAATGTGACTAGGTGTAGAACTAATTATGAAAATGTAAATAAAGCTCTTTCAGAGGTACTCCATTGGTTTACTATTAATAATTTACAGCTTAACGCTAAGAAAACAAAATGTATTAAATTTATACTACCAAATGTCAGAAATGAACCAACCGATATTAGAATAAACGGTGATCATTAGATTTGGTAGATTCTACAGTCTTTTTAGGCATTACCTTTGACTCAAAACTTCAATGGAATCCTCATATATCGAAATTGGCCGGTAAACTCAGTTCTGCTGCTTATGCCATTAGAAAAATTAGGCAGTTAACAGACGTTGAAACTGCTAGAACAGTTTATTTTAGTTATTTTCATAGTGTCATGTCGTATGGCGTCCTACTGTGGGAAACAGCGGCGGATATTGAAACTATATTCATTTTACAGAAACGATCAATAAGAGCAATCTATAAACTAGGATCACGAACTTCCCTAACAAATCTTTTTAAGGAGATTGATGTCCTGACAGTTGCATCTCAATATATTTATAATTGTATAGTTTTTGTACGTTGCAACATCAACTCCTTTACTAAACACGGTGACGTACACAATTTCAATACTAGAAATAAGACAAAACTTGTAATGCCACTGTTCAGGTTACAGAAGGTACTTGGTTCTTTCTTGGGGCAAGGTATACACTATTACAATAAAATACCAAATTCTGTACTAGATTTACCTTTAGATAAGTTTAAAAAACATGTGAAGTCTTTATTACTTATAAAAGGTTATTATACAGTCAAAGAATATTTAGATGATAAAACAGCCTGGTTATAATAAAAATCACATATTATATTTGAATCAATTTATTAAAATTAATTTTTATAATTTTTTATACTGATATGACAGCCTTTATCAGCATTGTGCTACAGATAACAAACAGCGTTGCGTTAAATAGATCATTAAGTTTTTATTTAGAGTATCTTGAGTGTGTCATGCTCTCTTTACTGTCTCTGCGGTGGTGGCGTGTGCGTCGGGTCGTTACGTTCCCTAAAATATGGTTGAGCGAAGCGATGGCTGATTCATATGTCATGCTCGTGAACGGGTGCCGCCTGTGGAGGCTGGTCTGCTCTTGCATACTTATCTTATTTTTAGTATTATTAATTATAGTTTGACTTTGTTTTAGCTAAACAATTTTTGACTTTTACTAGAGTACTGTAGTGGTGCTGTATGACATTGTAGAAATTAAAACTTTTACATAATTATCTGATGTAAATTTGTTAACTTACATTTTTTATTTTAACAGCATTGTCCTACAGATAACAAACAGCGTTGCGTTAAATAGATCATTAAGTTTTTATTTAGAGTATCTTGAGTGTGTCATGCTCTCTTTACTGTCTCTGCGGTGGTGGCGTGTGCGTCGGGTCGTTACGTTCCCTAAAATATGGTTGAGCGAAGCGATGGCTGATTCATATGTCATGCTCGTGAACGGGTGCCGCCTGTGGAGGCTGGTCTGCTCTTGCATACTTATCTTATTTTTAGTATTATTAATTATAGTTTGACTTTGTTTTAGCTAAACAATTTTTGACTTTTACTAGAGTACTGTAGTGGTGCTGTATGACATTGTGGAAATTGAAACCTTTACATAATTATCTGATGTAAATTTGTTAACTTACATTTTTTATTTTGTTTTTTTACATGTTGTGGTTGTCTTATATATATTTTTTGTGTTTATTTGTAATGGAAAGTGTTCTGCTATGATAGGGCATTTTCCAATATTTTTGACGCTGTAAGGGAGAAAAGAGCTGGACACTTGCTGAGTTTCTTGCCGGTTCTTCTCAGTACAAGATCTCCCGCCCAGAGTAGATTTACGAACCGATGGCATAATGACATTCACAAGAGCTACTTGTAACCTAAACTGAATAAATGATTTTGAATTTTGAATTATTTTTTTTAATTTTGAAAAGTATTTTTTTGTTTCCAGTCTTAAGTTATTTAATATATCAGGTACCGTACCTATCCTGTAAAATATTTTAACTTGTAACTTGCAATAAAACCTAAGCCTTAACCTTACTTTAAAAAGTTGAAAAAACAGTTTGTTAACACAATCTACAGACAATAAACAAACGTGTATGACGAGATCCTTAAATGCTCACTAAGACTAGAGTAACGTTTGTTTGTTTCTACGAATTTCTAGAAGAAACCTTCAACGTACGGTTAACGCTTTTACCAACATGACGGCATCCATCGCCGCGATTGTAATCTACAAAAAAGTCAGTTATGTCGACAAAGGGGAATCAAAATAGGCCCCCAGAGCCACCACCCGGCCACACCCGCTCCCATTAATTCTCCGCTCGGAACAGAAAGGGATTCCCTCAACAAACACCCTTACTACATTTCCGCGGAATAAAAGCTTTACAAAATTCAGATCTTTTGTCGGGCCCAATTTCACTTTCAAAATTCCGCTTTTGTTTGTTCAAAATTTTTGTGAACAATTGTTGGTTGGTTGCAAAAAAATCGTATTCTGTTTTTTGTGTTGTACATTATAAAAACGTTTTACAACACTGAAAAAATTGCTTTGAGCGTGTGCAGTTAATGTCAGTTAAATAAGTAGGTATTATTGCTTTGGAAGGCACGTAAAGCCGTTGGTCCCGACTGCGTTAGCAGTCGTTAACAACCACAAAACCGCAATGGGCCCGCGTGGTGGTTTATGGACCGTTCTCCCTATCCATCCATAGGGAAGGCTCGTGCCCCAGCAGTGGGGACGTAAAATGAGCTGATGATGATGATGATGAAATATTTTATGCATTCACGGAGCTATCGGGTACCCTTTCTTAACAAATACATATAGTTACCTAGTTATCTCTTTACACATACATCACATTTTGTATATTTTCTTAAATAATACGCGGATTGTGGATTGTCTCCATTGTTTATAGGGCACAGACTATAAATACTCCTACATAGAGCCGCTGTCAGAATATTTGAGCAACTATAAATAAAAATGAAAATACGTTGATTTTCCAATACACATTCACAAATATAAAGTATGAATGTATCACAAAAAACGCTACGTTTATTTGTAAAAAAGTAGTCTTGGTTTTCGGGTTCATGTAGTTATGTGTTAGAGTTTCTTTAGTTTGATTTTAATAGAAAGTCTAAAAGCCTGAACCGTTTTTTTAAAGTTATGTGGTATTTATTGTCTACCTAAGTAACGGCTACGCTTAAAGGACTTGTAATAATTTATAATACAGCCATCATTTTTGTAGTACAGTGTATAATAGTACATACAGTAGCACACATTGTTGTTGTTGTTGTTTTTCACGTGTTCAATTATTTTAATTATTGTTACTGTTTTAAGTTTAGCAGAGATCTCTATATTTAATGTATGCATGATAGAATAAGCAAGCGCTGTACCCGACTACAATCAGAGTGCAAATTTTACTGTATTTTTTTATTGTGTTTATGTATGAAATGTGATTTGCATTCTGTTGTCAATAAATAAATAAATAAATAAATAAATAAATAAATAAATAGATAAATTAGAACATTGGGACAAACACATAAACTAACCATTCCTAATTCTAGCGCGTTGTAGATTAAAAGATATTTGTTACCTACTGATAGTATATCAAGACCACATGTAATAACGTGTCGTATCGTTATGTATTACCTGATAGACAAAGTATTTACATGAACTTCAAAGCCTATTTATTACAAGTACTGCTAAACTGTGATGAGTATGATTATTAATCTACATATTTTTTTATGGTTTTTAGGGTTTGCTCTAAGCCAATGTCAAAGTTACGAAATTGCAGTGTAGAATATTTTTTCCTATTTTATAAAAGATGACCTTGAGTAATGATGATTGATCTTTAAAGATAAATGACAATTCTCCGAATCTTAAGGTTTTATAAAAATGTGGGACCTTACGCGGACTTATTGAGGGAACTTTACAATTGACGATGCACTGGAATGCTTAATTTACTAATACATATTCACAAACAGAAAACGGTTATTAGTCTACCATTATGTCACATGAATATTTGACAAAATAAAATATAAATGCTTATTTGAATGATTCTTTATTTTTCCTTCTACATTTTTATTTCGTAAGTACCGTGAATGTTTTCATTAGGTTCAATATATTTATTTAAATATAAAGGACATAAATTTTTTTGGGCCTTTACTAAAAGAGCCGACAACAAAAAGAAATGGCACGTATTATTAGAACTAGCCATTTGGAGTAATAGTTAATATAGCACTAAAGTTGTTAGTATTATTAGAACTAGCCATTTGGAGTAATAGTTAATATAGCACTAAAGTTGTTAGTATTATTAGAACTAGCCATTTGGAGTAGTAGTTAATATAGCACTAAAGTTGTTAGTATTATTAGAACTAGCCATTTGGAGTAATAGTTAATATAGCACTAAAGTTGTTAGTATTTAGTAGTTAGTTAGTTAGTGTAAGGGATTGCTCTGAGCCAAGTTATACAAGTTCGAAGATTCATCATTTTCTTATACCTTACTGATTCCTGAAAGTGCTGGAAAACATAAAATAATGATAGATATTGTTAGAACTAATGATCCAAAGCAATTGTCATTGTGAAGCGTCAAGCGACCGCTTTAAAGTTGATACGAAAAAAAATGAAAAAAAAAATGTATGAAAATGATGAATCATCGAACTTGTATAACTTGGCTCAGAGTAATCCTGCAACTTTTGTGACATAGTAACTATTACTCCAAATGGCTAGTTCTAACAATACGTACTATTTTTTTTGTTGGCCGGCACTTTCAGAAAAGGCCCAAAAATGTATGGAGCCCGAATGATCTCCTTTATATTTTAATGACTTGAAACAATGCTTTATCACTCATAATTGTTAAACGTCATTACTCTAATGTTTAATTATAGCTCTTTAATCCGGCGATATTTCCAATTATCCAATAATTCTTTTGCAGAACAAAATTTAAATAGTTCAAAAAACATTTTATTTTAGGTATGGCCAGATTTGGCAGGTGTCCCGCCGCCGGCGATGAGCGAGTAGCGAGTAGAGCTAGAAACTAGAAGCGAGTTGGCGCGCAGCGACAAGCGAGTTGTAGTTCCGATAGTTTGGTCGCTGGGCTATAAGTGTTCTTGTGTGATGGGCGATTACTCGCTTTACTCGCTCGGGGGCGGCTAGTCCTGTAGACATGAACAAAGTCGTTATTTTTCAATCACCGTGACAGTTCCAGTTACTTACTTTCCAGTTACACAAGAAAAATCATCGTGACTTTGTCACGTCGATCACGTCGATATCATATATTTAAGGAACACGGTTACGGTATATTAAAGTAAAACTTCATCTCGTTATTATTATATGTTACGTATTATTATTATATTGTACTTACAGTTGATCATAATTTCCTTTACACTTTACGCAGGCTTAGGAATGTTGTATATTTTAAGACTGTATATGCGGCGTGTTTATTATTTTGATAAAGTATTTACATTGATTTTATATCTTGTACCTACTAATAGCTTCTCTATAATTTGTGTTTTTTTAATGTCATATTCTATTAAAGCATGTAAATATACAAACTCATCGTTTGACATTCTTAAATATGTACGAAAATCTAATAGCTCTTATCGCACAGCGGCAAACTAGTAAAGCGAGTACTCGCTGGCAGTGTGAACAGACAGCGATCAACTATTAATACTTATATGCATCTCTTTTATTGTCACAGGATCTATATCTGTTGTACGTTTCTTGAACGAGAAAATAGTCGATAGTTCATCGCTTACTCGCCGGCGGGAGGTGTGAAAGCTGCCTATAACCGCAAAAATCTTAAGATCCAAAAGAATGTAATTTGTAAAAATGCGTATACATTAGGCAGTTATTCTAACTGAAAGCTCCCAATTTCGGCTGCCAATGGTCTAGGCTTATGACGCTGTGTTGTGTAGACCCGGTAAATTGGCCGGCACAGGGCCGTCTTGTGTGCAACGAAGGGAACGACGTGCTACGTATGATAGGAATAAAGCGTTGTAGAGCAGTCCTTTAAGAGATCATGTCACGATTACGAAAAAAATGTACTCATTTAACCAATGGTCTATTAACTCACTAAGCTTGGTATAAAATGTTAATCTGACAGAGCGTGAAACAGAAACAGAAACAGAAACAAACATTTATTGACCACAAGCACAAATTTTATATAACACAAAAGATACACATGAGAGAGAAAATAAAAAAAGATAAGGCGAAAACAAATGTAAACAAAAAAAATAAAAGTTACATTAGACAACGTGCATGTGGCCAATTAGGTCCCAACCTCAGCTTGTGCTGCAAGGACATACAAGCCGCTACAGCGCTGGTATTCTGGTGGGACCCAACTTGGCACAAAAAACACAGGACAATAAACATACTACAACTGTAACAACTAATAATAACAAAAAACAATAATAATCAATATGACATACATAACATTTAGAACATTTAGATATACTAACATACTCATATATAAAACATTTCAATAACAAGATGACAGCACAAAACAAAAACAAAAAAAAAAAAAACTTAATTATGATTAAAACAGAGCAAAACTACGGTGAAAACGAAAGGGACACCATTGAGACCATTTTAGGCGCAAGAGTCGGCCGCAGCGGTGCCAGGACGAGCCGTCCCCGGCAAGTGAAGTTAATTGATCAATAGTTTATTTTAAATATGTGAAAGCAACTTCAAGCATTTACAATAAGAACAATAAGTGTATTGTATAACTTGCGATTGCGAGGGACTTTTCATCCACTACCTATTATAAAATGCCAAGTTAGCCTTACCTGCACCTGGTGCATCATGCTGACACAAACACCTATACGCGTAGTGGGTTAAGGGAAGTACTATTATCTCTTCGGTGGTAAAGGTCAAAATCATTCCGATGGTAGGTACCAATTTCTTGGCAAAACTTTGCCCAGCAGTGTAATTTAAAAAAATAAATCCATAACATCTCGTCATCAATTAAATCTACAGTGCGGCATTCTCTAATATTCTAAAACTAAGTGATGTTACCTACTTGACTGGTGACTATTAACTAAATTGAAGTAGTTATCGAACTTGCATGTTTCAACGAGTAAATGTCCAATCATTCAAACTTGCGTCTGGGGCGCTTTCCGCGCTGTCAGCTCTGAATCGTGCATAGAACAAAACAATCTCGTAATTACAGGCTTGCGCCGGCCCTGGCTGACGGCAAGATTCATTTGTTTCCATTTGCGTCGCTCCACGTCTGCCGCCGGAGTCGCGGCCCGCTACTGAACTCCAGTAGAATATAAATTATGTTTCATTTCCCACTTACTAAATAACGTACTTCCAGAAGAATGCGTTGTTGATGATTATGTGCTAAGAATTTCTTGGAACATTTTGCGTGATGCCAATAGCGATTTTTATGTGGTTACTTGTTCAATATTTTAAAGAAGTTTCTCGTGTTTTGATGTTGTAATTCAAATTATAAAATCGATTCTTGTTTATATTTGTGTAGTCGCAATTTAATACTGATCTAGTTAATCTAATCTCTATCAAAGAAGCAATAACAAAAAAGGTAGGGTTTTTCTTACTATCGAGGAGATTTTATAGAACTACTGCGTAGATCAAAATTTTCCGGTGGCTGAAAACTAATGTCGTCGCGGACAGGTTTTTAGATACGAAGGCTCCAACGGCAACTTTAAATATTAACGTTCCTACAGCTATCTTATAGGATTTAGATATATTCTTAAACAAAGGAAAATTTTCGGAAGTCAGGTCGTCAGATCGGCCTAAGGCTGTGAGAAAGTGCATGAGTGTGGCACAAGGTCTGGCCAAAATGGTAAACGTATTAAGCCACATATGCCCAACAATGGGTGAACAACGGTTTAATAACAAATACAGATCATATAATACATTACGCAATCAGTAATGAACTAATGAAGTATAACCTTATGTTTTATATCGCTATATGAACCACTTTATAAGGATCTACGCGGTATTATTCACCTGATAATTATTTTAATGGTGTTTAAAGTATATAAGGTCACATTTTAACAACTGCAAATATTTTGAGGATAAATTCAACAACATATATAAACTATTTTTTATGAAAAAACCTTAAATTTTTATACGCTACTTTTCAAGAAAAACGCCAAAAGGCTTTTCGATTAAAAAGTAAAATAAAGCACTTTCGGTAGTTTCAATTCAAAGGAGCCGAAACAGAGAGGCCGCAATGCTTACACGTGCCCGTAGTTTCATTCAAAAGAGCCGACAGAAAGGCTGCTCTTAAAAATATTACAATTCTAGGCAAGCATGTTACATCGTAGGTTACATCATCACTTACCATCAGGTGAGATAGTAATCAAATGCAAGCCTATCGAATTATAAAAAATAAAAAAAATTGTGTCAGGAAAAATAAAAATAAAACTAGCCTGAATTTTTTTTAAATGCAACTGCCTTATTTCTGTGATATTTATTTTGCCATTTCGAGCGTTGGTGGTATTCTCAATATTCTAACGGCAAGAGGCAAAAGACAAAGAGGAAACATGTATAATATATATGTGTATAATATATATGTGGAAAAATTTAAACCCTAACCTACTTGTAGATAAGATTAGGGTTTAAAAAAGTTTCAACTTTACCAACTAATCCAATTTTGCTACATATCTGTGTTTAATTTAACAGTCAAATAAAGAAAGTTTCTAATGAAATGAAATACCAGTTTTCAAATCCTAAAATGTTAGTACTCGTATAGACCACTAACGAAATTTTGGGGAGACTGCAGTTATGCAGTCAGTTCAAAAGTTCTTTACGTATAGCCTTTTGAAGAGATCGAAGTGATAAACGTTTCTGATCAAGCTACAAAAGCTATTAAAAAGTATATAAAATCAGTTATTTCGGTAAAATAAACATACGTCCTTATTTTAGATACGGGATGCTTTGTCTATGTAATTAAAAAAAGCACATTAGTGCCACAAATATGAAGCAAATATGTCAGAATAGTGTGACAACTCGCGGTGACAACGGTGTCGCCGGAATGATGTAACCGCAAAACAATAAGTATTGTTCTAAAGATGTAACACATCACAGATCATTTAAATATTAAATTCGAAATAAATATTTAAAGCGATGATATGTCAAATAAATAATGTGGTCACAAAAACCGGACGCAGAGGAGTATTGTGTTGCGCCATTTAAAAGGAAAGTTATTTTAGCGGACGTCAACATTCCATATAAATTCACTTTGGATAGATGCAGGAATTCTTTGTTTTTCTGCATTAATGCTGACGAATTTTCGGAACAAAGCTTCCACTCGGTCGTATTGGAGCTCCACAGCGGCTCGGCTGCAATTGTGCCGAGCATTCGGAACGGATTTGCGAGTGCCATTGACCAAGCTACAGGTACCGTCTACCTCGGTGGTAGCGACGGAATTTACAAATTCAACTATGAAACAAAGGACGTAATCAAGCCTCCCCTGGTATATGGTATCGACATTTTCGACATGTACTTTCAAAAGCATTTGTATTACGTGGACACCGCAAATCAAAATCTGCATGTTTATAAAAACAATAGAGTTACTACTGTTACAGAATTAAAAGATCAAGAGATTAAACACTTTGTCATTGATCCCAATGGTGATATAATGTTTATAAATACCACTGGATTCTATGTTTTACCAAAGGGAGCAAAGAGAGCAGTTTTGTATGACAACCGGAGTATCAACATTCGAGGAGCTACCACTGACAAAGCAGGCTCACCACACTTTATAGCACAAGACGGAATCTACGCGGTCGATGGCCAAAATCAATTGACTAAAATACTGCTCCTCGAAAATGGCTACGGATTAGCATTCGACAAAGATAACAATATCGTATATAGCGATGAAAGAACTGTTAATAAGTTAAGCCCACATGAAAATATGTTCCTCGGTTGTAAATAGATTTCATAATTGTTTCATGTGTACATGTTAAATAAATACCTCGAGCATTATATCTAATCAATTATCATTCGATTGTTGTGGACATGATTGATCATGATTTTATTTTTCTGATTACCATCAGTGACTGTGTCACTAAGAACACAGTATCAATGTATTGAAAGAAGAAAGAAGTCATACCAACCTTGACTTTGTATTATTAAAGGTCGCTACATTACATTGTCTTTGTGAGCCCTTTGTTCAGGTTAATAAGGCGGTGAATCCCATAATTTTCATTTTTTAAATCATACTTACTATAGATTATAAAAATGACTCAACAAAAATGAAAACAGAATTGAATTTAAAAAATGGAAACTTAGACATTTAATTTTTTTGGTTCCGTACCTCAAAAGAAAAAAACTGAACCATTATAGGATCACTTTGTTGTCCGACTGTCTGTCTGTCCGTCTGTCTGTCAAGACCCTTTATCTCGGGAACGCGTGGAGGTATAGAGTTAAAATTAAAACCATATACTCAAGTCTGCGTGAAGCTGTAAAAAAATCAAACTTTTAAGTTAACGAAAAAAAAAGATACGGCCGTTTATGTCGCATAAAAACGTATATTTCGACACTCTCAAGGGATCAAAATTCATAGGGTACTTGCCGTAGACCTAGAACTATGACAAGTAATATCGTCTCGATCTAAATCGAGACTCGATTCCTGAACTATATGTACCCATAAATTTGTACGGGACCCTCGGTGGGCGAGTCTGACTCGCACTTGTCCGGTTTTTTGTATTAATTATCGTGTTCCTTCCTAAAATCGGGTGTATCCCAGTAGTCCCCTCTGGCGTTTGTCCCCTTGGGGGACAACTGGGATTTAGTGAGCATGATTCCTCACAAGTCGGCATAATTCAAAAATATAAATAAAAGTTACTGTTAAAACTTGAAATTTATTTGCAAAATTAAATAAATGTCTCTTCTATTTATATTTTTGAATTATGCCGACTTGTGAGGAATCATGCTCAAGGGGACCAACGCCAGAGGGGACTACTGGGATACACCCCTAAAATCGTACCTATCACTGTGCATGCGAAAGTAATTCACTGTCTTACCTTTTATAGGTTACTAGCGGCCTACTCGCGACTTCGTCCGCTTAACAACACCCATATCCCATGATGGACCCCTATTGCAGCGCGACCTACCGGGTCCAATTGTAAATCTAAACCATTCTCGAATCCACTTGAACACACACAAAAAATTTCATTCAAATCGGTCCAGCCGTTTAGAAGGAGTTCAATTACATACACACGCATAGAAGATTTATAGCTATGTCCCTGCATCTGTAATATCTTCGAAAATATTAATTTAAATTAAATGCTGTAAGAGCCATATTGATATATATTAAATGCAATGTATTTAAGGTACTTAACTGGATAAGGATTAATACTGTATTGCTTAAAATCGCTTCGTAAATAAGCCATTATTTCTCGTAAAAAGTAAAGGATAAAAAATGATTATTGTGGGTTATCCCTAAGAGAGATGCCATCGCGGACTTCTGTTTAAGGTGTACAATACATACATTATTGTACATTGTAGTACATTATTTTGATCTCGTAGGGTTCAGCCAGCGTTTCCAATGTAAGCGCAAAAAAATGTGAAATCTCTAAAATTATCAATTTTAGTTTCTCTACTATATTATACATGTATTTATACATATAAACCTTCCTCTTCAATCATTATCTATTAAAAAAAACTGCATCAAAATCCGTTGCGTAGTTTTAAAGATCTAAGTATACATACATAGGGACAGACAGACAGCGGGAAGCGACTTTGTTTTATACTATGTAGTGATTTCTCTTTAAAAACTACGACATATGCAAGCTTTAGCTGAATCATTAATTTATCCGCCGTTTAACCGTATAATTCCCGTCAACTAAAGCTCTCTGTATGTTAAATCACGTTACGTAAGTCTCTTATCTCAACACCACGTACCGCTTCTTATACAAGTTAGTCTCTTGGTCTTGACGTCGTCGTGCATTTTGAGCAGGTACACACGCCATCACATATCGTACTACCACAAACTGTCACCGATCCGATGCGAACCCTTCGGAGAATCTAGTAGGGCACGGGGACACGCACTTTTAAGTGTTTGATGCCGTTCCCTCTAAAAAACCTCTGAAGGTGATTCGTTTCACACGGCTTGAGCTACCCTTTAAGGCGACGCACCGCTAAACAATAAATCTCATACGTTTTGATACGAGCGTTTGCGCCCCGTACCATAAGAAAAACTGTTTTTTTTCCTTCAAATTAAAACTACAAATTATTTTTAAAAAATGAACTACAATTCTGAAGTGTGTGTTAAGACTAATCTACTAAGAAAATTTAGATGCTTAAATCGGTCTGGTTAGCCTGTAAAATGCAAATCTATGTTTTAAAAGAGGTTACTTTGATATTTTTTTCTCTGATTTAAAAGTTGACAAATCGTGTTTCTGCAACTAGCATAATGAAGTCAATTAAATGAAAAATCATGTCATCAAATATCACTTTCATATGTTTTGTAATTGTTGGGAAAAATCAAGATCCCCGCCACGTAAATTTCCAATGCGTCGCCTTAAGTACCTCGCCGCCCCCCAAAAAAGCCCGGTGAAACTGAAAATGCCGTTTGAACCAATCAGCAATCTCTCTGCAAAAAAAACTCTCAAACTTCCTCAATAGACACTGAACTTTATTTCTATGGCTTAAGCCTGAACATTTATTGAAGGAATATGACAGTTTTGGAAAGTCTTATGTGCTGGCGTCTGTACCTTTGTTATACGAGTATGTTAAGATATTGTTACAAGCTTTTATGTATGTAAATATGAAGTGAGAGCCTGATATAGGTACATACCGTATATGTCCCGTACCACGTAAGACCGATGGATGGGAATATACATCCCGTCACACTTTGATCCTAGACTGAAGCGTAGTTTTTACTTAGCAATTGGGACCCATCGTCCCAAACGGTTCTGAGGTGTAAAATTAATTACCTACTATCATTCCCATTATCATTCTAAAATTTAATTTAATCCATATTTACTTAAATTATGAAGATAATTTGAAAAATTAGTTTCAGTCCTGGCACTGCACCCCCACGCCGAACCGAAAGGGTTAAAGTAAAGGGTACTAAACTGCGTCTAGTGCCCCCATGGTCAAAAGGTTCTGTAGAAACCAATTCAAGCAATTGCTCTCTCTGAAATGTATCCTATAAAAAACCGATAAACAACCCACTCTCCGGCGGCGGTGAGCGAGGTTTGATAATTTGGCATTCGATATTGAGTGTCCGATGAGTATCGTTTGGCTCGTTTTTCTATCGAATCGCAAGCAGCAAGTTGGTATTAGGCAGATCCAACCCAAAGATGGCAGCAATAATCCGTAACCGGCCTGATTTGTGCTTTGTACAGTAGGAATCACTTTTCCGGTGTGTAAGTTTTTACCTTAATATTTTTTACTTTTGTAACAAAGGCCTGTTCCAATTCGTTTCACTTCACAGTATTACCAATAAGTGACGTGATAATCTAATCAATAATGTTCTATCATTATTTCGCATTAGTCCTGACATTGATTCTGTACCGTTGTCAAGATCTAAATTAATGATAAAAATAATTTAGTACCTACACAGATAATTACGCTTTAATCATTCGTCACAGTAGTAGCTATTTAGTATTAAAGCAAGATAATTATTTATCGGATTTCAAATCTATAA
Source organism: Eudonia lacustrata (assembly GCA_947562085.1). NCBI lineage: Eukaryota > Metazoa > Arthropoda > Insecta > Lepidoptera > Crambidae > Eudonia > Eudonia lacustrata. The sequence goes on along the minus strand of OX387321.1, from coordinate 11,716,148 downwards.
GTGGTGTACTACTACTGGTTTCTTTTACATGTAAACAAAGCTATTAAGAGATTGTATTGCTAATTAATGAACTACCTACGTACCGTGTATGTACCCGATGTCTACGCGCAGCAATATCGAACAACGAGAGAAGTGACGTCACCGGCTGCGGGATGCGGGGCGCTGTCATTTTCCGATCCGATACGAACCCCTCGGAGAATCTAGTAATGAACGGGGATACGCACTAGCGCGTTATGCCATTACGCTAGAAAACCTCTGACGGTGTTTTGACCACACGGTTTGAGGAACCCTTTTAAGTTTCTTGCCGCCCCCAAAAAGACCAGTGTCGCTGAAAATGTCGTCTGAGTTGTCTGATCAAAAAAATCATTATTTAAATTCGACAGACCACGCTGCTTTGCTCCGCGCTGCTCCTGACCTGCTTTTCATACGTGTGTCGAACACAGGGCTTAAAGGGTTCCCACGACCCTAACCCGCTTGTGGTGGCGGACGCCAACTACAATGTTGGAGGCCTTCCACCAGCAAGACGGTACACATCTAGACTAGACTAGATGACCCCGACGATCCCATTACAGTTGCGAACGCCCCCCCGCCCGATCCTCTAAATGCCACTACACATTTACAGAATACACTAAACATGAACACTAGTTTAAGCCCAAGACACCGTACTCGTAGAACAAGGGTACGTAGAACCGGTTCACACGCGCTCTATACCAGGTACAGACATGTACCTGGGCGCTACTCTCCTCCTCCACGGCCTGGTTTACCCGAGCCGAGGTCCGTGCCTTTAGAGGCTCTGCTCCCCGATCCGATCCGAACCCTTCGGAAAATCTAGTAGGGCACGGGGACGCGCACTTTTAAGTGTGCGATGCCGTTCCCTCTAGAAAACCTCTGAAGGTGATTCGTTTCAACACGGCTTGAGGTACCCTTCACGTACCTCGCCGCCCCCAAAAAGTCCGGTGACGCTGAAAATGCCGTCTGAGGCAATCAGCAATCTCTCTCAAAAAAAAGGCTTAAAGTGTCGAACACTGGGTGCCTTTACCCTATATTCCAATGGGAATTATTGAAAATACGCTTAAAAGGTACCTACTCAGAAGAATTACCGACTTTTTATCATAATAGATGTGAAAGTTATAATAAAAACAATTGGGTGCGTTTGTTCGGACGCGTATTCTACAGGTTTCAAAAAATAAAATTAAAGCTCATTTTTACCAAGATTGTCTCTACAACCGACAAATGGCGCAGTCTGATTTTTTATTTTTTTAGTTATTACCTTCCACAGGAAACGCCTTTGTTGTTCCTAATGTTTTTCGATTGACTTATCTTATGCTTTATTTTCATTATTATTTTGGTATAGGTATACTTTTTTCAATTAATTTTACAGAAATGAATAGAACCAAAACTTTTATCACAACAACGTGTTGCCGGGTAAGCTACTTATAAATAAATCAAAGTCCACATAAGTTTTTTAAATAGGTTTAATCAGTCAGGATAACAAAATGGTGCATGGCGATACTTTTAAAACAAATTATTCATCAAAATTATGTGAATCCATCGATTTAATCAGATTGATTGTTCTGGCGTACAGTAGCTCTTTCGCGTCGATACCCCAAATGAAGTCGAGATGGCTGAATTTGGGCATTGGGACACGGAACTTGCCGATGGGTCTGCCTAGGTCTCTGAACAGTCTGTCGACGTCATTGACATGGGATAGAGGGTCGCTTTCGGAGTAATGAAGGAATACTGGCGTGGTGACTTGAGCTAAGTTATAACGGGGAGGACGGATGCTTCCATACTCGCGTCGGTTCGAGATCGCGTTGCCGTGGTCGTAGCGACGGAAGTCCTTGTCAGAGATACCCTGGCCATAGTGCACGAGCTGTCTGGCAGACGCACCGGCAGGCGTGTGGGCCAACTTCAAAGGCAGTAATGTCTGAAAGAATAATTGGTTATGAGAATAAACAAAAATCAATTAAGCGGCATCCTTTTAGTACCTACTATGCAAAATAAACTAAAGCCTACCTAATTACCTATGCTAAAGTAACTTTCCTCGTATTTTTTACGTTTTTCTCTCCTTAAGACTTCATCAAATACAACAAAAAAGAAATCAGCCAAATCGGTTCAGCCGTTCTCGAGTTTTGCGATTAGCAACACATTTAGCGATTCATTTTTATTTAGATATATTTATGTACACACAAACAAACAAAAAGGAGAACATAGTACATTGTCTACTTAGTTTTAAGGCACCTTAACAGGTTCTTTGTACACAAAAATATGATGGTTAAATCAATTATTATGTCCTAAATGTGACAACCTGAATTTAAAAACTACTTAACCCTAAACAGATATCAAGGAAAATGCTACTTAGCACCAGATTTATGAGTAAGAAGCCGTAGAGTTCCGCGTTTTGTTTTAAATCACGATATTTGTGTTGCGTCAAGCTTTTATACTTACAGCGTTATGTTGATCTTCATTCCATCCGCCTATTAAGAAGAGTATGTTGCTGCATAAAGGTTGGAACACAACCTCATCCATGCACAAGGCTTGGCCTGCCCACGTCATCACGTTGTTGTTGGGCAGGAATTCACCAACTCCGATCAGGGATAAAGCGAACTGAAATAGTTTAATGTAAATTATATTTCTGGAGATTTTGTCCACCAAGAAGAAGCACTTGCCCCTGCTGATTGTTGTTCTCAACTACTGAGAAACTGGATATCCTGCCTCTTTTGTTTACTGTCTGAACACAACAATTCTACTAACATTAATATTCGTACCTACACCATATCAAGCAGTAAATTACGATGTAATGTAATTTTGACCCTGATTTTTAATGCTTAGTTATGCTTGTTCCATTCTGTTTTTACATAGCAACCATAAAACAAAGAACTGAAGAGTATTTTTTCACAGATATAAGACAAGGCAAGGTATGGTACTCCAAAACCTCTCCTTGCTTGTGTCCTTGGAGTGCTTCGGCATGATCTTACGAAGGGTAATGGGTTCAAATAGGAATATAAAAGCTAGTCAGTACACTCTTTGTAGAATTATGCATACCTCGATGTCATTGGCGTAGTGTGACAAAACCATCAGAAGTGGATTTCTGTTGTGTGCCATGTAAGCCACGGGCGCAAACGCATGCATGGATATGACTTTTTCGTTGTAGGCAGGACGGAGTGCTGCCATGACGAAGAAAGCGGTGGTGCCTTGAGAGTGGCCGACATAGTGGAGTTTGTCCCTCCCAGAATGAGCTAGAGCGTAATCGATCATGGCGGGCAAATCGCGATTGCCTATCTCGTCCCATGAGAACTTCCAGAAAGCAGTGCTGAGAATCGCATCAGGGTTCAAGCTGACATGCTTGCGGGAGTAATAGTTTCCACGGGCGTTACCCATCCAAACGTCGAAACCTTGTTCCGCTAAAATGTACCCTGAAACAGATAGTAGGTGTCAAAATTGCCAAGTTCATTAACGATTAACTTATAAGCCTATTATGCGAAACATGCCCAGCAAGATAAAAGGTTTATTATGATAAGAGACAACTGATAAAAAACTTTATTTTGCCCGTGGAAAACATATAAGGGCAAGGTAACTAAATAGTAGGTGTTATAAATTCAAAAGTGTGTCTTTGTTTGTTTGTTTGTTTGAAGGTAGGTACTTCTTTCTCGTCAAATTGGAGCAAAAGTCTTAATGATTTTTTTCACAAAGTTGTCAAAGCCTTCTTTTTATGTAGGTAATCATCTTATTTCCACAAAAATTAACAAAAAAGCGAGTTGTCGTTTATTTTACTTATTTACTTTATACAATGTTATTTTTAGTTTATACGAAACCTGAAAACTGTTTGTTCAGAATCAGTAGGTACCTAATAGAATCGATTTCAATATTTTTTATACCATGTTACATTTTGACCAAATAATATTTACAAAATCTCAAATAAAGTATACCCTACTAAAAACACACAACGGGACAGCACAAAAATCTTGTAACTTCGTGTGTTTTCAAGATATTATTATTTTTTTTTTTGTACTGATTCTTTAAATGAAAATATTTGACCCGTGTTTCGATTTTCGTATAAACTAAAAATAAGGTTGTATACTTAAAAAAATGCCGTGCTTGTTTTCTGTTTTATATTGAAAATCATCGCCAGCTCATTCTGTGTCCCCACTGCTGGGGCACGAGCCTTCCCTATGGATGAATAGGGAGAACGGGCCATAAAGTACCACGCGGGCCCAGTGCCGATAGGTGGTTGTTTTCTACTGCTAACGCAGCCGGGACCAACACGGCTTTACGTGCCTTCCGAAGCACGAAGGGGCTCGAGATGATAATTTTTATGGTCACCCATCCGGTGACCGGCCTTTGCGAAAGTGGCTTAACCTTAATAATCGCAGACCGGGCGCGTTAACCACAGCGCCATCAAGCTTTTCATATTATTTAAAATTGAATATAATCTTAAGTAATTACCGAAAGCACATCCAGGGCCTTTAATAACCCAATCAGCAGACGAAGACATAATATTAAGTAATTACCGAAAGCACATCCAGGGCCTATAATAACCCAATCAGCAGACGAAGACATAATTCTAAATAATTACCAAAAGCACATCCAGGGCCTTTAATAACCCAATCAGCAGACGAAGACAGGAGGCCGTGCATTAAGAACACTACAGGCCTGGGTCCCGGTTGGTTGTAGCGGTCCCTGCCATGGGGGATACGGTGCACTTCCAGAATGTAACCATCCTCGGTGGTCACGCTATGAGTTTCCATAGGGTACTGGTATTTCGTGATAAGTTCCGGCTAAAAGTAATAGAAATAAGAAAATCTCAGTTTATATAAAAACTGTTTTTTATCTACTGAGTCTGCATTCAAGCATTCTTTAACTTTGTCTTTTTCAAGAATCAGACAGCATTTTAGTTTAAATCCATGTTGCTTCCATTATTTTACGTAGTATGGTAAGGCTTGTTTAAACATAGACGTAAACAATATTACCAGAACAGCCAATTCATAAGCATATAGATAGACTGCTTATGAATTGGCTGTTCTGGTCGACACTCAACTCAATACAAGCTTAACGTATTTTTACTTAACATTCCCCGCTCTGTTGAGTAAAAAAACGTTATTTTTATGCCGTGTGCCTTAGAGACTGTTTATTTCGCGCTTTGCTTTTATTTTACTTAATGGTGACGATAAAGCCGGATGGAAGCTTCATCCTTACCTACTGAGGCTGGAAAACTTATGAACAGGCTTACTGTCACAATCATATTCTACTTCGTGAATAACGTTGTTGGTAACAAAACGTGGTTGGAACAACAAACAACCAAAGATATTTGGTTGTTTGTTGTTCCAAACAAACGAATTTAACTAGAATCGGTGAATTTGACTTGATTTAAGTACTTTAACTTTTAGACTTTTTATAAATGAGCAACTGTTTTTATTAAACGATATTTAACACTGAATTTAAAAACTTTTTACTCACCACATCCAAATAAGCATCTTCGAGGACATTGTCGACTATCCTAGCGCCCGACGTTCTCACCAACTCTTCGATGACATTAGCGTGAGGGGAACTCCTCACCACCGCCACAACACACAACACTAGAAGAACTTCTCGCAACATCGTTTGCAGATATCGACTTTCAGGAGTTTAACAAATCCTCACTTTTATAAGATTTTTCGCATGACTGATAAGGTAATTACAATGATAAATCGGACGATTTATCATAATTAAAATCTAGGAGTACCTATACCTACCAGATAACGTAGGCACATTACTAAATGTTTACGCCTGTTATCAAGCTCCGTAGCATAGACAATCACAAATTATTAATATTAATTAATTATTAATAAATAATTTAATATTTTCGATAATAATTTAATTATTTATACGCTTCATACTCGGCAAGAAAACGTGTTTGCTTGACGAAGAAGCACAGACAGGTAGGTAAGTAGGTAGGTAGTTTCAATTTGGATGGCGGTGGCGGGCGTTCTACCAAACCATAGCGAAAATCTCAGCTTTGCTCCGACCTGGGGCGCTTTTGATTCCGGCTTCAGTTGACTTTACTTAGGCGCTGCAAGGAAACCCGTGAGGAAACCATCTCAGTAAAAAATTAGGGCCCTTGGGGAGTGGACACAGATTAATTAATAAAGTTATTAGGGTAGTGGCCACCAGGGTTCGATGGAAACCAGTAATCGACATTTATTTTCTTTAGCTAATCCTAAAGCGGTCAGCAATTGATATGGCAATATAGCCAGACGGACTTCAATCAAGCGCTAGCACCGAACAAACCCAGTTACCCCCGCTGCATGAGAATCAAACTCGGGACCTCTTCTGTGTTAGGTGGTGTTAACCACTAAACTACAAAAAAAAAGAAACATATCGTGCCTCCCAGGTAGTTCGAAATCTAAAAGAATTTGATTGTCAAACTGAGGTAAAAGTTGTAGGTCAGTAAACTTACCTAGTACTAACATTACATTATCTAAAAGCTCCATGAAAGTTATCTTCCTAATAATCTTCGTTTTCACCAATCTCTATTTTTTACTTGTGGAATCTGCTATCAGATCATCTCGACTGGGTTGTTGCTAGGACCTGGGAGGTGTGTGGGTTTGGGCGATGGCCTGCCCGACCCACTAAGCCACACGTTAGGTACTCGTCAATCGTAGAACCCAAACCCTAAGATCTCATCGAGTCAATTGCGGTCGCACTGGCCTCTTCTAAGGTTTGCCGATATGGCCCTGCGGCCTCTACGAAACGAAGGGGGCGCTTTCACACTTTGGAGGTAAGGTCGCGAGGAGTGTGGAGGAGACGGTGTTCGCCACCTCCGTGACCGGCTACGTCGGTTGCAGCAACCTGTTGTGTAGCCACCTCCGTCAAGCACCCGTGCGGCGCCTTATAGCACCCGATAATGGGTAGTCCTCTCTCCCGTTCGGCCTGACAATGACACAAAAGGAAGCCATAGTAAAATGTACTATGGCCTCCAGAAGAGGTAGTTGTAGCAATATACGAGTCTTTCAGCTGCGGCGCGCTGCGGTGGTTGGCGCCTCCATTTGTATAAAACGGGCCAAACCACTTCATAACTAATTTGTCTAGAGGTCACGTAAAACTTAAGGGTGGTTTTTAACAGATTTATCAAAAAAAATATGCACAAAAACAAAAATGATCTTGATAAATCAAGATTAATTATTATTTAATTATTATTATTATTAAGATTTAATTAAAATTAAAGAATCTTTTTGTTGTTTAATGGATTTCAGCAACTGAATTAACAAATTGTTTAATATGCATAGCCATCGGTTGCAAATACCGTTGGATAGATGGCGCACTGTGCCGCTATTAATTAGCACTCAAAAAGCATTAAAAAGCAGTGACAAAATTCAGCGCTTACGTTAGCATTCCCGGTAGCATAGCGGTCAGTGCAGCCGCCCGGATTGTGGACGACCCAGGTTCGATTCCTGGCTGGGTCGGGTAGGCGTTTAATTTTGTCACTGTATTTTATAAATATTTAATTTAGCTTCAGTGCAGCAATTAGCACTTGAAAATAAAAAGTAAAAATATAGGATCATGTTAGTGCTTTAATAAAATATGTCATTATCTAAGCTACATCCTCAGCTCAGATAATATCCATCTCGAGTTTTGAGTAACTGGTACTTGTTAGGGCCTAGGTGTCACTTTTGCATTTATGGATTGAGTAAACTATTACAGGAATACTAATTTGATAAAAACCAAAATTCCTTTGTTGAATTTTTTCTACAAAGATTCTGTCTATATAGAAAAAATTCAACAAAGGATTATTACAAATAAAAAGCATTATCATTACATAAGCAAGTCTTTTGTATATTATGATATTTATGTAAGTTAAAAAGAACAATGCAAATTAATCTCGGTGAATAACAGTTTCCATAATAAGTTAGTAAATAGAATTTGCATAGTTAAGGCATTAAGTTTTTGTGAATTAATAAAAAAAATAAAACTATATTCAGTCTGCTACAAATCATCATCGGAGTCAAGGGCGGCTCTTCTTCTGTCAAACTTGACAGTACTTGTTGACTTGGGCATTTGTTGATTAAGAGACTCCAGAAGCTGAATCAATTCTTGTTCTGATATTTTATTGCGAACTTGCCCCATCTGTACCATTCTGCAGATCATGTTTTCCACCATTGCCCCTTTTTCAGGTTTACCAATTTTAATAAGGTTCACTGAAAAATTAGAAAAAGAACCATTAATATGATTATAATTAAACAAGATACGCTCTACTTTAGACTAACATTAGTTTCACTATCAAAAAAATTATGCAAATCAATTTCTAAGAAACTCATATTATATGGGCATAAAGATATTTCCTATAATTTATTTTCTTGATATGGTTTTGTACAATTTTGGTTACAAATCTGTATTATATTGGTTTAGACTAGGAATTTATAAATTCAATTACATCTGGTTCTTGCATCTTGACTAAGAGCTTGGGCAAGAATAGAATGTTTTGCTTCCTCCATCGCTTGCATTCTTTCCTCCTGTGCCTTAGCTTGATTTGGATCTCCTCCCTAAAATGCATAACGTAAAACTTTACTATCAGCGTGATCAGAGTTTTATTTAAACCCAAAAATGGTGCTATCAAAGATGTAGGTTGAACATCCTAACCTCCAGCATCGTGACTCATTTAATGAAAACTCACCCCATGTTGAGCCTGTAGTTGAGCAAGCCGTTGCTGCCTAATTTTATCTAACTCCGGATCGGCCATATTTGCTTTTTAATGGAAATAAATGCTGGGAAATAGTATGATCTCAACACAACAAAAAGCCTTAGCACGGATTAGACATGTCATTGTCAATGTCAAAGTTATCTGACAGTGACAAGTTTTTTTTTTTTTAGTGTACTTTGTTCCTTGAGGAACCGGCTAAGGTCATAGACCATGCTGCCATGTCATTAGTTTAAGTAATACATAAATAAACAATATTTTCATATATGATGAAGATGATGAATGATATTAGAATTGGGAAGTGAGAAATGATATACCCCCCAACCCCTCGAGTATCTCAGTAAAGATGTGGGGCTTTACTAAGTCCTCACGCGAGCTTCTTGAGAGAATTTGAAAAGTGACGTTGCACTGTTTTGTTTCATTTGCCAACACTTATGCACACTCACGAACACTTAACGGTTAATAATCCACCATTATTTCACATTAATATTCGACATAACACAAATTTTGGAAAATAAAGCAAAACCGCAAACATGACGCTTCACTTTTCCGCCAAGAAGTCCTGACAGTGACAAGACAAATGGCCGGCTGTCAATTTACCTACTTTTTAAAATTAAACTTTAGCAACGAACCCAAGAACTATTTAGCTTTACAAAATCATTATAACAACCACCCGTTTGCACTAAACTTATAATCGCCTAAGTCTTTGCCTAATTAATACCCAGTCAAGTTAACTCGGCGTCTGAGTGTAAGCGACGTTTTCGAGGCAGGTGCCGAGTTAACTTGACTGGGTAGTAGTTAAGTTAAGCCAAGACTTAGGCAATTCATAAGTTTAATACAAAAGGGTGTAAGTAACAGCTACAGAATATATTATGTTTTTGTTAATAGAATACCAAATCCAAATCATTAACTTGACTTTTAAAAATTTTTGGTCCGGATTTTCATTTGATTTAAGAATAACAACGAATGAAAACCAGTGATATAGTGGGTAGTCTACCAGTCTCAGTCCTAGATATCCCGGGTTCGATTTCCAGCAAGGACTACGTTATTGTATTTGGTTTGGTGGATGGTAGTGCGTTTTTAAGTCCGCCTTGGCTAGCTACCACGTAAAGCTGCCGCCCATCGCACTTTATGCAATATTGGATGCGGTGCAGAATTGCTATGTTCTTTCAGTTAAGGATTACATCCCCGCTACACACGACTTTAAAGTTTATACTGACACCCCCTACTAACCGTGAGGTTACAAAGTAGGATAAGGTAAGTATTAACAGTTAAGAAATAACTAGATGCTCAGTATTTAAGGATTCTGAGTAAAGTGCGCTTCCATCTTCTGCTCTATTGACACTGTGCGATAAAGGTAAAAAAAAATAAAAAGATAGCATGTAAGTTGTTGGAGATTGAGACGAAAAATGATTTAATAGGTTGAAGTTATAGAAAAAGGAAAAACCTCAGCAGGCCTTACTAAGTTATGATATAAAATATAGAAACAGTGAATTGTTTTAATTTTTTATTATATTAATGTATTTCTAAACATTCACGCCGTCATGCCACTGCAAAGTCTGATAATCTATTTTCATACTGTTATTACAGAATGCTAACACAGCTAATTTATTTACAGCAACTGACAATCTTCCAAATGCAATTAGACTAGCAGGACGAAATGATGTTTTGTTGTCATCAATACAGCGTACCATATAACTGGCGTGAAATCTGACTGGATCTCCTGTAACACAAATACATTATAATGTAAACTTTTGATTTTCTAATTAAAAGTTTATTTCACCAGATGTGTTTTTGAATCAATTATAATGCACATCTTAATTTTTTCCCTCTAATAATAGGCTATATAAAAAAAAATTGTTTACTCAGGATTAAACACTAATTAATGAAGTGATGATCACAGAAAAAAGTATGCCTATTATTGTCTAGGGCCTATAGCATTCATAATATAATTATACATTTCTGATAATGTATAATTTTGAATCTGAATATTTTTTTTAATATTTATTATAGTAATTGGCTGCAGCCGTGTAATTAATTAAATAAATAAATAATATCAAAAGCCTACTTTGGCATAGGTTATACTAAAGAGTTTTGTTTATTATGTTTTGCAATTAATAAAATCAAAAATGTGTTTTTGCTGGTGTTAATTTAAAATAAAATGAATAAATTTTAGAATGGTAAAGCCTGACATGTTAGGTATCTTATTTGAAGAGTGTTACAGAATAGAATAAAATAGAAATCATTTGATTCAGGCAACAAATTATGTACAGATGGTAAGTTACAGAGGCCCATATTATAAATACCTTACAGACTAACGCTATGTTATGCTTCAATAAATAATAATAAGTATCTTACCAGGGTAAACAAGGAAGTCTGATCCGAATTTTAATCCACATGTAACATGGTGACCTTTCTCCCATAAATCTTTAAAAACAGAGTAGCGTAATGCACCATGTTGATCTTTAATACTGGGCTTTAAGTTATCAGTAGAAACGGTTATTCCATCTAAAATGAAAGATTGTATATTAAAACAATGAATGCAATCTCTATTGATAATAACTGAAACAACAAACAATGTGTAGGTAGGTACCTGATTCCACAAAATGTTCAGTAGGCAAATGCACAAGTAAGTAAGCTGGCGATAGGTTTGGTAGTTTATTTATTTCTTCTTGCAGTAAGGTCTGCTTGTCTAACTGGACATCTGAAGCAAATTGTATATGACACAAAAAATATAGTTTTTCAAACTTATTGTCCAAAACCGATATTGTCTACTATCTACCTTTAATGCCTTTCGACAATAACTTTTGTTTTTTCCCTGCCATTATTATATCAATCTTTTGTGATAGCTGACTAATTCTTCTTTTTTTTAGTCCATCTGTCTGCTCTTCTACAATTCTGGAATCATCATCAATGGAATAAATACATACATTTAAAATAAAATAGACAAAATACAATGTGATCTAAATAAAAAACTTTAAGATGTGTTTCGTTTATAACATTGCTTTTTTATGTTGTCAATGAAATATAGTAATTTTCTAAATTACTTAAACATTTTGCAATTTAAGATGACTATGATTCATCACTAATAAGCTAAAATGTTTCGTTTTTCTCAAGTACCTATGTACCTACTTGAATAACTAAAAGAAAATTTTAACTGACCTTTTTTCACATGCCTTGATTTTTTTTACATCCTCATCTGATGGAGCACTAGTTAAATCAGTTAGTTCTTTTAGTTCACAGATACCTTTTTCCACAAGTAATGCTGCTTCCTCTGACATGAGTGCCATTGGTAAACCTGTTGATAGAATAGCTAATAAATATATTATGTTATTTTACACAGTACTGTCTACTGTCCATAATATAATTAAGCAATTAACTGTAGGTAATAATTAATCTGAAATAAAATGAAAGGTGTAAGTCAAACCTAAAAAATCATTTTGCCGCGGATATGTTGCTATAGAACCTAATAAAGCGCCACAAATTCGGTAGTCGGTACGCAGGCGGTACCAGTCTAAAAAAAATACAAAACAATTAAGTAATTAAAAGTTTGTTATTATTACACGAAATTAGATAGTTATCTTATTTTAGAAAGTTAGGTACGTTCTAAAGTAAGTTACTAAAATGTCAAAACAGTTTCTTTACCATCCGTATTCCATACATATGCTACACCGTTAACAAAAAATAAAGAAATCATTTTCAATACTTAATTTTCTAAATTCTAATAAGTAAACACACAACACACGCATTCCTTCAGTCACTTCATAAGTTACTCTATGGTCACTTCACTTTTTTTTTTTTTTTATGTGTAGTTCGTTCCCTGAGGAACCGGCTAAGGTCGTAGACCATGCTGCCATGTCATTAGTTTCTTATTTCCATTAGTATTAAAATCCAGTTAAAGTCTTCAGTATTTTTTTTGTCTTAATTCAATAATTTTTGTTTTCATTTCAATAGTTTCGTCCGGGTTTAATGAAAATTACATTCTTTTGTTTGTAAAGTCAAGATTTGTAAGTCAAGAACCATAACTTTTTGTAGTCAGCACGTCATTGTCATATTGACATACCGTTCACGTTCAAATACAAATAAGTGCCCACGTGGGGTCAACTGAGGACACTGAGGCCCATCAAAAACCAATTAAATAATGAAAACAAACTATGCAAATATTGTCTATAAAAGGATATTTACAACTATTTACAAATTAAACACTTGTGTAACCCTAAACTAAATTTTTCCCACTGTATTTATTATATATTTATACAAAGATAAATATGTCAAATTATTTACAAGAATAGCCTGGATGGAGCGCGGCACCAAATCAAGATCATTATTATATATATCTAACAGCTCATCCATAAGCACAAGGCGCTGAATGCCAAAGGATGAACAATCGAAGAATATGTGCGAAAGAGATTGCTCTACTTGAAGGCTACAGTGGTCACAATGTGAACTTTGCACCATTTTTAAGCGGAAGAGATGGTAATTTAGACGACGACGAGTGTCCAAAACGAAGTCTTAAAATAGTTGTGTAAAATCTTCTATTTATATACGAATTGCTATTGCAGAACCAGGGTATGGATCCAATGGGAACATTATAGGTAGCGTACCACATACCTTTGTTTTCAATTTGGACTGTGTAGTTCCAATGTCTTTTCCAGATATCAGTAAACCTTTTTTTTAAGAGAGGGACTATATCTGTACAGGGTATTAAAATATTGAGATTACTTGTTGAATCAGGTACAATAGCTGAAGAGTTTGTTATAGTTCTAGCTAAGAAGTCAGCACTTTCATTTCTAACCACACCAACATGAGACGGAACCCACATAAATACAATTTTCATATGATGAACACTGGTCAGATCCATCCAGGACGCTTTGATTAATGGAACAAAGTAATTTGTGTTAGCATTGAACTTATGATTATTAATATTTTTGAGAACACTCATACTATCAGTAACTATAACCCATTTGTGATATCCATCATTTTTATGTTTTATATGTTTTAAAGCAGCAAGAATAGCCACAGCCTCAGCTGTGAATATACTTGCATTTGAATTTATTTTATAACCAGTACCAGACTTTAATAACCCATCAAAAACAGCAAACGAGACTGCAGATTCAATTTTAGACCCATCAGTATATAGAAATCTATAATCAGTAAACTCAGAAAATTTACAATATACATCTTCTTTTGAGGATAAATCATGATCAATAATAATGTTTATTGCAGGAAATTTACTATTATAATCTCCTTGATAACTTGGAAGAAGGGATGATCTATGAATTTGGAGAGTTTCAAGAAAATTTACATATTCAGAAAAACCTTTTAATACATAAGATGGATTATGGATAGATGGTGGAGGAGATTGTTTTAAATTTAAAAACAGGTGATTATTATTTTTACTATAAAGTTTTAATAAAAACCTTTCTTTCAAATATGAGAATCTTATACTTAAAGGAGAAAGATTACATTCAACCTGCATTGAATTGATGGGAGTACTTTTAAAGGCTCCAGTAATGAGTCTCAAGCTTTTATTTTGTATTTAGTCTAAGATGTCTACCAACTTAGTGTCACTAGCATAACAAAGAAAGCCATATTCAAAGTGACTACGAATTAAAGATTTGTACAAAAGCAGCAATATTTTGGGATCAGCTCCCCATGACGTTCTACACAGTGATTTTAAAACATTGAAAGCTTTATTGGCTCTAGCAGTTATTAAGTCAACATATTTTTTCCAAGAGACATTATACGTCAAAGTCACCCCTAAAAACTTAGCTTCACGAAAAATCGAAATTGAAACTTTATTATTATACACCAGAGGAACAAAGTTGCTAGCTTTACCAAATACAACCAATTTTGATTTTGATGCATTTATATCAAGATTCAAATAAGTAAAATATGTACACAATGCCCCTAAAGCCTTATTTATAATGTTTGTAATTGTTGCTCAATTTTTTCCAGAGACATAAACAACCAAATCATCAGCGAATTGAAGATTTTTTATTTCTGGGCCTAAAATCAAATTTAAACGACGTATATACAGTATGAAAATTAATGGAAAAAGAATTCCTCCTTGACAAACTCCGACAGAAGCGTATCTGGGACCATATAAATTACCATTATACTTAGTATAAACTTCCCTTTCAGTCAAAAACTTGTGAACCCAATGAACTATTTTGTTTGGAATTCCAATAGAAAGCAATTCAGAGCAAAGCACATCAATATTGACACTATTAAAAGCGCCAGCAACATCAAAGAAAACTGACATTAAGAAATTCTTATTATTTAAACTGTTTTGAATATCAAGCTGTAACTGACAGATGCTTTCACGAGCAGATGTTCCCCTTCGAAAACCAAATTGATTTGCCGGTAATATATTATTTTGTTCTACATATATTTCCAATCTTTGTTTTAACAATTGTTCAAAAACTTTACCAATACAAGATGTTAGGGCAATAGGACGATAAGAATCTACATTTGACCGAACTTTATCAGGTTTCAATATGGGTACCAAGCAATCTGACTTCCATGACTGGGGTATATCATTGTTTAACCACAAACTATTTATTATTATGAGAAAAAGGTGCATAGCTTTTTCACTAAGCTTTTTTAACATGATATATAGAATGCCATCTAAACCAAAAGCGCTATCTTTTCTAGAATGAACAGCACACATCAACTCTTGCATGTTATATGGTTTCACTAAGAAATTATTTACAGAATTAGGTTCGCTGATAAGTGGAAAATTAATTTTATTATTAACATAATCAGGAGTATACTTCTTAGTAAAATATGGGACCCAAGTGTCATCATTAGTACTAATAGAATATGTCTTATTAAACTTTCGCATGTATTTCCAAATTATGGATAAGGGAGTACATCGGTTGAAGGAATTACAAAGTTCTCTCCAGCTATTAGGTCTCTCTGTCTTTAATGCCAGTTTTTTGAGAGCTTGCATTCTTTTAAACTCTTGTTAATCTCTCTACTCTACTCTTTGTCTTAATGTTTGATCTGATGGGTTGTTTTTAAAATCAACATAAGCAGACTTAGATTTTTGAACTGCCTCTGTACACTTTTGATTCCACCAAGGCAGAGAAGGGTTTTTGAACGACCTCTTGTGAGATAAATTAGTATTATTGTCATAAGCAGAACATTTAATGGAAGACAAGTGATCAGAAAGTGCTTTGTAAATTGCCGAATGCAATATTTCACAGAACTTGGCATAATCTTTCAGTGCAGAACCTTGACTTTGATAACTTGACAACTCTGCATCTACATTAAGTTTATATTTTTCCCAATCTACCTTTTCATAATTAGGGTAGACAGGAAAATGTGTGTTATTATTATTTTTTGTGAAGCCACTATTTACATTATTATTTACGAAAACTTTAATAATTACAGGGAGGTGATAACTACCTAGAGGATCATTATGTACAGACCAATCACAAGAGAGGGCCAGCGATGGAGAAACCAATGTCAAATCTAAAGCATTTGGATGCCATGTTAAAGAACCAACTGTTGTCACTTTACCACTATTCAACAGAATCAAATTATTATCATCAATAATTTCCAGAATATCTCTGCCTCTAGAATTTGTAGAGTTACATCCCCAGGATGTATGATGAGCATTAACATCACCAGCAAATATCATTGGTTGTGGGACTGATTTCAATAAATACTCAAATTTATGTTTATCAAAAGATGGAGTACTATTTGTTGGACAATAAAAACTAACAATACTTATTTCTTTGTTATTTACAATAATTTTTACACAAATGTTTTGTAAGCAGTTATCAAAATATGTATTTAATTTCCTGTAATCTATACTATTATGTATTAAAATAGCTACACCATTATGTTTATTGCCTATATCGTTTCTTTCAATTTGATATCCTTTTATACTGAAAAATTTATCAGGTGTTAACCAAGTTTCTGAAATTATTCCTAAATGTATATTATGGTCATATAGAAATTTAGTTAGTAAAAGCTTGTTACTAATAATGCTCTGCGCATTCCATTGCATGACATTAAGATCCATTGTTAGGAGACGATTTGCTGTTTCTGACAGTTTGCTGTAAAATTTGTTTTATGGAAGCTGAGTTAATTGGTTTATCTTTTTGATTTAATATAATTTGGGTTATAGCTTGTGTTAATATATTCATAAACAAGTCGGATTTAGTTTAATTTTGAATTTGGGTTTCTATATTAGTCATAGTTAAATGTGGAAATGAATTTTCATTAAATAAGTCGGAGTATGTTGTGGCCCTTGACTTAATTTTATTTTCTTCAATTTTTTTTTTTTTTTGAGGACATAAGTTAGAAATGGCTATATGATTACCTCCGCAATTAGAGCATTTGGCTTGTTGAGGGTCTGTTTTACATATTTTGAAATTATGATTTTCGGAACAAATTGAGCAGACCTCTGCGTTTCGGCAATATTTAGCAATATGACCATATTTTAGGCAACGCAGACATTGCTTTACAGGAGGTATACATAAGTTTACTTTATGTTGCCATGAGTCAAGATACACATATTGTGGTAATTCTGTGGATGCAAAGGTAACAGCGACAGTCTGTGTGGGCTGGTATGTAATCGTACCACCCTCATTGCGAACTCGACGCATGAAACGCCTGACCTGTATGATATTTCTAGAGCTACCAATCAATGAAAAAATTCTTTTATTTGATAAGTCCGTAGGAACTGAAGTAAGTACACCAGTCACTTCGGTTTCACTAGCCGGGATTGTAGCTTTCATACACAGTTCATCTAGCAATTTTTTATTTTGGATGAACACATTTGCATTATTGGTCAAATCAAAGGTTATTCCTATTTTATATTTATTGACCGATTTGAGATGAAGAATGCCAGTGACACAATATTTTCTTATAGCATGTGAAATAGCAAGCCGATCTTTATCTGAAAATTGTTGATTCTCATCTTGATGTGATAAAAAAACTATGTATTCGGATTTTTTGCCACATTCAGGGTACTTCCTTGAATATCCTGGAACCTTATACACTAAATACTTTCCGCTGCTGTCCTCTTCCGATGAAGTATCCATTGTTGGTGTAGGACTACTATCAGGCAGGTCCCATTTTTTTCGTTTTTTCACCCCTCCCATCCTATCTACACTATTAATTACTTAATTAACTATAACTTAATAATTGTTTTTATGACTTTTATCAATAATAATAACAAATGAAAATTATTTGAAAAGTTTTAGACGCCTTTCACATTCGAGGTTCCCGCTGGTGGTCACTTCATTTTTTTTTTTTAGTGTAGTTTGTTCCTTGAGGAACCGGCTAAGGTCATAGACCATGCTGCCATAAATAAACAATATTTTCATATATGATGATGATGATGAATGATATTAGAATTGGGAAGTGAGAAATGATATACCCCCCAACCCCTCGAGTATCTCAGTAAAGATGTGGGGCTTTACTAAGTCCTCACGCGAGCTTCTTGAGAGAATTTGAAAAGTGACGTTGCACTGTTTTGTTTCATTTGCCAACACTTATGCACACTCACGAACACTTAACGGTTAATAATCCACCATTATTTCACATTAATATTCGACATAACACAAATTTTGGAAAATAAAGCAAAACCGCAATCATGACGCTTCACTTTCCCGCCAAGAAGTCCGGTGGTCACTTCACATCACTTTTCACTTGTCACTTTACATATTTTTTTTATTTCTTCGTTTATTTAGTTTGGGTACACAAAGGAATCTTATTAACACTGCCAAGTTTTTATACTTTTTAATGTGATGTTGAGTGACAGTTATAAAAATAAAAGTTCACTTTCTGCAAGCAGTATTAAGGTCTTTATTTCTAAAACTAAAGAGGCACCAATTATTTGGTGTTTGCAGTAATTACGCACTAAAAGAGGGCATAACAACAAACGTGAAATTGACCATGTGTACGCTACCCTAACGGACACCTTTATTTCTTAAACTTAAGAGGCACTAATTATTTTGTGTTGCAGTTGGTAATTACGGACCAATTACGCACTAAAAGAGGGCATAACAACAAACGTAAAATCGAACATGTGTACGCTAACATAGAGTTTGAGGCTGACAGAATTACAGAAGCACTGATGACGTCCTGGCAAAATAACTGTCCAGAGACGAAATCAGTGGCAAGGAGGGTACCATGGTGGAACCCGAAACTGGCTCGTATTAGAAGAGCTACACGACAGGCGTTCAACGAAGCGAAAGCGAGGAACGACTTTAGCGACTACAAGGAGGCCTTAACGCAGTACAGTAATGCGGTACGTAAATCAAAGAGATCTGCCTGAAGGAAACATTGTGACCAGATACAATCTGTTCCGGAAGCAATAAGACTTACCAAGGCTATCTCTACAACAAAGGCGATTCCATTGACCATGTTAAGGAAGGAAGATGGAGTACGTACAGAGACGGAGTGTGAGACATTGAAGGTCATGTTCGACACTCATTTCCCTGGATCAGAAGTCATCCAGGACGATCATGATCCAATCAGCTGGAAGGAACAGCAGAGAAGAACTTCCAAATATGACTGGATAACAGCGAAAATGGTAGTGGATGAATGTAAAGTTAAATGGGCTCTGGGGAGTTTTCAACCGTTTAAGGCACCAGTACCTGACAACATTTATCCCATTCTACTACAGCAGGGCGCCTCCACCCTGGGACCCTATCTCTGCAGGCTGTATAAAGCATGCATAGCTTTTGGACACATTCCCAGAACATGGAGGCGTGTTAAGGTAATCTTCATACCCAAAACGGGAAAACCAGATTACGAAGAACCCAAAGCCTTTAGGCCTATAAGTCTACAATCCTTTCTCCTGAAGAACCTGGAGAAGATGGTAGACAAAAAAATCAGAGCGGGACTTCTGAAAAGATTCCCACTCCATGGACTTCAATGTGCATATCAGGCGGGGAAGTCCATTGAAACTGCTCTTCATCATGTGGTGAGTCGAGCGGAATTTGCGCTGGAAAACAAAGAGATTTGCGTTTGCACATTCGTAGATATTGAAGGTGCATTTGATCGCACTACCTTTGAATCCATCAAGGTTGCAGCCAAGAACCATGGTGTGCCACAACCGATCTGTAATTGGATTGAATGCATGTTAGAGGGTAGAATTATCAACTCTGAACTGCTAGGTGACAGTTTAATTGCACGAACAACCAGAGGATGCCCGCAAGGAGGGGTTCTCTCTCCTCTTCTGTAAAGCCTTGTGGTTGATTCAATTGTAGTAAGGCTGAATAAAGGACCAAGGTCATCTCAGTCAGTGGGAAATTTCCCTCTACGGTATCGGGGTTAATGCAACGTGCCCTGGGTCTGCTGGAGGAATGGTGCAATGCCCATCACCTTTCTGTAAACCCGGGGAAAACATCACCCATCCCCTTTACAAGAATGAGAAACACTATGGGACTGGGTAACCTAACTCTCTATGGCACCCGGCTCTCTTGGTCCAAAGAAGTGAAATATCTAAGCTTAACGCTGGATAGGGAACTTACTTGGAAACAGCATGTGGACACAACCGTAGCCAAGGCTTACAGAGTCTTTGGCATGTGTCGGTCTACATATGGCAAGATTCACTCACTGGCAGGACTCAACCCCAAAATCATTAGATGGATCTATATGACGATGGTGAGACCGATCCTCACATATGGCAGCATCGTCTGGTGCCCAGAACCAGGCTGAAGATCTGTAAGAATGCTCTTAGCAAACTTCAGAGAACAGCTTGTCTGGCAATCACTGGTGTCTTTAGAACCACTTCAACAGCAGCGCTGGAAGTCCTCACAGACCTTCCACCCCTGCACATTGTAATAGAAACAGAGGCAAAGAAAGCGTACCTAGGCTAAAGGTGGCCGGGCTATGGGACGCTTCTAAACCTCTGACCAGACACACAAAATGGGAACCAAGTGACATTCCTGACAGGATCATGGAAATGAGGTGCGATAAAATATCCTCCATTTTGATGTTCGAAAAGAAATTTAAAGTTTATGTTCCAACCAAGGACGAATGGAAACGAGGACCACTGTCTCCGATAAAGACAGCCTAATCTGGTATGCCAACGGATCAAAAGTGAAATCAGACACAGGGGCAGGCGTCTATAATAACGACTTCAAGCATAGTCAAAGCATGAAAAAATTGGCTTCTGTTTGCCAAGCAGAAACTTTCGCAATTCTCCTATGCGCAAAGCAGAATATAGAGTTAGCTATTAAAAAGCGCAATACATTCATCCTGTCCTTAAAATAAATACTTTTATTGCGTTACAAAAAGAACTATAAATAGTCTTTTTGTTTAAAGTATGATTATTGTACATAAACGATAATGTGATTAAACTCCGATTTTATCTATTTCTTTTGCAAAATGAATCTTTTTTATATTAAGGTATTTTATTTGAATTTCAACAATTATTTATAATTTACTCAAGACATACCTGGAACCTCAACTGTAAATGAATGACATCATCAATTCATCATCAACAGTAAGTCAATTCTGTTAAAAAACTGCAACTGCACGTTTACGCCTGTCATTTGTCGCGTGTAGGAGCAGTGCCGTGGAAATAGACGCATTCTATTAAAATTCTCTGCACCACAACTACACTACAACTGCGCGACTACTACACTACAGCTGCACGAATCCTGCAATAAAACTAAAGTTACGATACGCTAAATACGTAAAATGCTTATAATACGCTGTGCGAAAGTTGCTCACGATCTACTTCAATAAACCTGCTCAAAAACTGCACCAATACTGCTGTCATTACTACACAAATGTCAAAATATTTTAATGGAATACGATTATTTTGCAGTAAACGTGCAGGTGTAGTGCAGTTTATTTAGTGGAATACATATTTGCGTTACTTTTCCGTCCATGCAACACTACGACAGCAGCGCTGCATAACAGAATACCGAAACGTCAAAATTTGCTCATTTTGACACACGCGACGCTGCAGTGCAGTTGCAGTTATTTAGTAGAATCGGCCTACAGTTCATTTTAATGCCCTCACTGCATACGAGCCATCAGCATACTGGGTACGAGCCTTCTCAGTAGATGGAAGCACCACAGGAAGAACGGACTTTACGACTCTTTCAATTTAGACGTTTTGTGTCGGTTCGCTGACCGAAACAGTCGCACGACCGTTTTAATATGGAACGCAGTGCAAACTTGCGGCAGCCATCTGACAACAAACATCTAAATTGAAGGAGCCCTTACCACGCAGGGACAGAGCGGATTGGTTGTTGTTAACGAATGCTAATGCAGCTGTATCCAGTACGGAGGAGCACAAGATAATAAACTTCTAGTTACCCATCCGATGACCAGCCTTTGCTTAAGTTGCTTTACTTTAGCAATCGCAGATCGAGCACAAACTGCAATAATTAACGATCTTATCTTATCTAGCAGAAGCTAGATTTGTTTTTGATTTTAATTAAGTATTTCAAAAACAACTTTAAAGGTAGAGAAAACACTTTTGAACTTGTCTGTAATTCTAGTAAGAATAGAACTTTACATATTTTTTTTACATATTTCCATTGCGAATTCACATAAACTATTTCTACTGACAGAGTCAGAATTTCACGCACTAAAATAATACATTATAACAATTATAAAAAGAGAAGTTCGCTTTCTGTAAGCACTAATAAGGGTAAGCTGTTTAAACGCCAGCTCGAAATGTCATTTACAACAAGTCTTGTTCAATATCTTGATTCCTACCCTTGGGCGCTTTTAGCTCATATAAGAGAAGTGAAAATACTCCGTCAAAATCTAAGAACTCATATATGAGACCGCCTGCCAACCGACACCAGTATTTAGAGCCTACTTTTGTATGAAGCAGTTTGGCTATAAACAAACTAGAGTAAATTTGCGTTTATCAAACCCCCCAACAACTTTATGCTCTGTGCGTCTACCTTTTTAAATTTCAGTGTCAAATTTTGACAACTGAACGATCGAATTCGATCGACTCTATGTCGTCTAATTAGAGCCTACTTTTGTATGAAGAAGTTTAGCTAGAATAAATAGTTTGATCATGTAGAACTAATAAACTATTTCGGTAATCACATTTATTTTGATACCTGCCGGAGGAAATATATCAATTAGTAAATTGTCGTTTACAGAATGATAAAATATGATCTGGTTGCAACATATTAATTATTTTTGTAAATTTTGCGAATTACGTCATCGGCGCGGGTCATTAGTTTTGCTAGACATACTGAGAGGTTAAGAGCAATCCTTATGAAATTTTGCATAGCGGGGGTACTAATTTAGTCATTAAGCATTGTAGACATTTTGCTTTAAAGACGTTCTGCAAGTTAGGCTTTCTGATCATAAAGGATATAAGGCACTAAATGTGTGTGTAAGTTTCGTTGCTATATTAAAAAGTAGTTTTCGAGAACGATCACGTTTACGCCAGCTTGATTACGATGCCAGCGTACACACTAAAAAAGGTCTTTATTTCTTAAACTAAAGAGGCACTAATTTTATTGTATGTTTGCAGTAATTACGCACTAAAAGGGGGCATAACCACAAACGTGAATTAGACCATGTGTACGCCACCTTAACGGACACATTGATTTTTTTTTTTTTTTAGTGTAGTTTGTTCCTTGAGGAACCGGCTAAGGTCATAGACCATGCTGCCATGTCATTAGTTTAAGTAATACATAAATAAACAATATTTTCATATATGATGATGATGATGAATGATATTAGAATTGGGAAGTGACAAATGATATACCCCCCAACCCCTCGAGTATCTCAGTAAAGATGTGGGGCTTTACTAAGTCCTCACGCGAGCTTCTTGAGAGAATTTGAAAAGTGACGTTGCACTGTTTTGTTTCATTTGCCAACACTTATGCACACTCACGAACACTTAACGGTTAATAATCCACCATTATTTCACATTAATATTCGACATAACACAAATTTTGGAAAATAAAGCAAAACCGCATACATGACGCTTCACTTTCCCGCCAAGAAGTCACGGACACATTGATTGTCAATTGTCATGTCACTGTCACAAACAAAAGTCACATCAATCAGCTGTTCTTTGATTAAAAACAAAATCCTAGCGTATAAAATATCGTAAAATTTATTAGATCACATCAACTCCATATGCCTCCGTATCGTTTAAACGTTAGTGGTCGGTTTAAAGTATTAAGTTATTGAATAAACTGCTATAATTTAATAATTATATAACATGGCAGCAAGGAACATCTTGATCGGTAAGTTTCATTTGAATGTTTGTCTATAAACAGCTTAGATTAATAACATAGGTATTGCTTTGGTCAGAGTGATGGAACGGATACTCAAGGGTTTTGCGCTTTGTTTTGGTCACTGTACTAACCTGGCCAAATGTGATATGATGACTGAAAATAATTGTTTAAGTCCTGGGCGGCGGTATTTTCATATGCAATATTCTGGGAAACTATAAGGTGAACATAAATGTTTAAAAATAAAAAGATGTTTATTTTCATAAATTCCAACTAAAACTATCATGTAAAGTAGGTTTTATCATACCCAACCGTCCGGTTTTCGACCGGAATGTTGAGGTTTAGAAGGAATTGTTGGGGTCAGGTCGCTAACTTCCAACCGGATGCAATTTGTCCGGTCAGATAAAATTTCGACGTTGCTAATTCGCCGGCGACGGCGGCGTAGGTAGTTGTAGACTTTCCGAGTCGAAATCTGAGGCTTAAATTGAACATAGGTATACCTAACTTAGAAATCTTAATTTACACTTATTTAGTCTTGAATCGTCGTAAATGCTTGAAATGAACTTATGGTAACATTCAAAGGATTTAATTGATCCTTTAAAGGATTGAAATACAAAATAAACTCATGTTTGATTATAAAAGAATTATAATAGACTTTCATGGATTTAAATAGAAAAATTAACATATTTTAATTAAAACAAAAAATATATGAAGATTTATCTATTACTTTGGAAGAAAAAATTCTTGTTGAAAAATGAGTTTTTTTTTCGATTTTGATCAACTATGACCAAATCAAATTTGTTGACCGGTTATGGCAGCTGGAAAAGTTGGCAACCCTGGTTATACCTCAAACATATCTTTCACTTATTATTTAGATGTAATTTTAATTTCGAACTCAAAACTCGTATTATGTAATTGCTTAGGTGGTGGCACAGGCTTCATTGGCAAGCATTTAGGAAAACTACTCATGGCGAATGGTTATACTGTGATAAATGTGACTCGTATGCCTGGAACCAGCAATATATCCTGGTCCAAACTAGAACACTCCAACTTGCCCAAGCGGACCTGCGCTGTGGTCAACTTAGCCGGACAACAGTTTATGGACTTCACTAAAAGTTGGACACCGGGGTCAGTAATTGTAAAATAATTTAAAATAATTTAATTTGACTTATCTGAATTAAATGAATAGGTACCTACTATAATTAATAAACTTTTATCTTATTAACAAGAGTTATTCACAACTATTGCTGATACTATTGTCTAATTATTTCATGAAGTTAGAATATCCTACAGTATAATAAAATTGTTTTATTAGCTTTTATAATTACTTCTACTATCAACAAAGTCAAATCAATCAATAAACAAATAAACCATATAAATAATATGGAACTCTTTTTGGGAGTAGTAGTATCTTTTAGTATATTGTTCAATCTCTGGTCTGCCTGAATACCAGACACAATAGAATTTCAATTGTTTGGGCCTTGGATCCATGTTCCGGCATACTAAAGGTTAAATCACTGCAGTTTTTGTTAACAATTTTCATAGTAAAATCATATTATTTTTATATGTAAATAAACTTGCCTAATTTAACCACAAAATATTTTCAGATTCAAACAAAATGTCCAGAACTCTCGAGTCTATACAACTAAGGCATTGGCCAAAGCAATAAATCAGTGCCAAGACAAGCCAAAAGTGTTTGTGGTGGTGACCGGAGTTGGTGCCTATGAGCCTTCACCAGACAACAAATATGACGAGAGTAGTCCCACAAGTGGCAACGACTTTTTCTCAAGACTCACTGTAGAATGGGAGAAGGCAGCTTGTGTCGAGCCTCCTGTTAGGCTTGTAAGTTCATAATGTTTTTCGAAAATAATTTGCAGTAAAACAGACAGAACTTCTAAAATAATTAAAGTCAATCATCTTAATGTCTTCTCTTCCTTTATCTATATCTGTATTAATATTATAAAGCTGAAGAGTTTGTTTGTTTGGACGCGCTAATCTCAGGAACTACTGGTTTGAATTGAAAAATTCTTTTTGTGATGAATAGTCCATTTATCGAGGAAGGCTTTTGGCTATATAACATCAAGCTGCGACCAATAGGAGCGAAGCATCAGTGAAAAATGTTGCAAAATCGGGAACAAGAGCCTAAAAAAATAAAAATGCTGCCGAAAGTCACTATCCCACGCGGACGAAGTCGCGAGCACAGCTAGTTATTATATAATTAATTATGTACAATGTTATACCCTTCTTTAGAAGTATTTATAAGATATACATATTTAGGATGTACAGCTTTCCAAACTATTTAAGTATGTATCTGGATAAATGTCCGATAGACATAATAAGAAGTTGCGGAACTGATTACCACCCTTTTCCTTGACCTTAGGCGAAGAGGCCATCGATTGCAACTTACATCAATTGAAGGTCACCAGTTGATTTAGTCTTAGCAACAATTGTTACCTAGCTGTCAACCATTAAATTTTCATTGTAATTCCATGTTAATCTTGGCGACACGAACAAGCTACTGTATTGTATTGTTTACGCACAAGCTCGATGGCGCAGTGGTGAACGCGGAAGGCACGTAAAGCCGTCGTCCTGGTTACGTTAGTAGTCGTTAACAACCACCAATCCGCACTGGGCCCGCGTGGTGGTTTATGGCCCGTTCTCCCTATCCATCCATAGGGAAGGCTTGTGCTCCAGCAGTGGAGACAAAATGAGCTGATGATGATGATGATGATTGTGATTGTATAGTCGCTGTCTCCTTCTAATTTCAGGTAATAATCAGATCTGGTGCCGTGCTCGGCCGTTGGGGCGGCATGATAAAAAACATGTTCATGCCATTTTACTTCGGCGTCGGCGGCCGCATAGGTTCCGGCAAGCAGTACCTACCGTGGATACACATCGACGACCTCACACGACTCATACAGTTTGCGGTGGAGAACGATAACGTCCACGGTGTGTTGAATGGTGTATCCCCGCAAGTTATTACCAACGAAGATTTCACTAGGGTGAGTGTACCAAATTGTAAACCGTTGTTGTTCAATTATTCTTTTCTTTAAATCTTAGATTAGTTTGATGACGTGGCGGCGGTGATGATGTACCAATTCAAAACGATGCCCGGATCAAATAAGCTATTGAGTGCCTTACAAAGCACAATTGAGCTTTAGGTACTGATAAACCTAGTGCAGAACTGCAGGCGTGCATATAAAAATCAAGCAGCATCATACTTCAGCATGATTAGAAAATTGTTATGAGAGTAAAGTAATACATCAAAATTAGGCTCTAGACTTGTGTATGGTAGACCAACCGATCCGATCCGAACCCCGCGGAGAGTTTAGGGCAGGGGGACACGCACTAGTGCGTAATGCCGTTCCCTTTAGAAAACCTCCGAAGGTGATTCGTTTCACACGGCTTGAGAAACCCTTTAAGTATTTCGCCGCCCTCAAAAAACCAGGTGAAACTGAAAATGCCGTCGGAGGCAATCGGCAAACTCTCTTCAA
Organism: Eudonia lacustrata; assembly: GCA_947562085.1. Taxonomy (NCBI): domain Eukaryota; kingdom Metazoa; phylum Arthropoda; class Insecta; order Lepidoptera; family Crambidae; genus Eudonia; species Eudonia lacustrata. The sequence continues at coordinate 11,688,783 of OX387321.1, read as the reverse complement.
AAAAGAAAATGGTAGACCAAGCACAACATGTCTAGAAATGTGAAGATGGAGCGGGGCTGCAGTAGAATCACTAGTCGATTCTACCTGCCCTATTAGCGGATGCGGGAGCTTTAGTTGGTAGACCCCCTTATAACGTTCGGTGGAAGAGTCCAAAGAAACCACCGCGTTGTGATTCCTCGGGCGCGCCGCGTCGTGTAGGTATGTGATGTATTTCACAGGGTGGGAAGTAAAAGAAGTAGGGTAATTATTTTCTGTAATTGTAATTTACAGAATATTTATTTATGTATTATTATATAAGTTTGAATCTTTTTGTTACACTGTTTTCTACTTTTGTTGTCTCTCGAAATGTGCACCTCCCATGTCATTTCTGCACCACCCTATGGTTGACTGGTAGAAAATGCCTCAGGCACTAAGTCCGCCATGTAATATATTGTTGCAAAAGTAAAAAAAAATAGGGTAGTTGCACCAGTGTAATGTTCGACAGGAACCAGATATCGATAGTTTTTTCCCTTAATCGTTAAAAATAGGGTTCAGCAACTGATTTTAGGCTTTAGCAACAATTGAATACAGACCACTTGCTTCTTAGCTGTCATCCCGTAAAGTTTTAATGAGAATCTATATTATTTTTCGGCGATGAAAGTTGTGTCGAAATTAAACTGTCGAATACTGGTGCCGCTACCATGAAGCTGTAGATATAACAGCTCTCTAGACAGCACTCTATACGGATTTGCTGCAAAGAGGTCGAACCGTTTTATCCTGAAGTCAAATATAAAATGGTATCTCCGAACGGCTGGTTGACTCTTCCCATGACCCAAAGGCTGGCTTTTACCTTGGCCAGAGGCTAAGCATTGCCATCAACGAGGCAATGCCGCCAGGCTCTTGAGCATTACCAGTCGACAGCGACGCGGAGGAATTTTTGACACCATATTTTAGTTTAGTTATAGTTTTAGTTACTTAAGTTTCTTATCAAATTATTTGTAAAATTTTAATAAACACATATTGTTGTTTGTAAGTATACAATAATGACATTATAAAAAATACAAGTAAAAAGATTTCATTTTAAGTTTATATTTTTTTCTTACTTGCAGTCCTTCGCGAAAGCTTTGCGGCGACCAGCGGTCTTGCCGGTGCCCGAAATGATATTAAACTTCTTCCTGAACCCCGAGCGCGCTATGATAATGACTAAAGGCCAGCACGTAGTGCCCAGACGGGTTTTGGAATACGGATTCAAATACAGGTACGAGGACATCGACAAAGCCTGCAAAGAGTTCGCACACCTCTGGCCCAATAAACATCCGCTGAAGTAGTTACATTTTAATAAATTTTAATAAGCTGTTCACACACTGTTTATTTAAATAATAGTTTTAAAAACTTTTTACGTTACATAAAATTATGTTGTTCTAAAAAAAAAATGTTATCTATTTTGTAAAAAAATTGTTAGTTTAGATAATTTATTGTCTGTAGTTATTTATTATTTTAAGATTATAAGTCTATGTTAATAATGATACTTAAATAAAAGACGTTATTTTTTATTGAATCTTAAAAAATATATTTATTTATTTACAATAAAAATAACATCGTATTTGTTCTACAGAACAAACAAAGCTATCATAATATTTTATTATATATACTTACTTAAATATTATTTTAATGGTTAATTTAGCATTATTATGCGTTGTTCGACATCGTATAGTATAACTAGAGCACTTATAAAATTAACTACCTACAAATAGACATTAACTAACTAAGATAAATTAAATCTCCTTCATAACAACTGATGTTTAAAATGAATGCGTAAATTACCTAGGTATGTAGATTTTATTTTTTGTTCTAATAGTGCTAGTTTGATAAGGCATCAATAAGGTCAAACTTATTTGCCTTACCTTGACCTTCTTTACAAATTGTTATTCACAAAAAAAATTTTGCTTGTTATAAAAAATATTATAGTACAAGGTATAAACAAACAATGTGGGTAATAATGTGTACCTAGTAGGTATATTGAAATTAAACACTTTATACAAATGATTCCCGAAGCTTTTGTGATTAAAGAACATCCAAATTGTATGGTTATAAGAATTATGTATGTATAAGTAAAAAGGTATAAAGTGTTTCATGTCAACCCAAGATATATGTCACATAAACACACGCAAATAAATAACTCCAAATGCTTTATTCTAGGTATAGTCGACAATGAAATTGCTTTACCACCTTAGAAGTGAATTTAGTTTGCATATAATAAAACAACAAGTTCTAATTTTGTTTAAAAGACCAAGGGACAGATACGTTGACATTATTGAAAATGAGCTTTACTGAAATTTTATTGTAATGGAAGTTTTTGTCAAAAGTGATAAAGCAATTTCATGGTCGACTACCTAATCTACAAAATGCCACTGTCTCGAGTTTCCTTGAATCACGTCACCTTTTATATATTTTTATGGCAGTGACTAAACAAATAAATAAGTTTCAGATATGAGATAATATATTAATGAGTAAAGTTTGCTTTGCGTAGCTTATAGAACTGGTATGAATATATGGATTAGAACAATACGTTGCACTACTTTCAAAGTATTATTTCTTTTGAAATACTGTTACGGAAAAGCGTACCTAGTTAATATTAGCCTTCAGGTATACATAGCAGTGTGAATAGCAAATACAATCTAATGTCATGATGTGTTGCCCTTAAAATCAATAAGAGTATTTATCACGTTATTTTAATTTCAACTTATTTATGTAATTTAAACATTAAAGTTATGTTATAATTTTAAATAACTATAGCAAATCAACGCTTAACTATTTACCGGGCACAGTTTTCTTGATATTTTCATTATATTTAACCTTATTACAATGTTATAGAGTTCTATTGATTTTTCCGTTTCACATAGTTATTATTATATATTTAATGACTGGCAACGTATAAAAAGCACCTTCCACCACGGGCTAAGCTAAGCTCACTCAGCTATAATTTCCTTTCCATTATTTTTCCACCTTTATGAGTTTTTCTGACGGATTTCAACTGTTTTGCACCTTGCAACACTAAGCAGCCTTTACACAGTATTTAATGGACAGTATAAACTTATTTGGGCCATTGTGTAGGTGCTTAAATGAATTTAAGTAAACTTATTCTACAGTGGACATCACTTCAAGGTGGTTGAATATTGTCCATTAAAGTAGATCAGAATGCCTAATGCGAGTTTCATTCGCCATTCGATCGCGTTACCGAAAACGAGAAATTGTATGGCAAAATTTTTACTCCACTCGTATGTCGCCAGGAGGCGCTGCTTCAACGCCATACTAATTTTCGTTTTTGTTGACGTGATCAAATGTGAAATGAAACACACTGCACCCTGTTATAAAAGTTAAACAGGTTAAAGAGGTTTCATGATAAAGCAGCACCCTCTTGTGCGAACCTATTGACTAATCTCGACACGAATTTCCTTAAGATTTCTTGTCGCATGCGACCAACGTCCAGCACTTCTTCGTGGTTGGCCTCTGCGTCGTCGTAACTCGTCACACATTCGTTGGTGATAAGGGACAGAGCAAATACGTTCATGTCGCAGTGGCGGGCTGTGATTACCTGAAAAATAAAAATAAGATAGAAAATACGTCTATGGCAACACTGGTAGTTTTTAACAGGTAGGCCACGTAGGGTATAAGGCTAGCTTATTGTTCTGAGAGGCTAGCCCAGACCAGAAATCATCCTCGACGTACTGTTGTCCGTCAAAATATATTATAATTTCTTTAGTAGGTACCTAGATTGCGCTGTTGTACGCTACGAACTTGTGACGCCATCTATTGCAACTACTGATGCATTGACTCATTAAGTACCATTAAATATTTATAAAATACAGTAAAAAAATTAAATGCCTACACGACCCAGCCAGGAATCGAACCTGGGTCTTCCACAATCCGGGTGACAGCACTGACCATTCAAAAAAATTCAAAAATTCAAAATTCAAAAATCATTTATTCAGTTTAGGCTACAAGTAGCTCTTATGAATGTCGCTATGCCATCGGTTCGTAAGTCTACTCTGGGCGGGAGATCTTGCACTGAGAAGAACCGGCAAGAAACTCAGCAAGTGTCCAGCTCTTTTCTCCCTTACAGCGTCAAAAAAAATAAAAATTGAAAAATGCCCTATCATAGCAGGACACTTTCCATTACAAATAAACACAAAAAAATATAGAAGACCACAACATGTAAAAAAAAAAAAAACAAAAAAAATAAACAAATCTAATATATCAAATTTACATCTGGTATAAGTTTCAATTTCCACAATGTCATACAGTACCACTACAGTACTCTAATAAAAGTCAAAAATTGTTTAAGAAAAACAAAGTCAAACTATAGTAATTAATACTAACAATAAGATAAGTATGCAAGAGCAGACCAGCCTCCACAGGCGGCACCCGTTCACGAGTATGACATATGAATCAGCCATCGCTTCGCTCAACCATATTTTAGGGAACGTAACGACCCGACGCACACGCCACCACCGCAGAGACAATAAAGAGAGCATGACACACTCAAGATACTTTAAATAAAAACTTAATGATCTATTTAACGCAACGCTGTTTGTTATCTGTAGGACACTGTTCAAAACTATCATATCAGTATAAAAATTATATAAATTAATTTTACTATGTATATTGATACAAATAGAGTATAATGTGTTTTTTATTACAACCAGGCTGTTTTACCATCTAATTATTCTTTGACTTTAATAATAACCTTTTATAAAAAAGTGTAACTACTTACAATGTGAAATAACATGTGCAGGCGAGCAGACTAAGATGACCACACATTCTTATCATTAAAATAATCATCAATTTTATAGTAACCTTTTTTCATTAGACCTTGTTTTATTTCTGTCTTAAACTTGTGTAGTGGCAATTCTGTTAGAGTGAAAGGCACTTTATTGTATATTTTTATACATTTCCCAACAAATGAATTACCAACTTTATTGAGTCTAAGTTTTGGAACAGCAAGTTTGTTTTTATTTCTTGTGTTAAAATTATGGGTATTACTTTTTTTTTCGAATTTATCTAAGTTTTTATAAACATAAATGATATTTTCATAAATATACTGTGAAGCTACAGTTAAAATATTAATCTGCTTAAATAACTCTCTCAGCGTATCACAGGGCTTAAGGTTATAAATAAATATTATGCTACCTTACATTATGCTACCGGGAAGGCTGAAGTTAGCACTGAATTTTTTCACTGCTTCTTAATTTTTGAGTGCTTTTTGGCAGCACAGTGCCATCTATTTAACGGTTATTGCAACTGATGGATATGCAGATCCATCTTTACAGATGAAATACCACAAAGAGCATCTAACCTCTTTGGCATACCTACATGTCCGCCATTTTGAAAAATACGTGTTTCGGCGGCCAGTGATGAAACGCATGTCAATCGACAGAGTAAGTGATTACAAACAAAAAGTGTTCCGTGATTAAATCTCTAAGTGATACGGTTTCTGAGATATTTGACTCCAAAAACAGAAAAATAAAACAAAAAAAATAATTTTATATAGTGAATCGTCTAACGTAAATGTGATAACAAAATTCCTCCGTGCTACACGAAACCAGTTCCACCCGGTTCGGTGCAACGCGAATTTTGTTGACACATTTACGTTAGACGATTCACTAGGTATATAAATTATTTTATTGTTTTATTTTTCTTTTTTTGGAGTCAAATATCTCAGAAACCGTACACTTAGAGATTTCATCACGGAACACTTTTTGTTTGTTATCACATACTCTGTCGATTGACATGCATTTCATCACTGGCCGCCAAAACACGTTTTTTTCAAAATGGCGGACATGTAGATATGCCAGGTTCCATACAAAAATGTTCGAACCTCTTTGATAACACAACACTATAGTAAATTTTACTTTTATTAATTTAATTTTTTTTTTTCACTGTATTTTATAATTATTTAATTTAATTGTAATAGTTGCATCTACCATACCAACCCAATGTTTGTTTAAACGGCCAGAACATACTAAAAATACTGTCGTGTATAACTGTATGAATGTCTTTCGTCTGAGTGTTATTAACCCAAATTGTAGTCAAAGAGTCAGCGCAGACCATCGGAGTGACGGCGAAGAGACAAATCCATTATCAATTGAAAGTCGACTTTAGTTACTTCCGCATACGGCTGTAATTGTCTGCTGGTGTGCCTTGGGACTGAGATACGGCTCGCTCTTTGCAGCCACTCCGTCGGTCTGCGCTGACCCAAAGTATTGTCTTTTTTTTAAAGCACCTTACTGAAGAGTTACCAACCTCGTGCACGGTAGACATGCCGACTGCGTCGACGCCCACCATCTTGAGCATGTTGAGCTCCGCCACTGTCTCGAAGTTGGGCCCGCCCAGGCACGTGTACACGCCCTCACGGACTATGTCGTCGATGTTCAGCTCTTTCGCCATCTGCCAAAGGACATTTCACTTCGGTATTCCATACAAACTTTAAAGCTGCTAATTGTTTCAAACCAGTAAGCCATTGTTGTAATATGTGTTGTATTATTTTTACAGTTTTCTTCTATTTCTAAAGGTTTCTTGTCACAATATGTATACCTATATCAATAATAGGTGCCTACTTTTAGTGTAGGAACACACTAATATGCCGAAATTACGCGACCGAAGTTCCGCGGCTGATTTTACGTTCCGACGTATTCGGCTGATATGACACACCATAAGTGCCGAACTTACGCCCCGCCCCCGGATCTTCGTAGGCAATCGAAACGAACTTCGGTCGCGTATAGTGTATGCTCTATAGAATAAGTTGCCGCTGAACTTACGCCCGACCGAAGTTCGGCTGTACGCTATAACGCAACGTAATTTCGGTATTATGTGTCGTCAGTAATTCAAATAGCACTGTAGGCGTAATCATGCCGAACTTCGGTCGCGTAATTTCGGCATAGTGTGTTGCTACACTAAGTGTCGATTCTGAAATTCTTACAAAACTAATAGGTTAGAACAAACGTTAGTTATACGAAAAAACTTTACGTGCCAACAACGTTGTTAGCCTTTTAAACTTCGGTTTTATCAGTCGTCTCTTCTTAGTCGTTTGTTCTTGACAGAGAGGTCGTGGTCACGCCGCACGCGTGTCTCCCGGTAGCGTCTCACTACCGCTCGCCACCCGTCTCTGTCTTGTGAACTTGTCTTGCGCATTCGTTTAGTGGCTTTTAGGTTAAGGCCTTGATTTGGTCTGTCTAACGCAAGGGAGATCGTCCACGTGATCTGCAGTTATAGATCCGTCGATTCGGCCCTGCACCACAATTCGCTCTAAGGAATCCCGTCCTCTCTCCTTATCACTCACTCGTAAACGAATTAATTTTATAGCGGGTATTTTATCTAATCCACTGGCTTCCTCGATAGATGCCTGAGTAAGAAGGTTATAATAACATGCTCTAATTACTAATCTTATATTTGCATTACCTACACTTCAGTAAAACGTACAAGTGCGGTTCATATCTGATACTTCGGTTATTATAAATGAAATAAACTTCCTATTAATTTATATTTGCCTAATTAAACAAATTGATAACGATTTGCTGTATTAAGCAAATGAGCATGCTTGTAAAGTAATTATAGTTAGGTACTCCATGATACACCAATGAAACGCCAACGTAATTCCTGGCACAACACACACACAGTTGAAAAAGTTAAGCTTAGTGAAATAAGGTTTTTATATATGCCTACACATAGTGTGTGTGTGCGGGAAGCCGCTGGATGCGAGCAGCACAAAACCGTTCGTTGTTGTGGAGATCCTTGGGGGAGGCCTTTGTCCAGCAGTGGACGTCTTTTGGCTGAGATGATGATGATGATAGTGTGTGTTTCAATTGCCATTCGATCACGATAACGAAAACGAGAATTTGTATGGGAAAAAAATTAATCTACTCGTTTTCCGCCAGGAGGCGTTGCATGACATGCAAATTTTCGTTAGCGTGAGGAACTCTCACTAATGATGACAATTTTTTTTTACCTGTATCACAGCCTTATAAGAGATTCACCTTCATCTTATCTAACATGCTGACCAATGACATGAGTGGCGTGCTTCATGGGCAATTTTTTTTTTTTTTTTTACTTGAAGATGTGTACTATACCTACGTTTTAACTCGCTTATATATAAAGTGCCTTATAAGCTACTAGCTGTGCCCCGCGGTTTCACCCGCGTTTTATTAGTCATAGCGTGATGTAATATAGCGTATAGCCTTCCTCAATAAATAGACTATTCAACACAAAAATATTTTAAATTTGAACAATTTTTTTTTAAAATTCGAACCAGTAGTTCCTGAGATTAGCAGAGATTAGCGCGTTCAACCAAACAAACAAACAAAGAAACAAACTCTTCAGCTTTTTATATTAGTATAGATAAGGCTATAAGTTATAACTCAAGCATTGTAGGGGTCAAAGAAAAACGTTTAAGGAACATACCTATTAGCTAATAGATAAACTAAACGGAACCAAAATGTTTTTTATTATCAAACAATAGACATCGCTTCGACACTGCATTGCGACTCGAATGTTGGGGGTTAGAAGGTTATCATTATCATATCAGACTTCAGTTCATGTCGCAATATTTTACGCGTATTTTAGATATATTTTTATATTTTATGACTCTACGACCAACACTTGTCTATGACAGACTGTTTAAGAAAAGAAGAACTGCCCCCTGACCATGAGATGTGAAAAGGTGAACTATCATAGACTTTAGCATAGAAGGTAATTTCTTTGAGAAATGGAACAGAAATGAGAAGAGAAACCGTATTTACCAGTTAGGTACGTGTGTAATGGATATTTTGAGAAATAAACGCGGCCTCAGTCACAGAATAAATAATAATATAACTACCCCAGTTGCGTAATAAATACATGCTGGTGTTCATATAAAAAAGTTTTGATTTACCTATTTATAATTTGTTTATTTAGGTAGGTCATTAATTAATTACCAGAAAATATCAGTATAAAAATAGCCTCAGGCTACTTTGAATACGAATAGGGATCGCACTCGTAATTGATATTTATTTTATTTTATGAAAATCATAGAATAGCTCAGCCTTGTTTATGCTTAAACCGGTTACTGAAAAGGCTGTGTACAATATTATTAAATCTATAGATACTAACGCACAAGGCGCTGACGGTATCACTCTGGATATGATTCTTTTAACTATGCCCCGAACATTGACGATAATTACTTACATTGTTAACAAGTCCATTGAAACTGGTGTCTTTCCGGGCTTGGAAAGATGCAATTGTTAAGCCTATCCCAAAAAATCAAAATCCTATGAATTTGAAAGATAAAGAAAGTTAAAATAATAGAAAGTTTTGTTTGCATAAAGCTGACTGAATATCTAAATAAATAATATATTGCCTAACAAACAATCTGGCTTCAGAAAGGCTCATGGCACTGCTACAGCTCTGTTAGTTGTGATAGTAAGTAAGTAAGTAAGTAAACATTCTATAAATGTCCCACTGCTGGGCAAAGGCCTCCATCATTGAAATCAAGTCATCGCTACAATTGATGGGTAATGGCGTAATCACCACGCTTGCCAAATGTGGGTTGGTGATCACAAACCCGAGCTATGCATCGAAAATTCCGAAATACATTTTGCCCGACCTGGGAATTGAACCCGGGACCTTCGGATATCGGACCGAGCACTCTGCCACTCGGTCACCGAGGCGTTAAATAATATATTGCCTAACAAACAATCTGGCTTCAGAAAGGCTCATGGCACTGCTACAGCTCTGTTAGTTTTGATAGACGACGTGCCATTTTAGTATTACTGGACTTTTCGCGTGCTTTTGAAACCATCAATACCACGTTACTTTTATCGAAGCTTGTGTAGGTACTATGGATTTACAGGAATAACGTTAAAATGGTTTACAAGTTATCTTACTGGGCGCACGCAGCATGTTGAAACACGTAAGGGAAATGGTTCGTTGTCAGTATCTACTTAATACGTCCTCTGTGTCAAGGGGAATACCCCAAGGCTCGATTTTGGGACCTTTGCTTTTTCTTTGTATTCTGCAAATTAAACTAACAATATAAAAAAATGCAATTATCATTTATATGCAGATGATGTATAGTTGTATATTTCTTTTAAACCAAATGCAACTAACTTAGCAGTACAAAAAATATGCATTTAGTTTTGGAATCTATTTGCTTTGGTTATTATTATTATTTATTTTTTTACATATTAATTTACATTTTTAAATATATTCTAAAAACAAAACAAACATTTAAAAATATAAAAAATAGGGGTCCGCCGGCATCGGGACCAGCGTCCAAACTACCGGTGATTAGGGCTCCAGAGACAGGAACCTCCTCACAATGCGTGCCGTATCGAGGAGAACTACCTTCTGAATCAGGCCCTTGATCCAGCCGCCTAACAAGAGCCTCATGAGATGTTAATCGAGGCTCTTGGCCATCAGGCCGTTGGCCGTAACAACAACCGGCACGATGACAGCCGAGTTCACATTCCACATGTCGACAACCTCATGTGCTAAGTCGAGATATTTGATTTGTTTCTCTTTCTCAGTTTTCACGAGGTTCTCGTCATGGGGAGTGGTGATATCGACAATCATCGTGCGGCGCGCTAATCGATCTATTGTGGTGCAATGTCTGGCTTATTGGCTACAAAAGTCCTGTCGGTGATGATAGATCGATCCCAGTACAACCTGACATGGTCATTTTCGAGAACTGGGTCGGGCACATACTTGTAGTACGGTACCTCAGAATCCACAAGTTTGTATTCCAAAGCAAGTTGCTGGTGGTAATCCTGGCCACTTGGTTAAGCCTGTGCAAGTACTCGCCGTTAGCCAGACGAGAACAGCCAGAAATAATATGTCTGATAGATTCACCCGGACGGTGGCATGCCCGACATATGTCAACCGTCCCGTCCTTTATAATATATTTCTGGTAGTTATTCGTTAGCATAACTTCGTCCTGCACAGACAATACCTTCAGTTTCCCCGAAGAGGTCACCGAAACGCAGCCAGGATACGGACGCTAAAAAGTCTACATCGGGTCCGTGGAGAGCCCGATAAAAGCGCCCGTGGAGCTCCTTGCCTTGCCATACCTCCCTGCGGTCATGGCACTAAGTTCTACGGGTTTGTGCCAGTTTTGTTTAGCCAAGGACAGCGGGGTGAGTCCCTTGTCCACTGCTACCACATCTCGGTGCATACCCACATCGGCTTTTAGAAAATATTCCCTGAGACTGCACACCTCACGGTTGTGGAGGATCTTAGCATTTAAAAAATCTCGACCCCCGCAATTCCGCGGGATGTACAGCCTCATTACCGACGATCGTGGGTGATGCATCCGATTTGCGGTCAGCTATTATTATTATTATTATTCATCATCATCATCATCAGCTCATTTTTTATGTCCCCACTGCTGGGGCACGAGCCTTCCCTATGGATGGATAGGGAGAACGGGCCATAAACCACCACGCGGGCCCAGTGCGGATTGGTGGTTGTTAACGACTGCTAATGCAGCCGGGACCAACGGCTTTACGTGCCTTCCGAAGCACGGAAGAGCTCGAGATGATAAAGTTTTGGTCACCCATCCGATGACCGGCCTTTGCGAAAGTTGCTTAACCTTAGCACTCGCAGACCTGGCGCGTTAACCACTGCGCCATCGAGCTCTTCATTATATTAGCTATTATTATTAGTGGTATATATTATTATTATACTTACCCATTACTTTTATTGTTCTATAAATATGTAGTTTGTTGTTAGCTTTCACAAATAAGTGCATAGGTAGGTAGATACTAGATAATACTGTTTTTAATTAAGTTTGTATTAATTTATATTTTGTTAATGATCTCTGTCACATAATTTAGTTAAATGGTTCCATAGAAAACCAGCGCCTTGGCATAACTATGTCATGGCATTATGCTGAGTGGCAACCATTTGGTCGGCAAATATGTTAATTTTCATTGTATTTATTTAATTATATCTTTAGTGTGAGTTTAAATGCTTGACCAATAAATCATTTTTCTTTCTTTCTTTCTGATATCATAGTATGAGAATTGGTAACACTGCTGGTTCTACGATTGCATCACTAGGCTGTCTGTGGAAATTAAATCTGTCCTTATCAAGTCAATCGTAGGAATATTTTAAGAATATGTCTCGCTCTACCAACTGCCTAAACAGTCTTATCAATAATCTACTCATATTTTAAATAATACTAATGCTAATGTAGGTATATAAGTAATATAAGTTGTGCTTTTGCATATAGATGTGTCGGACCACTTAGTTAGATAGGTGATAATAATGAATATAAGTTTGAGAATTAATTTGAATTGTAGGTACGTTGTACGTTGGAATAAAATATTATAAAAATAATAGTTGCAAGTGATGATTATATAAATATTCGCTTTTATATTAATTATTAGGTATTTATGGAAAAAGAGAACTTAGTAAATCAAACAGAAAACAGATACCTATATAAAAAAGGTAATCAGATTCTTTAAAATAATAAGTTTTCGTCATTATCTGAAGCTATTAATTATTTTTATTAAGTTGTTAGAGTAAGATAGCGAATTCCTCTGTGGTTGACGATTCCGGTTGAACGTGCTCTTCCATTTCGGCCTCTCATCATCACTTACATCAGGTAATGTGAAGACCAAGCGCTTTATGGCAGCCGAAAATTAAAAATAATTTGACGTTAACTTACCTGTTTAGCGATTTTCCTGAACTCCACATTGTAAGCCTTGTTCATGGGCGGGAACCTGGGGCCGAACCTCTCGTCGTTGGGTCCGTGCAACGGGTTGTTGCCAGCGAAGCCCATCATGTTGATGTGGTCCCGCACTATCATGATGTCACCGATCTTGTAGTTGGGGTTCAGGCCGCCAGCCGCGTTTGTGGCTATCAGAGTTTCCACGCCTAACAGCTTCATCACTCGCACTGGCAGGCAACACTGTAAAAAAATTAAAAACTTTGTTTACATAGGTCGACAAACCTAACAAACATAGGCTATTAAAAAAAGGTTTCGTAGATAGGATTTTTATTAACTGGTCATTAACTGGTCAATTAAGTATTATAAGAAGCGATTCAATCTGTTCTTGATCTCTTTTTGGAGAGTAAAGTAAAAAAAAAGGTTTTATTCAAGAAAGATCGCTCTTATAAGATTTTTGAATTGTGTCCGCTCGGTTCTGATCCGGGCGATACGATCCGGATCCGGGATACAGTCTTTCATCTAGAAAAATTCAGCATGATACCAAGATAATTTCTCCAAAATAGAAACTAAGTATGTTGAATAAAATCCATCCATTTATTAAAGAATTAATATAATAATAATGAATATTGATAGTTGTCGCAGACGGGGACAATCCTCAACCAAGCGCTCGGTCTAGCTCAATTAAATCCGCACTCTCTTTGGTTGGTTGGTGATTATCCCCGCCTGCGACAACTATAAATATTCAATGTATTTATAAATACTCATTTATTAAATAGATTTTATCATTTAAGTATAGATATCGGACAAGGAAATATTTCACGTTGCATTCAACATTGCTCAAATTGAATAGTTATTTACATACATACATACATACATACATACACACATACATACATGCATGCATACATACATATATACATACATGCATACATACATACATACATACATACATACATATATACATACATACACTCGAAAAAAACATAACCCTCCTTCTGACGCAGCCGGGTAAAAATGGCGTCGATGCTTACTGCTTTTTGGCGTGAAGGAAGACTAAAAGTAGGTACTTATACTTTCATATTTTCCTGATATTAGATAGGTAGAGCTTAAGTACATTCCCGGAGAGTAGTAATCATATTTATGTAAACCTATTGGGTGATTATATTATTAATGCGTCTTAAACTCTCTTTGCTTCGAACAGAGATAACCTCTGTGCTGGGGGTCGCAGCCCGCTTTGCGTCAGCCATCCAGATCTTATTCCAAACAAATATTTTTACTGCGCTTATCTATGATAATGTGTACAAACAACCAATGAATTATTAATCTATCTTCCATCTATAAATATAAAATGAGAAACTGGCTGACTGCTCGATTAACGCACAGCCCATAAATAAGCCCGTTTCATTGGTACCTACTGTATAGTAACTACTATTGAATCTGTGCTAATTTTTATAAAGCAGATTTTTTTGGTATTAGAAACTTCGATCTATTCTTCGATAAATTATTTTATAGGATTATATGCTTTTCAGAATTACTTTTCAGGCCTCTAACAGACGACGTTCCTTTTTTTTTGCACGATTGAGAACGATGCGTTTACTTGACACACCTACTTACCTATCTCCTTTTTTTGCCCGACTTAGTATGCGATTCACGTGTAAAAAAAGCCATAAAATTGTTTTAAAATAAAAAAAGCTGTAGCCAATTTAGACACTAATAATTATTGCGCGGCGTGTTGTGCGGGCTACGTACATCGAATTCTAAATCGATGGCTACGTACCGTTGGCTCTGCCCCTACGCCTGCACCTTGAGCAGCATAAAGTGCATGTCATTAAAACAATTCAAATAAATACTTATAAATGATAATAAGCGAAATAATAATAATCATTATTTATTTCGGGCAACAACTATGCTAGTAGGTAAATTAAAATAAAATGAAAATGAAAGTTAAATTACCATAAAAATACGCAAATTATAACCGCAAAGAATCTTGTATCTTGTAGTGTGTGTTTCTCATAAGACACGCACATTACGTACCTACCTACCTACTAGACTACTAACTCTAGTTATATGTACATAGATTTATTGCGATTGTTGTAGTAACTAGTACAACCAGTAGTGGTAGTAGTTGTAGTAGTAGTAGGTAGGTGTGAAGATTAAGGAGCTTTTGTTACCGACTCTACTAGGAGCAAATAGTGAACAAAAGTAAGTCTGTACAGCTATACCTAGCTAAACTGAATTTTCTGTAAGTACTTACTTTGTTGGACTTAAAACAAAGAAAAACACAGACGAAACTTTTCGGAAGACAACATACCAATCTACTTAATCGATGTTCTGTGGGTGAAGGTCTGTGACCTAAGTTCATATATTTTTTCCGAATCTGTTAATGATGCAGAAAACACCCACAAACTGGACGGCATCCTTAGATGGTTGATTACTTGTATGCCTACGTCACAAGTAGTTACATGATTGATGAAACAAGTTATTTATTTACTCATCGATAAGGATTACTTTACTACTGAGTAATTTTTGCGCTTGGTATCGTGGTACTGAGCCTGAAGTGATATTTTGATAACATTTGCACAACAACATGTGGGGACAATTATGTAACAGATGTTTGTAAACACCCAGTTTTTAGGGTTCCGCAGTATAGTAAACCTTAACCTTAAATTTAAAACCTAGAAGCTTCGATCAATAGGTAATGTAGGTACTAGATCAAAGATCCAGAACAAAAATGCATCCGAAAGTGGCCTCGTTTGCTCATACCTTCAATCAAAATCTTATTATAAGTAGAAGAACGGCCGTGAGGAAGAAAAATCATGGAGTTCCTAATAACGTTGATATGCCCGCCAGTAAGGAACAAAAAGCCAGGAGATGAACTTCAGTCAGAAAAGAGGTCGGGAACACAAAGATAAAGGTTCTTCATGGTTGATTCTCTTTCTTTTCTATTCTGTTGACTTTAAATGTTTGTGGCCTAATTTAGACTTTTTTATTCAAGCATGATCAGAAACACTTAATTTTTGTATATTATCTGTATATCTAGATAAGATGGTGGTAGCTAGCCAGGCGGAGAAACAAGCCCTACCACCAACCAAACCGAGTAGACATACATGTGCTGGGAGTCAAGGTTAAAAACTAAAAAGTTATATAATAGGTATATAATCGTACCTTCCACAGAGGGTATCCTTCATAGTAATGGAAGCGGCCTTGCATGGCCACAACGGGCACACCCTCCAGCTTCCCAAACACCAATTTGCCGTGGTGGCCTTCCACTGTGCTGAGTGGGAAGTTCGGTATTTCCTCGTAATCTATACATTCAGGCTCCGCAATGTTTTCGGCAAGTTGACCTGAAGCAAAGAAAACAACATTTATAATTATTATGTATACAGACGCATGCACATTAATCAACCTATCCAAATTTCTTCAATTAATGTTCAACTATAGGCTATCCTACTAATATTATAAACGCGAAAGTTTGTAAGTATGGATGGATGTTTGTTACTCTTTCACGTAAAAACTACTGTATGGATTTGGATGAAATTCGGCATACAGATAGTTTATAACTTGGATTAACACATAGGATACTTTTTATCCCGATATTCTCACGGGAACGGGAACCATGCGGGTGAAACCGCGAGCGGCCGCTAGTATGATATAAGTACATAAAGTTCAGTCTATTGAAGAAATTTGACAGTGTGTGGTTTGTTTGATGTGCAAGCGTGTGTACAAAAAACAATAAAAAGGGGTTTTTATCAAGAATTACTGTTAGTTTTCTAATAATGTTTAATGTAATAATTACTACTAATAAGTCACTTATGCCCGTTATCACCGCTGACGATGTTTTAGTGGTTTTAAGCGATCCCTAGACTAATTCAGGTACTTAACAGTAATTGCCGAAGTAAACGTCATTCACCTTAAAGCCCGGGCTCGACCGCGAAATGAGCGAGGTCATTAATTGAGCCCTCTTAACTCGCAACGATAATTCTCAAAGTTGAAGTTCGACCGCGAAAGACGCTAGCGGAGAGCCTTAACTATGAAAATTATCGTTGCGAGTTAAGAGGGCTCATTAATTAATGACCTCGCTCATTTCGCAGACATAAAATTTTTCTCTAACAGAGTGATAGTTACCTGTAATTCGAGTTGGTAACTAGGCAGTAACTATGTAAATTATAATATTATTATAATTATGTATAATTATTACACATGACATGGTGTCAATGTCATCACCATAGTACCTACCTAATTACGAATTTGTAAAGAGTTTCACTCGAATTAATTTCGTAATAACAGGTATTTTGAGACTCCATTTTTAACTCCATCTACCGTACAAATCTTAGTTTATAATAATAATACTACTTGATACTGGCTTAATGCTAAACGCAAAGCCATTAATTAAGATATATTAATAAATAACGAGTATGTAATGAATCTATTTTAAACAAAAACAAAAGAAGTGACGAAGAGCTCTACATTGTACGGCTAAGTTAGTCGAGATAATACTCGTATTCTTTATTATTCGATAAAACAAATCACAAAAAAATTACTGTTAAAAAACTAAACCTATTCATCCGTTAAGATGAAAACCAATAAAAAAATACAATCGCGGCAACGGTTTGGATCAAAAAGTACCTACCTACATCAAATGTATATCAAAAAAGATATACCAAATAGCATTCGCGTAAGTGTAGGTATTAATGAAACTGACTCGGGCTCAACAGTTGTATAACTAACAAGAAATCAATTGTGAATAATTTAAAATAATAGGTACCCTCGTTCCAATACGAACCCATCCCAGAGCCGCAAATGACGCCGATGCGCGGGCGCACCGAGGTGCGTGACAGCAAGAAGTTTGCCGTCTCCAACAAGGTTTCATATGAGTATCTGTAACGATAAAAAAAGGTTTGTTTGAAATGTATGCCAAAGTCTTTTCCGTAACAAACTATTTTATTTAAAAAAATTGTCTCCTCACAAGCAGATGTCTAATTTGGACGGAAATACGTCTACGAATCCGGCCATTGCAGCAACCGACTGCGATATGAAACAACAAACGTATGTAAATATTATAATAATAACACGTAAATGCGTATTAAAAACGATCAACTTTATTAGTTAATTATAACTTTTATCATTATTCAACGTATTATCACTAATTTAAGGTTTAAAGTTCGTTTGAAGATCCAACATGCTACTTTCACGTGGAGTACCTAAATCAGCTGTGCACGCAGGTTTTGTATTACACCTAAACCTATACAAAAAATAATAAAATTGTACAAAACGCTATTCTGTACATTGAAAATAAATGGCTAGCATGTAATTTTTGCAATGTTATAGCACAGTTTAGACTGTGGTCATAGACAGGATGAGTTGGAGCATGTGTATCTGTTTGATTTAAAAAACACATTGCATTAGGCTCCTTATTGGCTTATAAATTAAGAGTAGATATTTTTGATTTTTTTGACAGAGTCACGATAGCATAGTTGCACCTGACCCGGCATGTCATGGGGTGCTGGTCGAATCCCGCTCGTTAAAATTTTTTTGACACTTGTTTTTTAAATTTTCTCAACGAAATTTGCGTAAAATTATTTATAACATGTACTTCTCTGTCTCTCTATTTATAACATGTACTTCTCTGTACTCTTCTCATCTGTTTGTTTGTCTGGGACATCGAGTAGCTTCAAAGTGAAACGATGGCTTGTCTTGCCAGACATTACTTAGCTAAGTTTTGATGAAAAAAAGTAATTATTTATAAAATACAGTGAAAAAATTAAATGCCTACCACTTCACTGTATTTTATAAATAATTAATTCACTTAAAAATAAAAAGTAAAAAAAAAATAGCCAAAAAAAGCTTTAAAGGTTATTTTTTATGTCAAGATGTCACGACTGGGGACTCTGGGGTATACTCGTATATTGCCCCTTGCGATTGTTAGTGTTACTTTTTTTGACATGTTAGTAAAGTTATTTTTAATTTATTGAATTTACAAAATGTTGAGTTTTACAGGTTTTACACAGTTATCCTTATCACCAATTAAAAACCCCGATCCGATCCGAACCCTTCGGAGACTCCGATCCGATCCGAACCCTTCGGAGACTCTGGAAGGGCACGGGGACGCGCACTTTTAAGTGTGCGATGCCGTACCCCTCTAGAAATCCTCTGAAGGTGTTTTGTTTCAACACGGCTTGAGGTACCCTTTACGTACCTCGCCGCCCCTAAAACAAGCCCGGTGAAGCTGGAAATGCCCCTCGGCAACCAGCAGTCTCTCTCCAAAAAAAAAAAAAAAACCAATTAAAATTGTGAGTACTTTAAATTTTACGCAAATTATGTTGCGTAAAAGTAAAAAAAACAATACCTACTTAAGTATTTCAACACTTTTTCAGAAACAAAATTAATTATATTTTTAGTCAAAACTCTCAAAATGGCAACTCGACTAACGACCATAATGTGCTAATTTCAACGTCGGAAGACGCCATAAAAAATGGCCGTTGGCTATATTTACTGCATTCTCAACGATGCTGGTATCAATGCATAGGTTATTTATAAAAACAAATTTGACCACGAAATATCGAGAAGGGAGATTCTCTTGCAGTTGATTTAACAAATACTCACCAACAAAATCGATTAACAATACCGTAACTGCCACGAGTCATACAAAAACGTCAAGTTCAAGGGTGAAGTTCAAGATGCTGGCTTCACGTCCAGAGGCAGCCCATCTTCAATTTATAAATGATGCCTTAAGTAATGTCTATAATCGAATTATAAAAATATGACTTTCCTGTGTGCTAAATGCCACCAGCAGGTCTGTCATGGCTAGGTACTCCATCATGACATGTGATTACCTACTGAGTAAAAAGTGCCTAGATGTATGGATTTATATTTTTAATAGGTAATTTAACATAAATGTTGATAATGAATACTGTTTTCATTTCGTTTAAAGTAGCTTCTGTATATATGATTGTTATCATAAACTTTGTGAAAAGTGGTTAAAAGAGTTTTTAATTTACCATTGAAATTGGGGTTATACCTAGTTATATACCCCACGCGAGTGTAAGTTTAACTTTAATCACGCGAGTAATTAAGGGATAATTAGGTACATAAGAACTGTATAAAACTAATTATGGCCAGCCAACAACAACGATATTGCACTCCAATCGCTACGCAATCTTATCTACGCAACGATCAACCACCGACTGCTAAACATTAAAGATATCGATGAGAATATTAGTTTAAAATATTTCGAATGAACGATATATCGTAATAAATAAAAAGACTTTTATTTTGATAGTGAAAGAGCATACAATCGAGTGCATCCAAAATTATTTAATAAATGACAAGTTGAAAAATAATAAATAAACATATCAAAGAAAAATGTGCCATATACTAAAGGTAGTTAGGGGTCAATTTCGATTTTACGTCAATTGATAGCTGCTGTCGTGTCTCTATCGCTCGTCGTCTGTCGGGCGCCTCCGCGGCTCGCTCCAACCATTCAACTGATATTGATAATTATGTTAGTGATATTTTTTTATTAGTTGATTTTAATGGTTAATGAATATATTTATCATCTCTAGGCTATGACGTCGATTAGGTATCTGACACAAGTTTTTATTAGAAATATTTGCATATACTAGTACCTACTTAATATATGCAAAATTGAACATATTATTATCAAGTTCATTGTTACTGTGTCTATAATGTATGTATTAAATTTTTTGTTAATTTTATTGATTAATAAATTATTAATTTCGTTGGATAAGTAGGTATCTGCATGAAAAACGTAACTTTAAAAATTCCATGGTCTTCTTCTTTCGTCACTATCTATGGAGATAGTTTCGAAAGAAGAAGAAGATAAGAGAAGTGAGAAGCAATCTAGTTTTTTTTAAATATTATTACAAATCTTTTTTATTACAGACTAGCTGTCCCGGTAGACCTTGTTCTGCCCTATTTCTCTAAAACAAAGTTACATTGATTTTTTTATGTTAATAGCTGCCCCGACAGATTTTGTTCTGTCAAAAGTTATTGGCCTGTCGCAGTCTAATAGAATTAAAATAACATTGAAAGACTTTAGTAATATCTAATGTGATGATATTTTTATTGTAATGCCTTATGGTACACGATATTTTTTTGTTTGATTACTTGGCGCGTAAATAAATAAATCTGACCTATAATCAACTTGAAGGCATACCAAAGATAATAATCCTAACGCGCCTTTGTTTTGTTTTGATTAACGTCAAATGTTTGACAGCTGGGGACAGAGTGGTTTGTATGGGAAAAGAAAATTGTTGTTTTTACTATTTTCCTCGTATTTTTACGTTTTTTCTCTCCATAAGAACCCTCCTCAGACATCACCAAACTCAACAAAAAAGAAATCAGCCAAATCGGTTCAGCCGTTCTCGAGCTTTGCGATTAGCAACACATTTAGCGATTCATTTTTATTTATATAGACATAGATATATAAATAGATAAAAAGTTGGGCACAGCTAGTCTAAATCATTTATAATCGTTTTGAGCTAATGATTAAAATTACATTATAGGGCAGTGGACATACATAATTGGTCTACCTAGAATAATAGTTCTGCCAATCAAAAGGTCTATTTTTGGAAGTAGGTAGGTATACCTTCCCGACTCATTTAATAAATCTGTTAGACCAGTACTGAGTTGAAATATATGTATTTACGAATCATGTATGTATACAATATGTTAAAAAGAAATGTAATCATTTTTTTTTATTTAAGTAAAAAAAAAATACCCCGGTAAAAATTTTGTTAAATGACAAAACTTACATGGCAATACTTTTGTCGGCATCGGCCCTTTAGCGTCGTCTGCCGCCATTGATGGAAACCTAAGATGGAAACTGTGGTCACATCTACAATATTACCTAAATTTTGGGGTAATTTTTAGCAATTTTGGTACAAAAATCTTGCGTTTTCAATTACGATAAATCTTTTATTGTCATGACTAATATTTGTTTATTTGTTTTTGTTATTGTTATTTTTATAAGTACCTACCTATGTAGCTACCCTCTTAGATGAATGATTGGTCTCGCTGTCGAGCGCAGCAAGACCAATCATTCATCTAAGCCTACCCCTTTGCGATGGGACAAGGGTTTTTTTACATTTTGCATACAAATATGTATATTATAGGCACTAAGATAGATAAGATTGGTCGATCTCCCTGTATAATTTATCTTCTTAACATAATAATAGCAAATAATTAAAGAATAGTCGCTATTTTCCTCTTAAATTCTTTGCTGACACTAGGCTTCCTAATGATGAGTTGCAAAATCCACCCACGAGTCCATCTGCATGTATAAAATAAATCAATAACAATAATTATTGCTATTGATTTATTTTATACATATATTGTATATGTTGGTTTGTAATGGAAAGGGTCCTTTTTTAAAGGGAAGCCATTTAAGTATCCTATATTTGACTATTTTGACACAGTAAAAGACAGAGACAGAAGAAATTGCCTTGCTGAGTTTCTTGCCATTTCTTTTCCCAAGGTCCCATGCTGTCAAATTCCATGCTGGTCTGGACCGGGAAAAGAATGTATCAGCTGCCTGGTGTCGTAAGAACCAACTGATCATAATAATCATAATCATAAATATATATATATATATTTTATTTGAACGCCATTCTCTTACTAAATAATAGTAAATATTCTTAAGGCTAATGCAATTTTGTTAATCTATTTTTAACCAGAGAAAATAGATTATTCTTCCGTGCAGTTTGAATCACAATCACACACAGCGTGTCAGTTTGATCTTTAACTTGTAATTCACCGCCGCTCTATATAAGATCACGTTTAGAAGCAGGTTCCTACAACAGGTTACATACATAATACCTGCCATAATATTATATTTTTTATCAAAACTTATTAATCTATGAATTTATGTCCCAGAATGTGTCAAGAAAAAATATGTGTGCGCCTAGCAATGGAATATACATTTAGACTGTTGATTGAGTGGTTATTAGAAAACAACCTTAAGCGAAACAGACATAGGTATTGAATCAACAATAATTAGGTAAAGAAAACATGTAGGTACACCTAAAAATGTTTTAGTTAGGTTACATTAGGTTAGTTAAATAAAAAAAGACCGAGGTGCAATGTCTCCAACAACGCTTAAAAACCAGTCTCATAGAGAGCCCTTCCATTTAACCATGGTCGACGTCAACATGATTGACGAGATTCTATACAGTCTCTCGATTTATCTTTATGTATAGAACTCTATCTATGGTAATAGATAAAGAGTTGTATGTATGTATCACGTAATCAATGTTCAATGAAAGCTCATGATATCAAGTTCAAATCGATTGATCGAGATGAGACTGTTGCGTCTCTATATTACATAAAGTAGAGGTTCTATTGATGAAAAAAGCGTTCTGTTCTAATCATAAACGTATCATTACGTTATAGTAATAGTTACACGCACTACATTAACTGAATTACAGCTTACATAGGTACCTTGGATTTAATGCATATCTACCTACATATATTATTTATTTTTGTATGACAACAATAGGATAGCCCTTACTCATAATTTTGTACAACTTTTATTATGGGACCATCTCTGAAATCGTGTAAACAAAATGATTTGTTTCATACAATTTGATCGAGTAGGTACGGTAACACATAAATTGTAACAGAGGTGTACCTATTGGGAAAAATAGAGTCTAAGCATGTGTATCACTTATGCCATACTGATAGCTGATCCAGATACAGTAGAACTGCTTGGTACTGCGCAACCACGTTCCGACATCATCATCATCATCATCTCCCACAAATTAAAGGTTAATCAATAAACTTAAATCAAGGATGAAACTTATTCAACGTTTACGAACTCGAATTGGTTTTGTCGATAAACAAAACACTAGCGCGTTTGTTTTTGTTCTTGATATTTAAAATTTAGTTTTTTTTCAAAAGAAAATTTATAATACATCCTAGTCTTCATTATGGGATAAATAGATAAAAAAATAATAGATTAACAGAATAGAATAGTGTGATTTGTCTGATCTAAATTGTTATCTGCGTACATAAGAAACTTATTACGGTGATTGATGTTCCAAATCTGCTTAGGAATGTACTATAACATGGTTATTATAACATATATGGTTTATGGTATAATAAATGATAGTCATATGGCAATATGTAGATAGTGCACTTGTACTTGTAGTGCACAGACAACAGACAAGTATAGTGCCAGTAGGCACTTATGTATTGTTCAATATTCAAATGTAGGTCTTGTCCGACAGATATTAGAATAGGACAGAATACATGTAGACGTATAACAAACAAGACGTACTTTACTTTTTACTTTTTTTTTATAATCCGTTAAAATTATATTATTCTTCAAAATATGTTGTACGAAGTACTAAAAACACGTTTCTTTAAAATCGCCCCCACCCCTGGTACAGTATACGTTTACAGAAACAGACGTAGGTATATTCTTTATTCGATTTAAGATTAACTTCAAGAGAAAAGGTTTATAGGCTTGTTTTTTTTCTCTTCGTATATTTATTTAATAGGCAAATAAAAAAATTACGACTTACCCGGTCGCGGACTTTCCATTTTCCGTCTCCACTTCTGGAAGCGCCTTCTTCACAGGCACATAGGCCTTGCTCCCATTAACGTCCGCGTTTATTGGCGCCATCACTTTACAGATAAATTGCTTGATAATTATGCGTAAGATAAAACCGTGTAGCACAGTGTCCAGTGTCCGAACAAGCAATGAACTATAAGAGACATCTCCCGACTGTTATATATAGGGTAACGGGCGTCGTGGCCAGTAATTACCTACATGTCGTACGATTGCAGACGTTGTTGTAGTTTAGCGGCAACGGCTTTATCATTCATTAACAACACGATTGTTACGCGAGAAATATTTCGCGGGCTCGCCTGTTCGGTGTTTTAAGTAAAAAGTTGCGTCTGTGATATTCTTGAAATTACCTACTGCATGGAGTGGAATCTTTATAAATACCATAAGTCGTAGGTTTCTGTCTATTTTTAATTTTTTGTTTTTTTTGTAAAAGTATATTTTATTTTTCTTAATAATCGTCATCATCATCTCAGCCAAAAAACGTCCATTGCTGGGCAAAGGCCCCCTTCTTAAAAAATTCTTACACCATTAGAATGCTACATTAGCGCTGAGTAACATAGGGTATATTTAAAAAAAAGTACACCCATGCGAAGCCGGGGCGGGCCGCTAACTAGTTATCTATAAAATATTTCAAGTTTCAACCTGTTATCGTTTTTAAGACCGAGTAAAAAAATTGAAAAAAATCACGTTTGTTATATGGGAGCCCCCCTTACATATTAATTTAATTTACATGTAATTGTTTATTTTTAAAGTTATTCACTTTAAATATAAATAATTAAATTAAAATAAAATATATACATAACTCAATATTCTGTGAATACTTCAAGCGTCTACCTGTTGCCGTTATCAATATCGAGCAAAAACGAGCAAAAAAAATCACGTTTGTTGTATGGGACCCCCCTTAAATATTTATTTTATTCTGTTTTTTAGTATTTGTTGTTATAGCGGCAACAGAAAAACATCATCTGTGAAATTTTTCAACTGTCTAACTATCACGGTTCATGAGATACAGCCTGGTGACAGACGGACAGACAGACAGACAGACAGACAGACGGACGGACGGCGGCGGAGTCTTAGTAATAGTATCCCGTTTTACCCTTTGGGTACGGAACCCTAAAAAACATAAAACATATCTTACAGATATTTAATTATGTAAGTGTGACCTGTGTGTGTAGAGTACGGCAAGCAGGTATGTTAAATTGAACTAGTGGTCGCCCAGTGGTCGAAATTCGGCCGTAATTTATTATGGCTGCACGGATTGTATCCTAAGCAATGAAAAATTTAAAAAGATAGAATGTGAGTTTGGATTGGCATGACAGATTTCGGCCGCACCTCTTCATTTTTGAAAATTTTGAAAAGACTATAAGCGTGTGTGTCAAATACATGGTAGTGTGTGTAATGTTTGTTTTATTGATTTAATGTATTTTTATGCATAATTCAAAAAAATAACAGTCGGATAACCTTCTCTGTATAAACTGTGTGCGAAATTTCATACTCCTCCGTCCGCGCAATTTTCGTAAAAAGGGGTACAAAGTTTTTGCTTCACGTATTAATTTATAGATAATAATAATAATATTGTATTTATTTCACAAAACATTTACATAACATTTAACAAGGAAACTTAATTACACAATTAGGAAACACTGCGCTGTGAGTAGCAGCGACCTTCCGTGTAACAGCTAGCTAAACAGAAAACAACCTTCTTAACCTTGCTTAACCTTGCTATCCTTTCCCATCTTATGGTTTCAGCCATTCAGCCGAAGTGCAGGAATGGTTTTCTTCCTATCTTCGAGAGCGTCAGCAGTCGGTTCGCGTTGATGAGAAATCATCAAATTGGCATGATCTAGATGCTGGCGTTCCTCAAGGCGGTATTCGTTCTCCTTTATTATTTTCATTATTTATTAATAACATCACTCACCACCTTCAGTGTTCGTATTATCTGTACGCCGATGACCTTCAGCTTTACACCCAAGCACGTGTAGATGACTTCTCAGATGCCATAGGAAAACTGAATAGGGGTTTGGCAGTTGTTAACGACTGGTCTCATAGATTTGGTGTGGCCGTAATTCCCTCAAAGTGTCAGCCGTGGCAGTACTCGTTGGCAGCTTGCGATTGATGGATAGAGTGGGAATTAGCTCTCTTGAGCCACTTGTGTACGACGGAACGGTCATACCATTTAGCCCGAATGTGCAAAATCTTGGCCTGCATCTCGATTCTACGCTCAGTAGGTACTCTCAGGTCGCTAATGTAAGCCAGAAAGTTACCTGGACCTTGCGCTCCTTGAATCGCCTGAGGAACTTTTTACCATTTAAGACAAAGGTTATGCTTGCGCAAGCTTTAATATTTCCCATAATCGACTATAGTGACGTGTGTTATTTCGATCTTAATGCAGACCTGTTAGATAAACTCTACAGATTGCTCAACAATACTATATGGTTCATCTATAACCTCAAAAAATATGACCACATCTCGCAATATAGATCTGAGCTAAAATGGCTGCCCATTCGCCAACAGAGGCGTGTACGAGCCCTAATGACACTATTTTCACTGCTTAATTCTCCAAATGTTCCCTCTTATCTCACTCCTCATTTTCAATACCTTTGCTCCTCTCATAGTAGGAATCTCCGATCTACTAATAATCTTCTCCTGCTCTGTCCTTCCTATACATCTGGCTTTGTACACTCGTCCTTCCATATTCAGTCCATTCTCCTAAGGAATGCTCTATCTCTTGAAATCAGAATGGCTACGAGTCTTGACGCTTTTAAAAAGAAAGTCCGTATGCTCTTTTATGATAAAACCTTGGTAGAATCATCTCAGTAACGTCCTATTTATAAATTATGTATTATACGTTTATTTTTGTACTATATTTGTAAAAGTAGTTTATGTAATAATATACATTATATTTGTTTATATAAGTATATTTATATAAATTGTATATATGTAGGTATATACTGTGCGTTTTACATATATTATTTTTATTTCTAAATTGTTGTCTTCACCCAATTGCACCTACTTTGTTATTTCTGGACCATCCTATGGTTGGCTGGTAGAGAATGCCTCAGGCATTAAGTCCGCCATGTTGCAAAAGTTTTAAATGAATAAATAATCTAGTTTTTGTTATTTTTTGTTAAAAATTAGGTTAGAACTAGGTTGAATACTACCCATCAAAAAATACTTAATTATGCTGTAAATATGAAATTAAGTTGTTATAGCTTATAGACAGTTATTTTTTTCGGACGGCACTAACGACAATCACGACCCTCTTAATACTACAATCTGTTTGTCCGGGAACTACCCTTTTGTACTTTGTTGGCATTAAACCACCTATCCGTGTCTGAAAGCTTAGCGTCGTCCGGTCGGTAGTCGGTGCCGCTCGGGGGTTGGCAGCGGGGGGCGCCCGCGGCAACCGGTTCGATGCTCGCCTCGATGTCGCGCCCTCCTCCCTCGCGTCTCCTCCCGTGCGTATATAGGCATCAACAACATCAGACTATCAAGATCTGTCCAATTTCTTCAACAAATGTTCAACCACATTCCATACACATAAAGTTCAAAATCTAACGAGGAAATATAAAATTATAAAGCATGCATTTATTTTTAATTTTTGTATTTGTATTTTTTTTGTGGTTGTCTTGAAGGATGACAATAAAATTCGCAAGCAGGCTAGGAACCTGGTGGGTAACCATAGGCTCTTAAAGCAGTATTGTAGCCTTTGACTATCAAAGACTGTAGCAGTGTTGTTGCGGTTGTAAGAACAAAGCGCGTGAAGGGGCATACTGAATAAATGACTTTATTATTATTATTTTTTTAATTTTTAAAAAAGGCACCCTGGTCTAACAGCTCATGGTAAGGCCCCTGGAGTAATTACCTGGGTAACTGAAGTAACATTGCTTGTGAGTGAGATGCACCTAGGTTGCATGTGAAAAAAAATATGTGATTGCATCATGTATGGATTGAAATAAATATTTATCGTTTTACAATTTCAGTTCCTGACCTGTCAGACTGAGATTATGTTTCGTAAACTTATTTGTGATAAGTGTTAAGTATAACTATTACGCAAGACTAGATTCTAAGCCGTTATTAAGTTAAGCAATAAGCTAATTTTTCGTAGAAAATGAGTAAGAAAGTGCTTATTCAAAGCTTACTTAGTTAATTATTATTTTTCCATTTCTGGAAAAAACCACATTCTACTCGTAGTATTTAAAAACATTAAAGAGTGTAAAATTAACGCGAGTAGAACCGTAAAAGTTTTTCAAAAGACACAACATAGTTACAGTAAAAAAATATCAAATATAAAAAGATAATAAAACTTGTTTGTTAACTTCTTTAATAAACAAGTGAAAGTTAGTTCTTGGCGAGAAAATGAAGGGTCAAGACTGCGGTTTTGTTTTGTTTTCTAAAAATTAAGTTATAGTCTAATCATTAATTCACTGGAGTAAACTGACAGATGCTAATGTCACATTGTAAAATTATGTTACCACATTTATTGTACTAGTGATGCGTTTCGTTCATTGTCATTCAGATCACTCACACAAAGTCAGTAGGAACGTATATTATAAAAAGGTACTTAATTAATTATAATATAGGTAGGTATATGAATGTCTTTTTGTACCGAGAAATTTCACCTGACAGTTTAGTTGTCAGTGTTTGTTTTGCTTTGGGAGCTGTTAATATTCGAAAATTTTAGAAGTATTTTAATTATTACAATTATTACATCATTCATCTTTTTGAAAGAAAAATACAGATTTAACCACTGTGTAGGAGTACCATTTACTGAATAACAATTAAGACAAAACAGAATATTATAAATAATAACGTTGAAATGGAGATAACCTCAACAATATAGTACCGTTTTACGTCAATAATCACTCGATCCCGTTCCAAAATGAAAATTCACTCTGACCCGTTCTAAAAACATTTTTTATCACTTTCTCACATAGCACTTTCTCTGTCTCCGAGTGAATTTTCACATGGGTTACTTTTACGACAACTAAAACATCAACTATTTAGAATTTCTTTTAAAAGCATCGTCAAACAGTACAATTATTAAAACTAAATAATGTTATTGTCGCATGCAGCATGGATCGCGCTCATACCTATTTTGACGCAGACTAGAATAATAGACAACAAAATCAAATTTTAAAACGTAAACAAATTACGCCGTCAACTAAAAATCAAGTAGAAATAAGCCGTAAAAATAATAATGTTTCATATCGTAAGACGTCAAATTGAGTGCGGGCAGACTCCGACTCCGACCTGTGCAACTGTCTCGTTTCCGCACGCGCTGTTCGTAATCTATCTGTTCGCCTTACTCTCCTTCCGTGAAGTGTGAACTAAGTGATATACTTGCTAAGTGGACTAGTCCAATTGAAGGATTCATTCACGAACGACTCATCTCTATGTCTGTCTGACGACGACGAATAAAAATATGTCCATTGCATTTTTGTTTAATTTTATATAATTCGAGTGATTTGCCTTTTCAAAGTTATCATTTCTTGGCCTTTATGCTACCAATGCTAATATTTTTTATATGGATTGAACAAAACTGGCCCAGGAGATTTCTTAATAAAGTAAATAAAATGAGTAATGTGATTTGATTCAGAACGTTATGAGAATGAATGAGTGAGTAATTGATGTCAATCTTCTTGTCACAACACTATTTTCTGTTCATCAGAAACTGGGAACACCGTAAACGTCAGATTACTCCAGTGAATTAATGATTAGACTTTAAGTTGAATATTAATGTTAAGTAATGGTGGATTATTAACCGTCATGTACCTATGCCGTTAAGTGTTCGTGATCGTGCATGAGTGTTGGCAAATAAAACAAAATAGTGCAGTGTCAATTTTCAAATTCTCTCAAGAAGTCCGCGTGAGGTTTTTTAAAGCCCCACATCTTTACTGAGATACTCAAGGGGCTGGGGGTATATTGTTTCCCACTTCTCGAGGCGACCGAGCCTAACCTCCTGCCGACTTCTGCCGATGCCGGGGTGATATTTAGGAAATCACCAACTGGCGAGGTCCCGAGGGGCAGGGCGAAGTGCCGCGTTCGCAGCCCTGACGACCTGGAGAACGAAGATAAACGTCCTCGTATCGGGCCGTCGCCGCCTTTTTACCCGGACTCACCTGAGGCCGACGAAAACCAGCGGTACCCTGACGTTCCTTATTCTCTGTCACCCGCCTCACCCCAGGAGGGTGGAGGACAGGGTGATGCCAGTTAGTCGAGCCAGCAGCTGCTGACTCCGACTACGTACGCGTCGCTCACTCATGCATCGGACGCGGTTGATGACGCGCCCCCGTCGGCATCGTACGCCGACATGGTGCAGGCACCGCCATCCCCCGCCCTGCGACGAGCCAACCGCCGCAGCCGGTCGCCGTTGAGGCCGGCCATCAACAACCGCAGTAGAGAATCAGGGGCTATCCGCCCATAATAGTTGAGAACCTCCCGAACTAGACGGCCCACTTCAGGGAGTTGACGGTTAAGATGGGCTATCGACCCAACCCCCGCCCATTCCAAAGCGGAATACGCTTCCTTCCGCGCACTCAAGAGGAGTACCGCGCCATTCAGGCGCATCTAACTGTGGCGTCGACAGCAGACCAAGCGATTCGCTGGTTCTGCTACACACGCACACCCGATAACGAGCGCCCGTCGAAGGCGGCAATCAGGGGCCTTCCGGCCTCCACGCCCACAGACGAAGTCAGAGAAGCCCTTGAGTATAAGGGCTTCCCGTTGACCACCTGCGCCACATCCCAGTACGCCGAGGCCGCCCAGGCTGCCTCTTCTTCGTGCAGCTGCACCACCTCGATCAGCAGGAGCTCTCCCGCTTGTATGCGGTAAACGAGCTCTTGCAATGCCGGGCATCATCATAGAGGTCTGTGGCAAGGCCGTGGAGGCCCGGCCCAATGCCATCGTTGCCAACAGTTTGGCCACGCATCGGCCAACTGTCACCGACAGCAGGCCTGCCTCCGTTGCGGAGGCGAGCACCTCGCGCGGGACTACCCGCAACCCCAGGAGGAGCTGGCGACCTGCGCCAACTGCGCCAAGGCGCACCCGGCAAACGATCGCCGTTGTCCGGCCTACAAAAAGGCTGCAAGGAAGCGGGGAACCAAAGTGCCCCCCCCCCCCCCCTACCCGCTCAAGCCGCAAAAAGAGTAATTTTTTTACCCTAATGCATACACTGTATGTACATATTGATAATAACGAACAAGAAAACTAAAAATATTGTCCTAGAAAAACTTTCAAATTGAAATAAATATTATTTAACTTATACTTAGGTATTACAAAACCAAATTAAAATGTATTCCCAATCCCACCTAAAATGAAGAAACTCAAAGAACTCTCTCATGGTCACACTACACTACTGACACCTAGATAACTATGCAAAAGTAGTACCTAGTTATCGCTACAATTGATATATTAAATGAATACAAAAATCAATCTATTTCACTTTAAAACTTATTAAAACTTAAACTCAAGACTAATTATTAACGTATGGAAAACACTTTAACTCAACACTTTATGAGGAAATATAGTGCAATAATTTTATTTTAGTTTACCCATTTATGGGTAGATTTGATTTATTGAAAATGAATACAATCACCAAACATGTACTTCTAGGCTGCTTCAGCAACAGGCCTCTCCAGTTATATCTACAGGTTTATGGTTACGCAATAAAAAGTTCCGTAGTTAAAAGTAAATAAGTCACATACTTACCTATCATAATTTAGATAAGTACAATTTAGAGACATGATATCGTTTTCAATAGTTTTGAAACCGTAATGTAGGTCTGTATAAGACTGCTGGCGTTCAGCGAGCGTTACGTGAAAACTCTTTGCTTTTTATTTGCAAAATAAAATTAAGTAGGTATGTACAACGTTTTACGAAAACCTTAAAAATTCAAAATCATTTATTCAGTTAAGGCTACAAATTAGCTCATATGAATGTCACTAATATTTTTACACTTTCATGAGGCTTTGTTTTCATTTTTATTTAGTAAAGTTTTTATTATTAGAATGAAAGTTAACTACCTACCCGTTTATTTAAAATTAGTAATATTATGACTCCTGCCTTGCAGACCTCAAAAAAATAGTGAATTATAATATTTTGCACTTTTTTTAAGTAAGAAGTTAAACAGGCCCAAAGCCAAAACCCAAATAAAAAATTTCAAAGCAAGCCCTTACAAATAAATAGCCCGTATTACAATATAATACTTTGATAAAATAACTTTATATGTAGGGGAGACTACATTACATATTTTATATAAAATATTTCATAATTTTGTTGCCGATATTGATTATATTATCTATGAGCTAACATTAAATTTCTACCATATGATATTTTAAGAGTTTTTTGGCTGAGACATACCTTTGTCG
The DNA here is from genome assembly GCA_947562085.1 of Eudonia lacustrata. Taxonomy (NCBI): domain Eukaryota; kingdom Metazoa; phylum Arthropoda; class Insecta; order Lepidoptera; family Crambidae; genus Eudonia; species Eudonia lacustrata. The sequence continues at coordinate 11,656,142 of OX387321.1, read as the reverse complement.
GCCAGATAGACAGACGAAGGACCCGGTAGGTCTTTGATAACAACACAATTAAGATAATTAACTACGAAGCCAGTGAAAGTTCCTAGTTTACTGCAGAACCCAAAAAACAATTGTATTACGGAGTGTTTTTTTTGCTTTAGGATCTGCACAAACCAAACCTTAACGCTAAGAACCTTTAAACACGGTTAACCGTGTTTAAAGCGTAACGGAGCAAAACGGAGCTTCCATACTTAATATGGAAGCTCCGTTTTTAACAAAATTGCCAAACGACCATCATAAATCTACCTAGCCATCATATTTTTGTTGCGTCTTTTTTTATTTTTAGTGTATCAGGTAAAAATGGTATCTTTGCCTTAAGATACCTTTTGTTACGAATAGCTTAAACAGGTGCCCAAATCTATTATTTATCGAATTGTCAAAGGATAGAAAAAAAAGGTCCTTTGAAAAGTAGGTACTCGCAAGCTGCGCCAGCGCCTTTTTGATTGCTTGTAAAGAGTGGCAGTTATAACGACACAAGTCATCATGCCGTTTTTGGCTTATTGTAATTTGAGCACCTGTGGTGGGTCTACCATAAAACTTGTTATCCAACTATTAGACTTTACAAATTCGGACACGGCGACGGAAAGTAACATATTGTTCGTTACTTTGTTGACTTTAAGCTTAAGCTTAGGATTTCAATCTAGTTCCGTTTGGTCCGTTAATTGTAATGCAGGAAATAATTATCATCATCAGCCTGGAGGTGCCCATTGCCCAATGGTCAGTAAGTATCTTTATGACTCGTTTTGGTTTGGCTGCATGCCCCCGACCATAAGCGTCATTAAGATGTTCTTAAATTAGTAGAATTGAGGCCCAGGTTGTAACCGCGAACCTTCTTAAATCATGCACTCAACAGGCTGAAAGACGACCACGTACTTACCTGCAGCCTGGTATGCAGGAAACACAACAGGAAAAAAATAATACCTCATATATTTCATACCTACCTAATTAAAATCAACTAGTTACATTGCAGTGCTAATTATTAATAAATCTACAACTGACGCAATCAATTGCCCTCGTTTAAGACGTCACTGTTCATTGTGGTTGAGGTTGTAATGTATGGCATACAATTTTCTTCAATTTTGATCTGTAAACAATGTCGTACGCTAGTCTATGTACGTATCGCTGTTTGATCGTTACAGTTTCTTATCATAACAACACTTAGATGGAAATGGATTGACCATTAATCTACAAAGTCTATAATATACTCGTGTGCGTATGTACGATCGACAAATTATAAGGATATCCAGTTACAAACATTTTTGCCTTAACGTGGCGATCGTAGTTAACTTCGCCTACCATGAAGATGACCATAGAATGACCAATAGTAAACCTTCCGACCTTTTATTTGTCAAAGCCATTTGTTTTAGTTCATTGTTAAAGCTTAAATAGAAATTCATTTCTTTCTTAAGATTCCTAATGTTACATATCCTTAAAATTTGTCAAAAACAAAAGGGGCGGGTATAGCCACTAACCCCTGCACAGAAAAATCACCCTAATGGTATCCACCATCCAGAAAATTTGTTGATAGTACATATGTACAATCTAGTTCGCAATATAAAGTAATACAAGTATAATGCTGCAAGATAGACAAATGCATAATATACTCAACAAAATACACTAAGTATCTGTGAAAAATCTAAAATTATTTTAATTAACCCATTTTACAATGATTTGCATAACTTTTTAATTTGGAAAACAAAAAAAAATTGCTGCTTATATAGGTATCGTTCTGAAAAGTTTAAAATTTAAGATGTGTTTTCATACTATCTAACTAACTAACTAGAATGACCAAAGTGAGTCTTGGCCTCCGATAATAAGAGTCGTCATCGCCATATTATCTTATCTTACCATGTCCAGTGACATTATCAATTGATTTCCTGGATCGGGTCCAGTCTAGGACACGATCTGGGCGGATCCAACAGCTCCTTCCTGTTCCAGAAACAAGCTTGCATTCTAGATCAGCCCCTAAATCAACGGAAGGCCAAGACTTTAAAATGTCATTAGCTCCGATTGTCTTTTCTTTTTTATTCCTGTCCATTTTTTTAATCAGTGTTTTCATATTTCTCTAAATGATTAACTTATTGGTTTTATAAATGTTTATATAATTTTAACGCAAATTTTGTTGCGAACAAATTACAAAAACACAAATGTTGAAAAAATTTCCACGAGCAGGGTTTGAACCTGCACCCTACTGACATACCGGGTCAGGTGCTCTTCCAATTGAGCTATCGTGGTTCTAACCAGCCCGCCGAAATTATTCAACACTATTTACTTTTTACTTTGAAAGCCAAAGGCGCCCATTCATTCATTATTGGATTTATGTTTAACGTCGAAAAATCAGGCGCCAGCATTTCGAGGAAAAGTTTTTATATATGAGAAAATGCATTACGCAAAGGTAGTTACTATTGCGCCTGGGGAGCCGCAGATTATGTGGGACTCTTCTAAATCTCCTTCCCTTCCGTGCCACCCCAGGATGATCCGGAACCGTATTCTAATGTATAATTAATTGTATGGTCCTTATTTACTAAAATAAAATATTATTTTTTTCTACTTATTAATATAACGAATTAATATAACAAAAATATTTATATTAATTAATATTATATAAAAAATATAATATAACATCCCGGCTAATAAATAAAAACTCTAATGTAGACCGTAAACCGTTATTCTAAATGCTTACGGAGTTATTCTAAACCCTATTGAGGAAATTCAAAGCAGAATTAGGCATGCAAATAAATTATGTACCTATTTATTCAAGACTACAATACACAGAAAGAATCACCTCAGTCATACATTGTGATGAGCATCAGCGATAAAACATATTTTAAGACGCTTCTTTAGTTATAAGTGTAACGTGGTTAAGCAAGGATGTGGCCATTAATCCTTCTTATATTTTTCATATTTTTCCTCGTAAATGAGTACAACAATAAACTCGCTGCATTTCCACCAGGTTAGAAATTATAACCGGATTTTGGAGTAGTTATTAACATGATCAATTAGAAAGCTCGAGCAAGTTATGAAAATCTAACACCCTATACGCAGTTTGCGTTAAACATAGTTAAAACATTTTATTTGCGATGGATCAGGAAAATTTTAAAGTGTTAATACAAGAAACAATGATTTATTTGTACATTATAGATCGTTAAGAGTAAGTGGCGATACTCAATCAGGCTAGAATACATTTCAACTTACCAAGGTTGCAATGCAAGTAACCCGAAGTACAAACTTCTTAGAAAACCAGTAGGAAGAAACTGTTTAACCAGCTTGAAAACCTGTTAATTCTTGCCATTACTGAGAGACTTTAAAAAGTTTTAAAAAACATACCTACGTGTGCATAAAAAACCCTGTAGCAAAATTAACATATCGTATTAATCGCGCGAAAAATTCCAGGTCCAAAATCATTGCCGCTTATTGGAAATTTATTTTCGGTTTTCTTGGAGTTAAAAAAGGTCAAGTATCACCATAGCGTTTGGGAGTCTTGGTCGAGACGGTATGGCAGCTTACTGGGACTGAGACTGGGCTCAGTCAACGTTGTAGTTGTGTTCGGCAAGGAGTTGATTAGAGAGGTGTCGTCCAGGGAAGTGTTTGAAGGCCGACCTGATGGGTTCATGTACACGTTACGATCGTTCGGAAAGAAGCTCGGTAAGTACTAAAAAATCTCCAGATTTTTATATATTTTTAAAGAATTATCTTAAAAACTATTAAAACAGTGACTTTCTTTCGATGTTTAATAAAATCTTATATATATTTGTACATTGATTTGTTTTTGATATGATAGAGAAAGCATTTCCCAATATTTCTGACGCTGTAAAAGGAAGGGGGAAAAGAAATATCCATAATATTTTGCCGGTTCTTCTCGTACAAGCTTAGGTCTCCCACTGACGACGGAAGACTCTTTTTTTTTTTTGTTTTTTTTTTTACTCTACCTCCAACATGATCGGAGCCTATTTTTGCAAGTTTATCATTCATACCAGTTCTCGCTTTTATTCCTCCTCTCGCACTTTTATTCTACATACTACTCCTTCATCCATCACCTTTCATTTTAAGCAGTGGGTGTTCTGCTTTTATTTATCTAGCTAATTATTTCTTTGTATATTTTTAGGGTAATAAGTTTTTCAACACAGGTTTTTATTAGATTTGTTGATAATGGAACAGCTTATTTCACGAGGTTTTCACAAAAGGTTTTTACATATATATCTTATTCTACTTATATTTCCCATTTTTAGGGGCAGCTTTGTTTTCACATTTCTTAATTTCTAAATGATATTTATTATATTTTGTTATAACAAATCAAATTACTTATCTACTTACTTACTATTTTATTTGCGAATGGACATACATACCTACAAGTATGTATGTTATTCCAGTTTATAAAACTATTAAAATTAATTACTACTTTTTATTTCATAACAATACTAACAAGTTTTTCACAGTATTTTATAAATAGTTCACGATGCTTGCCCGCGATGAGGTCCGCAAAGTTTTTGGGCTTTACAGCCATGCCTGTTTGTATTTAAATGTTTAGCCTCTCCAGAGGGTGTAAAGGGCACTCGGAGAGGATGTGTGGGAGGGTTTCATGTGTATCAGAATCACAGATACACGACGGGCTATCCTTACACTTACTAACTGTTGCGCAGTGACATTCGAGCCCATTTGTAGCCTAAAATGATTTTTTATTTTAGGTACCTATTCCCCATTTTTGACTGAAGAGGGAATTGTGTTTTCTCCTATTAAATCGCCTCTGTGGTCTAGTGGCTAAGACCACCGGTTTAGACCCAAAGCTCCCGGATTCAATTCCCAGCGGGGGGTACATGTTTGTGTAGATCCTCGGTTTGGTTGGTAGTAGGGCTTCCACCATCTACCACCATTTTATCTAAATATGTCGCCATAACATCAGTTTTTGTAGCATTGTTGTGTTCCGGCAGCTAGAGATAAGATAGCCAGTGCCTCACTAGTTGAACTTTCCGGGTGAAGTGCGCTTCCATCATTGGCCTTATATAAAAAAATTCTTTAGCGCTGTCGGTTTTTAAGGCATAGTCTTCAATGACGGCCATTCATGGATGAGGACCAGGCGAGTAGCACTGAAATACTTGAAGAGCTTTGGCTACGGCTCCCACCTTATGGAGGAGCACATTTCTGAAGAGTGCAACGAACTTATGAGGCCGCTGAGCGAGACCAAGGAGCCTGTGCTAGCGAACAACATTTTCGATGTATCCATTATCAATATCGTATGGCGATTAGTAGCTGGAAAAAGGTAAAAAGATAAAAAAACTAAAAGATTTCGGCATTTTAAAATTTAAATTGCAATTAGTAATAATTTTAAGGTCCATTCGCAAACGTTGCACGCTCCATGTTTGCGAACGTATACATTGCAAGGAGGGTTAAAATAAGTTTAATTGCAATAGTTAGCAATGTTTAAGATATAAAGGACTAGTACATGCCCTTTAACCTTTTTACCGCCAACAACTTCTATAGAAGTTCGAGATTTTCGTGCCGTCCACGCCAGCACTTCTATAGAAGTTCTTCTTTGTACCTACTTTATTAAAATACATTTATACGTTGACGTACAGCGGGACATCGCGTGCTGGATAGTTGGGCGGTGAAAAGGTTAATATTTGCACAAACATCGCTGTAGTATGCACATGCATACTAAGTAATACATATTAAGTATACTACCTGGAGGACCGAGCTTTGCTCGTAATTTTTTTTGGTAATTTTCTACAAATGAAACCTAGCTAGATCGATTTATCGACCCGAAACCCCCTGCATACTAAATTTCATGAAAATCGTTGGAGCTGTTTCCGAGATTCAGATTATATATACATTATATACAAGAATAGCTCGTTTAAAGGTGTTAGATATGTTGTTAATATTCTTGATAATAGAAGTAAGTCCTACATACGAGTATAAAACAATTAATCTGACGCATCGTTATACAAGTGACAGTCCGGTGGTCCTGGGTTGAACTCCCTCATCGGGCGAAGCGTTTTTCGGGTTTTCTATACATAGCCCGGATTTGTGATCACACACCCATCAATTTTAGTGGTAACTTGATATTAATGACGGTAACTTGGTATGTGAGCAACGGACTGTATAATCTAAGTACTACTTATCAGACGTATCTTAATAATAACATTATTATTAACAACAACATACTATTATTACTTAAAAGTTATGACCTTAATAAAAATTCCAGATACAAACACAATGACGAGCGTCTAAAGAAACTCTGCGATCTCATCACGCGATGCTTCAAAGCCGTGGACATGAGCGGTGGTGTGATGACCTTCATGCCCTTCCTAAGATACATCATCCCCGGCTTTATAGGGTACACGGAGATGACGACTGTCCACAAAGCTCTTCATCAGTTCCTAACAGTGAGTATACTCGCTTTAAAAAATGATGCATAAATTGTAGTTACTCTTACTTAGAGTCGTAAAAACACTGCTTATATCAGCAAAATCATTTTAAAACAAAACCAGCAGACTTTTTTTATAAAGTTTGCGGAAAAACGGCCCTATAATGAGGAACAAGATAGCGAGTTCAAGTACACCACCAGCTATAAACAATCCTTGGTAATGAGCGTCATCGGGTATCACGATTTTGCGAGAACACAAACAAGGTTATCTGCTGACGAAATTCATTTAAAAATAACTTATTTTACAATAAATATAGTAGCTGAGGATTCCGAGTGAAGTTCGCTTCCACTTCAGCAGCGCTATTCACTAAGCAAAACAGCGTCGAACTCGCCGTTGAACTCGCTCATAACTTGCAAACTAATTTCAACCTACTTTTTAATAGTAATATAGTCTACATTCGTTTGCAAGTTATGAGCGAGTTATGTCGAGGTCGACGCTGTTTTGCTTAGAGAATAGCACTGCTGGTGGGGTGAGATGAAAACAAAGTGCTTATCTACAGTCTGGTGCTTACCCGAAACGAATAAAAAAAATATTGATTGGCTAAATTATATTTATTCGTTACGATTATGCCTACTTGTCGGATACATCTTAAGAATATTAGTTTAATTTCTGTTGGTCCCGATAATGATGATGATATTATAATTTTATTGTGTAAGACACAAAAAAAGTTCGAACTTGCAACAATAACATTTTGTTATTAAAACATTTTACTAAATAAGCATTTCACAGGAAAAAGTCCTTTTTTTGGTTGACCCTTTCGTTTCTTGACCCTTTCCATGGTCACAGGAAGACTGAAGTGTTAGTAAGTAAAAATCGGTCCAAGCGTCTTCGAGTAATCAAAAAAGAAATCTTTCGACGAATTGAGAAGACGACGACTTTTTTAGAAGTCAGTTGCAAAGGGTAGATAAAGGCAAAAGATGTTTATAATGTTCGCGCAAAACTATAAAGAGAATAGAATAATAATAATTATGTAAAATTGCAAGTAGCAATATTAAAAACTAAACATTTTGTCTATTTATTTCAGGAAACTATAAAAGAGCACAAAGAATCGCTCGATACGGACAACCCTAGAGATGTTATTGACGCCTTTTTAATCGAAATGCAACAGAATAAAGAAACTACGTGTAAGTAACAAACATACAAAAAATATTAGTTATTTAACATAAACTGTAATAAAATGTCATCATCTCAGCCAAAGACGGCCACTGCTGGATAAAGGCCTCCCCCAAGGATATGAGGGGGGTATTTGCCGTAATCGCCACGCTTGGCAGGCGGGTTGGCGATCGCAGTAGGTTGAGGGTAACCTCAGAGAGATGCTGCTGCCCATCCTCTGGAATGGTCCCTTAATCGGCTTTTACGACACCCATAGGAAGAGATGGGATGGTGCAATTCTTTATCCCCGGCACCACACAGGGAAAATATAATAAAATGTATGTAATGTGAAATGTCGCCAGAAGAGCGCCGAAAGACAATCTTGTTCTACCCTGATCCAGGGTTAGGGCCGGTGCTGCCTATAAAGGTGGAATTATATTTGTCTGACGTGTCGTGTCGTGATGCATCAGAACGGAATCGGTTTCATACATTTAGTATGGAAACGTTTATACTAGAGTGTTGTTGCGTGTCGTGATGACTTTTGACATGTCGCATACTAAATGTATGATTTTATTGATTTAAAATAGTTTGCAAAGGATACGGAAACATATGAGTTTCTCTATTGACTAACTAAACAGCCAACTACAATATTATCACCATGGTCTGCTGTAATAAATCTCTTTTTAGAGATAAGCTTACCTGTACTATTGCGATCCAAAATGTTAAGCATTGTAAATGTTTATTTGTGTACGAACTAATATATAAAATAAATAAATAAATATTATATTTAAAAGTACGTCCACAGTCACAGAGGAGGATCTCCAAGTGGTCTGCTTAGACATGCTCGAAGCAGGAGTGGAGACTGTGAACAACACAGCAGTGTTTGTGCTACTCCATCTAGTACGCAACGTCGAAGTCCAGAGACGAGTGCAGCTGGAAATCGAGGAGGTGATTGGTCGGGAGAGGCGGCCTGCGTTGAGTGATAGATCCAGGTTTTGAGTTAATCCTATTTAAAACTGTTTCAACAATATTTATTTAATTTTACATTATCAAAATTAGAAGACAATCAATTTAAAAGTGAAATATTCGAAAGTCCAGTTTCTCGGTAGTTGAGCATAAGAGGTGTGAAGAGCGCTTGCACCACTTTTGTCCTTATTTAAGAGCGTTTACGCCGCACACTAGCGCCACTAATGAAAAAAAAAAAACATATCTAGTAATTAGAGATAGAAAATCAAATTATGCTCAACAAACTATTTGAATGAAATAATTTAGCATTTTTACGTCACCTAATGAACACCTCACATGTTATGGTTTAGTTAAATAAGACGTTTTGGCCACTTTTAACTATAACGCCATATTTACCTAATATGTCAGGTGTTCGTTAGGTGACGTAAAAATGCTAAATTACTTCATTCAAGTTTGTTGAGCATAATTTGATTTTCTATCTCTAATTACTAGATATGTTTTTACTTTCATTGGCGGCGCAAGTGTGCGGCGTAAACGCTCTTAAGTGGGAGGCCAAACACTTCCCCGTGAGGCATATAATAAAAAAGGTACTTACTTATTACTCGTATTGTAAAAAAATATAACTTTATTTTTCATAGTACCAAAATTTTTAAATACAGATTTCTTTTTACTGCGCCACCCAAATTCTCGTTTTTGTTGACGTTAACGATCTGATAGTGAATAAAACTCGCAGTATTACATTTCAGAAGACTAAATTGCTGTTAGCGATTTTACTTAACTCACTTAAAAAAAAACAAAGCAATTTACATTAAATTATATGTATAATACTTTTATTTTTAAAACTTACTTGTAATGAGTTGAACATAATACAATAATATTTGATATTTACAAAGTAATTGTAATCTTTTTATGCAGCTAATTTTAGAGCATTAAACCATAAGGCAGGTAATAAATTATTTTGCAAAGATAAGTTAAAAAAAAAGAAGCATGCACTTTTAATTTACGGTTATGTTTTTCTTACTTGATAGATAACATGCAAATCGATTTGTTTGTCTTTCATAAATACAATTTACGTTAACAATGTTAATATCCTCCTTTTTATTATTATTCTACAACAAGAAAGCGCTTGTTCTTCATATTAGTTGATGGTAGATTTAGATTACATTACGTTTCTTTGCCGCACCTCCAAATGATGGAATAGCCTACCAGCACAAGTTTACCTTTCTTCCTATGATAGGGTCCTTCAAACGAGGCGTGAAGAGGCACCTTGTGAGCCGGCATAATGAGGGTAACTGAAGCTCCTTTCTTTCACGCTGCACCAGTTGTCTTCGCATCTGGACTCCATTTTCACTTAACATCAGGTGAAACAGAGTCATTTGCCGTGCTAAGTATATATAAAAAGATAAGCACTACCCCTGGAACATTCAACTACGCGGCTGGCGGCGAACTAAGGCGAGCTGGTTATCTTATCTCTAATAATCAAATTAAAAATTTCTAAATTCTTTAGACTTACTTATATTATGTAGTTAACGGAGCCTCCTTTTAGGTTTAGGATTATTATAATCGCCGGTTTCAGGAGGCAACGCTCTGTGTAACTAAGTGTGTATTATAATAAAAAAAAGTTAACATATACCTAGGGTCTTATTTTGACTAAATTCATATTACTATTTTTTAAATTGTACCTACTTATTAGTCTATTTTATACTGACGTGTGTGTTAGTATGTGTAAGGGTGTGTTGTGGAGTGTGTTAAGTATGGTATGTGGGATATATTGTGTATGAGGGGGGAATGTGGATGTGAGAGGTTGTGTAGGAGTGTGCACTGTGCATGTTTGTATGAAAATGTTGGAATGTAAGTACACACATTTGTATTATAATTGTATGAACGTTTGTTCGTTAGTTTAGTTTCTTATAGCTGCCTCATGAATTGATTGGAGCCTCAGTTTCAGCGTAGTCTAAATCTTGTAACCAGTTACCTGTTTTAGATTTTATTCAGAAAGGTCTGAAAACGGTGGTCTATCTACTAGACCACATAGGCATTAAATATTACGAATTTATCTAGTAAATATTTTTTACTTATGCTTTTTGGCGACTAAAACAGTGTCGAACAATGGGCTCAAAGGGTCGATCACTGGTCAGTGCCACTTCACTAACTGAAATATAACGTATAGAAAACGAACAATCGTCGACGACTATCACTTTAGTAGCTTTGCCTACGCATTTCTCTTACCTACTGCATCCCATCCATCCCATCATCTTATTTTTTATAGAATGGTGTATACAGAAGCAGTTCTGCTAGAGGCACTGAGGATATCAAGTATAGCGCCGGTAGGTATTCCGCATATGGCACGGGATGACGCGCGGCTTGGAGACTACGTCATACCTAAGGTAATTATGTCTAAATCTCAATGTTATTATAGCTAGACAAGATTACCTATATAAAATTACATTACATTATAAGTAACAATGCATGCAATAAACCTCTTCTTATTCTTATTTAATAATACACATATGTATAATTAGCCTAAACTAGAAACTCTATAATCTTGTATGTGTTTATTGAGATATTGATCGCTGATAATAGCTAACAATTGAATATTTATAAAATACAGTGAAAAAATTAAACGCCTACCCGACCCAGCCAGGAATCGAACCTGGGTTAAAAAGCAGTGACAGCGCTTACGTCAGCCTTCCCGGTAGCGTAGCGGTCAGTGCAGCCGCCCGGATTGCGGAAGACCTAGGTAGTCGGAACCGTTTTGAGACTAATATGTTTTTTTTTAATTTCCATTTTTATGTTTGAACTGTCCTGTCCCAAATAAATTTATTTTCATTTCATTTCAATTTAGCTTCAGTGCAGCAATTAGCACTTAGAAATAAAAAGTAAAAATTAGCTAACAATTACTACATCACGGTCAACCTGAGGCCCTCAGTGTTAGGTCCTAGCCTTTAAATGCACTCGCTGGTTTACGCTCTCGTAACTAATGTCTCGAAGAATGTAGAATAAAGAACGTCGATATGTTTGCACGAACCCCTTTTTTTGCCAGTGAATACAAGAGCCCCTGAGGGAGGCCCAAGTTATGTGGCGGTGCTTTCGTACGTCTTACCTGCCTGAAGCTAAAGAAAATAGCATACAGGGGACAAAAGGGAGGGACATACCAACATAGCATAGGGGGATTCAAAAACTACGCGACCGCGGGTGGAGAGCTGTAGGAAATCGACTAGCGGTTATACCAACTCCTAGAAATCATTTAGATTTTTTTCTTTTCGGTTTGAAGAACCATAAGGTTCTTACCACGCTTCAACCTTAAGGTTATGTTGGAAAGACTATAGGCAGCCAGTAATAAATTATTAAAAATAAAAAAGGTTTTATGTCCCAATCCTTCTTGGGTTGCTGTCTTAGGTTGCTGTAGGTATACCTACACTTTTCCAAACTATTCAAACAATATATTTTAGATTAAATCCAGCCTTAGTAGGTAGGTACTTATGTTAGAAGAAAATTGTTCGAAATGGTCATAAAAGGGAGAACTTATTTGTTTTGTAGGGTACTTTCATATTGCTCGGTTTGCACGATCTTCACAACGGGAGCCACTGGAAGAATCCCGAGGAGTTTCGGCCTGAGCGTTTTCTCACGAAAGACATGAACCTGATACAAGATGAATGGCTCACGCCTTTTGGCAGTGGTAAGATTTCTTTCTATAGTATCAACCAAAAGGAACTTCAAATATTTTTTCAAGATATTTTGCAATACGATTCCACATGAGACGTGACCGCATGTTTTAGGCCCAAGTTCGAGGGTCTAAAAAGGTTTTTATGTAAGTATTTATTCTTATTTAACCTAAACATGTAGTTGTCTACTACTTTATGATTGACATTATTTTAATTTCAGATCAGAAAAGGATAAGGTTTGTTATCGTGTGTTATTAAAATACATACAACTCTCAACTCATATGTCGAATCTTAGTATCAGTTTATGGTACTAGTGAAGTATAATTATATCTGTGACCTTAGTCTGTGCCTTAGTGATATACAGAAAGTTTTAGTTTCCAGGCCTATCGTTTACGTCATCATTTATTAGGAAAAGAAGACAGACGACGGGTCTTAATTGACCTGTAGGCTTAGCCAAAGTAACATTAAGAAAACGATAGCGAAGTTCGAAAATAATAAAATGTATGAGATTGACATAAGCCGCGCTATATCACGTGGTCAATCTTATGTCAATCCCATACATTTTATTCTTTTCGAACTTCGCTTTGGCTACCACCACTGGAAACGTACCCATATCGTCGTCGTTACTATCTGAGCGTAGTCTTCAAAGAGCAATAGTCAGCATAGAAAATTATTCATCTTCTTTTAATTCTTCAAAGGTAAACGGCGATGCATTGGCGAGGGGCTAGCGCGGGCGGAGCTGTTCATGTTCACCACGCACATCCTGCAGCAATTCCACCTCAGGCCGCCTGACGGAGAGCCGATGCCGACCGTCCAGCCAGTCGACGGCATCACGCTCTCAGCACAACCTTTCAGGATACTGTTCCAACCAAGATTTTAAATAAATGGAAGATTTTTAATAAAAGCAAGTTCCTTATTTATTCGTGACTCGCACTGCCACTGGCTGTTACGGTAAGTCTTGGCCTCCAACAAGAGCCTCCATCTGGGTCTTTCCTTTTTTTTGACTGTGGAAACTCGTCGTCTGAGTACCACCGAGCCCGGGGAGGCGTGGAAGGTTTTGTGGGGCTCTCGCTTGCAGCGCCCGCCTTCTTGGCCAGGCCGTCGACAGGGATTCAGGAGAAGGAAGGGCCAACCCACAAAAAACCAGTGCATCCCTTTCACGTGCCACTGGGTTGACTGAGACCACCGTTTTGGCAATCACCAGTAATCTGGTTCTGTCTTGCGTCACCTCCCGTCCTGTCTATCCCGACCTCATCCCTCCAGCGGGAGACTAGTAGTAGACTTACAACGAAAACTTAAAGTCTGGTATAAAAATATTTAAAAAGTAAACGGCGGTGCATAGGCGGAGCTATTTATGTTCACCACGTACATCCTGCAGCAGTACCACCTACGGCCGCCTGACGAAAAGCTGCCGCTGCCGACCGTCCAGCCAGTCGACGGCATCATGCTCTCAGCCCTTCAGGATACCTATTGTTTCAACCAAGATTTTAATTAATGGAAGATTTTTAATAAGAGCAAATTCGCTTATTCGTGTGTGACCATCACTGTCACTGACTGTAACAGTTTTAATTCTAAAATAGTATTTTTAAGTTCTACGATGCGGGCCTACCTGGGGCCTTACTATGCATGAGCTCTAAGACATTATAGGAGCAGTATTGATGCAATGTTATTGTAGTTGGGAAAACAAGAGATTACAATACATTTAGATTTAAAAGTCTTATTAAATGGTAAAAACAAAAAAATATTTATGCGTTATTTTATACTGCAGCTTTGTTTATTCCCCATCGAATCTGAAACCTTACGATTCAGTGAACATTGTGCTATCATTTTTTGTCACCAAATTAAATGTTGAAAAGTATTTTAGGTAGTGTGTATTATATTTCAAAGCGTATACCTAAATTTTTTTTTTAATTTAATGTTTTCTGGTCACACAACGGTCACACCACATTTATCCGGGTTCCTCAAATAACACTTTTTATAATTTAACTTGAATCGCTAGATTTTTGTTTCTTGCTTTAATTTATATTATGTTACCAATAAAGGGAAATCACGTTAATGTGAAAATTACCCAGATAATGTGCATATCTGTATATGGCAAATCATTTATATAAACACAAATTTATACACACCTAGCGATTGATGTTAAACTCCCGAATCCTAGCTAATCGATTAATTTGAACCATGGATATCTTCCTTATTTTATTTTAAAACTGGCTCATCCCAGCTTTAAGATACACGTTTACAGAAACCTATTTAAAATTAAGATTATCATTCATTTGTTTCAAACTGCAAATGCTACTTTTACTTTTTTTTTACAACCCTCTAAAGACACGTTACGCGCGCCCGCCCGCATCCGATAATCGGCGACCGATTTTTTAGCCGGTGACAATGAAACGTATGAAGTTCTATGTTGCAACGCACAAGTCCTACAAAAGTCGGTCGCAAAATCGGTGATAAAGCCTCGGAAAAAAATCGGTTCGATTTTCGGCCCTACAGAAAGTCGAACGCAGGCGGGCGCGCTACAGCTGTTCTACGCCCCATCCCTGAAAATCAATGCAACTCACGCATGCGTAGGGTTAATCGCGCAACTGTCAAGCTCCACCGGCCGAAAATATTTGTTGTTGTTAGAATCAGTGCATACATTTCATCTATTACATAAAATTAACACAGTAAAATGTCGGGCGAGATAACACATGTGACGTCAGAGCACTTCATTTCGATAGGCGTAGACTGATTTGATGACGAACCAAAGCTACAGACAGATTGAGTAGACATTTTCTAAATAAAAAATGACAAATTAGCTAAGTAATAAGAATCGACTCGATTAAAGATTTTAACAGAACGATGAATATGATTTTGGTGAATTCAGTGGAGAACATTAAAATATCTGCAAAAAAGTACTGATATAAATAATTTTAATAAACTCTAAAATAAGGTAATAAATAATTTGAAAAACGAAAGAAGAAACAAAGGAGGTAGAATAAAAAATGAATGTTAAAAACGCTTTGAATTAAACTAAAGAAAGTGTTTCTGTAATGACTATAGGATAAAGAAGGTACAGACATGAATGAGACTTTAGGTCGCGGGTATGCCCGCATAGAGGCGATTCGGGCAGCGCGCGGGGAACCTCTCGGTTCGATGACGGACCCGGGTGCTCCGCCCCCTGACCGATACAACTCCGTCTACTTAACTCTTTTTGTTGCTGGTGCAGCTTTTCTTCTTCCGTTTAACAGGTAAGTAATAGGTATTTATTTTGTTAATATTAACATGATCAACAAAAACTTAAAATAGATATATATACTTGCATAAAAAGAACTAAAAAGAATAATTTGTTTTTGTTTAGATGTACGTATTGCAGAAACGAATACCAAATGAAAATAAATAAACTCTATATAATTCTAAAAATCTACAAGGTTACCTACTATTTCGGTGTGCCTATTCACAGAATTAAAGGTTAATTTAACTTCTCCTAAGATATTTCGTCCCAACTTTTTTTTGGTCTTATTCCTTTTTAATCGTTTTTGTCGCAACAGGAGACACTGATTTAGCCAGCTACTGTTGAAAAAACTTACATTTGTTACCATCAGTCAACAGCAACAAATAGATAAATAAATAAGAAATAAAATGTTCCATTCAGTTTCATCATGGCAGTCGACTACTTCCAACACCACTACCCCAACACTACAATCATGTTTGACATGTCGACTGTCTACATCGCCTCTGCGTGTGTCGCCGTCGTCACCAACAATCTGCTATTGGATCTCTTCACTTACAACACAAGAATTACCTTCGGTCAGTTAAAATACCAATGGGCTCTTTCAATTTAGACGTTTGTTGTCGGGCAGCTGCCGCACATTTGCACTGCATTCCATATTAAATCAGGCGTGCGGCTGGCGTTTAATATGAAAACGCACGACAGCGGTGCGACAAAAACTTCTAAATTAATAGTGCCCTCAGAGTCAGTTTGATCAGATATTCTATCAATTCCAACCATTTGTCTCTATCGTAAGATAGTAGTATGAAAAACAAAACTTCTAGAAACGTGATCTGCTGATACTTATAAAACAGTGCAAAAATGGTTCTTCAAGCTTTAACTTAGTACCTGTTAAAATTACTTCAGCAAATATACATTTCTACTCTAATTATTCTTAGCTCTACATTTTTGTTTCCAGGTATTTTGGTGTCTCTAGCGACAATGCTGTTCGTGGCAGTTTGTAATATAGGCTGGGACGGGTTCTCGACACGGGTTTCGTATACCATCAATCTGGTTGCCATAGGAGTGGTTGCCTTCGGCTGTACCGTTCAGCAAGCGTCGTACTACGGGTTTACTGGATGTCTACCACCCCGATACACACAAGCTGTGATGGCAGGAGAAAGTAAGTAAAATAATACAAAAAATGGTAAAAGTTTTGGTGGTCAAAATGGTCAAAGGCGACGCATTGGAAATTTACGTTGCGGGGATCTTGATTTTTCCCAACAATTACAAAACATATGAACGTGATATTTGATGACATGATTTTTCATTTAATTGACTTCATTTTGCTAGTTGCAAAAACACGATTTGTCAACTTTTATAACAGAGGAAAAAATATCAAAGTAACCTGTTTTAAAACATATTGCATTGCATTTTACAGGCAAACCAGACCGATTTAAGCATCTAAATTTTCTTAGTAGATTAGTCTTAACACTCACTTCAATATGCTAGTTCATTTTTTTAAATAATTTGTAGTTTTAATTTGAAGGGAAAAAAACAGTTTTTCTTATGGTACGGGGCGCAAACGCTCCGTATTAGATTAATTGTTTAGCGGTGCGTCGCCTTAAGCTTAGTGTTATAAATAAAGAATATTTTAACCTTAAATGTTAAAATAAGACAGTAATTGTATTCAGAAATAATTTAAACTCTTGACCCTACAATATGAATTTGAAACTACTGCGAGAACAAGAACTCTACAGAAGCTAAATTGCTCATATTTTTTTGTAGGCGCTGCCGGTTTCTGGGTGTCTCTGGACCGAATCGTCACAAAGTATGGATTCCGTCAGCCACGGCGCAGTACCTTTATGTTCTTCGTGTTCTCCATACTGATACTTCTCGGTCACTCGATGCTGCATCATGTGATGATGCGACACCCGTTGGTTCTGCACTACCTGAGGCTTACCAATGAATCCCGCCACCGCAGACGTATACAGCTGCACTTGAATCCACATGAAGACGCAACTTTGGTTAGTGAAATAGATAATTCATCATATACTTCATACTAATATTATAAAGAGGAAAGCGTATTTTTGTATGTTTGTAACAAATAAACACAAAAACTACTGGACCGATTTTAAAAATTCTTTCACCATTAGAATGTTACATTAGCGCTGAGCTGAGTAACATAGGCTAAAAAGAAATGTCCACCCGTGCGAAGCCGGGACGGGCCGCTAGTTTTCAAATAAAAACAGTACGAAACCATTGCAATAATTGTTAATGAAACCTTGTAATTTTTTTTATGTATGAGCTACTAAAATTATTTTTATTATATAAATTTTGTATTTTTTGTATAATTAATTACTACATAAAGATATTATTATATTTTTCTTCTAGTCTAACTTGAGCGTTTTTAATATTTACAAATAGTTAAATAAAGGAATATTTTGTTATAATTTTTATGTTTACATCAGATTTTTATAAAATATTTTAATGGCCGAATTATTTCAGATGGAAAATGAAACGGGTGAAGCAAGTTACGGTGTATTAAAACTTCAGAGCCCCGTTTTATCCACTACAGGACAAGGTAAGTTACTTGACTAAGACATATAAATATTTTTACAAGGAAATTAATCTTATGTTTGACATGAGTGTACCGAAAAGAAAGGGTAAACAGGAAATTCAGGCCGTTGTCATCGGTACCCCGAATGGTACAATGGAGAAATAATTAGTATAATAAAGTATAAAGCATTACCTACTACATCAGAAATATAAGACAACCAAATTAGACACTAACTATAAAAAAATCCCTGAGTTGCGTACTAAAGTTAAAATGATGTTAGAAACTGCAAGTAGTCAGCATAGGAAGTGTTTACAAAATAATATCAAAAGGGATCCAAAATCATTTTGGAATTATATAAATTCGAAAAGAGATAAAAGAAATACACAAAAAATATTAAAAGAAGGGATGGTTTTAACAAGCGAACAACGTGCGACTGTTGCCAGAGATTTTCATTTTGTGTATAGTGGACAAAGAGCCGAATTGAAGGTGAGCGCAGCCATAGAGGATGCCGGCGGCGGGAATAACGGGGCAGCTCGAGTTCACATACTTAGATCGTTTGCAACTTACTGAAGTACTTACCACGCTAAAACAAATCAAAGCAAAAAGATCTGCAGGACCTGACGGTATTCCACCATTTATTTTTAAAGATTGTCGGTTGGCTCATGCAGAGTCACTGCTTCACATATTCAATAAAAGTTTGAGTTTAGGTATATTTCCGGAAAGATGGAAAATTACAAAGGTGGTACCAGTTCCAAAAAAGAACTGCAGGGACAATTGTCGATGGTTATAGACCTGTAGCAGTACGTTATAAAATATTATGCTCAGCCTCTAAAATGCTTGTTTGGTTTTTTATAAGTTGCAGTAGATATTGTCAATAAGTTGTAAAGTTTTAATATCAATTTCATAAAATGTTTATATAATTTTTAACGCAAATTTTGTTGCTAACAAATTAAAAAAACACAAATGTTGAAAAAATTTCCACGAGTAGGATTTGAACCCGCACCCTTCCGACATACCGGGTCAGGTGCTCTTCCAATTAAGCTATCGTGGTTCTAACCAGCCCGCCGAAATTATTCAACACTATTTACTTTTTACTTTGAAAGCCAATGGCGCTCATTCAAAGTCAACAACTACCGTCATTAACTTATTTTTTCAACGGACGGTAGGACGGAGGAATAGGTTTCGCACACTTATATTTTGTATAGAGAAGGAGTGCAGAATGTTATTTATTTTTTTAATTATGCATAAAAAATACATTAAATCAATAAAACAAGCGTTACACACACTACCATGTATTTGACACAAACGCATATGTATTTGACACACACACGCATAAGAGTTTACCTTATATACCTACTCTTTACAAAAATTTCAAAAATGGAAGAGAATTGGCCGAAATCTATCAATGCCAATCCAAACCATGAAGCTGTTATATCTACAGCTTCATGATCCAATCTCACATTTTACCTTTTTTATTTTTTTATTGCTTAAGAGCGTTTACGCCGCACACTAGCGCCACTAATGAAAAAAAAAACATATCTAGTAATTAGAGATAGAAAATCAAATTATGCTCAACAAACTATTTGAATGAAGTAATTTAGCATTTTTACGTCACCTAATGAACACCTCACATGTTACGGTTTAGTTAAATAAGACGTTACGGCCACTTTTGACTATAGCGCCTTAATTAACTAAACCATCAAGATTTTCTATCTCTAATTACTAGATATGATTTTTTTTCATTGGCGGCGCTAGTGTGCGGCGTAAACGCTCTTAAGCTTAAGTTACAATCCGGGCAGCCTTAATAAAATTGCGGTCGAATTTGAATTCAAAATTCAAAATTCAAAATTCAAAATCATTTATTCAGTTTAGGCTACAAGTAGCTCTTGTGAATGTCATTATGCCATCGGTTCGTAAATCTACTCTGGGCGGGAGATCTTGTACTGAGAAGAACCGGCAAGAAACTCAGCAAGTGTCCAGCTCTTTTCTCCCTTACAGCGTCAAAAATATTGGAAAATGCCCTATCATAGCAGAACACTTTCCATTACAAATAAACACAAAAAATATATATAAGACAATTACAACATGTAAAAAAACAAAATAAAAAATGTAAGTTAACAAATTTACATCAGATAATTATGTAAAGGTTTCAATTTCCACAATGTCATACAGCACCACTACAGTACTCTAGTAAAAGTCAAAAATTGTTTAGGTAAAACAAAGTCAAACTATAATTAATAATACTAAAAATAAGATAAGTATGCAAGAGCAGACCAGCCTCCACAGGCGGCACCCGTTCACGAGCATGACTAAATGAATACTGGGCGACCACTAGTTTAGTTTTTAATTGGCCTACATTACACGCATTGAAATTGAGAGTTTTATAGTATGGAGTAGATAAAGTCTTATTAGGCTGATAAGTTGATGCCGTCTGATACTTATTATACTGGTATGGCGTGTTACTACTCTGTACTCTTTGTAGTGGCTGTGATTTTGGAGTACTTTCAGCCTTTTTACCCGACTGCGTCAGAAGGAGGGTTATGTTTTTTGAGTGTATGTATGTATTATGTATGTTGTATTCCCCGCCTGCGACAACTATAAATATTCAATGTTTATTTATTTATTTATTTATTTATTTATTTATTTATTTATTGATTTGGAAAACCAACAGCTGATAAACAAAGTAGAAACTTAAAAATAGCAACAAAAAGCCAATTACAGGTCCTCACATATAGCAACAAATTAATGTAGGGTTATATACACATTACAAGCATAGCACATTAAATCAATAAAAACAGAACAACACATTAACAGCACAGCACTTTAACCATTAAAAAACAACTGGCTCAGAAGACGCCTCGCAGACAAACAACTTGTGTTAAATAAATCGATATCAACCTCCTTGGATACTGCATTGCATTGTTAGCCGCACGCAATATATATGAGTTCTGCCTGAAGTTCGAGTTGGCACTGGGAAGGTACAGAAGCGGATGAAATCTGCGTGACTTAAGGGGAGTTCTAAGGCCTATATGTGAAACCAGCTCAGGACAGTCCACAGAACCAGAAGCAACTTTTAGCAAAAATACCAGGTCTGAGATATCCCGTCGATTCTCTAATGGAAGTAGGTGGTGACTTCTGCATAAGTCCAAGTAAGACGTAGACTCATACTTAATTCTAGCACGAAAACATAGATATTTCATGAATCGCTTCTGGATACTTTCAATACGCGCAACATATACCTGATATCTTGGGCTCCAAACCTGTGATGCATACTCAAGGTAGCTACGGACAAATGTACAGTACAAAATCTTTAGAGTTTTAATTTGGCTAAAATCGTTGGCACTATGCATCACAAAGCCTAGAGCCCTTGAAGTCTTAGAAACTATATTATCAATATGTTTATCGAATAATAGTTTGTCATCATGGAAAACACCATGATCCCGGACAACACTGCTCCGTTGAAGTGCAACCCCATCAAGCATGTAATCGTACAAAATCAAATTACGCTTCCGAGAGTAGGTCACAACGCAACATTTAGATGGGTTCAGGTCCAATTGGTTTCGCACACAATAATCATGCAACCTTAAAAGATCCTCCCCAAGCAAAAACGCATCCTTTACAAATTTGACAGTTGAGATTATCTTCATATCATCAGCAAAACATAGTAACCGCGATGATCGAAGGCAATGTTCGATATTCACAAAGATAGTAAACAAAAGTGGCCCAAGCAAAGATCCTTGCGGAACACCACTAGGTACCAAAACCCATCCGGACATGTAATTATTGACAACCACCGCCTGCGTGCGATTGTCTATGTACGATGAGAACCATCTAAATAAGTCACCACTTATACCAATGCCCTTCAGTTTACACAAAAGCAAGTCATGCTGGATCCTGTCAAACGCTTTACTGTAGTCCGTATAGATAACGTCAACTTGATAGCCACTATCCATAGCTTCAGTGAGTAAGTTATTGAATACTACAAGGTTGGTTACAGTAGAGCGCCCTTTCAGGACAAAGAACAACTTGAATAATTGGGACACTCATTATTTTTTTCTAAGAAACCAAAAAGAGTTTTACATTGGTTGCGTTTGGCTGCATTAGCTGTACCTACCTACATTAGTATTTTCATATTTTTTTAAAATGCATTTTATAAACTTTTTAAACAAAATATTGGAAACTTAAAGACAACAAAGCACAAGCTAATAATCCCGCAATAAATCATCGAATTGTTATAAAATTTCGTTTATAGCGGAGACGGAAATTAATGCGTTCAGCTTCGCCAACCCGGTGTACTCACCGACGGCCGCCGCTCCCGGCCAGGCGCCCGTGTCCCCGCCCAGCATCTCGGAGCCCTCCGCCAGCCCAGGGGGCTCCGCACTCCGCACCCCGCGGCCCTCGTACAAGGTGGAGGACGTCGTCTTCGAGACACCGGAGAGACCTACTTCGTGGAGGGCTTTCAAACGTGAGTTTTGTTGTGAAATATATTGTTTGTGTCAAGTCAAATTCAAAGTCAAATATTTTTAATTCAAATAAACTTAGAATGGGTTTTGAAACGTCCAGGACGTCCATTTTTTAGCTGTGGAGAAGAATGGGCGCAAGAAACTCCACAGCTTTAATATAAGTAACGAAATTTACAAAATTATATGCCGTTAGGTACCAAGTTATAAAAGTTAACAATAAATTAGAAATACCTGTTGGAGTGATTGGAGTATTTTAAACCCATGCTGTTTTGTCTTCAATGTAATCAGACACTTTATAATTAGCTTTTTAAAAATCTTTTCTTTAATGGTGAAGTTTTTGAATATTTCTTGGAACTTTATTGTAAAAACGTACACACAGGCCTCTAAATAATTATTTACTTTGTGGATATAAGGTACTGCTAATTTGTTTTTATTTCTAGTGTTTACATTGTGAATATCACTGTTTTTAGAAAAAGAAAAAGAAAAAGTCCTCGTAAATATATTGCGATGCAACTGTCAATTAATATCTTTAAATCTCTCCCTAAGAGAATTACCAGCTTCTATGTTATATATTGCTGGATTAGCCCGCTTCTACAGCACAAAGATAGTTTGAATGTCGGCAGCATTGCCCCACAGTAAAATGCCTTACGACATTACGCTATGGAAATAACTAAAGTAAACAAGTCTAGCTGTTTCAATGTCAGTGATCTGACGAATTTTCATTACTGCATAAGCCGCAGAGCTCAGTATACTCGAAAATTTATCTATATGTGGGCCCCACTGTGGCTTTGCATCCAACGTAATGTCTAGAAACACTGTGGTGTCCACAAGGTGCACATTCTTATCTTTAATTTTTACACTGGTTTTTACCTCCTTAACGTTGGGTAAATACAAATCTTATACATTTGGTTTTTCGTTCACTTAATAGCAAATTGTTAACATTATACCAATGAACTATCTTTGAGATAGCATTGTTCACATCGTCAACAATCGGCTGTAGTCGTTTCACTTTGAATAAAAGTGAGGTATCATCTGCAAACAATACTATCTTGTCTTTTACAAAGTAAGGCAAGTCGTTAATATAAATTAAAAATAAGAAAGGACCAAGAATTGAACCCTGTGGAACTCTCATTGTAACCACCGAACCCGGAGATCATTTACCGTTAACATCAACCCTCTGAACCCTATCACTCAAATATGAGATAAGAAGATTCAGTGATGCATATCCAATTCCATAGTGGTAGAGCCTGACTAGGGTTTCTTTTTTTTTTCTTTTTTTTTTTCAAGCTCATCACTAGCGTCAGTAGTCAAGCGCCCCTAGTGAAACCATATAACATATTGTCTACAATGTAAAAGCTTATTTCTATAAAAATGAACTTGAATTTGGTTTAATATTATCTTTTCAAATATTTTACTAAATGTGGGTAGCACAGAAATTGGTCTAAAGTTAATGGGGTCAGATGTGCTACCTGATTTGAATAATGAAATTACTTTATTGTGCTTCATTAGGTCAGGAAAAACACCACAGTTAATGCATTCGTTAAATATGCAAGCTAAAACTGGAGCTATGTTCTCAATAACGAATTTAGTGACGTCGACGGAATTACTCCACAGATCAGCAGTCATCTTTTTATTAAGTGTTAAAAGTTTTAATTATATCTCTAAAATCAATTTTTTGAAAACTAAAATATTTTTTACTAGGTTTGACTTTTCCTTTAGAACCGCTTCAGCTACAGTGGGGGATGAGTCCAAAGCCTTTGTAGTTGTAACTGGAATATCAGTAAAAAAACTTCTCAAATGCCGCAGCAACATCAGCATCAGAAGTTAAGGTTTGATTTTCGTAGCTCAATTTGTACTCATTGTTACGACTTTTGACATTTCCAGTTTCACTATTTATAATATTCCATGTCATTTTTATTTTGTTATCACTTAGCTTAATCTTTGAACTCAGGAACTTTGCCTTTGCTAATCGACATACTGTTTTAAATAACTTTGAATATTTTTTGACATACAATTTGAAATCTTCACTGGTGTTATAGTTGCGTTCATCATATAGCTCATAAAGTCGCAGTGGATACCAATTGTAGCCCATTTACTAAAAGTAACAGTACCACTAACCGAGATCATCTTTGGAATAAAAGTGTTTTTTAATTCTTAACAATATTTATGAAAGAAATCATTATAAAATTCATTTGGGTTATCATTATACTCTAAATAACATATTTATCATAAAGATTGTTTTTAAAGCGTTCCAGACGACCTGCAGTTTTTGGTTCAACAGTGATATTCTGTTTCTTCACTTGCTTACACTGATGTCGAAGGCTGATCATTTGGCCACAATGATCCGAGTAGGGCTTCCAATCCCGCTTGCCATTGCGGGATCTCGGTATCAGCGAGATCAAGAATTTTCATTGGTGCCCGCGTTTGTTGATAAAAAAAGGTTTAAAGTAAATAAGTACCTAGTGAAACAAAGCATAGCATAATGACATAGCATTTATTAAAAAAGTACAAAAATTTAAAAGTTATACTGAAATCACTTTGTGTTTTGGAAGTGTTTTCGCAGGAAACACAAAAAAGTTTGCCAAATTGCTTTGTATTGTTGGCAAGATAACCGGCAGCGGAGAACGCTCCCTCCGCTTCTACGCTTGTAGGCACTATTGACTTTAGGGCATTGTGAGCTAACGTTAAATATTTACCCATTGAGCTTCCTGATTCATAAAGAATCATCTCTTTTCTTTGATTTTTTCAATTAGAGGTATTCGAGCAGGCGATGAACAAAAACTTGTCATGGTATATGGTCATTTTTACTCCCGCAAATCCCGCGGATCCCGCATGTCCGCAGTGAGCGGGAGTAAAAAAATATGCGGAATCTCGGTATACCGAGATTGGAAGCCCTAGATCCGAGTCTATTTTATTAATAATGAGTTTAGACAGTGGTACTAGATCGGTGTATATGTTATCCATACTGCCGAAGTGGCAGTTATTCTAGTCGGCTCCAAAAATAAATTATTCAAATTACTTAGATGATTGAAATAAATTTTTAATTTTGATAGAACCTGTAGACTTTTCTAACAAATTAATATTAATATCCCGCAAATAGCTATCTTTTACCTACATTGCGGATTTTATGATGGATTGGATGCTTCATCCATTACTTTTTGACAAAACAATCATACAATGCTGACGGAAGCCTGTATACGCTTAATACAATAAGTTGCTCTGTTACAATAAGTTACAATAAGTTGCGCTGTGGTTATCTTTTTCGTAAAGGTTGATGAACAGCAGAACTTTGTTTTCGAGGCGGATACAAAAATAAGATATTTCTAACTCCTCTCGAAAATAAACCCTTTATAAGATTTTTTAATTTACTACAAGGAATTGCT
This sequence comes from Eudonia lacustrata, assembly GCA_947562085.1. NCBI lineage: Eukaryota > Metazoa > Arthropoda > Insecta > Lepidoptera > Crambidae > Eudonia > Eudonia lacustrata. Next base: position 11,630,359 of record OX387321.1, on the reverse strand, counting down.
TGGCCATCATCTTCCTTGAACGGGCTAGGCCCGTAACCCTCATTTACCGAACAACTGGCTGTCATACTATCTCTAACTGTCGTAACACCACTAGTGAAGTACTAGGCTAAGGAGACAGACATAGACAATTTATAACCTCATACTAGCGAAATATGTATTTATATTGTGTACCAGTTGTTCCACAGAGCAATTGACCGTCTTATTCATTCTCTGGCTTTAGGTGGAGTGCTAGCTCGTTGGGCGGTGGCGCGCGCAATCTACCCCTACATGGTCTCCATCGGCCTTGTCTACTTCACCACGCTCAGCCTGTACCCTGGCATTGCTTCCGAGGTGCCTTCCTGCCGCCTCGGGTCCTGGATGCCTATCATACTCATGTCCGCGTTCAACCTATTCGATTTTATTGGAAAGGTGAGATGCACTGACTTATTACAGTAATAACGTTTGTTCAATATGTTGTTGTCATACTTTTTAGTAGTACGGTAGTACCTACACAGCTATATTTTTCAGTCGTCATTCTAAAACAGCTTTTAACTTATCGCATTTGGCCAAAATGTCTTCGAGATGAATAGATCTTTGGTAAGTTAAATAATAAGTGTCGTTAATTTTCATATGTAATGACATTTTCGAATCATTATCATCATCATCATCAACCTACACACGTCCACTGCTGGACATAGGCAAGTGCACGCCGCTCGTGCACGTGCTCAGCACGATCCGCGGCTACTCTCAGCCCGCTCTTGCCAGCTACCTTGCGAAGACCGTCGAATCCCTATTCAAAAACAAATTCCGTTTCGAGTTACTTTTTAAAACACAGTTTATAAGATGTTCATTATTACAGATAGCTGCAGCATGGCCTTACGAATGGAGCCGTAGCCAGCTACTAATGGCCAGCGGCGTGCGTTTGCTGCTGGTGCCGCTGCTGCTGCTGTGTGCTGCGCCGCGCCACTCGCCGCATATCGTTGGAGACGTAAGAATATTAATTACTCACATTGTATATTTAGCAGCGATTATGCTATACGAGTGGAGTCGCAGCCAGCTGATTATGGTGAGCGGCGTGCGTCTGCTGCTGGTATCACTGCTGCTGCTGTACGCAACGCCAGCCCTATTCGCCGCATATCGTCGGAGACGCAAGGACCAATCACTCACATACCGTATTAGAAAGCAGCGGTTAAGCCATACGGCTGGAGAAACATCCAGTTACGTTAAGATACCTTTACTATGCAGTTCTATTAAACATTGTATTCCAAAATGATATTATCGTTCCCTTAAAATATTTTTTAATATCAGTAATACATTTTAATATCAGTAATATCATGTTCAAGTTATAACTTAAGTAGGGAATTTTAGAGTTCTATTGAGATTGTCCTCTTATAATAGCACCCAAAATTACTTGCAGGTATACCCCATCATGTTTTCTGTGGTGCTCGGCTTCAGCAACGGCCTGTTTGGTTCCGTACCTATGATAATGGCTCCGTCACGTGTCGGTCGGGAACATCGGGAGATCGCTGGTAAACTATTAGTTTTTGTTGACTTTTTTATAATCATTATCATTATTGTTTTCTAAAGTTTAAACAACTTTTACGGATCTACTCGCTTTTATTTAATACATTCTCTTTGTTTTCCCGATGTAAGAGAGCCCACAGCCGCAGTCCAGTTCAGATTAAAAATTCAAGAATATGGTATTGAGCCGATCACATCCAACGTAAGTCAGTCATAGCTCGTCTCTGCCGCAGCCTTCACTTCGACCAAAGCCACCACCGACCATTTGGATTTGATTATACCCAAATATCTCTATGTGACTTGCTTGCTCAGCAATTGGCACGTTTATAAGCTAATGATGATGTTGGCTCTATAAATGTGGACCGTTTAAAAAGATCTTCAATGTTACTCTTTTGTTTCAGGCAACATGATGACGTTATCATACAACGGGGGTCTCCTATCAGGCTCGCTAGTGTCGTACCTGTTGTTGAGCATGCTCGGCCCGCCAGCGGGCACGGCGCCATGCCGGTTGTACCCAACGCCACCGCTGCCGACCTTACCACCCATCACCACCACCACTATTGGTAACCTGACGTTTCTCACTGCCACCCATTGAATACGTAAAAGTGACTGATGATATTAGCCTACGTGTAGTGTTAGCCTAGCAAGAGCAGACGAATTAGAAAATCTCGTTAACGTTAAAGGTATTGTATAGAAATTGATACAGCGCTACAACGTCCGTAAATGGAACTAACGATAATAATTGACTTGCGTCAATTTAATAAAGAATTTATGACGTTATTATCACTTTTACGTTACGATTTCGTATTTGATGTTTATGCTAGGCCCACTATTAGTATTTATGTGACATACCAAAGACAGAGATGGCGAACTGAAAATCAAAAATGGTGCAGAAGAAGAAGTAGCACGTTGTTTGGAAATAGGATCGTCATCTCTGCCATACGATTTGTAATTAGGTATAAATAATCTTTATACTCAATGTGTTTTTAAATATAGAAACTATCACATAAAGGTCAAATTGAGTAATAAGTTCGCTACACGGAAAACCCTTGAACTTGGTACCATTTGGCTTCTGATTGTGTGTTCTTATAACTTCCTTAATGTTGTTAAGATAAAATAGTTCATAAAATTGCAGCCAATTTACTTTAAACTTATTAAAAAGATAATAGGCAGACTTTCTTGTTTTGTGTATATAATATTTTTTATATTACTCTTTTTTAAGATCTTCGCCGTTGCACTACTAACTGCCGTACAGAGACGTCAGTTTACATTAATGATTACTTAGCACCTAAAATTGTCTATTGTCAAATAGTCTCTAACAGTGACATTAGAAGCACATTTTCGACTGAACAATTGTAGGTGCTAAGTAATCATTAATGATAATTGACGTCTATGAGTGCGGCAGTTAGTGTGTTTAGTAGTGACACTACTATTCGACAGAAATCGGTAATCGACATTTTTTTCCTTTAATTATTAAAAAATATGGTTCATCAACTGCTGTAAGTCTTTATATGTGTTATAATTTTGCAAATATCTAATAATGCCCTATCGATAACATGCAACTTTAGCAATGATTACGGACAGTTAAGAGTCACGATTTGGCGCGTACAAACAACGCCGAATTCGGGTCAATCTTGTCGCCATGTTTCTGTGAATTAGATACATATAGTTTTACAATAAAAAGGATACATACCTATATATTGTCTGCTCCTCCCCTCACCTTATTTTTTTAAAGACCGAACGTTAAATTCTGCATGCTTTTACTGTGATTCACTTAGGAAAGGTATGATGTAGACCTAATTGTAAGAGACTGAATGGAAATGTTAAATGTTATAATTGACTTTTGACTACCTATCTAAGATATAATCTAGCATGAATCTATAAATCTTGGTATGCAGTTTATCTACAAATACTCTTTCGTTAAGCTTTTTTATTTGGTGAGTGAAGTTATTTTTTTTTCTAAAATGGCAGATTATTATTTAATACATAATTATATATTATTTACAAATTGCTTTGGTTATTACTTTATTTTCTTAATAATGTATACCCTAGCTTCTTATAACTAAGTTTAACTAAGAATATAAACAAAATAGTACCTATGGTATACTTACTCATAACTTATTTTAAGACAATTATTTTGTAAATATCTATCTTCTTTATACATATCGGGTTTGTGGATAACGTTCCTAAATTAAAGTTATATGATACCCATTAAGAATATATTGTAGTTAATAAAATAAATAATTTTCTTTTTAAATGTATGGGAATCTGTGGTATGGGGCACATACATATGTTTATATATATATTGAGTGCCTAGTACGAGTATTTCCGCTACAATCTATATGGGACAGAATAATCGCCATCTAGCGACATATAAGGGATTGCGCAGACGTCGGACTTTTGTCCGCGGACTATTTTGTCAAAATAGATTTGCTCTACCTTCATCGACTCGAACACGAGACCTTCTTGGCGGGAAAGTGAACATGAGGGAGTCATGACTGTGATTTTGTTTTATTTTCTAAAATTGTTATGTCGAATATAATTGTAAATAATGGTGGACTATTAAACGTTGAGTTGAGTTGAGTGTTGGCAAATGAAACAAAGCAGTGCAACTTCACTTTTAAATGGAAGTCTGCGTGAGGTCTCGGTAAAGCCCCATCTTTACTGAGATTCTCAAGGGGTTGGGAGTTAGGAGGTGTATCGTTTATCACTACTCATTATTGTTATTATCATTCATCATCATATATTGACAAAGGAAATATTGTTTATTTATATACTTGTAAGAAAAATTACTTTGACACTGGCTGGATAAATGTGCTAACGGAACGAAGCCATCAACTAAGGGGGAAAAAGCAGCAAAACAAGCGAACAACGCAATGGTCCGTGGACAAAAGTCCGTCGTCGGCGCAATCTCTAAGTGAGAACTTGTCGCTAGGGCGCTACGCTTCGATTTCTTACAAATTGTAGTATTTAATCTCTTACTCGAAAGAATTTTATAATAAAATTGACACTAGAGGTATTAAAATCGAAAGAACTCACAAATTGTAGGTGTAATAAGTATTATCTTGTTTGGTTGCTTGCGTGTTTTCTTTAACTGTATTTTAGTTCCATGACCTACTTACTATCTTATTGTTTTAATCCTTCTTTCCTTTAACGGCAGCCAGGTAAATTGCAAAAACTTTGGAAGAGTGTAATTTGAAACTTAATTATTAAAATATGTATAGGTACAACAATATACGAGGGTGAATCAAAAAGATCTTGGAATCTATATTAAAAAATGCAAAACTGTAAACAAAAATATTTTATTTTTCTACATAATCTCCCTCCAATGCAATGTATTTAAAATAACGCGTTTCTAACTTCCTTATTCCTTGAGAAAAAAAATGTTTTTCTTGACTTTTGAAAAACTCCTCTACGGAAGCCATAACCGCGCCATTATCGTGAAATTTAATTCCACAAAATTCCTCTTTTATTTTTGGGAATAAGTGAAAATCACTTGGGGCTAAGTCCGCAGAATATGGTGAGTGGTCAAGGAGATTGAAGCCAGCACAGCGGATTGAGTTGAGCGCAACTTCCGATCGATGAGCAGGAGCGTTATCATGAAAAAACAACACGCCCAATGACAGATTTCCATGACGTTTAAATTATATCTATAGGATCTCAGCTAAATATGTTTTATAGTTATTCTTCTGTCTGCCAAAACCAGATTTTCAACCTTTTTGACATTTTCTTCCGTAACGGAGGTTGAAGGCCGCCGCCCAGAACGCGGGTCATCTTTACAGCTTGATCTTCTCTTTTAAATTCAGCCACCCAGTACGCAACCGTAGAATAGGGTACAGCATCATCCCCAAATGTCTGATGAATGTCCGAAAAAATTTCCTGAGTAGTAATTTTTTTCAAACTGACATATTTTATTACCGCACTTTACTCACTTTTATCCATAATTTTGCGTTTTTAGCAACTTGTTGCACAAAACAATTTATTACGAGCGATCGAACTGACAAAAACAAGTGACTGTTTGCATAAATATTGTGTGATTAACTCTCTTTAATTTGAATATCGAACTTCTCCCAAAAAGGTTTTATTTTATAACTAGCTGACCCGGCAAACGTTGTTTTGCCAATTATTTCTAGGGAATTTGAAGGGTAGAAAAAAATAACTAACCTATTGTAAGTGTGTGAGGATGTGGTATATGAGTGAAAGAGGCATGGAGCGCTGTGAACGATGACGGAATATAAAAATAACAAAACACTAAACATTTATTTTTTTATTTTATTATAATTTAATTATTATAATTTGAGGAGCTCGGTGGCGCAGTGGTTAACGCGCCCGGTCTGCGAGTGCTGAGGTTAAGCAACTTTCGCAAAGGCCGGTCATCGGATGGGTGACCAAAAGTGTATCATCTCGAGCTCCTCCGTGCTTCGGAGGGCACGTAAAGCCGTTGGTCCCGGTTGCATTAGCAGTCGTTAACAACCACAATCCGCACTGTGTCCGTGTGGTGGTTTAAAAGCCCGTTCTCCCTATCCATCCATAGGGAAGGCTCGTGCCTCAGCAGTGGCGACATAAAAAGTGCTGATGATGATTATAATTTATTCTTATATATATCATTAATTACGACAATAACACAAACAAACAATATCAATCCATTAGTGATATACAGTACAATATTTTTTGTTAGCCCATCTGTAGCTAACAACTTAGCTAACACAAACAAACTGGATGGTTTGCCCACTCGAGAGCATGCCACGTATAATTTTCCGTGTATAAAACATGGTGTGCTCAAATCTAAGCCACAAACAGACATCGTTTGGCCTTGGGACTTATTGATAGTCATTTCTACTCTGTGCTGTTTACTGGGTGAGAAGTGACACCGGTAGACGCCTGGCGGAGATAACTGATCAAGTGATTAATATGGCTATAAAAAATAGGGGTTGGTGATAGAAAGGTGAAAATTTAAGGTTAAATTTATTTTTTGATGCCACATATTTTAAGCCAAATAAATCCAACAAATAAAAAAAATGTTTGGGGTGGACCACCCTTATCACTTAGGGGTATAAAAATAGACTACGACCGATTGTCAGACCTACCGAATATACATATAAAATTTCATAAAAATCGATCGAGCCGTTTCGGAGGAGTATGGCAACTAACATGTGACACGAGAATTTTATATATAATATATAGATATAATATGCTCTTCTAAGAACTTTTTGATTCACCCTCGTAGAATGTTCACGCGTATTTAATGTCGTACTCACCACAAATATATGTATTTTTTGTAAATAAATTGTGTAAACAAATATTTTTGGTAATTATACCTAAATAACCACGTATGACTACGACCTTTCGTGTTGCTTAGGTGAGCAGACAGACAGCCTTATGGTCGCATGTTACAAGTTAGTTATAAGTAAGTTAAGTAAGCAAAAATGTCGGAACAGTGCAATAGCTCCATTAAGTTTAAGCATATAAGTCGTTTACACAATCGACAAACATAACATCCTTTCATTACATATTAATAATAATTTTTACATATTCATAATAACTGGTTTAAAGTAGATTTAATTAATATTTTTGGAATAAAAACCTATTAATACTTCTTGAGTTTTTTAAACACATTTGTTTATTTACACATTTTATAATAATCAGCGTTTAAAACAATTTAACCAAATACCTTTATATAGTACGAATGCCTGTAGAAAATAATAGTCTTATGTAATGTTAATCTACAGGATAACACAGTATGCAGTATGCACAACATGTCAGTAGTTAAACAATAAAACTATAACTCTAACAAAACTCTTTTATTATCCACCATGCTTAATTCTTCGAGTAACTTTCCCTGCGTGGTCATAAAGAAAAAAACAAGAGCTACTTGAGAATACAATAAATATTTATGATTTAAGCTTTCATCTAAGAACAATAACTAAAGCTATTAGTTATTATTCTGAGGCCTTTATTACGTACGCGCGCCACCTAGTGTCGGATTTGTGAGACCAACCACACACAGCCACAAGGTGTCACAGATTCGACCCATACCATTTTTATAATAACTTTATCTAAATCTATTAGTCAAATCGTGGAAATAAGTCGGATCTGAGACTGCACTGGTGATCAATGGGCAAAAAATAAAAATACATACCTTGAAAGGCTTTATTGAATAATTGTTTTGACTTTGACACTCGCACAAGGTATTAGGTATATAAGGGATTTACATGCTAATGACGCTTGAGCATTCGCACGTAAATCCCTTGCCATTCCACAATCTATTACACAGATGCCAATAAGAATTACGTCTCCCACATTAATAGTACCGATTGTTCAAAAAATAAAATAAGTGTTTTTGCCACAGTTATTTGGTGGTTTTTTGCATTTGTTTTAAAGCAAGCTGGCCAGTCAGTACCTTGTAAACTTTAAACTAGAAAACTGTAACGAGAAAAATTTCCTTCTTGACCTTTTTTGTATAAAGGCAGGCAGTAGTTTTTAGTTTTTAGATTAAAAAAAACACTTCATAAACTCCACTTACTTACTTACTAAATTACCTACAACTGGGTAAGTATGTACTGAGTAGGTTTCCACATGTTAAGTGTAAGGAGTACAAGGTTCACTACCTAGGTACCTAGTAACCTAGAAAGACCTGCTTGCTATAAGTAAAATAGTGTTTCTAAACCGAGAGTCAAAAATGTTCGCGTTCAAGAGTCAAAGATGTCGCAATTACAACAAACATACAATCAATAAAGTCTAAGCAAAGATAAGCAATGTAATTAAACTTATTACGCACTAGCGAATTCTGCTCGGGTCGGTGTGGATGGACCGTGGAAACGGGAGCAATGTACGACACATGACATTCATGGAGGAGTAATATGAGAGAACGTGACAAAGAAATACTTAGAAACCAAGACCAAGTAGGCCAAATTTGTTTAAAAATAAATTTTTGTCTTGAGATAATTACATATAGAATGTTAGAGGGAATTTTGAGGTATCTGCTACTGTTGGGTTGCTCCTGACGTTCTACTACTGCTGCTTGTACAGCTTCCCTACATTAACAAAATACTTCATCTTGATAGAGATCGGGCTATAGCATTGTTATATTTTCTTACGCCCCCTTGTTCAAGCATCATCAATATCTAAGTATTTTTTTAAAAATCTGGTACATTTTTGGTGAAATAATGCTATGTATGCAAATAAATTGATGATTTGATTTATAATATTGATTTACTGTAAATTATATGATTGTAACTTTCTGTTTATTGGAATTTTGTCTGGATACCGTATTAATTTAATGGCAACTCTGAGGTGACGAATAGTGACGATGCATAAAATGCCTCACAGCCTACCTACCTCCTGCGTATTACGTATGATATGAGACAAAATTTTGTAGTGAGCCATCTTTTTTTTAGTTAAGCAGGTGACGTGGCCTACGATGGAACATGCTAACTTACACATACATAGCCTATTAACTCTAGCCTTGATGTGCCCAAGTCAATCTTAGACAAATCATTCTTAGATAGCCTTTTGTTATTTTATTAATTATTTTACTAGATTAGATGCCTGGCCTAGGAAAAGCATGGTAATATTTGGTTATACTAGGTTTATTGGCTATATACTTACTTAGAGCACAGTAACGCAGAGGAGCACAATAAAACAAACGTGCAATTAAAATTAAACATTTAAGAAAATAGGTACCATGACATGGGCATTTTTTAATGTGTATGTATAAGATTGAATAAAAAATATACAATTTTTTTTTCCTTTATACCTACCGACTACCTATAGCGGTACATTTTCGGTTTGTCTGGAAATAATAGAATCAAACAATCTGCCAACCGTTAAATAATGTATATTTATTTCAATACTCTTATTCTAAGATCACAGTACAAAATAATCTTAACATTTAACTTTGGTTAACGCTGCACCGGCAGCCTGCAGACACGTGGTGCCATTTCAGACACTGTTGAGATTCGAGGACATCTTGGACGACATCATGTTGACCAGACTCTGCAAGCTGACATCTACCTCTTGCGGCGTCGCGTACGTAAGCGGTGGGATGACGGCGAGCTCCACTCTAAGCTGAGATCACTGGAAGACGTCGGCGTTTCTGGAAACTGGGCGTCTGACGTCCACCGACATGACGCACACACTGACTTCGGAGTCTCCGGTGGCTTCGTGGTCCCTGCATTGGGGCCGTAAGCGTCTAAAATATGTTTGTAGGCGCACTCCACTGGCTCCAAGCTCCTACCCCTCGCTTCGTTAAGCCGCTGCCGTACGCAAGCGTTACAGAAGCCGCATATGTCACCGCGCAGTGCACTCCTAACCATTTTGAATATTATAATTAATGAACACTCCGTATCGCAGCACACATTATACACCAATAAACGTGAAATGACTTGCGCGTGATATTTATGCGCGTCGTCGGGATGCTACGCTGGCGTCGCGCACGCGCCTCGAGATAACCCCAGATCCGGCGCCAGTTACCGACCGCCTTAGTTTAATAAAATAATAATACCTTTTTTCTTTTGATAAAAAAAGGTTCATGCTTGTCAAGCAATAATTTTGCGTAATTACAAGTACCTAATTTTAATTATAGTGGTAGTATAAAACATTCAATATGTAGGATGGATGGAGCTAGTTGGGCTTAAGCCGTAAGCCGTAAAGCGCATGGAACCCGATGAAAAGATTGTTTGTTGTTTCACGATGATGGAAGATACGGATTATTCGCAGGCACGCCAAATTAATATAGAGGTAGAACATAGACTTACAAGATAACACATTTGTTAGTTTTTTGTATGAAAATTCCTAAAAGATATTGTATTTATTATATATTTATTTATATATATTATTTATTTATTGTATTTGATATTGATATTGTAACTAGCAACATTAATTAATTAATTAAGAATATTTTTGCCGTGTGGCAATACTTTTTTCTCTTTGATTGCACTCCTTGTGCTGAATACATGATTTGGCGATTTATGTGGCGTATTTATTTTTACCTCAAGAACCACCAACCCTATAACAATCAAAACAGCAGTACGCTGTCCTACATGGTCCTTCGAGCCGGATGTCAGTTTCAGTTTTAAAGAATTTATTTTGTTCATATTAAATTATTAGCTGTATGGCATTTTTCAATTCTGCACTGCTTAAAAAAGATATATTTAATTTTATTTTATTCTTATTTATGTTATTTAAAAATCTTAGTATGTATGCAAAGATCCGAATAATTTTGCTAATATCGGAGTATAGGTATAAGCGTTCGAACACATGCTTGAGCGGTTGTATTTGACACAATAAATTGGAAAACACCGAACAAGGCCTTAACTCCGGGAAGTCGCAATCGTCGTCCTATCATCGGCAAATTGATACTTACTGTTTTGTAAAAACTGTGGGCCATGCCACTATTGCCTATGGTTCGCCAACTCACACGGCTGCACGCCTCTGCTTATTAAGTCCGCAGGGTTCTCGTTGGTGTTGACATAGTGCCAGCGCCCTCTACCTGTATTTTGGTGAATGACATTTACTCTGTTCCCCACATAAGGTTGCAGCCTTGATATTTCCGTATTTATAAAAAAAAAAAAAAAAAAAAACATTTATTTCGGGCATTGCCCATAAAGTGTTAGTAACAATGATCTTACAAACTATGTTAGTAAATTAAAATATAATTCTGACACATTTAAAATAAACAATATGATACTTTTGTGTCCTTGGTTAGTTGGACGCGCGTCCAATGCTGCATAATAGCACTGTCCACGTCCAACCTCGCCGCAACACTCATCAGGAGGCTGTTGGAGCTGCCCCGCACACGACGAATCAGGGACGCTATGCGTTTCCTAACAATGGCTGCAAAGCTATCTACTCCAGCTTCGGCCAGCATCCCTGAAGCACTACAGTGGCGACGCAGCCCCATCAGCATCCTGAATGCGTTATTGTATTGAGTGCGCAGAGCCCCGTATGCCCTCTGGGTGTAATGCGTCCACAGGCTGCACGTGTACAGAGAGTTACAAAAGGCTTTAAAAAGTGTAATCTTCACCTGTTTAGTACAGCGTGCAAACCTGCGGGCAATCATATTAGCCCTGACGCACAAAGCTCTGCGCTCCCGTTCCAAGTCCATGTCATCCTTGAGTGACTCGGTGACCCAATGTCCTAGGTACTTAAAAGTCTGTCTGTCTATTTATCCATGCAAGAACAATCTTTGAGTCACTGTACAAATAACTATTTTGTATGTCAAACTTAAGTTTTAATGCATCTTGCGTTTTTATAAATAATTTAGAAAGTAAAAGTGCTGCACTGCGATCAACCTACATTCGCACCTCCTGTCACTTTGGCAGGGCATGTCAATAATAATGTGCTTCTTCCCACAGTGAGAGTTAAAATTCTTGAGAGTGATGGCACCGAGTACTACATCAGAGCGCTAATGGATAGCGGCTCACAGATTTCCTTTGTTACTTCAAAGGTTGTCAAGTTGTGCGTAAAAACAGATTATTTAAAACAAGACAAATTTATTCCAGTGAAAGCAAGTTTATTAAATTCAACAAAATGATTCACTCATATATACTGAAAATAATATTTTCTCAAATATAAATTTAACATAATCTTGGTTATATTGCTTTAGAATGAGTTTAGTTTTGTTTGTTTCGATTAAATATTTTATTTTCTATTCAAGTTATTATTTTTTTGAATCCACATATTTACTTTCTTTAATTGAATCCTTGCCTTTGTTGACACAATAGGTGGAAGTATTATTCCAAGATTAGATGCAATTTATAATAAGTTAATAATAATTTGGAATAAGTAAATATATTCTTGGAATGAAAAAATGGTTTTTCTTTATTTAATTCTATAAATTCTCAAACTAAATGAATGTTGTTTTTTATTAAAGAAAATGTGTTTTTCTTTTAACTACAATAACGCCTTCTCTCAATAACTGTTGTAATTTATATCAAATCAACTCTATTTCTTGTTTTAAGAAAATACTACTGTTTTCTCTGAAGACGTTAATGTTTTGAAATAATATGATAAATTCTTCGGACAAATAGAGAGATGTTGTTCACTCAAAACGTTTTATTTTTGGAAGTTTAGTATGTTTCCGCACCTTCTATTCTTTTTTACATAGCATGGCTAGGGTGACATTATCAGTATCATAGAATAAGATTCTTAAACACTGTTTAAGATTGCATTGCTATGGCACTGGCAAGTAATATCATACTACCCATGGTATATTAAAAAGACTGAAGGTGCAGGAACTCCCTAAATTTCCATATAAATATGTGTTACTTACAAATTTGATAAAAATCGATAAAAACCTCTTTATACAAAGCTATAAAACGTTTTAAATGGAACACTTACAAATACATAGAATAATTGAAAGTCATTATTACAAATTTACTGTTTATTTATAATTTTACATATACTTAAATTAATTGCGTTTTGAACTTTTCATGTCATGTAATTAATAAAAAATATCTATTGATATCTCCGGGAACATTATCTGCTGGTTTTTTCAAACTTTTCAATGAAGCCTTTTCTTTCTGTAGGTATGGCAATCATGTTGTCAACGTCACCAGTAGTCTGTAAATATTAACGTATATTAATCACTAGCTAATTTGACTAAGATATATTAGCACGCCTAGTGCGTTTTGCCTATGAACTCAGTAGATAATTGTAATAATGTAAAATAAAATAATACAATACACACCTTAGCAGTTTAGCACTGACAAAATATGCTATCGATAGCTTTTTTGTCGAACTTTCTTCGTGAGCCTTCCAGGTACTTGATGTCCCAACTTCCAATACATTTGTGAGGATCATTTACTGAAATAAAAAGATTACCTTCATTTATACCAATTAACTACGGCAATATTATTAAAGAGTTGATTTTATAAAAATAAAAACCAAAAATGTGCTAAGCTAGCTGTAAAGCGAGGCATGTGTATGATATCCACCAATGATCGTTTGATTTTATGCTATAAAAAAAAAAAAAAAAAAAAAAAAATATATAAAACCATTTGTTTCAGATAACTTAATCCATATCAGTTAGTAGTACAATACATAAAGATTGTTAGTAAACTAATTAACTTAAAACTTTATTTATAATACTCTCCTATGCTATGGGAATAATAAAATATACTTACAAACGTCACTTCTTTGGTCAAAGAATATTCGATTCTCCCAGGACATTGTAAAGAGTGTCATAGTCAGTCTTCGTTCTTAAAACAAAGCACTCCATTTTTGTCCACTTCCTCCCATGGCTCTGTATTGTTTTGCAACCATAGCTGCTTGATTGCTTTCTGCAAAATAGATATTTTTTTTATAAAAACTAGAGATTATTAAAATAGATAGGCGCAGCACCAGCTACCAATTCGACTTTTCCGCAAGGGTGACGGGTTCTATTCCTGCATCGGAAAAAAGGTGTCTTTTATTTAAACATGCATTTGTTTCAAGTCGGGGTGGATGTGGTGCCTTCGTTGATTCTAATTTTGATAGCACAAGCGTTTTAGCTACACTTACTTTAGATCAGAGCAATGTATTTGATGTTGTCTCTATCTCTATTCATTTAAAATTACATCCTTTTCAATACTTTACATGACTGAAAGACATTAATTTAAACAGTATTTTGCATGACATAATAAAATTAGTTTAGATTACTTCCATCATTAAAAAACAGCACTAACAATGGCTTAAACCTTGGCATAGGTACAACACACAACAACAAAGGCATATAAACAGCGCATAATCTGATGGATAGATACGAACTAAAATATCAGTAAATATTTTGAAACTGACACTCTTTGCAAGGGAAATAAAGTGAAAGGCAGTTTAGCTAATCTCCATCCTTTTCTTGATGAGAGGGGACTATTACGTGTTGGTGGTAGGCTTCGTCACGCTGATATTGCATACAGTCAAAAACACCCCATCATATTACCTAAGGGCTCACTCATCACTAGCTTGCTTATCAGACGAGAGCATGAAAGGTTACTGCATGCAGGACCTAGACTTTTACTAGCTAACCTTAATCAGCAGTTTTGGATAGTAAATGGTTTATTAGAAGTTAAGAAAATTACGCATAAATGTATAATTTGTTTCAGACAAAAAGCAGTAGTATCAAAACAGCTGATGGGCTCCTTGCCGGCTAGTCGAGTCACAGTCACTAGTCGTCCCTTTGAAAAAATCGGAGTGGATTTTGCTGGGCCAATCGAAGTTAAGCTCTCACGCGTTAGACGATCAATAATAGGTAAAGGCTATATTTTAGTATGTGTGTGTTTCGCAACAAAGGCAGTTCATTTGGAACTCGCTTCCGATCTCACTACAGAAACCTTTCTAGCGTGTTTTAGAAGATTAATCTCGAGAAGAGGGCTGCCCACTGAAATTTACTGTGATAATGCAAGTACATTCAAATGTGTGAGGAGCCAATTAGTTGAACTATATTCCCTGCAAGCTTCACAGAGTCACCGGGCGCAGGTACACGAATTTACTTCACAAAAAGGCATAAATTTTCATTTTATACCAAGCTATTCGCCTACATTCGGTGGACTCTGGGAGGCTGCAGTGAAGAGTACCAAATACCATTTAAAACGAATTTTACAGAAACAGGTTCTTACTTATGAACAATTGAATACTTTACTTACCGAAATAGAAGCGGTTCTCAACTCGAGACCACTCTTACCATTGTCTGCAGATCCCAATGACTATTGTTATCTAACACCTGGCCATTTTATCATAGGTAGTTCATTGACAATGTACCCCGAAATAGATATATCTAATGTAGCTCAAAATAGACTTAGATTCTGGCAATTATGTACAAGTTTAAAACAAAAATTTTGGAAAGTTTGGGTTAAGTATTATTTAAATATATTACAAAACAGGCCAAAGTGGAAAAATGAGTATTGTAATGTAAAATTAGGTAGCTTAGTCATTCTCAAAGATGACAATATTCCACCCATGTCTTGGCCTATGGCTAGAATTGTCAATTTACATATGGGTCACGATGGAAGAGTAAGGGCTGTGGAGGTTCGGACTCCAAACCATAAAACTCACATTCGTGTCTTACATAAAATTTGTGTATTACCTATAGAAGCAAATGAATGATCTTAACGCCTATATTTAGTTGCAGCCATATTATTGTAATGCAAAATATACCTATTCATTATTTCTTAAATTACGCTCATTTATTGTATGTATTGGGTGGTGCAGCCACAACGTGATAATATAATCAATCGTTATAGTAGTGGTACAATCATTGTAATACATAGTTCGTTATGTTAACATATTACTTATGTTCGTTATGTTACATTTTAACCAACAAGGTTTATTTATGTACTAAACATATAGCATGTTTTTCTTTACGTTTTTAGGGTTAAGTGCCATCCCAAGAAAATTGGTTTTTCGTAGGGCTAAAAATGTACCTATATACTAGAGATAAAAAATATAGTAATGTTTTAAATATAAGGTTATAAATAAAAGACAGGATAAGATAAAAATAAGTTTAAGTACATAAGTCTCAAGTTAGTATGTAAAGTAAATATTCAATTAAGCGAGGTGACACTGTTTGTTATCATCTTAATTTGGTCTCATTTTTTTCTAAAGAAATTATATAAACTACATAGTCTCTTGTAGGCCGCAGCATGTTGTAACTAGCAACATTAATTAATTAATTAAGAATATTTTTGCCGTGTGGCAATACTTTTTTCTCTTTGATTGCACTCCTTGTGCTGAATACATGATTTGGCGATTTATGTGGCGTATTTATTTTTACCTCAAGAACCACCAGCCCTATAACAATCAAAACAGCAGTACGCTGTCCTACAGATATATTTTTAGAAACTCCTTAATAACATAAATATTAGAATAAAATAATGAATAATAATAATATTCTAATAAATAGAATTAATATTATAATTATTAGACCCACCTACTTCACCGCATCAGCACCAGCAACCTCTCTTTGCAAAGTTACACTTTATTTTTTTTTAAAGTATAAAGCTCATAAAATACTTAGCTCTCGAACATAAACTGCGTAATAAGCAGGTGGATACCCAAAGTTGTAGAATGTCATAAGGTTACGACCTCACAATTTATTAAGCTCCTATTCGATAACTTTAAACAAACGCAGCGTCATTCTGGTGTTTTCTAGATAATGTCAACAGGACTGCTCTACATCGTAACCGGTTAGAGCCAGTTCAGCAGCCCCGTTTGTGACTGCATCAGTGTTATACAAACAAATTCTAGATTTATCACATTCTTGTGGTCTTAATACACAATTTATCGCCACTTAAAAGTTAAATTAGACGTAACGAATATCTATACTTATTTGCCAAAAGATCCCGAGATCCCGGTGGGTCGAAGAGCTACTGGGAGAGGGAACCCTCAGCAGTCCCCACTTAGATAAGATAAGATCTATCCTTACTATTTAAAGAACAAATGTGTTACCTTACTCACTTAACATTTGATGAGTAAACATTTTGAATTGTTATTTAAAATGTTTACTCCTAAAGAAGAAAGTTTCTTCTAACACGTTTTTATTAAGAAAGTACCTAGATATTTATAGTTAAATATTCAACATTTTTCTGTTTAAGTTGCCCATGCGCACGTTATGCCGCTATAGTTGTCGCCATAAGATAGTTGTCAACACCCACTACAGCCTGCAGGTTTACCTCTGAACGGTTTCACGTAGTCTTGAACTCTCTCTTCAAAGTTCTTTTCAACTTTACCTCACGGTATTTGTTCGCTATCGGTCTAACTTAAAACATAAGTCGCAATCTTCCCAGACAGGTGCTACTTACTATCCATATGAGAAGTACTGCTTAATATGACGCAGGCGCCTCGTATCTTAATTACGTTGGTGAGTACAAAGTCTGCTCCTTTAACTTCTTTTAAACCTAATATACATAAAAGTAGAAAAGTCTGATCTAAGCTTTCAATGCATACCCTGATTATGAAGACAATCAGTGATAGCTATTTATCTTAACAAACATAACATACTACTCCTTTACCTACGCTCCAATCCAACGGATGTGTTTACGATGCTGTCTTTCGAGTTGTCATATCATGAGTAAATTACGTCAACTTTATCGTAAATTAGTACCTACATTAGTTTGTCATTTACTAATATTGTAGTATTTTAAACTTGTTAAGAACACAAACAAACAGATTGCCCCGATTAAATGAGAATCATGAATCAGCTTTCATTTCATTCAATTAAGTAGGTATGTCATGTCAACTATTATTGGATATTAAATATTTAATTGGTTTAGAAGGAATAGATTTCTCATCATCAGCCCTTTTTATGTCCCCACTGCTGGGGCACGAGCCTTCCCTATGGATGGATAGGGAGAACGGTCCTTAAACCACCACGCGGGCTCAGTGCGGATTGGTGGTTGTTACCGACTGCTAATGCAGCCGGGACCAACGGCTTTACGTGCCTTCCGAAGCACGGAGGAGCTCGAGATGATAAAGTTTTGGTCACCCATCCGATGACCGGCCTTTGCGAAAGTTGCTTTACCTCAGCACTCGCAGACCGGGCGTGTTAACCACAGCGCCATCGAGCTCCTCGCCATAGATTTTTATGTACCTACTTATTTATAGACCAAGAAACTTAAATTTATTCCTAGAAACTTAAATTTCATTTCATTTCTGACTATTATATTATCAGTCATTTCTATTGTATTAATTATATCAGTGCTAAATATAGCTCTCCCAAGGATATCTAGTTAATTTAACATAATGCACTGCCTTGTTAAATCTCATTAATTATTTTTAAAAATATATTTTTTTGTATTGAGGTATTTTTTTAAAACGATTTCATTTACATTTGTTTAGCTAATTAAAACGTTACCTATCGCTATCAAACTAATGTGCACTAACAGACCAAATATAGGCCTGTGTGCGCAGCCCCTTATTGGCAAGTTGGTAAGATAAGATAAGATAATTATACTTTATTGTACACCAAAAGACATTCTGACAAAAAATACATAAAAAACACGTACAAAGGGCGGTCTTATCACTATGAGTGATCTCTTCCAGACAACCTTTAGTTGGACAAGAAAAATTAAAGATTAAAGGTGGGCTCGTCGTCGCATCGGTCGGTGCACCATGAGTAATCTATACTTAATATTATAAAGCTGAAGAGTTTGTTTGTTTGTTTGTTTGTTTGTTTGTTTGTTTGAACGCGCTAATCTCAGGAACTACTGGTTCGAATTGAATAATTCTTTTTGTGTTGGATAGTCCATTTATCGAGGAAGGCTTTAGGCTATATAACATCACGCTGCGACCAATAGGAGCGAAGCATCAGTGAAAAATGTTGCAAAAACGGGAAAAGAGCCTAAAAAATTAAAAATGCTGCCGAAAGTCACTATTCCACGCGGACGAAGTCGCGAGCACAGCTAGTTAATATTATAATTTTTTATTAATTTTTATTATATTGGTTTGACAAGCTAGCCACTAGAAGACGCCACTTGGATCACATTCCTAAGTTTAATTCATTAAGTAACTACCTAGTTAACGTTAACTCCATCGAATGAAAATAATGCATTCTCCTTGGTAATTTTGTACCAAATACCCACTTAAACATTTTTTTTAAAGTGAGAAAGAGTGATGGAGTAGCTACTTTTTAGCATCACTAGTAAGTCGGTGGAGTAGTCCCATATATCACGCATCGCGTTAATTACAACATTAATTAATAAGAAAACAGATAAGCAATTAAGCTTTTAATGTTGCACTTTTATTTATAAAAACAAAATTATGGATTTACGCTTACTTGAAATAATAACTTCATCATCATTGCGGCCCATCATTTGTCCAGCTTTGGACGTAGGCCTCCTCTCCTCCTCTCTACTTCCGGCGGTCTTGCACCCTCTCCATCCAGGCACGGTATAATCAACTTACGCTACCACCTTTGATTATGTATAGAAGATGTATATACTAGTGGACCCGGCGGACTTCGTACCGCTTTGACAGTTTCCATCAAGTGATTAAATTCTCTTTGGTTTCCATGACAACAAAATAAACAAATCATTATGTATGGGAAAATTAAATTGTCGTTTTTAGTATATTTATAGTGTGATTCCCGTGGAAATATCTGGATAAAAAGTATTCTATGTGTTATTCCAGGTTATCAACTATCTCTATGCCGAATTTCATCCAAATCCCTCCATCCGTTGCAGCGTGAAGAAGCAACAAATATACGAACATACATACACACAAACTTTCGCATTTATAATATTAGTAGGACAATAATCAAAGACTGCAACTAATCATCACAAAAATAGTAAAATTGTCTTTAAAAATCGAGCAGCTGTTACATACAATTCTTATATAAACTATAACTGAAACAAGCCACTCCGAACGAAGTTATTTATTAGCTTTAGCTAAAATCAAAACTTATAAATGGTCATCAACTAAGTATTGATACAAATCTACATTTCTTTTCTTCGCGCTTTTTCCGTTCAACCAACGACAAAAATCCGAGAGACCATAGACAAGTCTATGGCTGCACCGCAAGAAGGTGTTGCTCCATCGCGACAATAGCTGTGATTGCCAACACTTACAATTACAATACAATTTAACGCCTCGATGACCGAGTGGCAATGCGCTCGACCCGATACTCGAAGGTCCCGGGTTCAATTCCCAGGTCGGGCAAGTGCGTTTCGGATTTTCGATGCATAGCCCGGTCTTGTGATCACCAACCCGCATTTGGCAAACGTGGTGATATTAAGCAATTAGTTGTAGTAATTACTTGATTTCAATGATGGAGGCCTTTGCCCAGCAGTGGGATAGTTATAGCGCTATTTACTTTGTTTACAATACAATTCTACATTTTGTTACTTCACACTTTAGTAGTAAAGCTACAACCATTATTTACTTTACGATAAATTGAATCATTACTTAGTAATCGGCTTGACAAAGCACCACTTATCATGCTCCGGACACGGCACAACAAGTCGATTCGAGGCTATTTATAGATTCCTGTAAATAACTTGACCACTGATCTTTCCAGATATAGCGAGCGTTGTAGAAGACTATCTCTTTTCTCTATCTATACATATAATAAGAACGTAGGGATAAAAAAATCTGTAATTGCAAGATATAAAAAAAAAAAATTACACAGGTTGCCTTAAAATCACTTACGGAACACGATAGAATAGTTTTAAAAAAAATTGTTTGTTTGTTTGTTTGTTTGAAGTGGATAAACTCGAGAACTACTGAACGGATTTTGATCCGGTTTATACCAAAATGCTAAAAAAAATCCGGAGAATAATATAGGCTACATAAATACTCGAAAAATACAGGATGTCTCATTTAAATCTGTCAATATGGGAAAGTCTGAAACTATAAGACATACGAAGATCTGTCCTTAGGAACCATGTCATCGATTTTAATAAGAAGAAAAACTGCATTCATACATTTAAAAAAAACCTGTACTCAGCTCGGAAATCGAACCCGGTTGTTTTGAAAAAAATAAACTTATACTATTTCTATTTAGATATCGATTGTGTAGGTCTTAAGCAGTAAATTGCTCTTTGAAACATGATGTCTAAAATGAATAAAATGCATTGTTTTCACGTACTTTAATTTATTTTAGTAGGTGTTCGAAGTGACCACCGTTACATTCAACAAGTTCAGGCATGTAAAATTGTCTCTATGGTTGTTTGTACCTCTTTGCTGGTTTTGTAATTGTAAGATCGTTACCTAAACGTGTTGAATATTGTATTGACCTACACAATCGATATCTAAATAGAAATAGTATAAGTTTATTTTTTCAAAACAACCGGGTTCGATTTCCGAGCTGAGTACAGGTTTTTTTTAAATGTATGAATGCAGTTTTTCTTCTTATTAAAATCGATGACATGGTTCCTAAGAACAGATCTTCGTATGTCTTATAGTTTCAGACTTTCCCATACTGACCGATTTAAATGAGACACCCTGTATAATAAGAACGTAAGGATAAAAAATCTGTAATTGCAAGATATAAAAAAATACTTTAAAATCACTTACGGAACACGAAAGAATAGTTTAAAAAGAAATTGTTTGTTTGTTTGTTTGTTTATTTGTTTGTTTGAACACGATAAACTCGAGAACTACTAAACGGATTTTGATCCGGTTTTACCGAAATGCTAAGAAAATTCCGGAGAATAACATAGGCTACATAAATACTCGAAAATTGTTAAATTTTGATTTGGTCTAAACCGGGATTTAATCCTTGGTTGCTTGGCAACTGTTGTTTATTATGTAACATAGGGGAATTTTATTTAATGAGTTTTACGGCTCTGGCATTTGAGGCTCTGGCTCTCTATTGCTATCGTGTTTTACGGCTCTGGGTTCTTTGCCCTTTTGAGCCTGTCATTGATAGTTTTTGTCATGAGAATACCGATTTTGATGCGGTTATCACCAAA
The DNA here is from genome assembly GCA_947562085.1 of Eudonia lacustrata. Lineage (NCBI taxonomy): Eukaryota > Metazoa > Arthropoda > Insecta > Lepidoptera > Crambidae > Eudonia > Eudonia lacustrata. The sequence continues at coordinate 11,608,478 of OX387321.1, read as the reverse complement.
ATGCTTAGAAAATTTCGGAGAATAACATACAAATCGAAAAATGTTAAACAAATTTTGATATACGTATTTACGCGACCAACTGTTAGATTAACGTACGTTGAGTTATTATTTTAGAAAAATTTTGTTACTTTCTAAGGTAAAACCTAACCCTTTATAAATCTGTAAGGCACCTAAGCGAACATTAGCACCGCAGTAGTAAAGCAACGGAAAATAAAAACAAGCTCGAAATCACGCACATCATTAAACTTGGCTGTACATAGGTACACCTTTTGTTTCATTTTTCCAAAATAACCAATAATAATATGGCTATTTAGTCGCGCCTGCGCGCGGCGCTTATTGCAGTTTTCTAATACACAGAAATGTTAAAGTTAAAACATTACCTATATTTGGCGGTTTAAACCTCTGTGTCGTTGCCCAACATAATGTCTCTTTTTTTAGTTATGCATAAAAATGTTACCTACTCATTAAATTTGGCTGTATAAAACTTTGTATCATTGCCCAAAATCATGTCTCTATTTTTTTAAATATTGCACATAGAAGATATCTTGAATTACATAGCATGGCTGTATAAACCTTTGGGTCGTTGCCCAAAATACTTAATGTTATTTTTTTAAATCTATTTGGTGAAAAAACGCGAGAACAGGAAAATTTAAACATATAAACACCACTTACATACAAATATTTATAAAAACTAATTTTTGTAACTATTAAGTAAGTAGTAAGAAGTAGTAGTATAATATAAGCATTTCCTTGTGCTGCTTTGGTAATTTGGCGAAAACACCGTTTCCTACAGTATCATATTTAACAATGAAATAAATCATTTTATCAAGAACTAAAAAAGAGAGAAGAAAATAAAAATTAAGATTCTTTATTCAATTTAGGCATTTATTTAAAGCAAACAACCAACACGCATTGAGCCTTGGTTAGGCCCGGTCTCCCCATGGCCACTTAAACAGTGGGACCGAGTGGGCCGACTAAAGTTGACAATGATTTATCAGATTTTTAAAAACTGTACATTACTTACTCTTACTTTTCTAACGTTTGTTTTCAAAAACCATCGTATCTAATGGAGGGCCTGTCATCATCATTTTCATTAGGTATGTTTAAATCTACTGCCGATTCTACGAAAAGCGATAACATCGCGATCGCAGCAAACATTCCGGAAAATCTACTAAGATCAGATGCCAGGAAAAAAATCACGTCCCACGTGACTGGCGACGTCGTGTAAGTCCAATTGAATGTCTTGTTACTACGGAAAACACTTCTAGAGCATTATAGAGGCGAGATAAGCGGTCATTAGCTTAAGTAAGTACCTAGTTACCTACTCTAAAAAATGTAGACAATGTTTAATTTATTTTTCATTTGTTTTAAGTTCACAGTCCGTTTATTTAGTTAGGGCTCATTATTCTGTTATAACGACTTCTACGGTGTACCTACCTCAAGTTTTTTTTAAATAATGATTTATGTATTATAAATACCAAAAACACACCTGAAAAGGGTAATTAAGTCCTATTTAAGATTAATAAATGGTACCAGCGCTGGCGAGAGAATTTAAATAAAGTATTATATCACTAATTTACCTCAAACGGTGATATCAAATTAAAATTGCTCAAAATTGCCTCCGGGTCCGGGCGCCTAGAGTGAGCGACCGCACCACTTACTCTACTATATTATTCTGTGACTCTACCCTAGGCCATAGGACCGGCGCTGGTAGATAGGCATACCTACCTAATCTAAGTTCTTTATATACACTTAAAAGCAATAAATCATTAATTTAACAACTAAAAAACAAGTCCTAGGTAAGTATTGGCGGTCATAATCAACACTGTGTTGAGCTCCCGTAAACTTTAGAAAACAATAAATAACTAAAAATAAACAACATCATTATATATACATAGGGACGTTGTCGTAAATTGATTAATTTATTTTATTAATTATGTATAAAGTGGTTTAACAAGCGAACAGCGATATCTAAATAAGACAATAACCAAGTTTATTTTTCCAATTAAAAACTTGATTGCTTATTTTTCAGCTCGTTCTTTTATCATTGCGATAAGCCGAGCAATTAATTACTTGTATGTTTGAAGAGATATAGACAAAACAGGAATGAGCTACTGCTGCGATAAGTTACATAAAGTAATTAACTGAATATTAACCAACTTATTTTAGGTTTTGCTTTATGTGAAAAACAACAAGTAACAACGCTTGTACGGCTAATTACCTAGTGCCGTGACTTAGTAAATAGGTAGATACCGATCCCGATCCTATCCGAACCCCTTGGAGTCTAGTAGAGAATAGGGACACGCACTTGTGCATGATGCCATTTCCTCTAGATTTTCAGAACACTTCTGACGGTGTTTCGTTTCACCCGAGGACTTTCGAGGAACCCTTTATGTTTCTCGGCGCCCCCAAATTGACCGGGGACGCTGAAAATGCGACATCGCATCAGCAAACTCTCTCCAAACAAATCTAGGTGCTGAGAGCCGCCTCCCCTTTATTTAGCTATCTTGTTGTTATTTAAACGGAATTTATTACACGAAGGGTAACAAAAACTACGAAAAAATTTAGTAAAGCCTAAACCTACTATTATGTATTCTGTGCCTAAACCTTAAAAAAACCTAAATTAATTAATATTAAAAAAAAAATTCAAATTTATTTGTTTATAATTTTTTTTTTTTTGATGTAGGCACTCATATTTAACTAGATCTAATATTCACATATGGTTAAGTTCACGACACGAAAATTTTGGGTTTTAGTAAACCCCATATTTCTTGTATCTACTAATTAAAAAGTAAAGATGTATAAAGCAGAAGTACACTCAGCGGAGCGTCGGACCTAGAACGCTGTAAAAGAGAAGACGAGATTTTTTGACTTCAGAATGGAACAAAACAACAACTTGTACAACTTAAACCACGTCTCTCGCCACGTCACTGTCAGTGGACCCGTTTAATATCCTGGGTACCGCTCCTGTGGTGAGTCCGCTGAACCAAACGGTAAAGATCAATGAAGTGCCTATATACCTACCGATCTATACCACAGGGTAAGTGAGTAATAATACAAATCACTTTATAGTTTTGAACTCTTCGTACTGACCAGGGCAGAGGCCTTTACTTACCCACAATCTTAGAATAATAACGCCTATTCTAAGCCCACAATGTTTAACAGGTCCACTACAGTGAGTGATGAGTAGGTACTGATGAGGGTCGCATGTTTAGTTTACTTAATAATTTGTAAGTATATTTTATGCACGAGGTAGGTATCGGTCGAGGTCAATACGTCATTACGGGGCAAAAAAAAAACACAATGTTAAAAAATAAGTAAGTACGTTGTCTCTATCGAGACAAGAGATAGCTTGGCATTACAATAAATAATTATCATGTTATAAGCTTATAAGTCAGCTTCAGGGCGCATGATTATTCTTCTCCATTTACAGTATCTATGTAGGGTACACATTCAATTAAAAACATTTCATGGAAAACACAACTTTACTACTTTTTATTTGTTGTGCCGATAAGGTTAAGAATACTGTGTACAATGAAGACCAAATCTTGCAACTTATTGATGGGTAAGTAAGTGGGTTTAACCAAAATCATACACTTTTAATTATTACTTAATATCTAATCAATAATAACATATTACTTATAACAGAGTGCCAGTGACCACGGACCTTGGCGGGCTCGAAATGTCAGGATAATATAATAATTTAAAATTAAATGCGATTTTAATTCGTAAAATATTTTTATAGGAAGAAAAAATGGAACACCTAGTTACGTATTTATTTGACTGGTACATTCAACATACAAAAGCAAGATTTGCCTTTCATTTCAACGTGTAGAGTTCGTATTACCATCATCGATTTAGAATTCCAAATCGATGATTACCATGGACTAATTCTATTTAGGTAAGTAGGTAGCTTTTTAAAAAGTTAAAGGCTACGATATGGCTACGATGTGGCTACGACGTGATGTGGTAACGAATCTACTTTGTGTCTGTGATGTGGCTACGACCATAAGGCCAGCCGCACTTTGGCTGAGTTCTCGTTCGAATTTGACTCGTAGTGTCATACGAACACGTGCATTACGCACGATACCTACATCCAGGGTGCCTAGTGTTAGGCTTGGACTACATGCATCCGGAATCACACGGACCCGAAAAAACACGGCCCCGGATTCAATCCGTAACTCAAACAAATATATGAATTTTTACTGCATCGACTACATGTGATCAGGGGCCTACCGATCCCGATTTTCACCCGGAAGCAACCGGAACATGCTCCGGACGTCTCCGAGTACCCGATCCGTTATTTTTCGGCACGGGGGGCGGGGCCTATCAATATCGTATGAAGTTGTATGGAGCTGACCACACGAGAACGCGAGAAACGTCCGTTCCGGTCCGGTCCGGAGGAATCACGCGCCAGTCGTTAACAGACGCTCAAAGCGGTCGGTCGCGTTGCGTGCGCAAGCAAAACTACAAAATGGTTGATTCTGAGCGCCTCATTATGGTGATTCAGAATTATCAATGTATCTGGAATACTTCAATACAAGACTACCACAATAAAAACTTGAAGGACACGTCGTGAAACAGCGTTTGTGATGATTTAATAGAGAACTGGGTTTTGCTAAGCATTGGTACCTAACTTTATTCATTGTACTCGTAGGTACGTAGTAGTAGTTTACTTTATTACGTAGTTTCCCAGGTTTCATTAGTGTCCTGTTCAGTTCTAGATATGATTGAGATTTTACCTAATTTTATAATTAGTAATTTAGATTTAACCTGATTTTTGTATAAGACTTGTGGAATACACCTTCCGTTATGCGGTCTACGTGAAAAGGATGAAACCAATATCTTTTCACTTCCTCTGTTTCCTTTTTTTCTTAACGGCCACAGCGGAGCATACTATTACAACTAAAGTTAAACTTTCCATTGTCAACTGGACGACTATTTAGCGCAAGTGCTAACGACCGACTGAGCAAATTTCTCTCCGGATTCAAAACGGAGCGCGTGTAGTCGATTACTTGCCGAATTTGGTTTTTTCCCGTGCTGGACCGATTCCGAATGCATGAAGTCCGAGCCTGAGTGAGTCTTCTCTACTATACACATTCATTCGATTATATTGAAGTAGCGGTAGCGCCTCCTGGCGACATACGAGAAGAGTTACAATGTTGCCATACAATCTATCACGCTACGATAGCATAGTTGGTAGTGCACCTGACTCGGCATGTCACGGGATGCAGGTTCGAATCCCGCTCGTAAAATTTTTTCAACACTTTGTCTTTTTTCAAAAACTTACCAACTCTCGTTTTCGTTAACATGATCGAATGGAGAATGAAACTCGCACTTGGCACCCTGATCCTCCGACTACTATGGTACCTCGCACACTAGAAGCGAACTAGTCGTGCGTGTACGCGCATATAGCTCCAAAATCCCTACTTGTTTGGATTTTTCATGCGTTCACTTGTACGAATAAACGTCACGTCACTGGCATTTCAACTGAGAAAAACGCAATCTGTGTGCGCCGTTACTCTTACGTTTAATTTCGTATAAAAACGCATCCAAAGTGCGGCTGGCCTGAAGATTTGCATAATTTCTAGTTGGTTTACTAATGAGCGGCTGGCTGGCATTGAGATTCTTTGTAGAACTCACCAGTAATCATGAAATTAGAAGGGCAAGAAATCATTCATTTGTAAATGTTATTTGCTTTATTTACTTTTTGTTTATTTCAAATCGAATGCTTTAGATTATTATTAGGTATTATAAAATATACATTATAATATTGCTGTTAGTTTTCAAATTAATAGATAAAGTGGTAAGTAGGTATACTCTAATAGTATATTATGATACAAGTAAGCTAAGTTGCTCATTCATTATACACGAGGCTGTGGGTTGCAGCCCGAGCCGTAGGCGAGGGCGTAAATCAACGGAGTGTCTAGTGAGCAAGTTGCTCACGAGTTTCATACGCACTTTTTTAACACACTTGCGAGGAAAAACAAACATGTATTTCATAAATCGTTTAATTATTAAAACAATTGGTGAAAGTACAATTTTCAAAACGATGTTCGATTGTTTTTGATGGCAATTTCACAGTTTGTGTTACATTGGTAACTACTTGCCACTTCTTTAGTAGGTACCTTCATTTAATTCTTGTGTAAATGTCGGCGACAAAGGCAAATCATACAAATTACTGGAAGGAGAAGGCACCAAATAACTCATGCTATGAGATGTACATGGTTGTGGTTCGGGGCAAAACTTTTGCCTTTGGCTCCAAATCAATGCCTTGCGTTGTTTTGTCACTGATTTTCGCTTTGTCTGTCTTCTATGTACGATTCAGCGACTGCGTCAAAACGCCATCCGCTATGTCGCTTTAAAGTTAGTATATCAGCCCCCGAATCAGCCAACATTGTAGCCGACATTCTTCTGAAACTGTGTCCAGTGTAAAAACCGGCCTCAGGCAAACCTAAATACTTCGCTATTTCGCTTGGCATATTACCAAATTTGTTAATACCGAATGTTTGTGCAGTACATTTTCCTTTCTGAAAGTTTTAGAAAAAGCGGTCATTCTTTGTTTTTGTTGAACGGAGATCTTGGTATTTTTTTACTATTTCACGAAACGTTCCTTGGATTTTCAGAAAATGACTGGGTTTTTTTGTTGCTCTTACCTTTGATTATTTACTCTTATATAATCAAAGGCTCTTCCATTGTAGGACCCTATCGTAAGCAGCTAAGTACTTTTCTCTAGATTTTGCAGGTAGTATTTCAGGCGGGGTTAAATCTTTCATTGTTCATCTTCTGTACTAAAACATGTCATTTTTACAATTATTTAACACACAGCAATGTTGGAATTTTATATCTATGGTTGTTACTGGCTGACATTTGGTTTGATTAAAAAGAAACACATCGATACCTCTGGGCTCAAAAGTCGTAAAGGACAAAAGGCTACTTTACAGGAGAAACAAAAAACCATTTCTTAAAACTTCTTTTGAGTATAACTTTTTTGTTTCTTGAGCTAGGTATGTTTTCGACACCAAGGAACAAAGTTCTTAGAATTTCATGTATTTTCCGAAGGTGTGTAATATAATGTGTGTAATAATATAAAAATAAGGAAGTTTCCATTTTTACAAAAATAAAAAATACTAATATAAATTGAAAGGCAATGAAATTATAATATATGTGGTGAAAGAATTATTTCAATAACTTGAAAAATGACAAATTGAATCGACTTTTACTGAATCCCGAACGAATTTTGAAATGCGCTCGGAGCATTTGCTCTGTGACGTCACAAGTCTCGTCGGGTTAACGGTACGGGTAGGGCGGAAAGCGCTTAGCGGCTGTTTTGAGTGTTTCGTTCGTCGTTTGTTGGTCAAAGTAAGTACATGGAACGCGGCGTGTGTGTCTGTGTGATTATAATATATATATTTTGTATATTAAACATCTTTTAGATAAGTAATAACGTGATAAAAGTAAAATTTAGACGATGGAGAGTGGATTTGTGCGTGGACAGTCTAATAATTTACCAAAGTCAACATGGTTATGATTTTGGATTTTCTGGCAAACAATCCACTGTACACAAGTGCAGAGGTCAGAGGAGTGAAACTTTCAACGTCAGGACCTACTAAGTCCTACATAATGATTTTAATCAACCGTAACAATCATCACAAGAAATAACTTCTCATCAGTTTGCTGCAGCTTTTATTCGTTTTAGGTAAATCGGTGTAGGTACTCCCGCCTAGTTTAGTTTCATTCACCATTGATAATATAAACATAAATAAAACATTGTTCCTTAAATTTATTAACGAAACACTTATAGGTAGGTAAGTATATATATAGAACGAGCTGGCAAAATCTCGCTGCCTCCAGGGATTTGTTTTATTTATATTTTATGGCCCAGTGATTTCAAATCTCTGTAACTCACCTAGTTAAAAAATGAATAAACATATTACTAACTTAACTTAATGAATTACATTTTACATTATATAATTTTATACTAGGGGTGTTCAATAAAAAGTGATAATGAGTATGAAGCAGTTATATATATTATTTATTGTTATTTCATTTCTCGACATAATAACCTTTAAGGTTTATACACTTGGTATATCGTTTTTATAATCCTAAGATTCCCTTCTTGAAAAAATCTTCATCTTGATCGCTTAAAAAATCATGTACGGCGGCAATCACTTCCTCATCACCATTGCCAAATCTGTGACCTCTTAGTTGTTCTTTTAACCGCGGGAACAGGTAAAAATCACTAGGCGCAAGGTCAGGTGAGTACGGAGGATGTTCCATCAATTCAAATCTAGCATCTTGGATAGCAGTCATCGCATCTTGGTGAAGCAACACAACTTTTTTCATGCCCAAATGTTTATCACTACATAGTATAAAACAAAGTCGCTTCCCGCTGTCCCTATGTATGTATGTATGTATGTGTGTATTAAAACTACGCAACGGATTTTGATGCGGTTTTTTTTAATAGATAGAGTGATTCAAGAGGTAGGTTTATATGTATAAATACATGCATAATATAGTGGAGAACACATCATTTTAGAGGTTTCACATTTTTTTGCGCTTACATTGCAAACGCTGTCTGAACCGTACGAGATAGATCAAAATAATGTACTACAGTATTGTATACCTTAAAAGGGTCTACAAAAGGTCCGCTATGGTATATGTCTATCTCTTAGGGATAACCCACAATAATAATTTTTTATCCTTAACTATTTACGAGAAATAATGGCTTATTTACAAAGCGATTTTAAGCAATACAACATTAATCCTTATCCAATTAAGCACCTTAAAGACATTGTGCATCTAATATAGATCAATATGGCCCTTTACAGCATGTAATTTAAATGAAAATTTTCGAAGATATTACAGATTTAAAATGCAGGGGCATTGCGTGTATCAGCATTACACCCGTGCGAAGCCGGGGCGGGTCGCTAGTGTATTATACTATGGATACTTCCTATCGCAATCTTTAGTTCTTCAGCTACAAAACGAACACGACGATCTGCCAAAATAATTTTTTCAACTTTTTTTATCATTTGTTCGAAAACTGCCGTCGTAAGACGTCCCGAGCACGGGTCGTCTTTAGTTGAAGTCCGTCAACACCCGCGCGGTGTCATGTCACCGCACCCGACCACGCGACTATAATCTCAATTTTCGATAAGGGACAAGTGTCATATGTTTTATTTGAAATGTCGTCGTCCATATTTATTTGATGCCGCGCGGCCATACTAATTTTGTATGGGGAATTTAAGGTGCTTAATAAAAAATAATTATTTAAATAACCACTTGATGAATCGAAAATGTAGTCTAGCAATTTGTAGTTTATCCATTGATGATTGTTTAGACAAAATCAGAGGTACAATAATTTAGATAAACTATAAGAAATCTACTAAACGCCGCCACTCGTTTTCATGATTTTTGCCCAACTTTAAATGATGTTGTAGAAAAAACTATAGCGTGTTATGAATTTATGGTTCTGACAAATTGTAAACAAGTTCCCTATGATACTAAATATATATTTTGTTCATTTAATACGATAGTATTTTCAATTATATCTACTTAACCGTAACTGCATTTTTTTTAAACTCGGCATACCACCAATATTTATAATGTACTTTAGCATCAGTTTGCACGGTTTCCTTAATGATTCCACAAAGATAATATCCGTTCGGTCTTGATCTAACCAAAAGTAATAACCGACCGGCTGACCGCGCATCGACGACTACACTCAACTCGAGCGAGTCGCGCGCGAGACTTGTGACGTCACGAGGTTGTTGCGCGGCGCGCGAAGAGAAGTTTCAAAGCGGACGGGAAAAGTATCATAACTTCGTCATTTATGAAGATAATTAAAAAAAAAATTCAATGGGCTTTATTGAAAGTTTAGTACCATTTTTAAAAAATAAATTTAAAAAAATGGAAACTTCCTTATTGGCCCTCTGCTATAATTAAGGAGATAAATTTCCTTTACTCCCTTGAAATTAACATAAAATGTCCTTTTTTTTTTTTTTTACTACTACCTCCAACATCATCGGAGCCTATTTATGCAAGTTTCATTCATACCAGTTCTCACTTTTATTCCTCTCGCACTTTTATTCTGCATACTACTCATTCATCCATCACCTTTTATTCTAAGCAGTGGGTGTTCTGCTTTTAAAATCTTAGTATTTCAACTAGCTACTTTTTAATTTACTGCATAATTTTTGTACTTTGGGGGCAATAAGTTTTTCAGTACACAGGTTTTTATTTAATAAAGGGTAGGGAAACGGCTTAATTTTACATATTTTTCATAAAACTATTTTAAATTAACTACTAACATGATGTTTCCCATTTTTGGGGCAGCTTATTACATTTTTATTTATGAACTTATACTATTAAAATTGTTACAAACTTAAATTTAGTTTTTTACACACTATTTTGTTTTGTGAATATACATACATAAAATGTCCTTTACACCCCTTGAATTTTCGTTTTTTTTTAACTTGAAGTGTGAGTCTATTTTTACTTACGTAGGTATCTGTATAAAATTAGGGCATTAAAGGAAAAACTTTACATACTTTTAGGTGGTAAAGAATAAATATAGTATGGAATAAATAATGAATTTTGATATTTTTAATGGATTATTCAGTTTTACTTTGTGTTATGACTTTATTTCCAAGAAATTACAGGTAAAAAAATATTTACGTAGACCGTTGATAGTTGAATTAGTATACAGTAATAAATAGTCATTACAATTTATTTACTAGACACGTGTGTGTCTGTGTGTGTGTGTGTCTGTGTGTGTGTGTGTGTGTGTGTGTGTGTGTGTGTGTATATTTGCGTATGTATGTGTGTGTGCGTGTGTAAATCAAGTATTTGTTATTTAACAGAAACAACAATTGTTGTTGTAATTAAAACAAGTATTGTTGTAATCATTATTTATTAAGATCTTCAATATGAAAGCTGACATTTAAATTAAGTGTTTAAAGATATTTTAAACTTTCTGGACAAAGGCCTCCCCCAAGGATCTCTACAACGACCGGTTTTGTGCTGCTCGCATCCAGCGGCTTCCCGCGACCTTCACCAGATCGTCGGTCCACTTTTTTGGAGGCCTGCCCACTGCGCTTTCCGGTACGCGGTCGCCACTCCAGGACTATCCCACCCCAGCGGCCATCAGTCCTACGCCATCAGACTCTGAGTGAAGTCAGGGACAAGAGCAATTCACCATGTTGCCGTGATTATAATGTACTTTCCAGTAAAAAAGACGAAATCGATAGAAATTAAATAGTTTTATTTTTGGTTCAGCGGGCAAAATTTCCATACGTGGCAAAATTGGACGGTTTTACGGTAATGCTTGATTTATAGTAAATGCACGTGTGAATTACCTATACCTAATAAAAGTTATGAGTAATATATGAAATGAAATGAAATGAAATATGTTTATTAGAACACAGTACAAACTTATGTAGGTACTTAAAACAAAACAAACAAATTATAATAAAAATGTGTGTTCTAAAAGGACTCCACTCAGCATATGTTGCAGTAGTGGACAAAAACTACAACGCTGATCTTCCGTGGAGACCCATTTTGTGTAAATGTGCGCGGCGTCGCGCTGTACATAACATTAATTAAAAGTACAGTGACAATAACATCAATATGAGCACATAGTTACTAGTTACAATACTCGTTACTGTTATTGGAGGTATCCCAACAAATTCAGTTGAATACAACTAAGATAAGATTAAATTAAAACCTAATCCGACATCTTACACATTACCAGTTGTCTGCAAATTCAAAAAGTATCTCTTTGTGTTAGTTACGGAGTGGTGGTGGTAAATTGTTCCTACACTTCGTTGCAGCATACCGAAAACTTCCACGAAAAGCCGCCGTTCTATGTAGGGAGCCAACCAAACGTATTGCAAATCTAATGTGTGATTTAGAGAAAGTTAGTTTCTCATATAGATATAGTGGTTTTTTATTTTTGATAACACCAAATAAAAGCGAGGCAAAATGTAACATACGTCTGTTTGACATAGGGTCATTTCGCCTGTTCGCGTCCATTTAGTGCAGTTGGCAAGTTTGAAGGAGAAAATAAAAATGTCCCAGCACTAATTACAATGAAAAATTTATGTAATGTGTTCATTATATAGTCTATTTTAAGGTTAACTTAGGTTTGTTCGAAACATCTTGAGTTTTAATTAGAAATAGACAAAACATGAGAATTAGGCGTTTTACCCAGTTTGCGTCCACAAAATCCAGATTGCGTCCACCCCTGGACCATTTCGCGTCCACCAGCTTAGAAAAGGAATGTAGGGGTGATATTTTTAAGATAATGTAAAAAAAGATTGGATTTTAACAATTTCTTTATTTAAGAATATAGTTATTTATTTATTATCATTAATAAATCACTTTAAAGAATATAAAAATACCTATTTATTCTTCTCAACATTGATTGAACTTAAAGTTAAAAAACAAAGTATGTGGGTAGTAGGTAAATATTAATTCCACCTGTTTATGTCAACAATAATCAGTTCTGTCAATTTTACCCTAAAATCACGAGGAATATTATTAAAATTATTACTAAAGATCAGCCTTGAATAATAATAAGTTTTTGGCTATATTAAAGCAACAAAACAATACAATAATTGTTGTCTAATCCTACTACTAAAAGAAATGTTGAATCATAATAATTACGAGATGAGGTATGATTTATTATAGCCTTAGAATTTTAATTAATGACATGACGTCCATGCGGACGCAAAATAGAAGTTTTATAAATTCGGTGTAGTAATTCGCGTCCACCTTATTTTAACTGTTAACTATAGAAAAAATAAGGAAATTCATAATTAATATTATTCCTTTTTTCATTATCAAAGTCTAGAAACAACTACCTATGTAACCTAAAATTCACATAAAACAATACAAGACTTAATGTCAAACGCGCCGCTGGACACTATTTTTTTCTTAAAATACCGCAGGTCCGCGCTCTCTTGTTGAACAGCCGAGACAAACTATTTTTTCTAAATAGGATAGGTTGGGCGCACGGAACTTTTGTCTATGTATGCGTGTCTCTTATACATTGAGGTATTGGCGGTAATGACTTTTCGTTTTATTGGTGTGTTGGTATACTTATTTTCGAGAATGTTCAAAGGGAGATCCGTAAAATGGACGCGAATTTGGCGATGGACGCGAACAGGCGAAATGACCCTATTTAACATACGGTTATCATTCAAAAAAGGTGTGATATGTGCCCTACGTGGCACTGGAAAGCAAAAACGTACGCAGGCATTTTGAATTCGCTGCAATAACTTCCTGGAGCGACCCAACAGACATTCACCAAATACAGTGTCAACGTAATTTAGTTTTGATAAGACTAGCGCCTCGCAAAGCAATAAACTTAAATATGTGTAGGTATATTATAATGCATCACAATCCCTTCATGAAGTAAGCGCAGAGGGCCTACGTGAGAAGTCATCCTACTAATATGAAAGTTGAAAGTTTGTGTGTATGTTCGTATATTTGTTGCTTCTTCACGCTTCAACGGATTGATGGATTTGGATGAAATTTGGCATACAGATAGTTTATAGTCTGGAATAACATATAGGATACTTTTTATCCAGATATTCCCACGGGAACGGGAACCACGCGGGTGATACCGCGAGCGGCCGCTAGTTTACAATAAGCAAAGCAACAAATGCGATACAAAAAATGAAAATTATGTAAAATGGCAAGAATTTTTTTTTTTTTGCACGCGCCAAATGTAAGGTTTTTGATTACAATAGCCATACAGCCTACTTCAAAATTATAATATTAATGATAAAATGCGAATATTTTATAACAAATTATTGTGAATTATAAATAATTTGATGATAATAAATGTTTTTTCGTCTTAAATAAGGACATATTTATTTATTCCAAAAATGTAAATGGATTTTCAGCGGCATAAAATCTCTTTGTTGTTACAAAAAAAACTAAATTACCCGGTTAAATTGAAAATGCTGTTTACTCGCATATAATTTGTAGTTAGGTACCTACTAACTTAACTTTGTTTGTAGGGATAATTCTTTATGCACTAGTGTGTAATATTAATAAGCACGTGTTTGTTATAGCACAGAGTAGATATTATGTATTAATAGTTTGGTTTAAGGCCCTAAGATCGATGTAAGGCTCACTTTACGAGCAAGTGTGTTGAAAAAATAATACACACAGATTTACAACATAAACATCACTTTAATGTAGTAAAATAATGAGCTGACATAATTTACCTACAAATTTAGCTAACTACTTACCTAATCTAAAAACAAAATAATTTATTTACATTCACTACAATTAATTTGGAATTAGGTTGTTACGAACAAACAAGCCCGCTTTTTAGTTTAAATATGCGCCACACACAACACTTTGTTTAATTGAATTTGCCGCGACCCAAATTATGTTTGAATAATTGTTAAGGTACTGAAAAAAAATCGTGATTACGTCATAAAGTTAATGTAATGACGACTACCCGTTAATTTCATTGACGGTTTTGACCAATTTCCATATAAAATTAATCTACAACGCTTTTTCGATGCAAACAACAGAAACAAAATAATGAGCATTGGAATGGTAGAAAAAGAAAAATGTTTTAAAATAATATAGAATGGAAAGTTATAGATTTCAAAATAGTTATTTGATTATTTATACAAGAAAACAAAAAAAATTGTAAAATCATACCTTCAAGTCATAAAAGAAACATTAGCTATGCAAAGACACGTTTCTTGTAAAAACGCATTTTTATGTTGATTTACAAATAGTGGCTACTAAGAAAGCAGATTATAATGGATAACTAATTAATTAATGACTAAAAATACAAAATGTACCCCTAAAAGTCAACTATTGATAAATAAATAAACATGTGGTTTCTCTAACATATTATACGTAACATTAGCATTGTTCAGAGAAATTAATCTTTACTAGAATATAAAGTGTTTCCAAGTTTGTCGAAAGAATCGTTACTACATAAAACGTTCAAAGACTTAAGATAATGACAATATCTGTTATTCCTTTTCGTATTAGTGTCGGTTTTTGATTTTTCTATGCGACAAAAGTTTCGGCAGCCGGCCCAATAATCTAATGCGAGCGCCCTTCGATCCAGCGCAGCAGAAGAATTCAAATAATTTGTCAGGCTATTGTGCCGCGATAAAGTTCTGTCCCTCTCCCTGTAAAAAAAACTCAATATGTAATGTGTTACAGTCTTAATCTAAGGTTACAGTATACTGTAAGTAGGTGTATGAATAATATCAGAAATAGCGCGTATACTATCAGAGTAACAATAAATTTAGTAACCTCGTACAATTATAATAAATAGTATAAGATTGGTGTATAATCATTATAATCAGGACTTAAATACTTTACTTCGAACAAACCAGAAACATTCCATTTTCAAGTTGATTGATTGATACAGCGAATCATCGATCTAAAATTGTTCGAAATAAAGTATTAAGAGGAAACACTAAGGTCGACTGAATTGAAAAATATGTATGAAAAGTAGACAAAGTCAACGTTTTGTAGTCCCCCATTCCTCCTCCAAAACTGGACCGAATTAATTACCTAATTTTTTCATTAAAAATTAAAGAAAGGCTTTTGCTGTGTCCCTATGTTTTCCTTTTTTTTTTCATATATTAATTATTAAAAAAGATATAAACCTATAAATACGTTAAAAATTGGCCAGATTTTCCTCCGTGTTTCCCAAATTTGACGAGATTATATAAAAAAAAGCAAAACATAGGGACACATCCAAAACCTTTCTTTAATTTTTAACGAAAAAAAAAGTAATTAAATCAGTCCAGTTTTGGAGGAGAAATCAGAGGACTACAAAACGTTGATTTTGTCTACTTTTCATACATATTGTTCCAGTGGTCGAGGTGTGTGACGATTGTGATGTTGGAGGGTTCCATGGCAATGGTAAATAACGACTGCGTCTCTTTATGGGATGTTGTATATTTACAGTGACTACATTGTGACTGACCTATTATTTAAACCTTACAAGGCTATTTATACAATAATAACTATGTAGATGTTGGAGGGGGGATGCCGTGTTTAACTTTATCAGATCTACATGCGATTAGGAAAGCGTTTACAAACTCTTTAACCATACGTGAGGATAAGAAATTATGTGGCGACTGCAGGCCGCCACACATATTTTTTAATTCAGTCGACCTTAGTATTTCCTCTTAAACTCTATAATCAGACTAGCCTAGGGCCTCATCTCATATGCTCAGAGTGCCGAACAAGTTTTCCCAGGTGTTAGTTATTTTAATCAACATTTGTAACTCACCTTCTTGTAGCAATTTCAGGTAGATGTAAAAAGTTTTCATTCTCAATCTCCAATATCTGTTGGGAATTAACAATGCAACCTGTAATAAGCTCTTGAGAAAGTTTGTTCATAATCTCATCATTCTTATTGTATTTATCACAACTTTGTTGTTCCGATACACTATCATGCTCCAAGTTGAGCCACGGCGCATCTGTCATGTCGGTAACGAAATGCCTTTTTCTAAAGTAATCTGATATAGATATCATATCAAGTGCACTCGAGATTGTCTGCATTTCTAAGGTTTTTGGTTTTGGACTAATTTTATCTAATTTTATTTTATTTCCATGATTTACTGTAGACATGTTTAATAACCTAGGGACATTCCACCATAAGTTAAACAATTCAACAGAATGACTGTGCAGTACATTCATTTTTTCATTAAAGAAATACTGATAAGTTTGGTCTACTTTATTTAAATTTCCATTAGCCAAATCATTATTTTCATTTATACATTCACGATCTGACCAAGACATACTAGAACTCTCATCTTCAATGTTAATTTTGTAACAATCACTGTTTCGAGATGAAGTATCATCATCTGGAACATTTTCTTTTGAGAAATAAAACTGTAGGTAGTTTATAGTCTTTCTTATGTCGCCTTTAAAGTAGTCTAAAAATCGGGCCCCAATTCCAGGGTAACATGTATTATTTTCAACCAAACACATAATATCCAGCCATGTTCCTAACATTCTTGGTAACAGTGGCCGAGTGTTCATGATTTTAGCAATTTGGAAGAACCTTTGCAAATGTGGACATGTTGTTGATGAAGTTATCAAAATCACTGGACGCTTAGAGCATTGAACCAATTGAACAATTGCTGAGCAAAATCCATCATCTTGATCAAACACTATATCAGCATCATCAACTAGTATTAAAGACATGCAGGTTCGAGTGCTATCTTGACTACCTTGAGGTTGGCTTAACCCTTCATTTATTATTGGTTCTGATTTTTTTGATGATATTTTCAAAGACTTTTTCGGGCGACCACGCTTTTTAGGCTTAGTTATCACGTCAACTTCGATGACTTCTTGTAACTTTTGTGAAAAGTCTTGACTACTGCTTTTCCCTCTGTTAACTTTGTGGGATTGTGTAGCTTCTTGTAAATCTTGCAACATGATTTTTCCTGTTCTCCTACTGCTTGCATTAACTTCAAGTACTTTGATAGCTAATTCAGCAGCTACAGCATATACAATTGAGGTTTTGCCACTTCCCACTGGTCCTGTTAATATGAGAAGGTTGTTGCTAACTTTCATACTATCTTTGCTGTCAGTATCGGAATAATAGAAATCAGACGAATCCGAATCAGCATTATTGGACTTTTTTGTTTTAACTTTGTTTTCAGTCCATGAAATCAACCATTTCTTTAGTTCTTTAATAGTTTCAAAATTACCAATTATTTGCTTAGATGACATAGGTTTATATTTGTCAGTCCAATTCAGTCTATCAGGGCTATCAATATTTATATCAATCATACCATTGATTACTTCAATACTATTATCTAGGTCTAGGAAGCTACTGTCTCGGAATTCTCCCCTACTTTTATCTTTTAACAATCGATATGTACGATACACAGGAAACTTTGGATAACTTTGTTTTATACTCTGTAAGAGAACATGAGTTTTGGTTTTTGTAGTACCTTGGGTTAAACATTTTACTTTGCTTTGCAGATTGTCTAAATTCAACATTTGTTTAAACAGATTCTCTTCAAAGTTTTTATGACATATATCATCATCAGAATCTTCTAGGTCAAAAATAACCTCTTCTGATATTATAACAAAAGGTTGGCTTTGCTGAATATGAACCACTGTGCCAAAATCATTAGATAGAATATTTTTATTATTTTGCTTTTCAATAACTTTTTTTAGCTTATCAGGAACTCCACTATTTAAAAAACGTTGTTTAGCTTCAAGAGCTGCTGTATCTAACTGTGTCTTAGCATTGAAAATGGGAGCTAACTTGCTTGCTGGTTTTTTCTGTTGGTTAATATCTTTTACATGTTTTTTAGATTTCTTTGAATCCAACATTTTATTTTCTTTCTTAGATTCAGTAGGTAATTTAGTTTTAATTTCATTATCATTGAGAACAGGAGCCAAAGCATTTGTGGTAGAAGCTTGTTTTTTCTTTTTTGGAGTAAATATATGAAGCTCTTCATCCGAACTCGATAGCTGGGTTTGGTCAATATACTTTGCAGGTCTTTTAACATTACGTCTAGGTCTAATTACTTCAACTTCAGAACTGTCAATATCAGCAGCAGCACGAGGGCATTTTTCTTGTATAATTTCTATACAATTTTCTTGGATGATTTTGTCTTTTTTTATTCTGCTGGTTGGGACCTTATCTGAATTATTTAACTTAATATTGTCTTGTCCCACATTTTCATCATTCTGTGCGTCACCACTTGCAGGATCTCTGTGGAGACTCAACTTCTTTTTTTTGATTTTCTTTTTTGCTTTTGGTGTAAATTTTACCTTGATGACATTATCTTCATCACTACTGTCAATACAGATATTTTCAATGCTGTTATCCTTTTCAATTTTTTTAAAATAACATAGCATGTTCTCTTTTCTCTTTAAAGATGGTGAAAGTTTCTTTAAGAATTCAGTGTCTTCTATAGAAACACATTTAGGTATCGAACTTGAGTTCTCTACTTTCTGTTTTGGCTCTTCAAATAAGTTTACTAATTTCAGTTTGTTTGTTTTTAATACAATACTATCATTATCTTTGGTGTTGTCTGTCTTTACAGGTTTTATGGTGTCTTTTTTCTTTTTGTCCTTTGTAGTGGGTTTCACATCATACTTCAATATCATGTTTTTTAATCTCTCAGCCCGCTTTTCCATTTTCTTCTTGATAACCTTTTCTTGGTAATCTTCTATTTCTTTCTTTTTAAGTGATCCTTTGGCTTCTGCCATTGTCTGTAGAAGTAAAGCCCTTTTTGCCTTTGCATTTCTTTTCTCAAGTGCTTCTTGGGTTTCGCTATCATCAGGAACTTTTTCCTTTCCAGGTGAATTACTACCAATACTTTTATTTCGAGAATCCATTAGTAGTTTGAAAGCATTTGTTTGTTTCTTATCATGTTCCTTTGTTGGCGAGGAATTGGCACCGTTAACTGTAATTGAATTGTTCTGTATGACAGTTTCTCTGTGAATTTTTTTTACACTTTCTTGTGGCTCTTCTTTTTTATTCTGAGAAGTAACACTTTTAATGTTACTTACTTTAGCATTTGCAATCAAGGCATTACAACTGTTAGAGTTAGCCTTAGTTATCTGCTTTCTTCTACCCATTTTGGATAAGTAATTTTTGGGTCTTAAGTCATCACCAAGCGTGTCTTCTAACTTATTATCTTCTTGATTATTGGGAGATTTAATTTTCAATGCTGTTACTAAAATTTGGGATACATCTAAAACATCCTGGTCTTCTTGTCCATCATGCCTTAACCTATATTTCTTTAGCTTTTTTTTAAGTTCCTTACAATACTTCCTTTTAAATATGTTTTCTTTAGACTTCAGTGTATGCCTTATTTTATTATTATTCAATGTCCTTTTGAATAATTTGTCACAAGTTATTTCAGGATGAAAGACAAGATTAAGTGAAGTTGACATTACCTGAAAATATATTGTAAGCAAAGATTAAAATACATAAATGTAGCATTTACATGATGTATCTTGTTTACTTTTGATTTTGCTATAGTTAAGATACTTGGACGCCCAAGGTAACCACAGTGCCATAGAACAATTGAATTTCTATTGTCTCTGGAACTGAGTGGATAATATTAATGGTTAATTATGGATGAAAGACAAAATTAAGTGAAGTTGACATTACCTGAAAATATATTGTAAGCAAAGATTAAAATACATAAATGTAGCATTTACATGATGTATCTTGTTTACTTTTGATTTTGCTATAGTTAAGATACTTGGACGCCCAAGGTAACCACAGTGCCAAAGAACAATTGAATTTCTATTGTCTCTGGTGAACAACTGAGTGGATAACATTAATGGTAACATTATTGTATATTTCCAGTTTTATTGATTTAATTATATTTGCTCATTTAATGTATGTGCAAGATGTATTCATCTTACCTATTACTAATACCATAGTAAGAAAAAAAATAAAAGTAGGTAGGTATTCATTCACAATAAAATAAAATATAACAGATAAATATGTATTTAATGGATTAAACCTATTATAATAAATAAGTAAAATAGCTGTCTCCGTGCTGAAGAACCATATCGAAACGAAAACGATGAAAAGAAGGCAAATATGATAATACAACATGGTTTCGTTTAGCACTATTCATCATTTACATTTAAGTTATTACAAAACATAAACCTCAATAGGTTTATGTATCAGTACATGTGTGTGTTTATTCATCAGTACTGCCTGAATCCTTAAAAATATTTTTTGAAATTTCTTTAAAATAAAAGGTTAGAAACACTTAAAGCATACCAATCATAGTCCATACACTGCAATATTTGTTGGATAACAATATTATTTAACCACCAAGTAATAGGCTAGACAATTTAGGTCACAATTGTCACAAAATCGAATACGCCACTACTGAAAAAACCAAAAGAATATTGTTACTTTATTCACTAAAACAAATTGGCGGCATTTTTCAGTATCGAAATTGAATCAATCAACAACGTCAAACAGAGCAGAGCTGTCAAAAATGTTTTTTTTTTTTTTAGTGTAGTTTGTTCCTTGAGGAACCGGCTAAGGTCATAGACCATGCTGCCATGTCATTAGTTTAAGTAATACATAAATAAACTATATTTTCATATATGATGATGATGATGAATGATATTAGAATTGGGAAGTGAGAAGTGATATACCCCCCAACCCCTCGAGTATCTCAGTAAAGATGTGGGGCTTTACTAAGTCCTCACGCGAGCTTCTTGAGAGAATTTGAAAAGTGACGTTGCACTGTTTTGTTTCATTTGCCAACACTTATGCACACTCACGAACACTTCATCATCATCATCATCATCATCATCTCAGCCAAAAGACGTCCACTGCTGGACTTAGCGGTAAATAATCCACCATTATTTCACATTAATATTCGACATAACACAAATTTTGGAAAATAAAGCAAAACCGCAAACATGACGCTTCACTTTCCCGCCAAGAAGTCTCTGTCAAAAATGTTATCTTTTTTAAAGTGTCCGATAGGGTGGTCAGCTTGATCGTGATGCCAGAGCGTAAACTAAAAAAGGTCTTTATTTCTTAAACTAAAGAGGCTCTAATTATTTTGTTTATGCAATAATTACGCACTAATTACGCACTAAAAGAGGGCATAACAACAAACGTGAAATTGACCTTGTGTACGCTACCTTAATGGACACTTTATAAATTACTCTATTATGACAGTGCAAGGGATCAATGTAATCCACACAGCTAGGCTGTATGTTTTACTTTACTATAAGTTTATATTTTTATTCAGTTTTATTAATGGCAGATCGTGTAAGGATCATGTAGATATATAATAACTGGAGAGGCCTGTTAGTTGAAAGCACAGACCAAATATCTAGATAGACGCTCATGTGTCACAATTTGTATGAAAACCGTGAAAACCAAGCGTGCCACATTTTTTTGACATAGGTATTGTACTACGATTTGACAAGCGCTATTTAGTAATGAAAACGACCTTACGATATTTTAACTCTTACTTCACTATATATATCTGAAATATGTTCTTTAGTTAAAAACAATATCCACTGGTTTCGACAATATTCTCGTCCTGATAAATTACGCCCTAAGAAAAGGCTTGCAAATACAATTCAGGGTCCGTTTTCAATATCAATCAAAATCTACAATCAAATTCCGGAATCAATCAGAAATTTACATAAAATATCAATTTTCAAAAATAAACTCAATATGTACCTATTATTTAAATGTTATTATTCACTGCGGGAGTTTTTTGCTGATGAGGATACATGCCTGACTGAATAATACAAAATTAAACTTAATAATGTATATTCTTATGAATAAACTTTTATCTAATAAATAATAATAATTATTTATTTTTTAATTAAAATGTAAAATGTAAATTTTATTTAGTTATGTATATTCATTCTAATATTAAGCATTTAATATTTGCAGTGCCCTAGCAGGGTTCTTGTATGAACTGATGTTTAGTTTTAAGATCTATTTTATCTACACCAAGAATAGCAAATAAAAATTTGAATTTGAATTTGAATGCGATATTTAACTTCATTATATACGCTCAAATGAGCATAATATTAATTATGGGTAGAATGGGTGCCTCAATACACTTGCACACTATGATAATTGGCTCGAAAATTATAAACAAACATCCGTACATTCACTTTGGACAAATAGTGATAATTTTATTTTAGTTTACCAATTTATCGGCAGATTTGATTTATTTATTGACTATGAATACCACTCACCAAACAAGTGAATTACAAGGCTGCTTCAACAACAGGCCTCTCCAGTTATAAAAACAGCTTGGTTTTAGTCATTGTTGAGACCATGAATGAAGGAGCGCATGCATTGCCCCTTTTGATTTTCAATTTCAGTAAAGTAAAGAGATGAGAATATATTCTTCTGAGATCCGAAGATCCAGAGCCATAAAATTAAAAACAAAAGCAGTTTGAGAGTTGCTAGTATAGCTTATTTACCTTCCATTTTGGAAGGTTTAATTCTAAATTGCATCAAGAAAGAAAACATTCCATAAGGTTTCAACTTTTTGGAAAACATTCCTCCTTGTTTTCTTTGTTCTCTTTATAGATTTAAATATTAAAAAATCAATTTTAGTTACTTTCGAAATAACGAAAGGAAAAGGGATAATCGATCTCTTTCCAACACATCACATAGGTTCATTCGTTAGAATAATGCGAACTGATCAATTTGTGTTGCTATTTTAGTCCGGTTTCTATTACTTTAGTTATTATTCTGAGGTCGCACCCACAACCTTTTTTATTGTTCTGTGGTGTGGTCACACCCCAAAAAGTAGATTGGACTTCTTGGTGGGAAAGTGATGAGTCGAATATTAATGTTAAATAATGGTGGATTATTAACCGTTAAGTGTTCGTGAGTGTGCATGAGTGTTGGCAAATGAAACAAAACAGAGCAACAGCACTTTTCAAATTCTCTCAAGAAGTCTGCGTGAGGACTTAGTGAAGCCCCACATAAAGATGTGTGTACTGAGATACTCGAAGTGAGAAAATCATTTCTCACTTCTCATTTGTATTATCATTCATAATCATCTTATATAGAGTTTAATTTTGAGAAACGTATAAATAAAGTTTTCGACTGAAGAATTAGTACCCATGGTCATGAAAAAATTATTAAAAAAAAAGAAGAGTAGAGTTATGTTTAGGGTCGAAGTATCGGTTTCGGGTATCGGTACCAAGTACACATGTGGTATCGAGGGACAAAGTATCGATACTCAAAAAGTATCGGTTCTAAAGAATTGATACTACTCAGTATCGAGTGTTTGCGGGAATCAATTAATTGGACCTGCAAACGCGTAAAATAATAGAAGGAACCTAATTAATTAACCTAACATGTGGTGCAGGTCAAACCCTCGTGGGAGAGTACTCAAGAAGCTAGCGTATTAGTAGTAATTATGTATAACATACTTAAATTTTGAACTTTCTAATTCATAAAACTGTTAAAATGTGGCCAAAGAGGAAAGTAATTATACCAATGTGGGTCAAAAATGCAATAAACTACAACAATATAAAAATTTTATGCCTTCAGATTTTAATATATCGAAGAAAACTGTGTAGTATATCGTACCTTTGCCTATTTCTTTGGAAATTGAAATGAATGAAAATATAACCAACCATGTTTGTTTTTGATAAGGCTATTATTTGGCTTCTTGGCGGGAAAGTGAAGAGTAATGTCTGCAATTTTGTTTTATTTTCTAAAATTTGTGCTATGTCGAACATTAATATGAAATAATGGTGGATTATTAACCGTTAAGTGTTCGTGAGTGTGCATGAGTGTTGGCAAATGAAACAAAATAGTGCAACGGCACTTTTCAAATTCTCTCAAGAAATCCGCGTGAGGACTTAGTAAAGCCCCACATCTTTACTAAGATACTCGAGGGGTTGAGGGGTATATCATTCTCACTTCTCATTTCTATTATCATTCATCATCATTTATGGAAATATTGTTTATTTATATATTTCTTGTACGAAAAATTACTTTGACACTGGCTAAATGTGCTAATCGCACGAAGCCACCAACTAAAAGAAGAAAAAAAAAGGCTATTATTCCAACATGCAATGATCCATTAAATAGGCTGTATGGCTTGGTCCCTTTGCCTTCTCTGAAAAGGTTTAATAAAAACACTAAATACCTAATCGCAGGGGGATGACAGTCCCTAACATTGCAAATTTAACAAGGAAGCTAGGGCCATCTAGTTTTATGCACCCGAAACTTTGTCTTAACTTAGTTTAATCAAATGCCGATAGATGTCGCTACTAAGATGTAAATTTATAATTTCTTAATATTTTAAAAGTTATAAAATAATTGTTTTTCTTTAATATTTTTAAACAGAAAACATATGCATATATGAAATTTTAATTGGTTTCATTGAAATTAATTCATATTTTGATAGGGCAACATAGCCTTGATGTAGTCGCCACACTTGTGAAACTAAAAACAAAATGTCACAATATTGGTCGTAACTGTCGCTTGCGTATGCGCTTGTTGTTTTCCCAGTTTTTCCGATCAATTTTGTGCCTATAATAAGTGTTTTCTTTGCTGTAGACGTTGAGTTGAGATCCATTCTCCTCCGTCCTAGTGTTGAGTGCACTTTGACTGCGATACGGACGCTATTTAGTTTATATTGTGTTGTTTTTGTTGGACTTTTGTGTTACCAAAATCGACACCATGCCTGGTTACCGTTGTGTTCTTGGATGTGAACAGACTAGTAAGCTCTATAGCTTTGAGTCAAAATGTATTTCGTTCGAGTCAAAAATGTATTTCGTTCCATAAAATGCCAGCCAATTTTGACTCACAGCAACTCTTAAAAATAATAGAGGTTTTAGTATAAAATTGCCCATTTTTTGTTACACACTAAACTTATAAAGCTATAACTTATGATTCAACAAATGCTTCAGTTGTTTATTATTATATCGAATCATGACCACTATGTTCAATAATGTATGAGATAGAATAATAATGAGAATGTTATTTTTATTTCTTTAATATTGAAAAGAGACTGCTTTTTTTGTAAGCGGAAATTACCACTTTCTTCGTTGTAACTTAGCTGAGACTAACTTTTTTTTCTAAATACTTGTGGCATTAGTTAGCCAAGTATTCATAATGTATAGTTGTTGATAAAATAAGAAAATCTTTGTAAGTATACAAGTGGCAATTTCCTAAAAAATTTGTATACTATTCGGCAATTTCATACTTTTAACACCTAATATGTATATGACGATGAATAACCTAAAATATTCATCAAACTAATTATATATCCAGTTTCCATATTCAAGAAATCATTAGTTATACGTTAAACAAAAGTAACGCTTAATTAAAAAAAAATGTCTTAGTTCTACAATCACATCCCTTGAATATGGAAACTGTTAAACAGATTATGTTTAAACTAGGCTACATTACATTGTGTACCAACAGTATGTAAAATTTGTATTACATGTGTAATAAATTCGTAATAATAATTGTGTTTTTTATTTTAACAAAATCCTACTTTCTGCTTACCAATAATAATGAATTGTTTTGTTCTAGTTAACACTTAAATTGTAACATTGTTATTAATTTGTAATGAAATCAATAAATAATCATTACAAAATAACAATGTTACAATTTAGTGTTTACTAGAACAAAACAGTTAGTACCTACCTACATATTCAAAAGCAGCTATAGCTATATATAAAATTAGTTTCGGGTGCAAATATGTAGAGGCGCTGTTTCAAATCGGTTGGTAAAAAAATCCCGCAAGAGGTCTCTCTATTTCCGTAGTATTATTATACTTTATGCCTAATCGTCTTCTACTATAAAACGTGACGTGACCACAATAAAACGAGTACTTACTCAATATCGGGTATCGCGATCAAAAGTATCGATACCTACTCAGTAGTAAAAGCTAAGGTATCGAGTACTCAGTATCGGGTAACGCGATAAAAAGTATCGATACCTACTCGGCTACTCAGTATCGAAAGTATCGTTCGAACCCTAGTTATGTCACACCACACCAACCAATCTTCGGTCACCGACGACGTGCTTGCTAACTGAGCGCAGGAAGAATTAAATTATTTATTAGCGATAATGGCTTCAAAAGCATTCTCAAACCCTTTTATTCGTCATGTTGCGGTAAATATCACCTAACATTACCAAATGAATTTTAAGGATCCTTGAATTTAGTCGAAATTTTAACTGTCAAACCCCTGTTATGTAAAAGGATTTTCGAGTTTTCGTGTTGTGAGTATAGTATTTTTCCTCTTAGACCAGGGGTTACGCTCAAGTAGCGCCGGCTGTGAAAAGAGACGCCCGGGTACAGACTGCTATTCTGCCTAATAAGATTTTTGTGGCTGCTCTGGACAATGGATCTCCAGTCACTCGGGTTACCATCGCCTTCAAGTAAGTTTTGTATTATTGTACTTAAATTTTATAACTTTTGTTTTTGTTATTGTGTAGCCTGCCCTGACATCAGACCAATTTAATAGAACATATAATAAAATTTTTATTTGATGTAAAAATATTGAACAAATCCTTTTGCTCAGTATCTTTTCAGCTCAAAACAGAAGAGAATGGCGTAAAATGGAGGAGGCTTATGCCCGGCAGTGGGTAGATACGGGCTGAAAATGATGATGATACAAATCCTTGTTTTTGTTGTTGTATGAAAAAAAACTTTTATGTGCTTTACCTAAGTGAAATTTTCATGTTCCTCTTCATGTTCCTCTTCTGTTCATTTGCTTTGCCTTCTCAACAATGTAAAAATAAAATAAAATAATCTGTTTAATTGTTGATCCAGGATTGATCATTTGTTTAATATTCAGAACAAATGACTAACTACCTAAACACAGATTTAAATGTCCCATAATAAAAATAATGTACTTTAGGGCTGGCTCCCGATATGAACCACTCACAGAGCTGGGTGTGGCCCACGTACTTCGCTCTGCTGCTGGCCTTACCACCAAAAATGCTAGTAGCTTCATCATAGCTCGCAAGCTGGCTCAAATGGGTGCTTCAGTCACAGCCTCTGGAGACCGTGAATTTGTTTACTACACTCTTGAGGTAAGAAATTAAGAAATTTGTAATGTTAGGGCCCTTGCCCACGGTGACTTTTTGTAGCGATGCAGTCGCGCGTTTACGTAACGTGCGACAGCATTGCTACTAACGCGCGTAAGTCGCGATGCCAACACGCTCCTTCGCGCTACAGCATCGCGACTGATTGATGCAAACGCGCGACCGTGTCGGACGATATCAGGGAGAGAAGGGAGGGAGGGTGGCGCGTGAGAGGAGCGTTTGCATCGCGACTGAATCGCGTTGCATCGCGACTGCATCGCGTTTGCATCGCGACGGAATTATGGTTATGTGGGCGATGGCAAACAGCTAGTGTCACCATCGCGACTGTATCGATGCGAACGCGCGACAGCATCGCTACTGCATCGCTACACTACAAAAAATCGCCGTGAGCAAGGGGCCTTAATATGTATAATGGTACCTTTACTTTTTCCTTATAAAAAAAAATTAAAAAATTATTTCAGGCTGTTGCCCATAATGTTGTTAGTATACAAATGACTTAAAAAAACTATGTTAGTAAATACAAGTACTAAAAAAAGAAAACAAACAACAAAACAAATTAATTTAGGTACTGCCGCCCTCTGGGGCTCCGGGCACACGCACTTGTGCTTGGACCCAGTGCCCCAGAAGGGGGCTGTCCAGCTTGTCGCTGAGCACGTTCAGGATGGTGTTGGCGCTCCCTCGCGCGCGGCACTTATGTTTAATATAATATTTTAATAATCACAAGCAAATTTTTTTTTCTTAATAACTTTCATGTACTGTAGATAAATCTTGACATTATTACCTATTTGAAATCTTTAAAAACAATTTTTCTTATAATTAAATTTGTAAAAATTTATTTATTTATTTCTTTTTTAAGATGGTCACTTGTTGCTTCAAATAGAACAAAATGGAAAGAGGGTAGGGAGGCCTTTGCCCTGCAGTGGGACACTACAGGATCATAATAATAATTTATTTATTTAAATCAGCATTAAGATTTTAAAATAAAAAATATTGTACAAATAAAGCTTTATTCTTTGCAAATTGTTGATTTGATGGGATGGGAGGGAAGACAAATAAATTAATGTTTCATGTGTTTAATTTATTTATCTGCCCTCCCGTCCCATCAAATCAACAATTTTTTCAACATTTGTGTTTTTGTAATTTGTTCGCAACAAAATTTGCGTTAAAAATTATATAAACATATATAAATAGCTTAACTGATCTTTAGTATTTGTAAAAATATTATGATCGGATGTTAATGACGGTAGTTGTTAACATTGAATGGGCGCCTTTGGCTTTCAAAGTAAAAAGTAAATAGTGTTGAATAATTTCGGCGGGCTGGTTAGAACCACGATAGCTCAATTGGAAGAGCACCTGACCCGGTATGTCAGAAGGGTGCAGGTTCAAACCCTGCTCGTGGAAATTTTTTCAACATTTGTGTTTTTGTAATTTGTTCGCAACAAAATTTGCGTTAAAAATTATATAAACATTTATAAATCAACAATTTGCAAAACTATTACATGCTTTTTAAACTTGTAACAAAATCTTTTCCAGGCTACTCAAGACAACTTACAAGCAGCATTAGAAATGTTGAACAACATTGTGTCTAACCAGGAGTTCAGGCCATGGGAGCTAAGTGACAATGCCCAACGTCTCAAATATGACCTTGCTGCTTTGCCACCACAGGTAAATAACATATAAAGATGTGCCACTTGGTAATAGGTACATCAATATTATGTATTCACAGCATTATGAAGTTAAATTACATTACAGCCTACAGGGTTCTTATTCTAATATATGTTCCAATAAATGGCATACATAACATAGGAGCAACAAGAATTACAAACTAATTGACTATTATTACACAAATAAACATCATTTCAAAATCCAAAAACCTATTGCGTTGATATGTTGAGTTATTTGAATTTAAATTAAAGGACCTACTTGCTTCATAGCAAATGAATTATTATTGCTTATAATCTTGATAGGATGCAACACTATGCAGTTTTTTAAAGAGATAGCTGTTAGCTGCAAAGGCAGCATAACGTAACAATATCCTCAAAGGCTTTCTATAAGGGATAGCATCATGCAACTGGACCCAACCCCTACTATATACTTTAAGGTGTCCAGATCGGAATCAATCATGATTTCGATCTGGTCTAATACAACCGCATGTTAGATATCATTCTAACATGCAGTTGTGCTGCGCATATATTCATATAAATGGATGTAAAAATAGTGTAAGCACAGATTTTTTCTTTTCTTTTCTTTTTATAGTAAATTCTTTATTCAAAAGAATTTTTCATTTATTTTATTTTTTATTTTATTATATTATATTAAAACGATAACAGGAAATTAAATCTGTGCAATATTGTTATTTATGATGATTTTGCTACTGTTTTAGGTAATTTAGTTTATTTAGTGTCAAACGTGTAACCATTGATATTATCTCTAGGTGCGCGCAGTAGACTTACTGCACAAGGCTGCGTTCCGTCGCGGTCTCGGCAACTCCCTCTACATCTCCCCCAAGCGCATTGGCAAGATCTCCTCAGAGTCTATGCAGCATTATGCCAGTAGCACCATGAGTCAGGGCCGCTGTGCCATCACCATTATTGGTGATACTCAGGTATGTATAGTATCAGGTGGCCCAGTATCCTTATTTTAGTATCAAATAAAGAAGACGTTCAGACCTAAATATAAAAACAATACATGTAGAATAAACACCAACCATCCTTTATTTACGAAAAAAATAACTTTGTGTATTATCAGGGAATTAAAATTTGCCATGACATCAACATACAATGTACAGTGCTCTGTCTGATGATCAATATAAACAGGTACTTGTTTATATTGATCATCAGAACACTGTTTTATCTCTGACATAATTGAAAAAATAATGATCAGACAGAGTTACTTTACGATAATACTTGTTAATTTATAACTGTATTGTATGTTTAGTGTAATGTTTTATAATAAATTACTTTGATATTTATTTGATTTGACCATGTGATTAATTTAATATACTTAGTAATATTTGTAAAATGTGTGTAGTGGTTCCGCACTAGGCCCGCATGGTGGTTTACGGCCCATTCTCCCTATCCATCCATAGGGAAGGCTCAGCCCCAGCAGTGGGGCCATATAAATGAGCTGATGATGATGATGATGATGTGTAATGATTTTGTATCGATATTTTTGTGATGTTGATATTTGGTATTTTTGTGTGTCTATTTTTACTTTTCTTTCTATGTGCTTAATTGTTAATTCCACACAATGTACATTGTTTTTAATACATAAATGATAAATAATAACGGGTGCCGCCTGTGGAGGCTGGTCTGCTCTTGCATACTTATCTTATTTTTGGTATTATTCACTATAGTTTGACTTTGTTTTTCTTAAGAGTGTTTACGCTGTTTTGCTCAACAACTGTACTTTTCAAACCTCTTAATATCCATGAATATTTACTTTACAAATATGTTAATTACTTATCTCATTAGGCGATCTTGTCATCAAAATAGTTTGTTGAAAACATTTTTAAATTTATGGATATTTTGCAATTTTGTCAGATGATGATATACTGGTGCTTTCGGTAGGTTCTAATGATAAAAATCCATATACCATTATGTCGAGTTTGTGTAATACATTATGTAAATTGAAGAAGGGCAGGATACTAATACTAAGTGTTAGATATAACTATTGTTTAAATATTAACATACTAAACACACATATTAATCGTCTAATAAAAAAATATTATAATTGTAACTATATTGACATACAACAAATACTGCATTACTACCAAAATATAACATCAATAAAAAAGAAAACTAGCCTGAAGATAAATGTAGAAATCGACTATTCAAAGTATGTTAATGACTATGTAAAAAACGGATTAAAATTAAGAAAATCATTGCAAAACTCTATACTCGATAAAAAAGGTATTATATCCACCTCAACTGCTTTGGAAAATAAAAAGGGTACAATACCATATTATTTTTCTAAGATTAATATTACAAAAAATAGTATAACACCAACAATGACAAGCACAAAATGTTTTCGTGGCTAATAAGCATAATGATTTTGTAATTCTACACCAAAACATACAAGGTTTGCTTTCTAAAAAAGATATCATTGAGATAACCCTAGCGGAGCTTGATTCTCATTTATGTCCTGAGGTGCTGTGCTTTACAGAAACTTTTATTATGAATGGAGAGGAAAAGAATATATTTTTGCATAATTATGTACTAGCTATACACTATGGAAGAAATAAAAAAAGAGGGGGCACATGTATATTGGTAAAAAAAGGGACTATACAACGTGTATCAGACAGGTTCAGCCATAATCCAGGGTTTCAAATTATCCCTAGTATAGACCCTTTCTATAAATACCCTAGTAAGATAAGCGCAATTTAATTTGGTTTTGCATTTACAAACAAAGTTAAACTGACGTTAATTCAAAATCAAAACAAGCTAAACCCATCACTAGCAGGGTCATGAACTCTGTATGATGCCTACACTGCACCTCCTGTTTGTAAAACTGCGTGCCCTAGTTTTGGCCGCCACACCCCCTACCAGGCACACAGTTTTACAAACAGGAGGTGTACTGGAGTTCGCCCGCTCAAACAGTTGCCGGCTACTGTCGGCGCGGGCGGCGAAAGTCAAAACCTTTGACGGCACATTTTGTTTGACACAAACAACCCGTCTGGGTTCTTTGTCGGCAGTTGCTTGGCGGCATTTCTTTTTGGATTTGTTAGACTAATAAAACAAAGACAGATAAGTAGGCAGCTATTTTACTTTCGTGATTTAATAATTTGTATTAAGTAGGTACAGAAGTGGCCCGCAACAATTCGGGTGGATCGTCCGTCCGGCTGGCGACGTCCCCATGAGAAATAATAATAATGTAACTATCATCAAAGTAATAAAAATATTTTCATTTTACAGCCACATTGTTTCAACTTTAAAGTAGATAGGTACGCTTACCTACGAGTAGGTACCTACATAGGTCTTTGATTAAAATGACTTATTTTTGAAATAACTAAAATCAACTAAAGCGAAGCACTTTGAAGTGTAGTCACAGAATAAATAATCGTACTACTCTAAGGTACTTATGTAATTATCATCAAAGTAATGAAAAGATTTTCATTTTACAGCCACATTGTTTTGACTTTAAAGTAGATAGGTACGCTAACCTACGAGTAGGTACCTTCATAGGTCTTTGATTAAAATGACTTTTTTTTGAAATAACTAAAATCAACTAAAGCGAAGCACTTTGAAGTGTAGTCACAGAATAAATAATCGTGCTACTCTAAGGTACTTATGTAATTATCATCAAAGTAATAAAAACATTTTCATTTTACAGCCACATTGTTTCGACTTTAAAGTAGATAGGTAGGTACGCTTACCTACGAGTAGGTACCTACATAGGTCTTTAAATAAAATGACTTATTTTTAAAATAACTAAAATCAACTAAAGCGAGGCGCTTTGAGGTGTAGTCACAGAATAAATTATCGTACTACTCTAAGGTAGATACACCTACTTAGAACTAAGTACCCTAGGATGACTTGTTTTTGAAATAACTAAAATCAACTAAAGTGAAGCACTGAGGTGTAGTGTAGCACCCTAGCTGTGATAAAAAAGTCCACTCCACTTCACATAACCAGTTTACAAAAATGGCTCAAAATGCCCACCTTGTCGCTGGATGCAAGTTTGCGCCCGGCGCAAAACGGACTCTTCTGCGTTTTGAAGCATCTGTGGTGTGATGCTCAGAAAGGCGGCTGTGATACGATCCTTCATTTCTTCGGCAGTATCGCAAGCCACGGCGTACACCAAACTCTTAATATGCCCCCATAAAAAAAAATCAAGAGGTGTAAGGTCCGGCGATCGCGGTGGCCAGGCCACGCGCCCTCCTCTGCCTATCCACTGTGAAAAGCGTAGGTTTAAATATTCGCGCACTTGTCGCGCGTAATGTGGTGGTGCCCCGTCATGCTGAAATGTCATTGCATGATATTCTGCCAATGGAAACTCTTCAAGCTGCTCTTCAATGTAGTTGGTCAAGTGCTCGAGGTAGTTCTCTCCATTTAGCCGTTGGGGCAAAAACTTAGGTCCAAGCAGCCTACCACCAACTATGCCAGCCCACACGTTAACTCGCCACTGATGTTGGAAACTGGACTCTGTTGACGCATGCGGATTCGTGTGTGACCACACATGCTCATTGTGGATATTGCTTATCCCGCCCCTAGTGAATGCTGCTTCATCCGTCCACAGCACAGTTGAAGCAAAACCAGGAACCGTCAACACTTTATTACAATACCACTGGCAAAATCCACGACGCGGTTCGAAGTCCGCAGGCGTAAGTTCCTGGGTTCGCCGAAAATGATACGGATGCTGGCCGTCATCTCGGAGCACCCGCCAAACCTTCATGTGAGCCACGTTGAATATCGCTGCAGATCGACGTGTACTGGTCCTTGGGTTGTCTCGAAAGTGCTCCAACACAGCCTCCTCAAACCCCGGGTCCCGCATATTTGGCTGGACCTCCGGACTCGTCCCACGAAAGGATCCAGTCTGCTGGAGACGCAA
The DNA here is from genome assembly GCA_947562085.1 of Eudonia lacustrata. Classification (NCBI taxonomy): domain Eukaryota; kingdom Metazoa; phylum Arthropoda; class Insecta; order Lepidoptera; family Crambidae; genus Eudonia; species Eudonia lacustrata. The sequence continues at coordinate 11,574,355 of OX387321.1, read as the reverse complement.
CACCATTCGTCGAAAGCAATCCGCCGATGGCAAGCTTCGCTGCTCAGCTTCTGGTCTGCCGTTGATGAATCTCTCGCGGTACAGTTCACGAGCACCACGTAGACTGCCATTAGCTGCCCCGACACAAAGAATCATTTCGTAATACTCCTGATTACTTAAAAATGCCATATTCACTTAATAGGTAGTTGAATTGAAACCGAAAAGCAAAAACACGAAAAGTAGGCATGCACTCTGAAAGCTTTCACAAACGACTGCGAAAAAATCGTAGGCAAACAAACCTAACAAGGCGGCGCCAGCGCCGGCGGGCGTGCCGCCTACTTCTAGTTCTAACTAGAAGTTGCTCCTGTACTTTTAGGGATCGAAAATAATTATTGTGTAGACTTGAGAATAATTATAAATTATTGATAGATAAGCTTAGATAAATTTTTACAACAATAAATGTCAAACATAATCGATTCACGCACAATCCATAATCTGGGCGGCTGCCTTAACCACTACGCTACCGAGGACTGGTTTTGTCAGCGCTCGATGCGTATGTTTTTAGCTTTATCCCGTTGCTTTATCAGATCTTAGAAGTTTGCACTTCTTAGATATTTTAGAGTTTCATAACGCTTAGATTATTTTAGGCATTGTTAAAGTTCAGGTTCAGTTCAACTCAGGCGGGAATCGAACTATGCTACTTTTGCAATCCGGGCGGCTGCATTTTAACCACTTAACAAATGAGTCTGGACTCTGGATAAGACTGTGGAGATTGGTGTTGGTGGTTGTTGGTGCTGGTGGCGGAAGGTTCGTGGTTCGATTCCCGTCCGAGGTGTTCAACTTTTTTCAGTGCAGTGCAGTAACTTGCAATGATTTTAGACTAGTAGGTAGACATTTCTGTCTACTTGCAGTAACTAGTACTACTAATACTTCCGAAGTCACAGAATACAAGTACAACCAAAGTGTAAACTGGCTTAAGCGCTGCGAAATACCACTCACTGGCATTATGTGTATTATTTTTGTTTGTTGCTATTTATTTAGTCAATTGGTGATAACATCTTCCATCACACGTAAGTTTTATTTAGTACTTAGGTATGTCACCGATGTTTATAAATGTTATTCTTATTTACATTACATTTTTGTAAACAAAAAAGAATGTGTTAAGTATTGAAACTTTGTGTGATATAACATAGTTAAACTTAGTTTACCTAATAAAATTTCATACAAATAGTTAGGATTTCAGGAATGCTTACATTTTATACCGGGTCAATCAAAGCGGTTAGAAAAATAAAATAAGCTACAGAACCCGTAAGAAAAAAGACACACGCGCACGCTTTCTTTTGACTCCGCCTATACCAGGAGTTGCCCTAGTACTTTTTAGGGATCAAAAATTAGACTAAGTTACCCAAACTAGCAATATTTTTAAATTAGTAGGTAAGTAATTTTTTATCACTGTTCAAATTATTAATTAGGCGTGCGCGGGGTAGTTATGCGGAGTAGGTAACCTACGTTACGTAGCGCAAGCGTAGGCGAGTGTAATCGCGTTTGAATTAATCAGTTTAAAATTTTAAATTAATAAGTTAAATCTAAAACTGATGTTTTATTTTTAAAGCGAAAACTAAAATAACGAAATTATTGTTGAGACTTAATAATTTACGGCTTGTAATGTTTTGAATATTAAAAAAAAATAACCTTTGCTTATTTTGTCAACAAAAAAACCCTTTATTGACCATTTTTACAGTATTACTTTACAGGTACATAACATTTACATTTCATCATCATCATCATCAGCTCATAAAGTCCCCACTGCTGGGACACGAGCCTTCCCTATGGATGGATAGGGAGAACGGGCCATAAACCACCACGCGGGCCCAGTGCGGATTGGTAGTTGTTAACGACTACTAATGCAGCCGGGACCAACGGCTTTACGTGCCTTCCGAAGCACGGAGAAGCTTGAGATGATAAATTTTTGGTCACCCATCCGATGACCGGCCTTTGCGAAAGTTGCTTAACCTCAGCAATCGCAGACAGGGCGTGTTAACCACTGCGCCATCGAGCTCCTCATTTACATTTGATTAGATAGATAACACATTCCTGACCTGACCTGGTGATAGGTACAGAGAATAATTGACTAAATGAACGTCTCAATTTTCTTTTCTAACTAATAAAAGTAGGTAGTCGTAACTCGTTCTTAGTGAAAAAAATAACAAAAAGGAACCCTTAAAATTTAATCAAAAATAAATAGTTGAAAGCGGGCGGAGTCGAGCACACTTTCTTGTGACTCCGCCTTTTTAGGGATCGAAAATTACACAAATGTTACCCATTTTTAAATTAATCACTGTTCAAATTATTAATTAGGCGCACGCTGAGTAGGTACCTACGTTACGTAGCGCTAGCGCAGCCGAGTGTAATCGCGTTTGGTTTAATCAGTTTAAAATTTTAAATTAATCAGTTAAAACTAAAACTGATGTTGTATTTTTAAAGCGAAAACTAAAACAACGAAATTATTGTTGAGACTTAATAATTTACGGCTTGTAATGTTTTGAATATTAAAAAATGTAACTATTACTTACGTTGTCAACAAAAAAAACCCTTTTTTGACCATTTTTACAGTATTACTTTACAGGTACATAACATTTACATTTCATCATCATCATCATCAGCTCATAAAGTCCCCACTGCTGGGACACGAGCCTTCCCTATGGATGGACAGGGAGAACGGGCCATAAACCACCACGCGGGCCAAGTGCGGATTGGTGGTTGTTAACGACTACTAATGCAGCCGGGACCAACGGCTTTACGTGCCTTTCGAAGCACGGAGGAGCTCGAGATGATAAATTTTTGGTCACCCATCCGATGATCGGCCTTTGCGAAAGTTGCTTAACCTCAGCAATCGCAGACAGGGCGTGTTAACCACTGCGCCATCGAGCTCCTCATTTACATTTGATTTGATAGATAACATATTCCTGACTTGACCTGGTGATAGGTACAGTGAAAAATTGACTAAATGAACGTCTCAATTTTCTTTTCTAACTAATAAAAGTAGGTAGTCGTAACTCGTTCTTAGTGAAAAAAATAACAAAAAGGAACCCTTAAAATTTAATCAAAAATAAATAGTTGAAAGCGGGCGGAGTCGAGCACACTTTCTTGTGACTCCGCCTTTTTAGGGATCGAAAATTACACTTATGTTACCCATTTTTAAATTAGTAGGTAAGTCATTTTTTATCACCGTTCAAATTATTAATTAGGCGCGCGCGGGGTAGTATGCGGAGTAGGTACCTACGTTACGTAGCGCTAGCGCAGGCGAGTGTAATCGCGTTTGGTTTAATCAGTTTAAAATTTTAACTAAATCAGTTAAAACTAAAACTGATGTTGTATTTTTAAAGCGAAAACTAAAACAACGAAATTATTGTTGAGACTTAATAATTTACGGCTTGTAATGTTTTGAATATTAAAAAATGTAACCAGTGCTTACGTTGTCAACAAAAAAATAACCTTTTTTGACCATTTTTACAGTATTACTTTACAGGTACCTACATAACATTTACATTAATTTTTCTCAAAATCTCAGAAGTGACCTGATAGATAACACATTCCTGACCTGACCTGGTGATAGGAACAGAGAATAATTGACTAAATGAACGTCTCAATTTTCTTTTCTAACTAATAAAAGTAGGTAAGTAGTCGTAACTCGTTCTTAGTGAAAAAAATAACAAAACGGAACCCTTAAAATTTTATCAAAAATAAATAGGTAGTTGAAAGCGGGCGGAGTCGGCACAATAGGCACAAAAATACTAGGTTCACAGCAGAGGCAAAAGAGGTGAACTTTAGGTAGTAACACTAGACAGAGTTCATTACTCCAATCAGCTGATTGTATAATGTTGTCATGATGTCGATAAACTCGTATTATTTTCAAAAGTATGTACTTCCACAATGACCGAGATATCAAGAAATGTTTTGATGTGTACCAGCTCACTAAAAGTAACTGATTAGGTATGTGAAATATGGCTGGCCCTGCTTGATACAGATTGTATACAATAAAGTTAACATTTTCGATGAGCTTCCTGTGAATTTTCATTTTGAATGCTGCTCTATCTCTATTCCATCATACAATATTATAGTTGTTTGCCTATACCGTAGCTCAACCGCTTCAAATAAACGACATTTTGATTTATTCTTAGAAAAATTTGAACAACTATTGTACATATACCAACATAAACATCACAAACAAAGAATAATTATTGTTGGGGACATTAATATAAACACTTTACAAAACAACAACATTACCACCAAACTAAAAGGCATATTAAATAATTATAATCTAGAGCAACATATAACCCAACCAACAAGAGGCTTATCATGCATTGACCACATTTTTAGTAATATAAAAGGTGCAAAGAGCACAATCCTTCCGTTGTGGTTATCTGACCATGACACTGCACAGATACTTAGTTTCCACATCAAAAGAAAACCACAAATAGCTAAACAAATACATACATTTAAGAGAAGTTATTCTGACGAAAATATCATTAAGTTCAGAACACATCTCTCATGCCTCACTTTTACAGATGTATATAATGAAAGTAATCCTAATGAAGCATTTAATAAATTCCATGACTGACTGGTTCTGTTTACTTTATAAATTATGTTTCCCAGTTTGCAAAGTCACAATAAACACTAACTCTAACCAGCACTGGATCTCTAAGGGTATTAAAAAAAGCTGTGCAACAAGTAGAGCGCACCGTCTTAATCACTATAAAAGGAAAACATACAACACAAAAAAGAAATATCAAACATACTCAAAAATACTAAAACGATGCATACTACAGGCAAAAAAACAGTCAAATAATAAATATATCTTTAATAATAGTAAAAAAAACACATGCAAAGCTACATGGAAAATTATACACGAGGAGACAAATACCAAACCGACATGTAATATCATATTAAATTAAATTACATTATAATGTTTACATAAATTATATTACAATTTATTTAATTGGGCGAGTGTGGAGCTGCATCCACCTGTGTAGGAGCGGAGAGTCCCACCTATCTGAGAAAACTTTCAGGATGCCGTTAGTGCTACCACGAAGTCTGGCCAAAGCGGAGGCACACCGGTTCCTCATAATCGCTGCGAAGCCATCCGTATAAGCGTCCGCATACATCCCCGACGCACTACATCGCCATGGTAACCCTAACAGCGCCCTGAAAGCATTATTGTATTGGACACGCAGATCGCTGAAAGCTCGCTGCGTATAGCTAACCCACAGGCTGCACGTGTAAAAAGACTGACAGTATGCTTTAAACAGCGTTATTTTGACTGGTGTGGTACAACGTGCAAACCTGCCAGCATGTTACATCGAACCGCCAGCGACCTACGTTCCCTCTCAATGTCACAGTTGTCCCTCAGGTCCTCGGTGACCCAGTGACCCAAATATTTAAATTTGCTCACCCTATTTAAGAGGGTGCCGCAGGTGAAACTTCAGGTATTTGCGAGTATGTTATGGAACCGGCCTTGAAGAGCATAAACTCACTCTTCCCGGCGTTATATTTGAGCCCATGAGCCTCCGCATAAGCCTCACACATGGACAAAAGCTTTCTTAACCCACCGATAGATGGACTCAGCAACACCATGTCGTCGGCGTAGCTAATATTATTTATACATACTCCATCAATATGACAGCCAACTCCGGTGCTACTGAGTCCATCAATCAGCTGGTTCATATATATATTAAAGAGATGAGGTGAACTCAAACCCCCCTGTCTCACGCCGCAGTCCAAGGCATACATGAAATGAAATGAAATGAAATGAAATATATTTAATTTGCGCTTGAGAAAGGTACATTTTTGGTCTTATTCTAGCTTTCCTCTCTTTCTCAGCTGACAATGTAGCATGCAAACAACTTTAAACAACAATTACTAAATATTCTAACCAATTACATACATATAAAAATACAAAATGTCTGTGCAAGAGCCTGCCCATCTGACGCTATTCTTCTGATTAGCATACCAATACCTAAATGTAGATACAATCTCAGGAGGAACGGTTGTTTCATACTGTAGCTTATGCCACAGCACATCATAACAAACTAGGTCGAATGCCTTTGACAGGTCCAAGAAACCGGCGAATACTGGCGTTTTTCTAGCAGTATAGTATTGTACATTACCATGCAAACTTCCGACGAAAATTGGTTGAACTAGATCTAGTAAGTAGTTTTTTTTTATACGTTATAAATCGTAAATCGCAAGTTGAAATTTTCACAGATGATGTATTTCTGTTGCCGCTATAACAACAAATACTAAAACAGAATAAAATATATATTTTTTAGTGGGGCTCCCATACAACCGACATGATTTTTTTGCCGTTTTTATAGATAATGGTACGGAACGCTTCGTGCGCGGGTCCGACTCGCACTTGGCTGGTTTTTCTTATATGACTCGCTTTCAATAACAAGGTTCAAGATTCAATATCAATGTATATACGAACATTCAATCGCGCACAAAGAAATTTGGTGACTCGTTTTTTTGTCGCACTTCCAAAAGATGGAATATTCTACCAGCACACGTTTTCCCTCCTTACTATGACATGGGGTCCTTCAAACGAGGCGTGAAGAGGCACCTTGTAGGCCGGCAGGGTGAGGGTGACTGATGCTGCGTTGTTTTCACTCTGCACTAGTTGTCTTCGCGTCTGGACTTCATTTCCACTTAACATCAGATGGAGTGGAGTCATTTGCCAAGCTATGAATAAAAAAAAATTAAAAAAATGTGTCGTCGTCAAATCAAATCGTCCAAAATAAATCGTTGAGGAACAGATAGGTATTGATTATAATTTTGTAATTTAAGATTGATTACAACATTAATAAAAATACATACAATATAATATTATACTTAGGTACTTATTTCATGTATCCGTAGTTTAGTCATCTGCTTACGCCCATAGTTAAAAACAATAATTTTTAAGTATACTGAAAAACAAAATTCGAACGGATCAAAGTGAGTGAGTTTGACTATAGTGAGCAGAACTAGCCTACTCTACGCACACACTCGCGCGCGCTCACAGCCCGCTTCTGTGTGCGTGATATTTGGACTTAAAAACCTAAACTTAAGGTCTCGCGCTCGGCGTAAACGCTCTTAAACAATTTTTGACTTTTACTAGAGTACTGTTTAGTGGTACTGTATGACATTGTGGAACTTGAAACTTTTACCCGATGTTTGTTAACTTTGATTTTTTATTTTGTTGTTTTTTAAATGTTGTGGTTGTCTATTATATTTTTTGTGTTTATTTGTAATGGAAAGTGTCCTGCTATGATAGGGTATTTTCCAATATTTTTGACGTTGTAAGGGAGAAAAGTGCTGGACACTTGCTGAGTTTCTTGCAGGTTCTTCTCAGTACAAGATTAGCCCAGAGTAGACTTACGAACCGATGGCATAATGACATTCACAAGAGCTACTTGTAGCCAAAACTGAATAAATGATTTACAATTTTGATTTTTTTTACAATAATGCCCATAGTGATGATCAGAATACTGTATTCTATCAATTATGTAGAATTCGATTAGTAGTATAAGCTTTTGATATTTTTTATTTACAGGAAAAAGCTGGTTTACTGGCTAGCGCTCTCCAGGTGAGCCAATCTGGCAAAGGTGCAGGTGAACCTTCCGTCTACTACGGTGGGGAGCTTAGGTAAAACACATTCTCAAACTCAGTTTTACAATTTTTACTATAACGTTTTCGAATAATTCAAAATGCTATCTCTTACTGCCCGTATCAATAAAATAGAGAAATCAGTGACAGACAGCATTTTGGATTATTCGAAAAATGTGGTTCAAAACTGAAGCTTTTCGCTTTAGTTTTGAACCACATTGAACCTGTCCACGTTTAGAAGAAATTGAGCCATTACAAAAAAAAAACTAATTGAAACCTATTCTATGATATGGGCGCCGCATGAAGCTAAATATATGTCGTAATGGTTGAACAAAAAAATGTTAGATTTTATATTTTGATCAGGAAGGAGTTACAAAAGAAAATTCTTACTGATTGTAAAGCCGCAATGTACATCTAGTGTTAATTAACCGTTTCAAAGGCAATGGCAACTATGCTGCCATCAAATATTGAACTTTATACACCTGAATTAAGTTTTGGTATGTCAGAACGTGGATCCACGGCAACAAACAATTGAAATTCTATTGTGTCTGGTATTCAGACAGACCAGAGAGGTTAAGATTGTTGTATTGTTCATCATCATCATCCATCATTTAGTGCCATCTTCATACTGAAGTTTGGAGATCAGTAAGTATACAAAATTTTCTGAGATCCCATATAGCTCCCATATGTCGTCTAGCCAGTATTGAAATTAATTAGTATTAGAAACTTGTTTTTGATGTGTAACATTTTTCCGCTCGCCTTCTATATCATCCTAATCATCATAATTTGTGGGAGTGATTTCGTGAAATGTGACGGAAGTAGGTGTAACAGTGTGAGAGGAAGTCGGGGAAGCGCGCAAGCGCGCTCCATTTTGTAAATTTAAAATCGATATTATGAACATGACGTTACTATTATATGTGACAAATTGTGTCATTTGACTATCAAAGGTAATTTTGATATGTCAAATGTCTTGTAATGAGTATTTACTGCATTTATTTTATAGTTATAAAATTATGTAAAACCTGACCCATTTTTTTCAGAATATGAGCAATTTTAACATTGCTTATTACTAAGGTGAAATGTCAAATGGCTCGCTCGTTTTTTTTAATGGCTTCGTGCGGTTTGCTGTCCCGGCAGACCTTGTTCTGCTTTTTTACTCTAAAACAAAGTTACATTGATTTTTTTATGTTAATAGCTGCCCCGACAGATTTCGTTCTGTCAAAAGTTATTGGCCTGTCGCAGTCTAATGGAAGTAAAATAACACTGAAAGACTTAGTAATATCTAATGTGATGATTTTTTTTTTTTTTTTTTTTATACTTAGCTCGGCAAATGACTCCATCCCACCTGATGTTAAGTGGAAATGAAGTCAAGGTGGGATGAGGTCAAAGAACTCTTCAGAGCACTCGCCATGGTATAAGCGGTAAAACACGCTGAGTGACGCAACGTCTCTACGCAATTGCAGAGATTCGAGAGTATTTACCACTTCTGCATTGCCGATAATGCGTTCAGCGCGACGCTGCAATCTGTCCAAGGCATCGAGAAGGTACTTAGCGGAACCGTCCCAGATGTGCGAGCAATACTCCACGCAAGACCGTACCTGTGTCTTGTACAAAAGGCACAACTGGTCCGGCGTAAAGAATCGCCGCACTCTGTTCAGAATTCCGAGTTTTCGTGAGGCTGTTTTGATCACGGTGAGGCTGTTTTGATCACGGCTTCGATGTAGTCCCTTTGGTTCAGATCGCAGCGTATCGTCATACCGAGCATGTTGATACTGCTCTGCAGGCGTAGAGATGTACCCTGAAGAGATGGAAGGGGAAGGAATGGTGACTTTTTTGCCGTGAACGCGCACACCTGTGTTTTCTTGGCATTGAACTCAACCAGATTATTGGTGCCCCAATTAGATATGAGGTCCAATACCCGATTGAGCTCAATGATAAGATTAACTCGATTCACTTCGGTTTCGACCCGCCCAGCCGCTGGGTGACCGTTATATCCTCCATGGACCGTACTATCATCTGCATAGCAATGAATATTTCCAAGTGGAAGCATATCATTGATATGCAGAAGGAACAGCGTTGGGGATAGAACGGACCCCTGAGGGACACCAGCGTTCACTGACATGAGCCGCGAAGCGCATCCATCAGATATAACACGGATTTTGCGCTCATGCAGGAAGCCAGCGACCCAATTGCAGAACTGAGCAGGCAGACCGTATGCCGGGAGCTTGGAGAGAAGAGCTTTGTGCCAGACCCGATCAAAAACCTTGGCTATGTAAAGGCTAAAAGCCACCGACTCACCACACTTGTCAATAGCCTCACCCCAAAGATGTGCAACGTACGCTAGAAGATCACCCGTTGACCGTTTCGGCCGAAACCCGTATTGGCGATCGTGAATTATGGAGTGTTCTTCTAGGTAGTGGACAAGTTGTTTATTTAAAATGCGCTCCATTACTTTGCACAAAACTGAAGTTACGGCTATGGGGCGGTAATTCGATGGATCTGACCGATCTCCTTTTTTGGGGACCGGTTGCACATTAGCTTCTCTCCAAGATTCCGGCACACAACCTGAAGAGAGCGAGAGACGGTAAAGGCGCGTTAACACGGGGGACAACTCCGCTGCACACATTTTTATGACTATTGGAGGGATGCCATCAGGACCATTAGCTTTCCGGACATCGATTGACTGCAGCTCCGCACGGACGTCACGCTGCCTGATTTTAAAATCGGGCATTGTGTGGCTACAGTGAGAAATTGTAGGTGGCTGTGCAATGCAGTCATCGACTCGGGAGTTAGCCGCAAAGAGTTTGGCCAGGAGATTTACTTTCTCCTGCGGCTTGTGAGCTAAAGTTCCATCAGGACATCTCAATGGTGGCAGCGAGGGTTGGCAGAAGTTCGATTGCACGGCTTTGGCCAGACGCCAGTAGCTACGGCTGCCCGTAGGGTGCGTCAGTAGTTCTTGGCCGACTCGTGCAACGCGCTGGGCATCCGCTATAATGTAAGCTCTTTTGCAGGACTTAGTGGCATTATTATAGGCTGCTTTCAGCGAGCGGGTTTCGGGATTCCCAAGAGCTTTACCCCTGATCCAAGCGCGGTATGCCGCCTGCTTGTTATCAGCAGCGTTGGCACACTCGCGGTTGAACCAACGGTTGCGCCTGCCTTTGCTGATGAGATAGGAGTGCGGAATATAGTATTCCATCCCTAAAACTATCTCAACAGCAACTGCAATCGCACTAGCTGTCGGGTCCTTCCCACTGAAGCAGCGCTGCCCCCAAGGAACGGATGCGAAATAGTCCCGCATACCATCCCAATCTGCCGACGAGTAGTGCCAAATCTGGCGTTTCGATACCGCTGAAGGCGGTAGCGGAGCCAGAGGCACTTTACTGGATACCAAGCAGTGATCCGAAGATCCCAAAGGAGCTCGAACCTCCACTCGGTAGCCAGCTGGGCGACTCGTCAGCAAAAGGTCCGCGTGACCGACTACGTCTGGGATCCTGGTGGGCTGGTTCACCAGTTGAGTCAGGTCGTGCGTGAGAGCGAAAGCATGGGCAGTTCTACCAGCATGGTCAGTTTTGGAGGAACTTAACCACAACTCGTGGTGAGCATTGAAGTCCCCCAAAAACACCAATTCCGCCGATGGAAACCGCTCCTGCGCATCATCTGCTACCCGACTAAGATGGTCCATAAGTCGAGTTATCTCCATGTCGCCATTATGGGATCGGTAGACGCAGACGTAGACACGGCTATGTGAGTCCAAGTCGACGTGTACCACAAGGAGGGAAAAGGAAGGGTCCTCCAGACAGCGCAGACGGCGACAGCAAACATCCGTCCGAACGAACAAGCAAACTCCGGCTTTGGCTTTGAAGGATTCTTCAAGCACAAAGCCCGGATAGTGCAGGTAACTGGTGTCGGCCGGACAGATTATTTGCGTCTCCGTCAAAAACAACATTGCTGGCCGTGCTGTCTCAAGATGGTGGTGGACGGCATTGAGGTTTGCATGGAGTCCGCGGATGTTAGCGAACTCGACCTCAAACGGTATAGTTGTGGTGGGGGTGTGCACCGCTGTAGGACCAGTTTTATTGTGAGGCGCTGTCATGGTGGAGAAAAGGAGGGAGGCGTGAATCGAGGAAATGCTACCGCGATGCAAATAGTCAAAGTGCAGCGGCCTGTTTCACCAGGGATCTGCCTACAGAAGAGTATAATTAACCCGCCGAACGGAAGGGCCCCCGTACCCCCCCGGGAATGGCCGCCGGGACCCCACCTTCCGGTCACCAACCGGCACGACGGACCACCCCGAGATTATGCGTGGCATGGTGAGGCAGCCTCACGAGCTGGTTAGGCTCGCTTGGGCCCCTGTACTGTGCCACGGGCGGCCAGCGGGACAGCCGTTTCTACGGGTCTCCCTGGTCGGCGGGTTAACGAAGTCCTCCTGGCACTGGTTTGACGGAAGCCTCCACAGACCAAGTGCATCGCAGTAACATCCACTCGAGCTCTGGTTATACGCTGGCTGATCCCGAAACGCGACCGACAAGCGGTCACTTGACGGGTTTTACACCATGCGTACGGTGGTCACTAACCAGACGGGCAAGCCCTACCACGCAGTGGAGCATATGGAAGCTCGAAAATCCGTTAGTCGCCTCTTACGACACCCACCAGAGGAGAGGGGCGGAGAAGAGTATTCTTTCTCCGTCTCCGCACGGATAAAAACGGACGGATATTTTTATTGTAATGCAAGATGGTACACGATATTTTTTGTTTGTTTACTTGGCGCGTAAATAAATAAATCTGACCTCTAATCAACTTAAAGGCATACCAAAGATAATCATAACGCGCCTTTGTTTTGTTTTGATTGACGTCAAATGTTTAACAGCTGGGAACAGAGTGGTTTGTATGGGAAAAGAAAATTGATATTATTTTTACTATTTTCCTCGTATTTTTTACTTTTTTTCTCTATAAGAACCTTCCTGAGACTTCATTAAACACAACAAAAAGAAATCGGCCAAATCGGTTCAGCCGTTCTCGAGTTTTGCGATTAGCAACACATTTAGCGATTCATTTTTATTTATATAGATTACAAAAACACAAATGTTGAAAAAATTTCCACGAGCAGGGTTTGAACCTGCACCCTTCTGACATACCGGGTCATGTGCTCTTCTAATTGAGCTATCGTGGTTCTAACCAGCCCGCCGAAATTATTCAACACTATTTACTTTTTTACTTTGAAAGCCAAAGGCGCCCATTCAATGTTAACAACTACCGTCATTAACATCCGATCATAATATTTTTACAAATACTAAAGATCAGTTAAGAAGTAGGCAAGCTATTTATAAATGTTTATATAATTTTTAACGCAAATTTTGTTGCGAACAAATTACAAAAACAAATGTTGAAAAAATTTCCACGAGCAGGGTTTGAACTTGCACCCTTCTGATATACCGGGTCAGGTGCTCTTCTAATTGAGCTATCGTGGTTCTAACCAGCCCGCCGAAATTATTCAACACTATTTACTTTTTTACTTTGAAAGCCAAAGGCAACAAAATTTGCGTTAAAAATTATATAAACATTTATATAGATTACTTTAGTAAAATATGCGCCAATTTTCTTTTTATTTGCCCTTGCCAGGAAGGAGATGGGTGGCGAGCTGACCCACATCGCTCTAGCGGCACCCGGCGCGCCCGCCAACTCCCCGGAGGCGCTCGCGCTCGCAGTCGCCGCCAAAGGTAATATTATTACAGTGGAATCTCACTAATCCGGCACTATTAAAAACCAGAGGGTGCCGGATTATTGGAATGTTAGAATTACTGACTATGACGTTCAATAGAAGTGCCGGATTAGTGAGATTCTACTGTATTATATTTTAATGAAGCTATTAATTAAGATATAATAATAAGCTTAGCGTTTAGCATTAAGCCAATATCAGTTGTTATTATAAAAAGATAATTGTACGGTAGATTGAGTTTAAAATGGAGCTTCACAACACGTGTTATTACACAAAAATCTCGGGTGAAACTTCCAAAGGTAATAACGCCTGCACATCAACCTATTTTTTTTTATAAAAGAAGGAGGCAAACGAGTCACCTGATGGAGAGTAATCACCGCCGCCCATGGACACCCGCAGAACCAGAGGAATCGCAGACGCGTTGCCGGCCTTTAAGGAAGGAAAAGACTCGTTTCTTGAAGATCCCAAGGTCGTAACGGTCCGGAAATACCGCCGCCGAGAGCTGGTTCCACAACACAGCGGTTCGAGGCAAGAAATTTCGTGAAAAACGCACAGTAGTAGACCGCCATCCATCAAGATGATATGGATGGAATGACAGTCGGTTGCATGTAGTGCGGTGAAGGAAATCAGTGGCAGGGATCAAGCCGAACAATTCCTCAGAACACTCCATGATATATGCGGCAAAATATACAGAGAGACGCAACGTCTCTCCGAAGAGCCAGTGGTTCGAGCCGACCTGAAATAACTTTGTCAAAGGACATCATTTTTTTGGGCCTTTTCTGAAAGTGCCGGCCAACAAAAAAAAATGGTACGTTTTATTAGAACTAGCCATTTGGAGTAATAGTTAATAAAGCACAAAAGTTGTAGGATTGCTCTGAGCCAGGTTATGCAAGTTCGAATATTCATAATTTTCTTATAATTATTGATTCCTGAAAGTGCTGGAAACCATAAAATAATGATAGATATTGTTAGAACTAATGATCCGAAAAGCAATTGTTATTGTGAAGCTTCAAGCGACCGCTTTGAAGTATCAACATCAAAGCGGTCGCGGTCTAAAAAAAATATTAAAAAAATAAATAAATGTATGAAAATGATGAATCATCGAACTTGTATAACTTGGCTCAGAGCAATCCTACAACTTTTGTGCCATATTAACTATTACTCCAAATGGCTAGTTCTAACAATACGTACTATTTTTTTTTTGTTGGCCGGCACTTTCAGAAAAGGCCCAAAAATGTATGGAGCCCGAATGATCTCCTTTCTTCAATTAACGTTTAACCATATGCCATTGACATAAAGTTCAAAGTCTTTTGAGGAAATTTGACAGTTTGTGGTAGTTCTATGTGCAGGCGTAGGATTTGCGTCATTATTTGTTGTTGTGTTGTCTATCGTTTTCAGTTTTTTGTCAAAACTAGTTACGCGTATTAGTAGCAAAACTAGCACACCGTCTCACTGATATCGATGTCTGAAAACGGTTTTCGATATCGATATAAAAACTGAATATAGGTTACGTAACTATCATCATAGAAACCCATCATCATATCATAGAAAACCGAAAACGCCCATGTCTACTAATTATAGGCTATTACTTTTTTTTATTATTAAACTTTATTTGAAACCACCTGAAAAATAAAGAACCTAATCTCTGCAGTTCAGGTATGTTTATAATATTCCGGGGTCCTATGCTCTGTGCCCTATTTGCCAAACACCCTGAATAGTAATATACTGACCCAGCAGCTGGGTAAATGTCTTCATCATTGAAATTAAGTCATCGCTACAAATTGTTTAGTATTGGCTTATTCACCACGCTTGCCGAATGCGGATTGGTGATCGTACCGAGCATCGAAAAAAATTAAGCGCACTTCCCGACCTGGGAATTGAACCAAAGACCTGCGTATACTTGAACGAGGGCTCTGCCACTGAGACGTTTAATAATAGTAATCCTACTAATATTATAAATGCGAAAGTTTGTGTGTATGTATGTTCGTATATTTGTTACTTCACGCTGCAACGGATGGATGGATTTGGATGAAATTCGGCATACAGATAGATAAACTATCTGTATGCCAAATTTCACCTGGAATAACACATAGGATGTTTTTTTTTGGACAAAAAACTGTCGAATATTCGTCCGTCGAAACGAGGCTTCGCCGCCCATTCCAATAATCACACCAAGCGACTTGATAAAAATAGGCTAATTTATCATAGTTATTTGGTAATATTGTATTTTAGATTAAATTATTATGTAATGGTACGCATTTCTACACAACAGTCATTCAATAGACGCACTTTCACACAACACTTATTCATTAGTTATACTCAACATAAACTTTCATGCAAACACACATACACTATCTTGAAATTTCATCTTCCGGTCTCCCAAGTAGGCAGTAACTCTAGTAATATTTTTTACCATCTAGCATATTATTATTTAACATCTAGTTACTTCTCTTCTGAAAGCAATGTTCAGTTGGTAAACCTCAATAATATATTTCTTCAACCGGCTAAGTTGTTGATACCGGCTACAAGACGTTATAAGCAACGACTTAAAATTATTGGAGCACTACTCATTTATAACGGCCGGACACAATAATCAGTTAAAACTCTTATACCAAAATGTTCGAGGTTTACGAACTAAAACTGAGTTGTTTTTTAGCAATCTATTGCTTTCAGAGACCGATATAGCGTTAATCACTGAGACTTGGTTGTGTGACGGCATTCTAGACACTGAGCTATGCAGCTTCGACAGGTACGATCTATTTCGTCGTGACCGCGGCGCGCTCGGCGGTGGAGTGATGATCGCCTGCGCCGCGCGGCTGCAGGCCCGCTTGCGCTGTGACCTTGACTGTGACGGACTAGAGTGCATCTGTATAACTATAGCTGCGCGGGCGCTGGGCTCGCAACATGATTTAAATATTATTTGTGCTTACATTCCTCCAAACCGAGCGCTCCCGGCTCGATTGCAGAAACTAGGTGAAATGCTTACGTCCTTGTTTGAGTCACAGCCAGATGATTATTATATTATTGCAGGTGATTTTAATATGCCTTGTGTCGAATGGAAAAATAAAAATCCGATTGTTTTAAAAAAGGGGGCTGTCGAGATACAAAGCTCGGCATTTGATTTTATTAACTTGACTTCGTACCTTGGGTTGACGCAATATAACTTTTTCCATAATGCGTATGACAACTTGTTGGATCTCGTGTTTTCTAACACGCCGTTATCTATTGAAAAGTCTATTTTTCCCTTGGTAAATGAGGATATTTGTCACCCCGCGATTGATATCTACTTAACTGACATTACGGTACCTGCAATCAAACCTTCAAGTAGGAAAAAATATCTCTTCAGAAAGGCGGATTACCTAAACTTAAATAATTATCTTTCTAGTTATGATTGGTCGTTCTTGAGTACTCAGACATTGCAAAATGCAATTGATAAATTTTATGAAAGTTTAAAAACTGCGTTATCTGAATTTGTACCACAAAAAACAGTATCGCTTTCACATACCTATCCTGTTTGGTACAGTAATGCTCTTATAAAATTAATTAAGGAAAAGGCAAAATTTCATAGGCTTTGGAAGAAATATGGTAATCAGGATGACTATAGTACATTCTCGATATTACGTGCGCGGTTGAAAAAAATGGAGCCGAAATGTTACTCATCTTATGTTAGGTTTTCTGAAGAAAAAATAAAATTGGCACCTAAACTTTTTTGGAAATATGTAAAATCTAAAAGGAAAAATCAATCTAGCTATCCTAATCTAATGCAATATAATAATAGTTCTCTAAATAATCAACATGATATTTGTAACGCCTTCAATGATTATTTCTGTAGAAATTTTAGCCAACCTTTACATAATTATACTGAATTTTCTGAGAATTGCGCCCCATGCTATGACGTCATTAGTGACATAGATATCTTGGCAGCAGACATGAGTAAATTACTTGGAAATCTTGATTGCTCAAAAGGGGCTGGTTGCGATGAGATTCCTGCTTATTTCTTTTATAAATGTTCGAATTCACTAGCGGGCCCTATCACTATATTATTTAATAGATGTTTTAATGAAGGATACTTTCCTAAAATCTGGAAAACGGCTAACATTGTGCCAGTTCATAAAAAGGGAACCAAAACTGCTATCGAGAACTATAGGCCAATATCAATCCTCAATGTGCTCAGTAAGTTGATGGAGAGAGTGGTTCACCTTCGCATATATCCGTTTATCATTCGACACATTCCTTTGCAGCAACATGGTTTTGTGCGTGGCCGCTCGACGAACACAAATCTATCAATTTTTGTTAATGATGTACTCTGCGGGATGGATAGTGGCTATCAAATAGACGTCATATACACTGATTTTGAAAAGGCGTTTGACCGCGTAGATCATATTATCCTTCTACGTAAGCTCCAAGAGTTGGGAATTCGTGGAAGTCTTCTTCGTTGGGTTGAATCGTATCTACGGAATCGTTCACAAGCTGTAGTTGTGGCTGGACATCGCTCTGACTTCGTGCAAGTCCCGTCTGGAGTCCCTCAGGGCTCAATCTTGGGGCCTTTGTTGTACGCATCGTATTTATATGATGTGGGAAACTGTTTTCGATTTGCTAAATTCCTGATGTATGCGGATGATACAAAGATTTATGCACATATAAAAACTATTGAAGATGCTATGAAGCTTCAAGGTGATCTAAATCAGTTGTGCAAATATTATCATGATAATCGTATCGGAGTGAACGTTGCTAAATGTTTTCAGATTAGTTTCACACGTAAAAGAAACATACTAACTCACCAGTACAGTCTTGATAACGTGCCTTTAAAACGCACTAACGTCACTAAAGATCTAGGGGTCATTTTTGACTCCAAAATGTTGATGTCAGATCACATAAATGCTATGGTCACCAAAGCGTACAAGAATTTGGGTTTTGTCTTGCGTGTCAGTCGTCCCTTTTCGGATGCTGATTGCATTAAGGTCTTATACTTTTCATACGTCCGCAGTATTTTAGAATACTGCAGTAACGTGTGGAACCCTAATTACATGATATATATCGAATCAATTGAACGTTTACAATGTAGGTTTATAAAAGCATTAAATTATCGGACTCAGCACAAGGAAATCAACTACGAGGAATCGTGTACGTTTCATAAGATAATGCAGCTCAAAGATCGCCGTACTCTCCTTGAGATGTTGTACTTACACGATGTCTGTAATGATAAGATTGATTGTTCTGAGTTATTATCTCTCTTTCTGCAAATTAGAACACCGACAAAGCGCACTAGACATACCCCTCTTTTTCATGT
Source organism: Eudonia lacustrata (assembly GCA_947562085.1). NCBI lineage: Eukaryota > Metazoa > Arthropoda > Insecta > Lepidoptera > Crambidae > Eudonia > Eudonia lacustrata. The sequence continues at coordinate 11,555,726 of OX387321.1, read as the reverse complement.
ACCACTTAGCCACTCTAACTACGCTCAAAATTCAATTATTTACCGTTCACTTAATAGTTATAACAAAACTTTCTCGTATGTCGATATTTTTCACCTTAGTAAACCATCTTTTAAAAAACAAATTTCAACTATATTAGTAAATTCATAGGCTCACACTACACACCGACAATTCACACTAAGACTTCTGAATTGCCCCTGCCTGTCGGGCAGATGATAAAGAGCACCCACAAGCATATTATACGCACATCCATGCACTCTCATGCACCACATCTAATATAAATTTTTAAACACACACACACACACACACACACACACACACACACACACACACACACACACACACACACACATATACACACACACACACACATACCACATACTGCTCGGTGCGTACCACTGTTTGCTGTTAAATTTAAATTTAAACTAATTTATTTATTTGTTTTGTAAATTGTTTTTGCTTTTTCTAAATTATTGTGTTATCTGTCTGTTTTGCTTTCACTTTCGCTTAAGCGACATATTAAATATATTGTGTTACAAAGTAAGAATCTGTAATTGGCAGTAGGTTAAGTATACTATGTAATAATTTAGTTTATAAAGTGCTGTTGATTCTATGTTCATAAATAAATAAAAAAAAAAAAAAAAAAAAAAAAAAGATACTTTTTATCCAGATATTCCCACGGGATTCACACTATAAATATACTACAAACGACAATTAAATTTTATTTTCCAATACAAAATATTTTGTTTGTTTGTTGTCATGGAAACCAAAGAGAATTTAATCACTTGATGGAAACTGTCAAAGCGGTACGAAGTCCGCCGTGTCCACTAGTTATAAATAATTCACGTTTTCCTCCTATCTATGACATGGAGTCCTTCAAACACGGCGTAAAGAGGCACCTTGTGGGTCGCAGGGTGTGGGCGACTAATGCTGCTCTTTTTCACGGGTCCATATTGGCTCACATAAAATTCTAAATCGTATTCTTTGTCTTACTACCGATTTGTGTTCATAATTATCACTCTTCATAATTTTATTTTTCATATTTTTTTTATTCATACATTTTTGTTACTACCAACGGAGCTCATAACAGTTAGTGATCATAATTTTTTTATTAATAATGTTAATACCAAGAATCAGTTTAAATTTATACTTTTTTTTCAGATCTTTTTTCTTCATAACATTCAATGATCATATTGCTTTAATTAATAATGTTGTTACTAAGAACATACTTCACTCATAACGTCGTTGTTCAGAATAGCTTACTTTATTATAACAGACAATTATCATAATTGTTGTATTAATAGCCTAAGAACTTTCCGATATTTTTGTAAAAAACTCAATAACAGGCCAAATTTTTGTAAACGGCCATTAGGTATAATTATAAGAGACTATATTTTAGAATCCAACAAAATCTCGCATTGGAAGGTATCGAAAAAAAGTTATACCCCGAAAATGGTGCAATTTTACAGCAAATATGCTATCACCGGTTTTATCGTGAAAAAGTGTTTATGTTCACCTTATCTAAAGCACCAAAGTTGAAATCCATAAAGATAAACAACGGGAAACTAATAGTTTAGGAAGAAGTCGGTTGTTTCACTAACTGCACAATGTACTCTAAGAAAATAATAATAGCAGATTTTTTATTATCATTATATATTTAAATTGGATTTAGTACATTACGTGTTAATGGAAGCAAATGGAACAAAAGTAATTAAAAACTGATCTGATAGCATTTTTAACTTAGGTGTAATGCCACTTTCGAGTTTACGTAGAGTTTTTTTAAGTTTATTTGTTTTTCATTTATATTTATAGGAGGATTATTAAATTTTACGAATGATAACTAATAAAGGTATTCAAATGTAAAGTAAATAATATTTATACCATTTTTGCCCATTTTTTATAGATTTTATAAAGCTTTGTATTTGTTTTTTTTAATGTCGCTCTCACAAATATTGGTGGATTACTAATGAATTATTTAATAAACTAGATAATCTAATGTTTTATGTTAAGAAAATACAGAAATAGAATTATTGTTGAGTCTCCATACATCGAATTAGTTTGGCTCTCAGGCTATAAGGCAATACTAAAATATTTTAACTCATAATGTAATTTTCCATAATAGTAAATATTGAAAATAATTTTAATTTATTAGTAGGTAATTGGTAGGTAGGTTAGGAAAATACCTAGTAGATATTAAAATTGTCTACTTTTCCAACAAAAATTAGTTTCTGGCTACGTTGTTGGGGTCACAGTTCTAACCTAACCTAACCTACTTGTCTGGTAGCACCTCGTTTCTGGTAGCAATTTCATTTTCAGTGGAGTTGCATTTTTAACTTAACACGATTAAAAACTATATGAAAATGAATAAATTAGTATAAAACAAATGTATAAATATAGACATTATGATTTTCAATAATATGGATAAAACACTTATGATTAAATTTATAAAAACAATTATTAGAATAAAACACATTTATGAATATTATAGTTATTTATTCGAATGATTATGAGTTTCGATCATTAGTATAAACAAATATATTAAAACAAATATTAGTAAAAACAAAGTGTATATAAGTGATATTATGAATTTCAATGATTATATTTTTTAATATTTAGTTTTTAAATTTTTTATGAAGAATGATCATTATGATTTTAAATGGTATAAGAAATATTTTCGGACCTCCGATGATAGGATTTGAAAAATTATGTAAGACAATGCGCACCCATTTTTTACACTGCACCATTTGTCTTCGCGTCTGGACTCCATTACTTTCCACTTTTCCAGGTGGAATAGAGTCATTTGCCTTGCTATAAAAAAACGCTTACATTTATTTATTTTAAAAGGTTTACCAACAGATGTTTACATTAATACTATTAAATTATTACATTGTCTATGATTATGTTATCACAGCTCTCGGCAACGGACCCGTCACCAAATGGGGGATAGACAACTCCCCCCTGGCTAAGGCCATCGGCAACATCGGGCCGTTCGCGGCGGCGGGCTTCAACGTCGCTTACTCGGACAACGGGTTGTTCGGAGTGGTACTATCTGCGCCCAAGGACGAAGCTAACACGGTAAGTCATTGACCTCATATCTGTCACCTAATTTTATAACCGTGAGGTTGGTGAGGGGTGTCAGTATAAACTTTAAAGTAGTGTGTAGCAGGGTGACCTCATATCTGTCATTCGCTTTTTTGTGACGTGGTGATTTCAAGTAAAGACGTTGTGCATACATTTTAAGTAAAAAAAGGTTTCAAGAAAAAAAATCTCTCATTCCTTTAATACTCAATTGAGTCTATTTAGAACCGCCTCTGTGGTCTAGTGGTTAAGACCACCAGTCTCATACCCAGAGGTCCGGGTTCGATTTCCAGCGGGAGGTACATGTTTGTGTACTCGGTTTGGTTGGCGATAGGGCTTGATTGTACGCCTAGCAACCACCATCTTATCTAAATATGTCGCCATAACGTCAATGTTTCTAGCATTGTTGTATTCTGGCAGCAATATATAGATAGCCAATGCCTCAGTAGTTGAGGATTCCGGGTGAAGTGGAAGTGGATGGAAGCGCTATTATTGACCTTTTCATCACCTAACATCAATCAGGTGATATTAAGGCACTGTGTTAAAACGTAAGATATTATTTAAAAAATCACTTCACCAGCTAATTTTATGTCCTCAAAGCTTGGGCACCAGCATTCCCTATGGTAACTTCACAGGTTTGCTGGTTGTTAACATCTGCTTATGCAGCCAGGACCAACCGCCTTACGTGCCTTCCGAAGCACGTAGGAGCTCGAGATGATACATCTTAGGTCACCCAACTGATGACCGGCTCTTGTGAGAGTTGGTCAACTACAGTAATCGTAGACCGAGCGTGTTACGTCTACGCCATCAAGCACTTTTACACTATAAAATAAAAATAAAAATGAATAAGAATTTCTTTATTAAATTTAGGCACATAAAGTGCACCTATATATGCCAAGTACGTGCATATAAAGGAAATAAAAAATTAATAATTAAAAACATTTATAATTTGGTAAACAATACACATTATTAATGTTCTAACATTCTAGTTTAAAATAAACGACCACAAACAAAGAAAAGCCTTTGCAGTTCCTATAAAAGAGTTTTCATTCACAACAGGCCGTGCGCGCCGTCGCCCAATTTCTGAGAAACGGCACCCTTAGCGTGGAATCCATCAACGCCGGCAAGAATCAGCTCAAGGTCCAAGTGCTTTCCGAGGCGGAAGACGGCACCTCGCTGGCCGAGTCACTCGCTGCCCAAGGCCTGCACTCCGGCTCCGCCAGGTCGCCGCAGGACCTCGCTAGGGACATCGACCAGGTCTCCACTAGCGCCGTGTGCCAGGTAAATTGTTGGGAAACTCGTTGCTTGCCAATCGTGACCCCAAACCATCCCGCAGAAAAGGGATAAACCTCCCCCACTCCCTTCTCATCCCCTTGTCGAGCTTTTTCTAGCTTGACAAGGGTAGAGGAAGAAAGTCCCACATAGACCCGTTGCAAAGTATTTTACCTAGTTTAAAATAAAAAAGGGAAATTGTTGGGAAGTCCTAATTTATTGTTAATTAGATTTGGTTATAGTAGTATTCTTACCACCTATAACTAAGCAGCAAAGTATAAGGTTCGAATAGTCGTTCTGTGTATTGTTTATACTATTTTACTTTGAATTGAAATGATTACATGATGGAAACAAAATACGGAATATCTATTCCAAGCTGTTTTATAGTAAGGTCGTAGTAAAAAAATATACACTATAATATTTGAAGGATTAGGCTTAATTTTGATTCTTTTTTTTAGTATATTTATCTCTAATGGGGAAAAAAATTGGATGGCTATCTAACTGATATCAAATTGTGAAACTGGGCTAGAGTCCTTTTTATTGTATAGTCGACCATTAAAATTGCTTTATCACTTTTGACATAAACTTCCATTACAATAAAATTTCGCTAAGGCTCATTGTCAATGATGACAACGTATCTGTCACTTGGTATTTTAAACAAAAATAGAACTTGTTGTTTTATTATATGCAAACAAAATTCACTTCTAAGGTGGTAAAGCAATTTCATTGTCGACTATACCTAAAGTTAATTCATTCACGTATCACTTTCTTTTAAGTAAGAAGAAACTTAACGTTTGGGATTATTGTATAATAAATAAATGTATTTTTGCTTATAGGTGCTGGCGCAAGCTGCGAGGTCCAAATTGTCAATGGGTGCAGCTGGAAACCTCTCATTCGTACCATATGTTGATGAATTATAAATCACCACGTTAGCAGTTTAGAAAATAATTAATATTATGTATTCCATCTAACAAAATATTACCATAGAGTGAAATGTAAATTATTGTTTTGAGAAATAAATCTTTGTTTTACTTAAAATAATTATTATGTTGCTATTACTAGTGTATTTTCATATTTTTTGGAAACCCTATTTTCTGTTATTATTAGAAAAATGAAAAAAAAATGAATTTTATTTAATGCACTAAAAAAACTTTAGACTATTTGTTTTAGTTTATTTTAGTATTATTGAAACATTTACAATGCTATATTTATATATTTACAGTGAAGTATCAGTAATATCCCTTTGAAAGATCTTTCTGATCTTTCCGAGGAACTTCTAAATAAACTGGAGCGTTTGCAGAATCTCTGTATTCGGTTTATTTATATTATAACTAAGAAGTACGATCATGTCTCGTTTTTCCGAGCTCAGCTTAAATGGCTGCCAATTCGCCGGCGTAGAGACTTACACATTCTTTTCTTTCTGTATACTGTCCTTTTTCTACCCACATCACCTTCATATCTTCAAAATCGTTTCTCCTTTCGTTCCACTTCCTCAAGCCTTACTTTGAGTTCTGCGTATAGCCTAGCTCTTGTGACTCCTCTTCATTTAACTAATTTCCTTTCCTACTCTTTTTCTGTGCATGCTATGTTAAGGAATTCTTTGCCTGAGCGCATCAGAAGTGCTCGCATGTTGGAGTCGTTCAAGGGTCTGGTTCCGAGTCATTTTCTAAATTTACCATAACTGTGTTTATTTATTTTGATTTATATTGCATAAACTCTGTTTAATATATTTATTTTCCTTTTGTGTGTACTTTATTTGATATTATTATTATTATAATTTAGTTTATTTTTACTTGCACCCATTTTTATTTTCTCAATTTTATTATTTTTCGCCCAAGGTTGCCTGGAAGAAATTTCTTGTTAGCAATAAGGCCGCCTATTTTCAAAATTAGAAAAAAAATCAAAATTCAAAATCATTTATTCAGTTTGGGCTTCAAATAGTTCTTATGATCGTCATTATGCCATCAGTTCGTAAGTCTACTCTGGAACGGAGATCTATTGGCTTATTCGTCTTAGGGCAGATTCTGGTTACGACAGATTCTTGTTACGGCAGATTCTTGTTTGGCAGAATTAGTTGTTAACCAACTTCAAAAAAGGAGGAGGTTTCTCAATTTGACTCGTATATATATATATTTTTTTATGAGTTCGCGGATAACTTCGTCGTTTATGAACCGATTTTGATGATTCTTTTTTTGTTGGAAAGGAGATATCCCAAGGGTGGTACCATTATGAGAAAACCAGGATCTGATGATGGCATCCCAGAGAAATCGAGGGGAACCTTCGAAAATCGTAGTGGCGACTAGTGCGTTTGTTAATGTTTTTATTAAGTATTTTAAAGCACTAAATTTAATGAAGGGCTGGAGTCGATCTAATGATGGAGCCGAAAGACAGTCGAGGGAACTCCTCCACGATTTACAGCAATTACATGGTGTTTGGGCTTGATTAATTTGTATTGATGAGAACTTTACACCTAGATGGGTTGTGACTGTCATTAGGGGTCTGATGATGAAGACGAAGGACAGTCAAGGGAACTCCTTAACGTTTTACAGTAGCTACCTTGTTTGGTATTAATTCATTTCTATTGATAAGAACTTTGCACCCATATGGGTTATGATGGAGACCATAGACAATCGAGGGAATTCCTTAACGATTTACAGCAGTTACCTTTTGTTAAGCTTACTTCATACGGTTCAATGTGCCAAAATGTTTAGTTCGTACAAAAATAATACCTAATTAAGATTGAAGTTTTACATAGGAATACCGCTACCTACTAGGCCGCCGTTTCCTCAACCGAAAGCATCCTTGTTAGGTCTACGTCCACCACTAAAAATCACTAAAAATCGAAAATAAAATCATTTTTAACAAAAAAAACACTTTAGAAAACAGGAAACTTAAAAAAGTAAAAACAGCTCTAAAAAGCAAGAAATAATATTGAAATCATATTATTAATTAGGTAGGTAGGTAATTAATATGATATGCGTAGGTATCTAGGTAGATACGCATATCAGTTTTAAAAAATGTCTACTGAAGTTGGGTGGGGCTTTTACAATAAAAAAGTGGAGATAATAAACAACTATAAAAGATTAAATGAAACCAAATTGTCCCCCAGCCGACCACCTACCACCCGACTTCAAATAGACCTTCTTTAAAAATGCGTATCTAGGAAATTAATAATATGATTTCAATATTATTTCTTGTTTTTTAGAGCTGTTTTTATTTTTTTAAGTTTCCTGTTTTTTGAAGTCGATTTTTTAACTATTTTTAGTACTTACCTATCTGTATTTTTTGTGTGCAATTAAAGTTTATTATTATTATTATTCTCTTTATTAAATATATATCTTAAGATTATTTTTTTACAATATTTTATATAAAAACATATTTACAATATAAAATATTATAAAAAACAGCAGGGATAGAACCAAGCTATCGGTGGTTAGGGCTGCAGAGTGAGGAACCTCGACAATACGTGCCGTGTCAAGAAGTACTGCCTTTTGCGTCTGACCCTTGACCCAACCTTTCAGCGAGATCCTCTCTAGGTGTTGATCGAGGCTCTTGGCTAAAAGACCGTTTGCCGAAACGAATATCGGTACAATATAATGGGATATTGCATTACTGTCTGGGGAGGTGCTCCAAATACCTCTATGAAATCCCTAGAAATAGCACAACGAGCCATCCTCAAAGTAAGCACTTTCCGCCCCTTTTTGTTCCCCACTCACCTACTGTATCAGACTTGCGAAGTCCTCTCAGTCCGTAAATTATTCATATTGCTCACTATCATCAAACAACACTCTAACATAAAAATTGAAAATATTCCTAAAAACACCAGACGTCGCAGAGCTATTAGTTACATTGACACACCAAACTTTAAACATAAATATGTAGGTACATAAGCATTTTTGCTTCCTAGGTCCCCATCTTTATAATAAAATTAATAAAATTATCAATATCCAGGCATTAAACAAGAGACAGTGTAAACAAAAAGTAGTAGAATACATTCATAATAACCTGACATACGACGAAACCGAGAACTTATTTAATATTATTCAATAAATATTTTTTTCCACACATCCTCCCACACACACACTCATACATTTTCATTCCACACACAGGGAGGTCATACCACACGTAAATTATAATTTTGATAAGAGTGCTTTAGCCTACCTTACCAGAGAGTGTATTTTAATGTTGGAATTTTTATAACCTGTTAATAACTGGAAGAGTGCTGTTTGTCTGAAAAACAGATAATTATATTATCTAGTTCAGACACAGACGTATTTATTGTCAAAGTTAGTTGTAAGTAAAACATTGTCATTGATTTGTTGTTATTTTGTAAGCACTAGAAATAAATAAATAAATAAATAATGGTTGAATCCACATCCCACATGGCGGTAACCTCGTAAGCCAAATCAAGGTACTTACTGAGCTTGTTCTTCTCGGCTTTCACGAGGTTCTAATCATGAGGTATGGTATGATATCAACCAGTACTTATTGCCCGGCGCTGCGATCAGTCGACCACCACGATATCAGGCTTATTGGCGACAATAGTCCTGTCCGTAATGATAGAGCGATCCCAGTAGAGCGTTGCATGACCATTTTTGAGTACTGGCGCAGGTGTGTATTTATAGTAGGTACAGCACCTCCGATTCAACAAGGCCATATCCAAGAGCAAGTTGCTGGTGAATTATTCTGGCTACTTGATTGTGTCTGTGCAAATACTCTCCGTTAGCAAGATGAAAACAACCAGAAATAATATGTCGGAGTGATTCTCCTGGACGGTGGCATGCCCGACAGATGTCGACCGTACCGTCCCTCATAATATATTTCCGGTAGTTATTCGTCTTGATAACTTCATCTTCAATGGCACAGACAAAACCTTCAGTTTCCCCAAAGAGGTCACCGAAACGTAGCCAGTTCACCGAGGCAGTCAAATCTACATCAGGCCCAGTTAGAGCCCGATAGTAGCGTCCGTGTAGCACCTTGCTCTTCCATATGTCCTTGCGATCGAGAGTGGTTAGCGCCAGTTTACTGTTGCCAAGGAGAGCAGCGTAAAGTATCTATCAACTGCCAGAACATCCAAATGCATCCCGCATCTCACTGTTAAGTAAATAATCCCTGAGACTGCACACCTCACGGTTATGTAGGTCCTTGGCATTTTAAAAGCCGCGACCCCCACATCTCCGCGGGATCTACAGCCTCATAACAGATGAGCGCGCATTCTGGAAGTCGTGAGCATTTGACGGACTCTTCTATCGAAGGCGTCCAATTCGGTCTGAGACTCTGAGACCATCTTAATATGCCAAAGGAATATGTGAGCAGAGACATAACCCAGCCATTAAAGGCACGCGTCTTATAGCTACCCGATAAAAGACTTAAGTACTTTTCTCAGGCGGCAAAAGAATCGCTCCCGTAATGACAGTTTTATGTCCCCGTCATCAACACCCTAAGACTGTTACATGCCAAGGTATTTATATGTTTCAACTTCAGAGAGATAGATCTGATGTTTATCGTACCGGACAGTTGTAAATTGGTTGAATTTATTACTCTCCCATGCTGTAGGTACTTACATGCATAACCGCACACTTATCCACCCCAAATTCCATCTTGATGGCACTGCTGAAAGTCTCAGTAATTTTCAGAAGTTTCATCAAGTCTTGGCGGTTTGGTGCGAATTACTTGAGGTCATCCATGTACAACAAATGCGACATAACTTCACCCCCTCTCCGCAGTCGATAGCCTAACCTTGAATTTCTCAACAAAGTACCTACCTACTGAGAGAATTCAAAGCTAGACAAAACTATAAAGGACTCAGACTGTCGCCCTGGAATATGCCACTCTCTATCCTTATAAAATCCTGCGTGGCAGAAACACTATCTCGACATCCTGGTTGACACAAGAACGTGGTCCACCGCATACATGACATCAAAAATTATTTTAAAGTTATATCAATTTTACATTACTCTAAAATCCTTACCACCATGAATGCGGCACCGAATCATAGGCCTTTTTATAGTCAGTCCAGGCTGTGGAGAGTCCCTCTGCCACGCCCAATCTTCTGGCATATGGTCGTCAACGAGGAGAAGCTCCTTAGTACCACGGGACCCAACCCTACATCCATTCTGAGTCATGTCCAAAATATTGTTTGCAACAATGTGCGAGTTAATTTTTGTTCTCAGAATGGATGTAAGGAGCATATATAAAGTTGGTAAGTACGTGATGGGTCTATAATTTTTCGGTTCGGTGGTACTACCTACCTGATTTATGGAGCAGAAAAGTGACACCAGTAGTCAACAAACTTCGGAGTGAGCTGAGCTCTATGGCTTCTTGGAATTGCGTTGCCAGTAACTCGTGTGAACATCGAAACCATTTGATCCAAAAGTTGTGCAATCCGTCCGGTCCTGGGCATTTCCAATTTTGGGCCGTACGGATCGCACAACTTACGTCAGCTGTACTAATAATTATAGCCTGCAAATGCTGCGCCAGAAATTAGTCATGGCATCAACATCTAGTAACTGCCCGTCGTTCACACGTTGATCAGCTCCTTACCAGCGTCTGTATACTTTTCTTAAGTTGGTTAAAATGCTGTAGTGATATTGAAAATATATTATGTTTAGTCAAGAAAGTATATTTTATGTTGTGTATTTTACTACTTACACAACAAAATATACTACCATAAAAGCAAATAAAACCTACACTAAATAGACTATCCATAAAAGCTTTCTGTCTTATAAGTTGAGTTGTATGAGAAAGGCTAAAATTTATAATAAAACTTAATAATTGGCCTTTACATTTATTCTGTGCCTTTACTATCTAACCAGACATCCTTCCTGGAAAAAGATCATGGATAAAATGTTTTTTTTATATATTCTTTATTTCACAAAAATACACAAACAGAAAACAATGTTACAAATGGTGAGCAAAGGTGGACTTATACCTAAAAGAGATCTCTTCAAACCAACCTAAGATGGAATGGGAAGTTTATGTATAATCAAAAAATAAGAAATATAATATTTAAACAAGCTATTCCAAATTAAAATTTATTAATCTGTAGTAGTATGTATATCTTCAGTAGATATAAAAATCGAAAAAATAATCTTTGTTCACTACTCGAAATTTTTTGTAAATGTGTCTCAAATAATCCACTATGCCAAGAATAGGGTTAAGAGTGATTTTTTTATTAGTTGATTGTTTTTACTTTTTATTTTCAAATGCTAATTTCTGCACTGAAGCTAAATTAAATATTCGTAAAATTTTATAAAATACATTCTGTTATGAGAGTGCTATTAGCACTCAAAAAATTAAAAAAAGCAGTGACAAAATTCAGAGCTTACGTCAGCCTTCCCGGTTGCATAGCAGTCAGTGCAGCCGCCCTGATTGCGGAAGACCCATTCCTGGCTGAGTCGAAAAAATCAAAAAAGTCGAAAAAAATTTCACTGTATTTTTAAAATTTCATGAATATTTAGTTGAGTCAACGTAATTGTAATTCAGTGGTAATTAAAAACAATTTTTATTTATGAACAAGTTTATTGCACTTCTGCTTCTGTCAGTAACATATTTGGGATGCCTTTTGATATTGGGAACTGTCTTCCTGATTCGGGACAAGTAAGGTGGCCTTCTTCAATTTCCACTTCTAATAAAACTTTGTGCGCTTTCTTGAGGAACTCTTCGTTTTCCCCGAACTTTGGTTCAATTGTCTTGGGTAATCCTTCACTGTGTCCCACACTGTTAGCAGCAACCCACAACACTTCCCAGTCAAGCTTAGGAATGACGCGAGTTATAAACTCTGGGTTGAAATCAACTTCAGTTACCTTTACGTCTGTGGCATTAATTGCAAGAGGGTATCCAGTCATTACTCCTTTTAGACACTTCGAAGTAAGCATATTGTGTGTGATTAGTTTCATTTTTTTAGACTATATCGGTGAACTTTAGAGGTTATTTTTGTATATAGCCTGAAAACGAATTATATTCGACATCACACTGTAAGTTTTATTAAAAGAAACTGAACAGCACTCTATATTTACAGAATTTTATTGAACCTATCACAAAATTTCAAATTATTTAACTTTAAAATTTTGTTCAGCTAGTTTAGATTTTGAACTGACACAGTGTAAAATTGTCAATGTCAATCCAAAAGACAGACGGTTGACAGTCTCTTGTTGTGAAATTGAAAGCAAAGGGATCCAATAATTAAATTTGCCATGCAGCTTAAAAATATGTGCACAAATAATTGGTGAACCGTTGAAAGGAAAACATACACTTTTTATTAAAATACTTTGTTTTTTTATTATATTTTTGAGTAAAATAAAGTGATTTTGGCAGTATGTGCAACATCCTTGTGCCAAACTCGTAATGGTAGAAAAATGTATTTAAAATCATCTACCTTGTTTGTGAGAGATGTCTTGTCTTGTCTGTCAATAGTTAGCTAGTAGAATTGGTTAATCTTTATCAAAATTCGTTGTTGATGTGGTTGATTTACTCGTGGTTTTCGAGATAATTATTCGCCAAAATGTCGAATTTGCGCGACAGTTTATCTGAGAGAAATGTTGACACAAGTAGGCCATCTACTTCACATTCGTCCACGTCGCAACCACTACGATCAAAAAGTTCCGTGAACAATAAAATAAAAGAAAACCAGGTATCTCCAAAAAAGTCACCGAAGAACACAATGATACCAAGGCAGAAACAGGATACAAAAGTGAATACTAATATACTAGTTACCGATATTTCGAGTCAATGTCAGAATTTAAATATAAACAGCGAAAGAGACGAAGTAGATCAAGGAGATAATCGTGCATTACCCAGAAGAAAAAACGCTAAAAAGAAAGAAAGATTGAAACGTCTTCATATCCCTTCTACAGACCAACCAACCCTCGCCCAAGTATCACAAAATAGCTCAAATTATTCTACATTGGGTGAAATGATGCCAATACAAGAATACTTTATGAAATGTATCACACCAATGTACGCAAGTACCAGTTCAAGGTATTTGGAAAATCTCAGTTACCACCCTCAGTTCCAATATATTAATAATATGCCAGGTATGATGAGTGTTCCAAATACACCTTTGTTACAAATGGGTAATAAATCGCCTTCTTCAAGTAGTAATAATTCACCTTTTGTGCAATCTGAACCAAACACACCAAAATTTCTACAAAATGTTATGCAACATCCATTACTGAGTCAGACTTACTCCATGGGCAACCATAATAATTTGAGGATTCATTCAAAATCACTATCTGAAGCTGACCAACAAAAAAGGCAGAACTCCCCAAGAAATATAAACAAAAACAAGGAACAATCTATTGAAGATAAAAAGTTTGAGCCATACATGCATGCAGATGCAGTTAAGGCTGGTTTGAAAAATAATAGCCTTATTGAAGGTATTTTGAGAATAAATCCTAAACAATTCCAACACTCTTATGTTTCAAGCACTGACCGTAGTGAACAGGACATCCTTATTGATGGTCTAAAGAATCGTAATAGAGCTTTAGAAGGAGATGTGGTTGTGGTCCAATTCATTGAGGACAGTGACAATGAAGATACCAATGAAGCCAATAAGCAAAAGAAAGGAAAGGTAGTTCATATCAAAGAGAAAGTACACAAAAGAACATGCATTGGAAATTTGAAGTTGATGGCTGATAGGAATCGACAGAAAGCTTTGTTTGTGCCTCGTGATCACAGGATACCAAGACTTAATATACCCTTTACATGCTGGCCAGATAATTTCTATCAAAATTGTAAAAAGTATGAAAATACATTGTTCTTGGCTAAAATTGAGGAATGGTATGATATAAGATTTGCAGTAGGTAAAATTCTTTGCAATATAGGGCAGTCAGGAAATATGGTTACAGAGACTAGAGCTATTTTAGCTCAAAATGATTTGGATATAAGTCCTTTTGGACCTGAAATACGCCATCTATATCCACGGCTTGATTACACAATACCTGATGACGAAATAAAGATAAGAGAAAACTGCAGAAATCTGTGTATATTTAGCATTGACCCACCGAACTGTAGAGATATTGATGATGCTGTATCATGTAGACAACTCGAGAATGGCAATTATGAAATAGGGGTTCATATTTCAGATGTGGCTCACTTTTTGACTGAAAATACTCTATTAGATGAAATGGTAGCAGAAAAGGCGACAACTATCTATTTGGTAGAAAGAGCATATCACATGTTACCAGATGACCTCTGCATGCTGTGCTCTCTCTTTCCTGGTGTTGACAAACTAGCATTCTCTGTATTCTGGGAGATAAATGATGATGCAGAGGTCTTAAGTCACAGATTTGCAAAAACTATTATACATTCATGTTGTCAGTTAGCTTATGACCATGCACAAGCTATCCTAGAGGACAGAGAAGATGCTGCAGCTATTTTCCCAGAAACATATAATGGGTTTGAATATAAAGATGCATATAAAGTGATAAAAACTCTTGGTAAAATTTCAGCTAAATTTCGTAAAAAAAGGTTTGACAGTGGAGCTTTAAGAATTGACCAACCAAAGGTTTCTTTCTCATTGAATGCAAATAATGGCTTACCTGACTCTTTCTGGCTTTATGAGAATAAAGAAAGTCATCAACTCATTGAAGAGTTTATGTTGCTTGCAAATATGACAGTGGCAAAGAAAATTCATGATGACCATCCAGATTTAGCGTTTTTGAGATGTCATCCAGCACCCAGTGGCTATATGCTCAGACAGCTTGCCAAAGCACTCCAACCTATGGGCATAGACTTGAACATATCATCAGCTAAGGATCTTCATACTTCTCTAATGCACTATGTCACATCAGAAAACAAAGGTAGAGCCATGGTATTAAACATGTTATGTGCAAAGCCAATGACTAGAGCAAAATATTTTTGTTCTCATGGATGTGACGAAGATGACTTTCACCATTATGCTTTGAATGTCCCACTGTACACCCATTTTACTAGTCCTATACGTCGATACGCTGATATAATGGTTCATAGGTTAATATTTTCTTTAAAATATGTTATTTAAAATTATATTATAGCACATTATTAATTTGGAAAATAAAAAATATATTGAAATGTCTTGTTCTAACTTAAAATTAACTATTTCAGACTGCTAGCAGCTAGTATAAACTTTAGAGACAAGCCAGACTGGGAGGTTGACCAAGTTCGCATGATAGCAGCACAGTGCAATAAGCAAAAATACAATGCAAAAAAGGCTGGGGAAATGTCAACGGAACTGTACACATTGAAGTACATAGAATTGAATTCTCCTTTTGTAACAGAAGCTGTGGTAGTTGATGTCAGAGAAAGATACATTGACACAATTATTGTTGCAATGGGCTTGAACAGACGAATATTCTTCAATAATGTAAGTATTTTTTAATTTTTTACCTCAATGGTCATGTCTATTTAACTAACTAAGAATTCACTTAATTTTGTATACCTACATTTTGATTTGGCTGAGATGATGATGATGATGATTTTGATTTCAGGACTTCCCTGGTGAATTCAAATGTGTTAAAAATGAAGCTGGTTCGAAACTTTCGAAGATGGAATTGACATGGAAACTAGAAGGGAATCTACCACCAGTTAAACAAACTATTGAGGTGTTCTCCATTTTACATGTGGAGTTAGTCAAAGGTGATGATATGGTAAAAGTTGAATCCAAGCTGGTTATACCCCAGTAGTTTAAACGAAAATAAAGTAGACAATAAACTTGAAAATATTTCTATGACAGCATAATAATGTTTTACCTACCCTAATTTATAGTTATGGTAGGAAATGTATTTAATTTATATTTTTTTTAATGTATTGTGTGTAAAGTGATTCAAGCTTTTTACTATTAGTATTATTTTCTTTAAAGTACATAATGTTCATAAAAATGTATTTAAATTATTTTCTTGTATAAAACATAATTTTAGATTTTTTTTACAAATGAATGAATTTTATGGAGTATGACGAAATGTGTTGTTTGACTAACTTTTAATTTAATTATCGAATTATACTATAAAAGTGTTCTTTGTGGTATTATGTGGTTATTTATTTTAGACCACTTAGTACAAGTAGATGTTAAATAACTTAGTTTAAGATCAAAAGCTCAATCAGCTTGTTAACTTTACGCCAAATGGCGTGAGAAATAAATTTATGATGAATTAACTTTTTTTATTGGTGTATCCATAGGTCTTCGTCAGATTTTACTTTTAATTATTATAGACTTAAGTTAAATATTTTAATCTACATCTATCTCTACTACTATGTATTAATCCATTAATATTTAGTATTCTTTCACACTCGTAAGATACGATAAAGTGCTTTTGTTTTATTTCTATTACACAGAGAGTAAACTTTACTTAAATAACTTTATATAATAGGGTCTAGGGTAGTGGCACCAGCAGGAGAGTGGTGGCTAGGAATAGGTAATAAACAAGACAGAGTGGAAAGCCTTGAAAGCTTGCCTTTGTCGAAAGACAAAGTGTCAATAAAAATATATTTTATTAAGTTAATATTTTGTTGAACACTGATACTGTAACATAAATTAAAGGCTTTATTATTCTTATTAGTGGTACCAGAGTTCGATACAATTTTTGTCGCCAAAAATAACATGATTTTCATTTTTAATTTTTTTTTTAATTTTACGGGACACATTTAACAGCTGGGAAGCATGGTATGTCTGTCTGTACCTATTCAATTGTTGCCAAAGTCTAAAATCAGTTGCTAACCCCTAAAATGATTGAACGAAATGTCGAACACTGGTGCCTGCCACTACCCTACATTGTATTATCATGTACACACGGCGGCAGATCAACCTACCCAAACCTGTCAAATTTCTCCAATGAATATTGATCCTTATAACCAAACATTAATTTAATTAAATTGGTTGTAGAAATTTGTCAGTTTTGTGTTTTTGAGTAGGTTGACCTGCCGGCGTGTTATGGACCCGGACCTATGCAATGGACAGAGAAATCCCGCGCTGCTCGTGATCGTGCGTGGCCGAATTGTAAGGCTAGTCGCTTGCGCTTTAAGTCTCTAGCTAACCTCCTCTATGATCTAATGATGAGACCATGATCATCATCACTAGCTCGTTTTGTCCCCACTGCTGGGGCACGAAATTTCCCTATGGAGTGATATGGAGAACGGGCCATATACCATAACCACAGAAGAAGACATTCCATAACGCAGGCCCAGTGCAAATTGATGGTTGTTAACGACTGCTAATGCAGCCGGGGCCAACGGCTTTACGTGCCTTCCGAAGCACGGAGACTGATTAGACCACCGCCGGTCTCAACCCAAAGGTCCCGGTTCGATTCTCAGCATGACTTAGGGAAGGGGGTAGACAATATTGTATCGGGTACCTTTATAAGAGATGGTTGTTTTAACCATTTCACATTTTCATTCCACCTTATCCTAGTCTGTTGCCTTACCACTATAATGATATCATACCAAGCAATCAAGCAAAGCACTTCCCCGTAGCCATTAAATAACATCATGCTCGCTCGCTCTCTCGGTTGGCTTGCCGCATTGAGTACCTAGGTAACTTGCAAACTTGGCAAAGCTAGCTTAGTTAAGAGCTAGCTTTAGTTATTGTTCTCAGAAGCTAGGTGTCGTCGCGTCCAAAGAGAATTTAACCTTACGTCAGAGACAGAGGGAGGGAGGCCGGAGGACACTTCTATAGAAATTACATAATTAAGCAAATAAAGTATCGCGCCATCTGTTGCTGCGTTCCAAAAATATTTGAAACACAAAATCATAGGGTTACTAGAAATGAAAATAAAATTTAATTGTGCAGGTTGGAATTAAAATAGTTTAATAAAATTAAAAAATGCTGTTTAAATCTAACAGTAATCACTGTGCAGTTATTTTTAGTACCTCTAGATGTAAAACAAAATCCTTTGTACGGCGTTTTTGTAAGCTTAACATATCGTCGTTTTAACAACACCGCACAAGTCTATTTGGGGTTTTAACCCTTTGAACGCCGTTGACGGATATATCCGCAGACGTGGGTGGATATTTTGACGCCTCCGACGTATATTTCCGTCTTGAAGTTTAACGGTTAATTAAACATTGCAACATACATGTTTGTTTTAATTATGAATGCATGTATACAGTATCTTTCATACATTTGCATTTTATTAGAAAAGATACAAAAATGAATGCGTTTTCACTGAGTGAAAATGTTTTTACTAGTCAAGTAAAAATAGCGTACTTTTCCAGCCACTGTGACGCCGGTGACGGTTTAATCCGTTGAATAGTGATGTGAATGCATGCGTTTATTCTCTTATAATAAATAATCTTATGTTTATTCTCTCACGAGAATGTAAGTAGGTTAAGTTAATTTTGCTTATGTACTAAAATGATGATTAAATAATGGCAAATAAAAATGATAAGTATCAAGAATAATAGACTAAATCACAACCGTATTCATTTTACAATCACTATTTGTGATTCCTGGCTCTTGAAAGTTTTGAATTGTAAATTTCTTAGTCAGTTTCTTGCGCCCATTCTTTACTACCGTCTCCTTTGTGCTACTCTCACAGACGTGAGAGTAGCACAAAGGAGACCTTTCCTCGCCCCATACAACAAGGGCCCCGAATGTACCTAAGATTCAAAGGTATCAAAATGTAGGGAAAAAATCGTAGATTCTAAAAATATATATAACATATTTTTTATTCAATTTGTACCACCCAAAAACATCATTAGAAAGGTTTGATTACTTGCAACATTGAATTAATTAAACTGGCAAGCACAACTCTCTCGCTGTCTGATGCGTTTCGTTAGCTTACTCTCAGGCACAACTAATTTTAGATAAAAGTCTTTTAAAACATTATTTTTACATAAGCTTATCGATTTCTAGCAAGTACATGATAAATAATAACAAAAATAAGTGTTTTTAACTGTTTTAAATTATTTTGTGCGTTTGATTATTTTGTCACCCAGAAGAAATTGATAAAAAATACTATAAGCCAGAGCTGTAACGAACGAATTAAAAAGACTGAGTGACTTGTCAGTCATGACATCTTGAGATTAACCTTTTTTCATTCCGTTTCGGTGTAGGTACCTGGCTCTGGCTGGAGTGTTTTTCGTTTGTATCTGTATTGTTTTGATTATTTGGCTCGGCTATTCTCCCTGGACTTTTGTTTATCTGAATCTGAAGACTTGGCGATATCTACTGGACCTCGGTACCCCCGCCCCGTAACTTGGCTGCTATTGATATATTGACGATTCCCGACAATCTGCGTTTGGATACCGATTCAAAAGATCTTCTTATTTTACTCATGAAATGAAATGAAATGAAAAAATAAAATAATTTTAATAATAATGCTGCTACCCATCTAATATCTGATTTCCGAATAGCAGGGGCCATGATAAATGCATTCCATCTACCCATCACAGACAGACCAGATGCCACTTAATTATTAGAGCGTGCCCTAAGTGGCCCTAAGCAGATTAGATCAACCAAATGTTTTGGCAGAGTATATAATAGAAAATAATATTAATAGAAGGTGAGGTCTTTTTGACAGTATAAATGCTTACTATTGAATGAGTTTCCAGTGATGACAGAATCGGACTTAATATTATTTGCACTGGGAACTCAAATTAAGCAGGCACGCTCATATTATGGTAAGCACATTAGACCAAATGGAACTTTTGAAATTGAAGTATGCCGTGATATTGAGCCTCTCCATATACCACATTCTGAAAATTAAATGTATCTGTTGAGAGGTTGATTAGTGGTCGAACATGTTATACATTTTATTTTATTTTTAAACAACTTGTTCACTACCTAGAAGAACACTCCATAATTCACGATCGCCAATACGGGTTTCGGCCGAAACGGTCAACGGGTGATCTTCTAGCGTACGTTGCACATCTTTGGGGTGAGGCTATTGACAAGCGTGGTGAGTCGGTGGCTGTTAGCCTTGACATAGCCAAGGCTTTTGATCGGGTCTGGCACAAAGCTCTTCTCTCCAAGCTCCCGGCATACGGTCTGCCTGCTCAGTTCTGCAATTGGGTCGCTGGCTTCCTGCATGAGCGCAAAATCCGTGTTATATCTGATGGATGCGCTTCGCGGCTCATGTCAGTGAACGCTGGTGTCCCTCAGGGGTCCGTTCTATCCCCCACGCTGTTCCTTCTGCATATCAATGATATGCTTCCACTTGGAAATATTCATTGCTATGCAGATGATAGTACGGTCCATGGAGGATATAACGGTCACCCAGCGGCTGGGCGGGTCGAAACCGAAGTGAATCGAGTTAATCTTGTCATTGAGCTCAATCGGGTATTGGACCTCATATCTAATTGGGGCACCAATAATCTGGTTGAGTTCAATGCCAAGAAAACACAGGTGTGCGCGTTCACGGCAAAAAAGTCACCATTCCTTCCCCTTCCATCTCTTCAGGGTACATCTCTACGCCTGCAGAGCAGTATCAACATGCTCGGTATGACGATACGCTGCGATCTGAACCAAAGGGACTACATCGAAGCCGTGATCAAAACAGCCTCACCGTGATCAAAACAGCCTCACGAAAACTCGGAATTCTGAACAGAGTGCGGCGATTCTTTACGCCGGACCAGTTGTGCCTTTTGTACAAGACACAGGTACGGTCTTGCGTGGAGTATTGCTCGCACATCTGGGACGGTTCCGCTAAGTACCTTCTCGATGCCTTGGACAGATTGCAGCGTCGCGCTGAACGCATTATCGGCAATGCAGAAGTGGTAAATACTCTCGAATCTCTGCAATTGCGTAGAGACGTTGCGTCACTCAGCGTGTTTTACCGCTTATACCATGGCGAGTGCTCTGAAGAGCTCTTTGACCTCATCCCACCTTCTCCCTTTCTTCATAGGAGTACACGTGCTGCTCTTCGGAGTCACCGATTCACTGTCTCAAGTATCCCATCACGCACAAAGAAATTTAGTGACTCGATTCTTTGTCGCACCTCCAAAAGATGGAATAGTCTACCAGCACACGTTTTCCCTCCTTCCTA
This sequence comes from Eudonia lacustrata, assembly GCA_947562085.1. Classification (NCBI taxonomy): domain Eukaryota; kingdom Metazoa; phylum Arthropoda; class Insecta; order Lepidoptera; family Crambidae; genus Eudonia; species Eudonia lacustrata. The sequence continues at coordinate 11,534,420 of OX387321.1, read as the reverse complement.
TGATATGGGGTCCTTCAAGAGAGGCGTGAAGAAGCACCTTGTGGGCCGGCAGAGTGAAGTTAACTGATGCTACGTTTGTTTCCACGCTGCACCAGTTGTCTTCGCGTCTGGACTTCATTTCCACTTAACATCAGGTGGGATGGAGTCATTTGCCGAGCTAAGTATATAAAAAGAAAAAAAATATATATATATTGTTAAATATGCAGCACAACAGTTGGGAGCACAGAATTCACCGTTATTACTGTAATTGTATAATAGGAAAACGTACCAAGGGTTGCTGTGCTCATGTTATGTATGACCATTGTGTGGTATATGGAGTGGGCTCGATGCCAACAAAATATAACTGCTCCAGCATTCTTCCTTGATGATATATTAATCAGAGAAGATGTAGAAAATGAAGAAACTTATTAAAAGAAATTAAAAAATAAACATATTGTTTTATTCCAACAAACAACATAATGTTTTACATTGCCATCTAAGGTGCGCTCAACCATCTCTATGTCATTGTAGAACTGTGTTGCTTTTAAAATCAATGCAATTGGTTATTATGACATGAAATATGTATAGGTCCGATGTAAAAGATAGACTACTGTAAGGAGCAATGGACGAGTGAAACCACCTGTAACTAGTAAAATAGATTTATTGTGCTCAACCTTGCAGCCGTGAGAAATAGGGAAAAAAGAGGGCGAGTGGCGGGCGCGCAGGCCCTTATATGTTGGCGAGCTGTCGCTGTTTGCGGGAAATATAGGAACTACTCGCTACTCGTGATACATTGTCTAGTTTGCTTGCAACATAATTTATTTCCCTTTGACGGTGCCAGATGGCGCTAAACATGCGACAACTACACAACTGTTTGTGCTGTTGGGAAGGACTTAGCAGAAGCATTACTGATGTGTCAGTTGGTTGACAATAAGTCTTGTTTAGAAAGACTGCTTATGAATCAAGTTGGTCAACTGTAGTGAACATGAATTACATTCTTGTTTCTATTAGCATTTATGGTTCCGTGTAAGTGCGGACCTTTCTAAATAATTATTTCAGTACCTACTAGATTCTATGATATCAACATTCGTTTTCATCACACAAACATGTTTTCTATCCGGGATCTGTAGAGCAAAATAAACAAGTTTCTATGGCTGCATAAAAGCGGCTTTGGTTCAGCAAAAAATAAGACGGTCACGCACGCACGATCTTTGTTTATTATTTATGTGAGTTTGTTTGTTTTCGACCTATTTTAATAATATTCTTTGTGAGATTTTAAAAAGACCACAATGTTTACACCAATAACCGCTATGACAGATGTCACTGTCAGTCATATTTTGCACGTTTCGTTTCATGTTTACGATTTCTAGGACCATTTTGGCGATTTTTTTTATTTTCCAAAAAATCTAGTTTTTGCAAGTTTTATAAAAAAATTATATCACAAAGTGTTTCTGCATAATGTAGAGAATATTTTAAAATAAAGTGTACCTCGGTACAACGGGGGCCCATTTGGAAAGGTCTCCTTTGGTTTAAGCATTTTTGGAAATTTTGATGTCAAAGATGCACTTCGCTCTGGTCGCCCTATTACGGATAAAATGGATGCCATTTTTGAAAAAGTGGAGCAAGATCGGCATATCAGTAGTTACGACGTAGCTGAAGAACTGGGAATTGACCACAAAACAGTTTTGGCACATTTAAAAACACTGGGTACACAAAAAGCTTGATAATTGGGTAGTACCTCACGAGCTCACTGAAAGAAACCTAATGAACCGTGTACTCATTTGTGATTCTTTATTACGACGTAATGAAACCGAACCATTTTTGAAGAAGCTGATAACTGGTGATGATAAGTGGATCACGTACGACAAGAACGTGCGAAAAAGGTCGTGGTCAAAGGCCGGTCAGGCTTCAAAGACTGACGAAACCCGGGTTAACTTGCAACAAGGTGATGCTGTGTGTGTGGTGGGAACGGAAGGGCATTATTCATTATGAGCTGTTACCACCACACCACCCACCCCACCAGGCAGGACTAACGATTCTGAACTCTGCTGCGAACAACTGATGAGATTAAAGCAAGAAGTTGAGAGACAGCGACCGGAATTAATCAACAGAAGGGGTGTGGTTTTTCATCATGATAACGCTAGACCTCACACATCTTTAGCCACTCAGCAAAAATTGAGATAGTTTGGCTGGGAGGTATTAGAGTCTGACCAACGAAACGTGACTAAAAAGAATGGCGGCAAATTCAAAAATTCTTGGGATGTCAACACTCATTATACTCAGAATAAGCGAAGCGACGTTGATACTTGTATTTTTTTTATTAAACTTAGATCAACCAAACACTTGTAGTATCAATAAATATGAATAAATCTTAAGAATAATTTGAAGAAGCATTTGTGAAAATGAAAAATCAGGAACAATCAAGTAGGTACTAATGTATATTTTACATTTACTCAAAGAAAATAATATTCATAATTTCATGAATCATAATCAAAATCTGATTCTAAAAACTCTACACCTGATATTGAGTCAAAAACATGAAATTCTTCACTGGTGCTGCTGTCTTCGCCAACATTTATTAGAAATCTTTCAAGTTAATTTTCCAAAATGCCATCTTTTTCTTTGTATTTATTTTCAATGTTAATTATGTGATCAGTATATTTTTTCCAATCAGTTGGTGCGCAGTCAAAAGAAACTTTTATTATGTTTTCCATTTCTGTTGCTGGTATGGCAATGTTTCTACTGGCAATACGTACTTTCACTTGACTCCACACCAGCTCAATGGGATTTAAATCACAGTGATATGGAGGCAACATTATGACTTCATGCCCATGTGACTTTAATAATTCAGCTGCTTGATAGGTCGGTGCAGGTTTATTGTCTCGTACAATACACATTAGTTCCTCTTTTGAATGGTATTCCTCAAAATCAACATTGTTTTCCTGAAGCCATTTCTTAATGTCAGACTTGTTATTAGACATTGTAGGCGGTTTGTTTACTTGTGTTACATGGTAACTCGCATTGTCCATAACAATCACAAATGGACGATTTAAGTTCGGTATCAACTTTTGATTTACCCATTTCATGAAGTTGGTAGAGTTCATGTCATCGTGATAATCAGCTGATTTGGACTTAGTACTGAAAATTAACAAAGCACCTGGCACAAAACTCTCTTCAGAGCCTGCATGAGCAATAATGTACCTCTTTCCAGATGAGATTTTTGTTGTTACGCCACTCGTTGAAGGACCTTGCCAAGACTTTTTCAGTCACTTTATAATTTTGATGCACAATATACATATTTACAAATGTTGCACTGCTAAAAAATATTTACGTGAAGGTTTATTTTTAGATTTCAATTTTCGTGAAGGTTTATTATTGACGTATACGCACCATACACTAGGCTCCACAAAGTAAATAATTCATTTAGAGGCCGTTTTTGCAATAAAGTTCCAAGTAATATCCAAGATATTAAAAAAATTTAAATCTAAATAATTAAATTCTAATTTAATTCTTTTAATTTTATTTTTTATTTATTTTTAATTTTTTAATTTAATTTTTTATTTTTTTATTTAATTTAAATTTGAAAAGCTTTTTAAAGACAACAAAGACCTTTTTTAGAGGTCTTTGCTAGACAATGACATAGTCTACACATATCTACAACTTCATGGTCTGCACAGAGCGTGGGAGTCGTGGGACGCAACAATATAATGTAAGTTTCTCGCTACTCGCCACTTCGTTATTTTTATTCGTCGTATTCATCCTGTTCATGTTAGGTGGATCAAAATAAATATGCCTTTATAAAGTTAAACAGTATTTTAACTTTAAAATCAACTACTATTTATGATACGAATTGCAAATCATTAAGGCTCTAAAGTCTATTTTCTGTTGGTCTTTAAAAAATAGTTAGCTGTAAAAGCTTGCTCCTTTGCCTTTCAAAAGGAAAAAGAAAACAATTAAAAAGTAAACTGTTGATAATTATATTTACTTCACAAGTGAAGTTTTGATTTTCGATGTCGATGTCAAGGATTTTCTTTCTTTTCGAAGAGGGTTTTCGTGTGGTTTTCGTTTTGATCGATCATAAAAACACAGAAAAAGTTCAATTTCATCAAGTCTAGTAATTTATTAAATCTACAGAAGCCGGTACCTGCCGGTCAAATTTAAAATAAAATGTGTAAATATGAAGTAAACATAATCGAAGAAGTGAAAGAGTTACTTTGTAAAGAAGTTAGTAGTGTTGCAACAGATTTAACGGATCGTCTTCAAAACTTTATTAATAATAACATTAAAACAACAGACAGTGTTAATTGTGAGCTGATCGATTTGGAGTTTTTGGAAGATATTCGACACTTAGTTACCTATGAGAACATTCCTATATTTTTTGGAAAAACTATGAGAGATATCAAATTTATTCTCATAGACGACAATCTTAGAGAACATGAAGTGTTTGTTAAGTACAAGGGACATAAGAAAGTGGTGATAACTTCGGTTAAATTACCTCATTCTCCTCTACAAGAGCGCGAATACAGTTCATTACAAGAAATAATTGCCGCATTTAGAATTCATGTAGATACATTGTGTGGCTATTTTAGTGAGCTGGAGCGAATAGATAGGTTTTGTACTGTGATGGAGCCTCTTGAGCCTACCTTTAAAGATGACTTTAGAAGGATACTTTTAGGTAAATAGTTCTGCAATTCTTAATTTTTTTTTTAATTTTTTTTTAAGCTAGTTATATGCTGTGTTTATTTTCTTAAATGGTTTTATAGATGAAAGAACTTGGCTACATGTTGAAGTGTCACCTGATGGGCTAGCCACCAACATGCATCTTGTGGGTCAGTCGGAACAGTGGAGCAACAAACTGCAAAATGGTCTACTTTCTTGGGATCACGATAAGGATATTGTGGAAAACATCATGACAGTTTTTGGTAATAATACAGCTTGATAATATTTTTAGCACATTTTTCTAAAAGTCTATACTTAACTGATAAAATTATTAGTGTAAATTTTAACCTTCATTTTCTGACTATTTGGCCTAAGCCAAATCATCTGTAGGCGTTAACCTGTGCTGTGACCGTCTGCAACATCAATTGATGTGTTATTTACCTACATAATATAATATAATTGATGTTGTGGCCAGAAAAGGTGCACGAGAAATAAGGCTACAATTGATGTCATGGTTGGTCATGTCGGTTAAGTCTATTAGTCTATGACTGTCTGAACCTATGCTAACTTTGAACAACATGTCTTATCAAAGTGAGTTTTATTTAATGTGTTTACACTACATTTTTTGTTACTTTAACTTTTATACTACATTGAGTATTTGATTTCTTGCAGATTTGGTTAATTTTCCTACAACAACATCAACATCTAGGAGATCATCGACAGCTAGTATTGAAATTGCACCTGTGGAAGGGTCATTATGCAGTATATGCCTTTGTGCCGCATTACCAGACAACCCTGGAGTACCACTTCCTCTTTGCCAAAACTCTGTTTGTGGTGTTTATTTCCATAGAAACTGTCTATTTCAGGTACAAACTTATTCATTACACATTGTCTTTATAAACAACCCATCAACCCATCCACGGCCTATCTTCTCACATAGACTGTAGCATATGTGTGTTCACTACTGATATCTTTATGACTTTCTGAAAGAAAGAAATAACAATTAAGTCACTCTCCTGAAAATAAAAGGAAAAACATTGTACATAATAGCATGATTATCATAGCACTAAAAATACCTTTTTGCATAGGTGAAGGCTAGGTTTAAATAGTGGATTTGATTGTTTAGTTGCATAATGCCTAATTCGCAAAATGGCACCAGTCTCGAAAGGGCTAAATTGGGAACAGACTAATTCTCAAAAGTGCTTATTCATGAAAAGGCCAATTCTCAAAAGAACTAGATAGTAAAATGCCTAATTCTCAAAAGGATTTGATGATGGCAGATATTGTTATTATAACGAAACATTAAAACTAAATTTTGAATTTTAAATAACAACATTATGTTTATAAAACTACTTACATGATGATATAATATGTTATATATTTTAATACTTGCAATTTACTTTCATTTCAGTGGTTAGTTGTTTGTTCGGGTGGCCGGCCTCCGGCATTCGGAGTAGCAACAGGCAGTTGTCCAGCTTGCTTTCAAACCATTGCCTGCAGTGAAAGAGATGATTAGTGCAGTCCTTCTATCAAACTGGCAGTGGATGTTGTTATTATAATAATCTGTCGATAAATGCGTCGTCATAGACATTCTGCATGGTATATAACCTTGACCTTTATATCTTACAATTAGTTGGAGATTGTATAATATCAGTCTAATACACATTTCACTAAAGTTCTGTTTCTTCAATATGTATCTAATGTATTTATTTATCTTGGTAAATTTTCCGTACCAACCATGAAGCTGCCTCAGCTTTGGTTTAAAAGCCAGACTTACTTTTATTCAGAAAAAGCAATTTGTTATATACCATTGCTCTTCAATCTTATCGGGAGTAGAGATAAATTTATTGTGGTTTTTATTTGCGAATATTTGAGATGTAACGAAAAAATTTTAACCACACAGATTTTAACTGCCGCTCTCAAGAGCTTTCATTAACGTTAATGATTTATTGTACCTATAGTTTTTCATTCTAAAAAAGTACCAAGGAGTGTTGAAGTTTGATAATAAAAAAATGTTAGTGTCATTAACTTTAATTGATGTCTCTGAGTGTGGCAGCTAGTCCTTTTTAATAGTGTTGTTTACTTCCTTAAGATTGAAATTCAGTCTGTCTATTTTCGGTTATTGTACCTAATAAGCTGACAATTCTTAGTATTAAGCTCACTGATATTAACTCACAGGAAGTATAAATGAAAGACTAGTTTCTGGCTAACTGTTGAGTTTGAAAAAAGACAGTGTTAGAAAAAGTCCACGAGCGCGCTCGAACCCGCCCCCATGACATGCCGGGTCAGGTGCACTGCCAACTATGCTACCGTGGCTCAATCCAACTCGACGAAATTAATCAACACTATCTACTCTTACTCTGTAAGCCAAAGAAACCCTGTAGTCCCTTCTAGCCTTTCCCCCTTGGGGGACAATTGGTTTTTTTTTTTAAATCTCCCAGTTGTCTCCTCTACCAACGACACGGGGGACAACTGGGACTTTAATTTTTAGATGTCCCAGTCTCTCCCATGTCTGTCCCATCTATGTCATTGGGTGCGGGTTTGAATCCTGCTTGTGGATTTTTTTTAACACTTTCTCTTTTTTGAAATTGTAATTTGTTCGCAATAATATTTGCGTAAAATTATATGTAAATAATCATAACTATTATACCAGGGCCGCGAAGCCTTTGAAAATGGTAAAAAGTGAAACAAAATCATAGTAGGATGAAATCCATTGGAAATGGAAGAGAATATAACAAAAAATAAAGGAACAATAATGTACCGGCGATCTGTGGTCGGGAAGTGGAGGGGGGACTTGTATGTTTTGCCGGAAATCGAGATAAACCGTTTTTTACCCTTAACCCCCCCCCCCCCCCTCCGCCTTTCCCTTCCTGACCTGAGATCGACCGTAAATTATTTTTCCTTTCATTTTTGTTAATTCTCTTCAATTTCCAATGGGTTTCATCCTACTATGATTTGGTTTGGTTTCAAACATTATCGACTGGCCGCCTGGTCTATATTGAGTATTATGAATTATTAAAATAATTAAAGACTGACCGATAAGAGCAATGCTCTCTTTGCATTTCAGTTGAGATTTGTTTAATGTGTACTCTTAGCAGTAGTAACTGAAAAATGTTTTAAATGTTAGCATCAACTAAATTACCAAGACAAGAAAATTGTTAAAAATATTTAATTAAGACAGTGTAAACAATTTGTGACAAAAATTAAATTGACAATAATTAACGTACATACATTAAAACAAATGCTTTTATTTCAAAACTTATTCTGCCAATTTAAAAGAATACTTTTTTGCAGTCGGCCGCACATCATTTAATGTACATTAAAATACTGAATCTGTTACTGTTACATTAAATATGCGGCGGTATTGCAATTCTTTAATCTATTTCGTACGAGATAAGAGCAGTCTCAAAGTTAAAACTGTTACGCTTGTTTAGTGGTCGATTAGAAATAAGTATGTATAGTAAAATTTGGCCGCGATAACTTTGTATTGAATGAAATAGTATGACACTATGGTGTATGAAATCGTTACTGTTCAATAAGCTCGCCTTGTCTCGCCGAGAGTGTGGAACCGGCATATGTTATACGTTAGATTTCTACCACTCTTGGTAATGCTTTCATACGGGCCTGCTCAGGTGTGTAACTTCTTACAAAATAAGTCTTATCTATAGTAGTTCAACAAATATAATAATAAAGGCTAATTTCGTTGTTTTATTAACGAGTTCTAAGTTTGCAATTGTAAAATAAACCACATATTGGCAGATTTATGATACTTTGAACATAAAATATATATTTTTTACATAGCAAATTATCTTTACCATGCCTCTTTATTAGATATTCATAATGAATGACTAGATTCATAAATCTTATGCTACAGTATACATATGAAAGCAGATCTACTAGCTAAGGGTATTCCATTACATGCTAGCTAATAATTCGGCTATGCAGACTTTCCATTCGTGAATGCAGTTAGGTCCGGTCCTCCTTTGGAATGAGAGCTAAGGAACCTCTCCCTTTTAAAATAACAAAACGTTTAATGCCTTTACTTTTTAATTAAAAATTACGTAGACATAATATTTTGTGGTTACATAGAATAATTCAGTATAAACAGTGTTGAGAATATGTTTGCACCAGCGTTCCGAGTTGTGATTGCTGATTAACATTTTCCAGAGTGTTAACTTTTGCAGTGGTTCAATAAATTAGTTATTAAACCAACACACTTTACTCCTTTGTTCTCACTAAATAAAAAAGAAAAGCGGGTATTACAGTACACAAACAGTTCTTTCGATAGCACATGAGTTTTGCATGACAATTGAACTATCGTGAGGTAAATTATTGTTTTTAAAACAAAGTTGATCATATATTGTCCACATGAGACCACATGATGTCCTTATTTGCGCTACTAACAAGAGACGATACTTAAATTGTCATGCAAAAGTAATGAATGTCCTATGATCTTGAGTAAAATCATCACAAGGTCACTGTATCAAAGGTACGGGTGGGGATGCTGGTGCTAGAACCTGGGGCTTCACCACTCTGGGGTCCGGTGTCGCGACCAATGTTCTGGAAAGAAACATTTATTTTATATACATATAACTCAATACTTTGTAGTAGACTTGACTAGACACTGCAAGCTAGTGGCTACAGCGCCGGCCTTAGCCCTTGATCACGATTGAGCGTGATTCTTTTCGGCGCCGTTTGATTAACGCCGAATGCCGGTGTTGTGGTTTCTCATTTCTCTCTCTTTATAAGGCCGGCACTGAACAGGCTAAACAAGGGCAACTCTACATCGACAAAAGTAATTCCATCAAAGCAAAGATGGGTGGAGAGATTTCAATAAAAACGTTATTTTATTGTTTGTTTACATACAACACAAATATTCTCTCCAATTTGAAGAACCCTGTTGTGCACAACTTTAGGGTGCAATTTTAAACTAGTGATAACATACAATATGTACCTGAATAAACCAATTGTAAATATTTCAATAGTATATAAGTAGTAAGTTACAATACATAGTGTAAATTTTAATTTAAAAAAAAACAGATGGGATTTAGTAATTTATGTTGTGGTTTTGCATATATTCACAGTTACTTACTGACTTTATGTTTGACTTCTTGGTAATATTAGTTAGAAATATTATTTCCCAAAAATTTATATCAGAATTTAAATGGCTTACAACAATGGACAGCAAAAGTTTAATCTTTTTATAAGATTTATTCTGAATTAAAAAGTAAATGGATAAATTGAACTAGACTGTAGTTACCTTAACATGGATTTGATTTTTGAGCATTGCAGCACGCAATATCAGCATCGATGTCCGCCGTTGGTATTCTTTACCCATGGCCAGACTTCTCTCAAAAGTGGTGCTTCTCTGGTCCACATCTTTAGCATACAAAATTTTGTTGTGAGAGTCAATGCGGGCCTGAATTTGCCCATCCAGTATTAATTGCATTAGCTCATCCTCCAGAGCAGTTACTGTGCGATTGAAGGCTGCTGCCATAAGACGCATGTCAGCAGACAGATATGGACTGAAGTACTGGATGAGTGCTCTGTTGCGTATTTGCATATACAGTGAATTTAAGTGCGGCGCTAAATACATATCTAAGAGGAGATTATCCTTAATTTCATCCAGTAACCTTAGGCAGGATGCATATTTAGATTCATAGAATTTAAAAATTATGTCGCGTAACTGCGGCTCTAGTTCTAGAAATAATTTAAAAGAACTGCTAACTATGACTTGCTTTTGTAATTCGGAACGGTCAAATGTAGCTAGGGCGCACAGCCCTCCATACACTGCAACATTATTGCTGCTAAGCAACTCTGAGTAATCACAGTGGTCGATGCTAGCCGCTAAGAAATGCTTTGCTGCAGATTTATACTTTTTCGTTGCTAGTTCGGCTAGGCCGGCAGCACATTTTAAGCGTGTGAGTATAGACTGATTGGAGTCTTTTCCTGGTACTTCATTGAAATCTGGTGTGCCTTCTGCTTTTGACACATAATTAAGAACATGTGCCCAATTCTGCAAATACACTGACACTTTAACTACATTGAGGCACATCATTATTATATGTTTCCCACTTGTGCAGTAGTCTCTAGCTCTGGAATAGCATTTGAGGGCTCCTGTCAGATCTCCACAGTCGAGGTAGTGGTCACCTAAATCGTCATGACCTCTCCGAATGCTCTCTTTTATAGAATTTGTTTTATAGTTTTTGAGGTCTGTATCTAACTTTTCCAATTTGATAGCAGCTTTCTTAGTTCTAGACTCAACCCACATAGCATCGAGCACTGGTATTTCTTGTGATCCCATTTGAACTGCTACATCAGGCAGGCCTGCAGATGCCACAGCTTCAGCCAGCTTTTTATGAAGTGTCTGATAAAGACTGACATTGTATGTGGTCATGACGTACGATATGGCCATTTTTAGAGCTTCTAGCCTAAGAGATGGGCAGTGATCTGCCACAAACATGAGTCTGTACAATTTGGCAAAGCCGGTGTATGACGCAGCATAAGTTTCCAAGTCCAGCGTGGGGTTCTCGACAACATAGCACTCTGTTTCATTATTTTCGTTATCCTCCAATGGAACATCCACTTGCATAGGCTCGGCCGTATTCTGAAAACAATGACAACATTTTGTAACCACCAATTTGTATGGAATAACGATAAAATACTTGACAATTGAAACTAAAAGGTTAAAGGATGATAAAATACTAACCATTTCGAACATTTTATCCTATTTACTGGACTAAAAAAGAAAATACGCGATCTCCACTGTCAACGCAGAAAACCAACCTATAACGAAATGTAATGTAATTATTAACAATTCATTATAGTCGTAGTAGACCTAAAACTTTCTGATTAATATAGTTTTATTCACACGTTGTATTTATCACGCGATTGTTTGTAATAATCTTCAATTATTATCAAAATACCTTTAACATTACGTTTCTTTTTGGCAGCGGCATTTTTCTTTTGACGAGTAAGAATCCAATATGTTGCCATAGAAAATAATTCCAATAAGACTATCTATTCACGTGCAGTTATGTAGATAAGGTATTTGTGATATTCACGATCTATTTTTTTAAAATTCATTATATTATAAAAATATGCATCTTATTTCCCACATCATTAAATTAATAAATTCTCTAAGAGGGCTGACATATTCAGAAAAATGTGGAATTATGACCATTATGTATGACCAAAACAACAACAATGACAACAACTCACGCTCAGGAGGTCAATTCTATTAGAAAACTGCAACTGCACGTTTACACCTGTCATTTGTGGCGTGTAGGAGTAGTGCCGTGGAAATAGACGTATTCTATTAAAATTCTCTGCACCACAACTACACTACAACTGCGCGTCTACTACACTACAGCTGCACGAATCCTGCAATAAAACTAAAAGAACTAATGTCACAATTCGCTAAATACGTAAAATGCTTATAATACGCTGTGCAAAAGTTGCTCACGATCTACTTCAATAACCCTGCACAAAAACTGCACCAATACTGCTGTCATTACTACACAAATGTCAAAATATTTTAATGGAATACGATTATTTTGCAGTAAATGTGCAGGTGTAGTGCAGTTTTGTTAGTGGAATACCTATTTGCGTTACTTCTCCGTCCCTGCAACACTACGGCAGCAGCGCTGCATAACAGAATACCGAAACGTCAAAATTTGCTCATTTTGACACACGCGACGCTGCAGTGTAGTTGCAGTTATTTAGTAGAATCGGCCTACAGAACTATGTTCAGTAGTTGATATACCAATAAAGAAAAAAAAAATATTTTTTGTTAAAATAAAGGTTGGTTATAATGGTTGGTTCCAAATAAGCAGTGTTGCCAACTCAACATGTCAAAAAGTCGTTAAACGTACGCTTGAAAAGTCGCTAGCTATGGACAAAAATCAAAAGTCGCTAGAAGTCGCTAGAAGTCGTCTAAATTATCCCAGTAGACTGAGCGCTAGGGATGGAAATAGCGCAATTCTTTCACGTACCTCTAATTCTATATTGTTTTACGCACGGTACAATAGGGCACAGTTTTTTGGTCTGTTTAAATAAAATAAAATAATTTGTTAACTTACACAGAATAATATTTGTAACCGGTATAAAGCAATTGAAAATTATAAAAAACAATTATTAACAAACGAAAAGTCAAGAAAAACGAAGGGAAAAAGACAGACTTGTCAGAATGAAATCCGATTTCGGAACGTAGTTCCGAATATAGATTTCTGGGCTGAGATCTTGCCATATTTTAGGAAGATAGTTAAAATACTTATTTATTTTTATTATTTAAACTCTAGTCCCCTTACAAATAAACAGGGAACTAATTTGAAATGAAGTTTACATGACAGGAACAAAACACGGAATAGCTATTCGGACCTTATTCTTTGTTTATTTGTAAGGCCCTAGAAGTCGTTAGAATAGTCGCTAGATTTTTTTGTCGCTAGACACATATTTTAAGCCGCTGTAGAAAACGAAATGTCGCTAGATCTAGTGACAAAGTCGCTAAATTGGCAACACTGCAAATAAGTATCATAACAATAAATCAGTATTTACCTTGAGTGACTGATGTCGATGATGTCGTAATAAACTGTTTTGTCCTCTGTATAGGGTGGCCACGTGAGGATGTTAAGTAAGGATAAATACGATTTATGTATGTATATTATCATTGATAATAATATACGTTACTGTAGTACACTCTCTCTTCTCTTGTTTATGGCAATAAAGTTTTTCATTTTTTTTTCATTTTTCTTTTAAAGGCGACCATACTTTGCGTGTTCTCTATTTCAAGGTGCACCAGTAGGTAGGTACATCATTATAGCAATTTATTTGAGCCACTGCTGCAAGCAAGTTTCGATGATATTTGGGACAAACAACAGACAAAACTCATCGTGCTTCTTCATTCGTTCGTTTATCAAAAGGGTATTTCATTATTGACTATTGTTCATGTTTATGATAAAAATATGCACACATAACATTATTTATCATTTCACTTTTAAATTTAGATTTAAAAATGAGAACTAAAATTGTTGAATAAAACATACGCCCCCTTATGTCAGCCATGCAGGCTGTGTTAGATTTACCTAAAAACGAATAGTAATGTCTAATAGAAGCTATAATAAATAGTGGGTTTTATCAAATGTATCTTTTCCGCTATTGGTTTAAGATAACCTAACTCACTAGCTAGGTTATCTAAAACCTATAGCGGAAAAGATACATTTAGCTTTGTCACTCACCAGTGACAAAGCTTCCATTATAGCTAAGGTTAAAATAAAAATGTATTGCGATATAAACTTCAGATAACACATGCGGTTTCCTATAAAAAAAGTATAATAATACTTTTTCCAAGTCTTACAATACCTCTCTTATACATATCACCATACCATCTTTATCTAAATTTAATTTAATTTTTTTTTTAGTTTCCAGTTATATCGTATTTGCATAGGCTGCCTCGGTGGTTTAATGGTTTGACCACCGCCGGACTCAGAATTTCAGTTTGGTTGATTGAGTCATGTTTTAAGTCTACCTGGCTAGCCACCACCATATTATCCAAGTAAGTGGCTATAACAACAATATATTATTTCGTTAGAAAGAGGCACTTCTCCCAGATTCAATTAAGGTTATACTACCGTATAACCTTAATGATTGTGGAATCTGGGAGAAGTGCGCTTCTATTTAATAATAATAACTATTGGTCACCCAGTGGTTGAAATTCGACCGTAATTTTTATAAAAAGCTGTTTACTAAACAATATTTTATTAAGGCTGCACGGATTGCATCCTAAGCAATGAAAAATTAAAAAATATAGAATGTAAGTTTTGACTTCTTGGCGAGAAAGTGAATAGTCAGTCATATCCAGCGATGCCAGACGTACGGTAATGACCGTATTTATACGGTATTTTCAAGGCTTGTACGGTAATCTATCGTGGTACGAAAACCATACGGTAATTCTAAGAAAAGTTCCGAAATTCAACAAAACGTACGGTAATTTTAAATTGGCGCCTAATCTCTCAACCAACTTGAACCAACCTCAGAACTGTCTCTTATGTTGGTGGGTGGGAGTGTGGGACCGTAATTTCTCTCTATCGCACTTCTAATTAAATGCTATTTGCTATCTCTTTCCTTCTTATTTGATAGATGAATGAACAAGCGGCCGAGAAAAATGTCTGAATGAAATGAATGACTGACTGAACAAAGTTCGTTAAGTCAGTCATTCATTTACTAAAGTTGACGTTCAATATCATAAATACGGCAATAAGACGCCTACTTACCCTACTGCCTTAAAAAGTTAAGAAATAAAACCTTTTAAGTAGTTAACGACTATTATTCTGTCTATTAGAAAATAATTTGGAAAAGTCTAATACATTATAGCGACTTTTCATACAACCATCGTGTACAGTCGGCGGCAGATCAACCTACCCAAATCTGTAAAATTTCTCCAATGAATATTGATCCTTATAACCAAACAATAATGTTTAAAATTGATTGTAGAAATTTGTCAGTTTTGGGTAGGTTGATCTGCCGCCGTGTGTACGGTAATTGTACGGTAATTTAGGGGTACAGTTTACGGTAATACTGGCAACACAGTCTGGCAACACTGGTCATATCTGTATACCTATATTAATACGTGAACTTTGTACCCCTTTTTTACGAAAATTGCGCGGACGGAGGAGTATGAAATTTCGCACACTTATAGTTTATTTAGGGAAGGAGTGCAGAATGATAATATTTTTTAAAAATTATGCTTAAAAAATACGTTAAATTAAATAAACATTGTTACATTCATTATTCAAAAATTTCAAAAATGGAAGAGGAGCGGCCGAAATATGTCTGCCAATCCAAACTCACATTTTATCGTTTTTAATTTTTCATTGCTTAGGATACAATCCGTGCAGCCTTAATAAAATATTGTATTTAATATTATTTCATCATTCAGCCGAAATAGTAAACAGCTTTTTATAAAAATTACGGTCAGATTTCGACCATTGGGCGACCACTAGTAATATTAATTAACTAAACCAACTTCAATTTACGTTTCTTCTGTACAAAAAAATTAAAAAGAATTCCGGTGTGACGTCTTCCTTGACGTACTTATTTTCTATATGGAGAAGAGTAGTGCTTGAGAACCTCTCTTCTCCCATGGTACACCTCAGCCACGTAACATTGAATTTCTATTGTGTCTGTCTATGGGCGTCCAAGTACAGTACTGGCGATGATGATGATGATAGCGTGCGGCACCCGCTTGCCGCTTTGCGTTGCGGCGCGAAATTCAAATGTACTCAAGCTTAGTTCGTTGTGTTTTTGTGGATTTAATTATTTTTGGGTGGGCTGGTGCCCACTCGCCCCCCCCCCCTGTTTATTTTTGTATGTATTTTTTATGCAATATATAAAAAAGTGTTAGCATTCTGCACTCCTTCTATAAATAAACTATAAGTGTGCGTTTCATACTCCTCCGTCCGCGAAATTTTTGTAACTTGTTACCCTTTGTACCTCTTTGGGTACAAAGTTTTTGCTTCACGTTTAGGGAAGATAATAATAAGTTTATTATCTCACCACAAAATAATGTTAACAAAGGTTTAATTAGGCTAGCTTAAAGTATAATTACACGGATTATGTGGAAGACTGGTGTCGAAAATAGGCTGCGAAAATAGGCAATACATTTCCTGTCATTTAGAGCACCAGGTAGGGTTGCCAAGTCACGAACACTTAAACGGTTAGTAATCCACCATTATTTCACATTAATATTCGACTTTTAACACAAATTTTAGACAATAAAACAAAACCGCAGACATGACTCTTTACTTTCCCGCCAAGAACAATGACGTATAGTTTTTTTTTAATTTGTTCATGACCATGGATACTAGCCCTTCAGTCGAAAACTTAATTTATACGTTTCTCAAAATTAAACTACACTGGCCTGCAAAATTAAGTATCACACTTTTAAAATTGCAATAACTTTTTAAGTACACAAGATATACTTTCGAAACAAAAAGGAAAATGTTACTAATGTATAATTTACTTTAGTTTTAAAGAAAGCTGATAAAAATTGCTGCAAAACGTTTTTTATTTAAAAATCTCTAACTTCTATAGTTTAGAAAATAAATAAATATTAAAAGTGTAGTACTTATTTTTGCAGGCCAGTATATATAGGATGATGATGAATGATAATAGAAATGAGAAGTGAGAAATGATATACCCCTAACCCCTCGAGTATCTCAGTAAAGATGTGGGGCTTTACTAAGAAGTCCTCACGCGACTTCTTGAGAGAATTCGAAAAGTGCCGTTGCACTGTTTTGTTTTATTTGCCAACACTCATGCACACTCACGAACACTTAACGGTTAATAATCCACCATTATTTCACATTAATATTCGACATAACACAAATTTTAGAAAATAACGCAAAGAAGTTTCAATGATGTATACATTTTGTTAGTGTTGCCAGCATAATCAAAAATTTTACCCACTTTTTGTATAATTATATGTATTCAGAATAGTCAATATTTTTTTATACTCGTACCAGTTGAACCACTGTGTAGCTCTAATCCAGCCTGGCGTGTTTTTTTCCATAACTTATTATTAACTATTTAAGCATGCGATACCTTGACCAAGGTCTAGTTTTACAACACTACCAACACTTGGTACAATTCACATGATCGCCAATTAAACATCAGTTATGGTGAAAAATGGCACAAAACTATTCACATAATAATGTGATGCGTAAAGAGGATCTTACCCAAGCGGGCGGGACCGGTACGGGTCGCGCCTGCAGCGAATTTTTTCATCTCAATTTTCAGTGATTTTTTAAATTCTATAATAATTAAAACAATATGTTGAAAAATGTATCTGTAAATATTTTCCGATTAATATTTTGTCTCTGGTGTTACAACGTTACCCCTCCCCTAAAACTTACGATTTCTCAATATTATGACTCGGTAACACTTTTTTGCAAACTGTATCTTTATATTTTTGGAGTTGATGGGCCATGAAATCTATGAAATTCAAAATTATTGAAAATAGGTAATGGATTTCAAGCTCTAGTGTCTAGTGCGAGTTTTATTTACCATTCGGTCACGTTAACGAAACGAGAATTTGTGTGGCATTGCAGCAGAGCGCATCACCAGCACATTTTATGACCCCACTGCTGGGCACGAGCCTTCCCTATGAACGGAAACACCACAGGATTAACGGACAATAAACCCCCACGCGTGCCCAGTGCGGATTATGTTCTCCTAATGCAGCCGGGACCAACGGCTTTACGTGCCTTCCAAAGCACGGAGGAGCTCGAGATGACTAATTTTTGGTCACGGATCCGATGACCAGCCTTTGCGCCAACTAGCTCCTTAAATATTTAAAAACAAACTTTTTTACAAAAATAATGTACCTAGGCAGGATATGGTACCTACTCGTACCTATTTCTTAATTTTTTTTGACTGTTTGTTTATAAAAAATAAAAATAAAAATATTTTATTTCAGACCATTGATCCATATGTATATTATGTATGTTAGTAACAAAGAAACTTAAAAACTATGTTAGTATTAAATAAAATCAAGAATTTATTATGTTTTACGAGTATTAATTCATATACCTAAGACGCCCCTCCGAAGCACTAGATATATGTGCATGTGTTAGAATCATATAAAAATTTCTAATTTAAAAAAAAAGAAATATTATGCCATAAACACAAATTTTCATCATTTTATATGTATTGTAACTTTAAAACATCAATTAGCTTTTAAACAATGGTATGGACTTTGACTATATACATGTCTAGACGGAGCGTCGCGGTACAAACGCTTCGCTCAAAGCGGCCAGTTTTTGTTTCGAAGTGTGCGTGACAGCCGCGTATGACACTAGCGCTGAACGGGTGTCAGTGTGCGCGAAAGGTTGCCAGTGAATACGTAATTCCCGATAAAGTAGGGAAAAAATATTTATGCACAATCACAGAACAACTAATGGCACAATACAATTTTAAAATGAAAATAGTAGTTTTAAAATGGTTTCGTTGATAGATTTTATTTGCATTTATGGTGTATGGCGACAACTACTAGGAAAGTATGTACCAACTCAACTCAGCAAATTATTCATCATAATTCATGACATAACATAACTTTTAAATTAGGTATTCGTATATGTAGGTATAACGCATCAAAGTAGCTGGTGTGTTTAGAATTGACGGATGCTTGAAAACGAGAGCGAGTACAATAAAATTATACGTTAAGGCGACGCATCGCTAAACAATTATTCTAGTACGGAGAGTTTGCGCCCCGTACCATAAGTAAAACGTTTTTTTTCTATAACTTTCGTTTTGATGTTACATCATTTTCCATGTTCTTTAATTTCATAATATTTTATAAATATTTTTCCACCACCAGCCTTATTAGGTGCACTTGATGTAGAAGACCGCATTTATGATCAGCTGGTACCTGGGATTGGAAGTAGGTCACCCTACAGCCAACAAAATTGCATTACATTACAATAGTAAATTCGTCATAAAATAGTCAAAAAGCACTTTTCCGCTTAAATGCACAATAAATCAAAATTATTTCTACATGATTTCAACTGTCTTAAATTTTTGACAAGTTTTTGAACGAAGAATTGTCTCATCTATGTAATCTATAAATATCAATACGTCAAAATCGTATGTTCAAAAAGATTTTTTTTAGAAGACTAGAAAACTGTATGTTTCCTCACTAAATTAATATGTGCAATAAAATCTCTGATTTTTTGACAATAACGTAGCCACCTCGTTTTATACACATTCGCGCATAAATACTCTAAATCCAAGCCCACATACTTAAAACTTCTTACATAAATATTTACGTACATTAAATTCAAACAAAATTATTATTTTACTTATTTTGTTTCACAGTTAATATTAATAGTACTATTAATAGTTATGTTAATATTAATAGTACCTACTATTAATAGTACTATTAATATTAACTGTGAAACATTATAAAATATTACAGTATTATATTTTTATATTCTTTTATATTCTGCCACCAATAATAGGATTGGGAATTCTACATTTCGATACTAGCAACACGGCCGCCTTGCTTACGTAATGAAATCGATTATTATGAAAATTATAATTATCATTAAAATTTATCTATAAGTAGAGATGGAACGTGACTTTCCTTTTCGAAAAGATCTTTTCTTTGTAGTTTCGACAAAATTTCATTGAGCAAACGGTCATTTTGCAAACAAAGTCACCAAAAAGCGAGACTTTATCACTGCTTGACAGCACAAATGACACTGACCGCCGGAGGAGCGCGTCAAGCCAATACTGGCCCGTTAATTTTTGTACGTTTTCTGACGGCCAGGCTCTATCTAGACAAGTATATAGTCAAAGGGTATGGATAGATAATACTCTATTTTGCCATTGTCTAACAATTTAAGTTTATCATAAAGCTTAATATTTTGTCTCTTTAGGGCAAAAACAGGATGGAGAGGGCTAATAAACTGTATTAACGGAGGTACAATCTATTTATTTTATAAAGCAATAATAATCATATTCACAAAACATTTATTCACTTCATAGTATTATTTGCTTTAACTTATATGACAATTAGCTTTAAATAATAAACACAAATTCTTATCTGAAAATAGCAATGGTTGGTACTCAGAGTCAGACACACTGACAGAAGGCGAAATAGTAACCGATCGCTTCGATTGCCACCGATACAATCAAGCCTTCTCGTAGCGAAAGCCATTTCTCAAGAAATTGAATTGAATTGAATCAAGCCTTCCCGCGCTGCACTGCCCGTGGAAGAACAAAGATGGCGGTCGGTTCACTAGCGCCTCACTTCTGACTACCGTAGTTGTCAATACACAAACATTATTCCCGAAATATTATTTATATTAATTTACGTATTTAAGAAAATCATTGTTAAATTAAAACTTATTTTTAAACTTCTGTACACTATTTTTAAACTGTATATTTTTTTACTTATAAAAGCCACTTCCCTCCATCAGCCACAAGTCTAAATTTGCTACAAACCTAACACATGCATATACGCCCAAATGCGTTTGAATGGCACATTCAGGTTTATGACCAATAACATTCAGAATGCTGTTGGCGTTCCCACGGACCCTGCGCATCAGTGACGCGATTCTTCTGCGCATTATTGTGTGGAAGTCGTCCATGCGAGCATCGGCGAACATACCTGAGGCACTGCAGTAGCGTGGGAGCCTCAACAACATCCTAAATGCATTATTATACTGCACACGGAGAGCGTTCTATGCCCGCTGTGTATATCTAACCCACAAGGCGCACGTGTACAGAGACTGGCAGTAGGCCTTCAATAAGGTGATTTTGACCTCTGCAGTACAACGCGCGAACCTGCGAGTCAGCATGTTGCAGCGGACAGCCGACGTCCTCCGTGCCCTCTCTATGTCATGGTCATCTTTTAAGTTCTCGGTAACCACATGGCCGAGGTACTTAAATTAGGTTACGCGTTTGAGTGCCACACCGCCCAGCATCACAGATGGAACGATCTTTGGTTTCTTGGAGCCCGCCTTAAATACTAGTAGCTCGCTTTTAACCACGTTATACCTGAGACCATGGGTTAAAGCGTAGGCCTCACACAATGATAACAGGCGCCTTAGAGCGCTGATTGATGGGCTCAAGAGAAACATATCGTCAGCGTAACTAATGCTATTAACACAGACTCCGTCAATAGAGCAGCCAATACGGCTGCTCCTAAGCCCGTCAATTAGCTCGTTCATATAAGATTGAACAGCGTGGGTGAGGTTAACCCCCCCTGCCTCACCCCGCACTCCAACCTCTACTCGCCTGACAGTACGTTCGACCATAACATCAGATCAATCGTCTGATGACTATACCAGTAGCTAAACATGTTTATATAGGTAACCGGCAGACCAGTCTCTTGCAGCTTCGTCCACATTACCTCGTATCTTACGAGGTCAAATGCCTTTGAGAGGTCAAGAAAGGCAGCATAAACAGGAGTGTTCCTCGCGGTATAGTAGCCTGTGGTGTGCCTCAGCGTCAGTATCGCACTTTCGGTAGATAGATTAGATCTGAAGTCAAATTGTGCATCGTCCAAATTTACATACTTATTAACTATCACTCAAGCACATCGTCAAACACCTTAGCCACTGTGGTTGCCAAGGAGATCGGCCGACTGAACATATTTATTGCCACTGAACTTTGGACATTTTCAGCTTCACCGGGCTTTAAACTTAAAAGCCGTGTGAAACAAAGCACCTTCAGAGGTTTTCTAGAAGGAACGGCATCACGCACTAGTGTGTGTCCCCGTGCCCTACTAGATTCTCTGAGGGGTTCGGATCGGATCGGGAGCGGAACAACCCGAGGGCGTCCCTAAGGCTGGTTTTACAGTCACGCTGATCGTCAGCGCTGACAGATCAATATGTATGTAATTAAAGGAAACGTTACTGAGTCACGCTGATGGCTCAGAGCTGACATTTTCAGATAGAGAGAGAAAAAATCGTTTAATCAATTCCTTCAGTTTTTAGGCATTTTCTGAAGAAATAAATATTATACCTTCACCTAGGTACCTACTCCGTAATGTGCTCTCTTGCGAATACCTCGCTTAGAAGATCATTACACAGACTGAGCAAAGTGATAGGAACGCGTACCTATTTGATTGTAAGATAAAAATTTGGACCTAGAGAAAGAGATATGAAAGTTCTGTGTTCCAAACGCATTATGCATTTCCAATATTCACAGATTTTTCTACAAATTCTCATTTATCTATTGAATCACGAAGTTTTAAAAGTTCTCAAAATGGCTATTTTCATGAACGTACAGTTCTATTGCGCATGCGTGGTTCATCGATTGAAAACTGTTTGTCAACCTCAACCTCAACAACATTTCCTTAATGGAAAAACATGAAATAAGTTGATTTACTTGGGGCCATGAGTATTAGAAACGTTGAAATTTCTCTACTTTTACGTAAAAACTATTAGAGTGGTTGGTTCCTCTAATGCTGCACCTGATAATATCGTTATTTATTCATTACAAATTGCTTCGGTTACTTCTGGGTTCTACTTATAAGATGACGAAGAAAGGTATGTAAAAACCAACTACTTTTACTACTTTAAGTAGGTATATTATTTGATGAATCGGTCGTCTGAGGTGAATACAGACACAATAGATTTTTTATTGTTTAGGGCACTGATTACTTGCCGCATTTAAGCGGTTAAACCAGTGTATAATCAGCTGTCCCACTGCTTAGGCTCAGACCTTTTGGTCTTCTTCTTCTTTTAGATCTATGTGATATGAACAATATGAACAAAATCACATGGGTCGATCGGGCCATACCATTTCACGCTGGCGCTGCTGATTGGTGGGTGGATAACAACCGGGACAAACGGTTTAACGTGCTTCCGAAACAAAGAGGATATTTTCGAGATATTTTTATTTGGTCACCCATCATATGACCTGGTATTGCGAAAGTTGCTCTATTTGCAGGATTAAAACCCGAACGCGCAAGCCACTGCACCATCGAAGTCCTCAACTCTTCGCTATGCTTATTAATGCCTAGTGCGAGTTTTAAATGCCATTCTAAGTATCACGTTTACGACAACAAGAATTTGTGTTGCAAAATTTTAACTCTCCTCGTATGAGGCGAGGAGAACTCCTAGTGCGAGTTTTATTCGCTACTTGATCTCGTTAACGAAAACGGGAATAGGTATGGCTTTTGAAACAAGCAGCATCTCCCGGTGGCTATAGAGGGGAATTTTTTTTTTGCTATTTATAAGAACAGCTACATACATGTTCATTTTTAACCTTATTTTATGTCACGACGACGACTCGACTTCCTTCTTTGATGTCAAAAAAAACCGACTTCAAAAAACAGGAAACTTAAAAAAGTAAAAACCGCTCTAAAAAGCAATAAATAATATTGAAATCATATTATTAATTACCTAGATACGCATGTCATATTAAAAAAATGTCTATTGAAGTCGGGTGGTTGGTGGTCGGCTGGGGGACAATTTTGTTTCATTTAAACTTTTATAGTTGTTCCATTATCTCCACTTTTTTTATTGTAAAAGCCCTACCCGACTTCAGTAGACATTTTTTAAAACTGACATGCGTATCTAAGTATATAATAATATGATTTCAATATTATTTCTTGCTTTTTAGAGCAGTTTTAACTTTTTTAATTTTCCTGTTTTTTGAAGTCGGTTTTTTTTTGTTAAAAAATATTTTATTTTACGATTTTTAGTGATGGATAGACGTAGACCTAACAAGGATGCTTCTCGGATGATGGTAGTGGTGTTCCTATGTAAAACTTCAATCTTAATTAGGTATTATTTTTCTACGAACTAAACATTTTGGCATATTGAACCGTATGAAGTAAGCCCAACGAAAGGTAACTGCTGTAAATCGTTGAGGAATTCCCTCGACTGTCTATGGTCTCCATCATCAGATCTGTAATGGCACTTATAACCCATATGAGTGCAAAGTTCTTATCAATAGAAATGAATTAAGACCAAACACAAGGTAGCTACTGTAAAACGTTGAGGAGTTCCCTTGACTGTCCTTCGTCTTCATCATCAGACCCCTAATGGCAGTCGCAACCCATCTAGGTGTATATATATATATACGAGTTGAATTGAGTAACCTGCTCCTTTTTTGAAGTCGGTTAAAAAAGTTCATTATTTAAACTTATTATTATTATTTATCATGGGGACGTCGCCAGCCGGACGGACGATCCACCCGCATTGTTGCAGGCCACTTCATCCTTTTCCCCGTTTTCCCTATATGAGGGAGTTAAGGTTCATCCAACTTTCACGGCGCCCCGTTAAATCTTTTAGTCTCTTTGGCAAATCTTGCTATCTGCTCCACCTTCAGATCCTTTAGGTCCTCTATGTGTATTGTATCCGACCCCCAGAGCTCGTGTGTAGTCTCGTGTTCTCTCTGGAGAGTCCCATTAGTTTGCTAGTCTTTTTCTTATCCATTCCTTTGATGAAGATCTTCGACTGTCTCATGCCATTCGAGGACCTCCATCTTCGGTTGGTTTCTGATGTTATGCTGTGGCTGATTACTCCCTTGGTGATGTTGTGCGCTATTGGCAGCCGGGGTTCCGGTCCCACCAGGTTTTCCTCTGCTCCCTTTCTGGCTAGTTCGTCGGCCTGTTCGTTTCCCGTGTTTCCCTCGCGACCGGGAACCCACGCTATCGTCAGGTCCGTCCTCTCAGCTAGTCTTTTTAATGATACCTTGCATTCTTTGACAATTGCTGATGTCGTTTCTTCCCTGCCTAGTGCCTTCAGCGCCGCCTGGCTGTCGCTGTAGATAGCCATCTTTCCTGTAATAGTAAGATTTTCGGCCATCTCAGCGCATGCCATTTTTGCGTATATTTCCGCCTGGAAGACACTGGCGAATCTACCTAACGGTATCGACTTGTTTATCTCCGTCCCGTCTGCACATTTGATGTGCACGCCGGCCCCGGAGAGCTTTGTCGACTCTTTTCTGGAGCCGTCTGTATAGCAGGTGGTGTTACCAGTTTCCATTCTCCAATTTTCTCTTGAACCTATGTGTATTCTATATTTCTTGTCAAAAATCCTTTCCTTCCGTATTAAGTCGTTATTGGAGAGGATCATTGACAGCCTATCTTCGTATTGTTCGCCTACACTGGCGTGCCCCTTGTCCGTGAAGTTCCCAGTCCAATAGCCAGTACTTCTTAGCTTGAACCATTGTTCCATGGCTTCTTCTTCTTCATTCTTAATTTCTAGGTCCAGAGGATTCAGCCCCAGTAGGATCTCAAGCGCGGCTGTAGGTGTTGTCCTCATCGCGCCCGTAGTCACTAGGGCTGCTAGCCTTTGGACCTTATCTAACTCTGCTTTGTTTTTCCCTACTGCGGCTCTGTTCCACAATACGATGGCTCCATGTAGGATTCTTGGCACGATTATTGCCCTATATATCCATAGTGCCATCGCCGGTTTCATGCCCCAGGTTCTGCCAATTACACTTTTACACTGCATCATTGCCATCTTTGCCTTAGAGCAGGTGTTACTAATATGGGTTCCAAAAATTATTTAAACCTATACTCGTAGATATGTTGACATTCACCAATATGGATTAGATCTTAATCGTTAGATTTAGGTAGGTATGTAAAACTATGGTCGATCAAAAGTATTTTTTTTCTGTATTTTGTTTCGTTATAAGTATAATACTTACGTAATAAAGATAAGTCTTTAATTTTCGATAATAAGTACCAATCGGTATTATCAAACGAGTTAAGATACATCAGTCATACGAAAGTCACTTAATTTTATCGGAAATCGTCGATCTGATAATCGATAATTGAAATATAAAATGTTGTAGGTTTCAAGTTGACGTGGCTGAAGAGCCATGGCGCTCCTAAAAGCGGCGTTCCTGCTCTCAGTAGTGTATTTTTCACACTGCGAAGGTGCTGCGGTGGTGAAAGATGGTGGTGCGATTCCACCAGTCGCCAATGACCGGCCCATCATTGGAGTACTCAGCCAAGAGCAGTCCTTCTACCTCCATACTAAATACCCTGAGGAGAATTACACGAGCTACATAGCTGCGAGCTATGTGAAAGATGTCGAAGCCGCCGGCGCAAGAGTTGTTCCCATTCTGTAAGCACAAGACAGTTAGCAAATAAAAAAAATATTATTTCATAAATAATGTGTTTATGTTGAGAAATTAATAAGGCGAATAACCAACTAAATAAATAAAAAAATATTAATTAATGTAGAGTAGTGCAACAGTGTTAATATTATTTTTTATTTAATAAAATAACTATTAACTATTTGGAGGAGTTGGATTGTGATAGTTCTTTTGTTGGTTAAGGCAGTCGTTTCAAGTGCTACATCATTTTTAAACTAATGTGTTTGAAGGTTTATTTTAAACAATTTAATTTGGTGTATTTCAGGATTGGAAAGGATCGCAAATACTATCGAAAACTCATGAAAAAATTAAATGGGTAAGTGTTAATGTTAGCTTGTTCATTCTCTCTTAAAATATGATATGTGTGTTTCCAGTTTCCTTAACACATAAATATTATGTCATTAATTACACCTACAGAGTCACTGGTAATGGTGACTTTTGTTATGCTATTATTAAACAAAGAGGTAAACAGCTTGAACGTAACAGTCATATTGGAAACTTTATTGATCATGTTTTATTGATCTCGTGATAACACTTCTATATTCAAAAAATATTAATTTAATTGCTTATTGAACTGATGACTGCAGCTTTTCCTTTTTATTTTATATATTTTGTAAACAAGATAAAAGATCTGATAACTTCTGATAACTACAGTTCATGAATTGGTTTTTAATGAATGATTCAAAAAAATATGGTCCAAGTTAAATTAGGTTTTAGTGACGCTTATTTCATTGACAAACCTAGTACTTACCTACTCTATACAATATCACAAAATTCAATCGAACCGTACCCACATACCTTATAAATAATATTGAAGTAGATGACGGGTCTATCTTTGTGTCGGTTTATTAAAGAGATAAGATTATTTCCTCAAGTCTGATATTAAATGTTATTGAGCATTTAATACAAAGCATTAGTATTCTAGCTAAGTCAATGATTTGATATAGTAATGATTTAAACATGAGATCTGATGCTCGAAGCTTGACCCGAATAGAGCGCATCCTTGGTCAGTTGGCGCGACGAACTATGTCAAAAACTTGTTACGTAACGTGTACCTAAAGTTCTACTTTTACAATATCTGGTCCTCGGAAGGGTGATTGAAATGTGTCTTCTTGGTGTACAAGTTGAGTCACCGGCGGCCAGTACTAGGTATAATAAAGCTATGAAAAAAATTAAAAAAATCTTGTTGCAGAAAACGCTATACGATTGTATTGATTGTACGTAGTTGCTACACGGACATACTCACCTATGATTTAATATTAAATAGGTACTATACTATACTAAAGTTAGTCAGGAATAAACACAACTGAATACAAATGCACACATTATGCCAAACCGTGAGTCTATTTATTCATACTGATTACGCGCGTTGCTGCCTCTGAAGTTTTATGCTCTGTAATTCCACTGGATGCAACTATTCAAAATGCTCCTTCGCAGCGAAAATAGGTATTCTGTAGCCGACTGCAGGCGGTGTCGACTGTCGCAGCGACACAGCTGGTTTATATATACTTCTATGAAATACACGTCGTCGCTTCGTCTGCATGGAAATACATAGAAACCATTAGCGTCGGCGGCGACACGTCGCGTCGTCGTCTGCTGCTGCCGCCTGCTGTTGGCTACGGAATCACGCCTTTAGGTGGTCGCTATCCAATCGTATTTTGGGAAGAGTCCTACCACCAGACAATTTACTAATATTTCAATAACGTATACTTTTACAGAGCTCTCCTCCCCGGTGGAGCTACATACTTCAACCAGTCAAACGGATATGCCGACGCTGGCCAGTACATTTATGAGATCGCCATGGAGATGAATGAAGCCGGTGATTATTTCCCGATCTTCGGAACGTGTCTCGGCTTCGAGCTGCTCATCATTCTGGCTTCGGGGCGCGGCGAGCCGGAGAACAGGATCAGATGCTACTCGTATACCAATTCGCCACTCGATTTTACGCCCGGTAAGGTTTGTATAGTATTGGCACCAGTATTCGACCCCTTAACCCTTAATTGCTCGCGTGGGGTATATTTTACCCCACGGATATAAAGTGTTGTAACTCCGCCATTTTTAAAGCAATCGTCACAGCGTTTTCAGTAGCTGCCTTAATATCTCCTTCCATCCTGATCCTGAATCAATCACCAACGCACTGTCATGGCCACTCCATCATGACATGTGATTAATGTACTGATTAAAAACTGTGTAGATTATGGATTTTACCTTTTTATTAGTTTAACATAAATGTTCATAATGAATACTGTTTTCCTTTAGTTTTAAGTAGCTTCTGTCTAATTGTTATCATAAACTTTATGAAAACTGGTTAAAAGTTTTTTTTATTTTGGTTGAAAATGGGGTTATACAGGGTGTAATCGTTAAGTGTGTCCAGGCGATTATTCCGTAACTATTACAGACATCAAAAAACTTTAAACTGATATCGAAAGTACGTTACCTAATGAGTAAAATGACATCAATAACTTTTTAAAAGTCAAACGAGAAGAATCCAAAATTTTGACATTAAACACTCCCATACATTTAGTATGACATTAGTAAAAAGGTTTTAGTTTCCTTATTTTAAAAGGTTATTTTAGCTTAGTACTGATATTAAAGGAGACTGCTTGTTAACCTAACAAAGTAATAAAACTATCTTATAATTGAATTATATTTATTTCTTAGTAAGTACAAAATTTTGTATTCAAAGCAGATGTTCGAAGTGACGTCCTTGTTGTGCGATACAATGACGAGCTCTATTTACAGTTTCTAAATGAACTTTCCTTAACATTTGCGGAGTAATTATTATCATATCATACGTAATCATAAAATATGATTACGGTAAAATGAGTACTAGACCACTTAAAATAAGGAAACTAAAACCTTTCTGCTAATCTCATACTAAATGTATGAGAGTGTTTAATGTGAACATTTGGGATACTTCTCGTTTGACTTTTAAAAAGTTATTGATGTCATTTTACTCATTAGGTTACGTACTTTCGATATCAGTTTAAAGTTTTTTGATATCTGTAATAGTTACGGAATAATCGCCCGGACACACTTAACGATTACAGCCTGTATATACCTCACGCGAGTATATGTGTAACTTTATTCACGCGAGTAATTAAGGGTTAAGCCCAGGCATGCCTACACACACACACACACAAATCAAACCACCTCACATACTGTGGTGGTTCAAGCCACACTGTGATCGTCTAGTATAAGTTATAAGTATATCGAGTATGCTTTGCCAGATACAGAGATTCTACATTATAGGAGAGCTTGATTATCTTGATTGAATCATTTCCAATCGTCATTACGCATGTCTATACCAATGCATCATCGAGTGAACCAAGCACAAACATCTTCCCATTCCACCTAGCTTGCTTTAACTTATGGCAAGCCTTCAGCCTTCTAGTAAGTCTAGATAGGTTTCTAATCATTGAGCTGAAATCAGTGCACACAATCACTCTAGAGAGTGCTTGCATTGTGTTAATTTAAGAGTTATAGACGAGCCATAGCAAGTGATAGAATCGCGTGAATCGATGTGTTGTACCCGTGAGGGCTAAGGGCCCCCCTCCGATCAGAAACCAGTTCGGACCGATGTCAGGGTTCCTACTTGATGGCAGAGCCGCTGGCATAGCCAGATGGGGGAACCGTCCTTATCTTTCGCTGCGAAGCGTACAATATCATTTACATGGCGCTGAGCGCTTCTTTTCTCATTTCATTTGCCCCCTTTTCCATGGATTTATTATTTATTCATTATTATTCTCAAATAAATTGTGTGTTAGTCTGGCCAGACTACAAGCGATAAGGATCGGTTGAGACAGGGACGTGTATTTACGACATCCAGAACTGCTGCTTCCCGCCACGACAGTGCACTGGTTTTAATTAACATAATTCAGGCTTCGCATTGCAGCGATTGCCTTACTCTCAATTTAACAAGTATAATTGTGCTCTCCCAAATATCACAAATCTCTGTACTAGTCCTATGTACTCCTCAAATCTCTTATGCCCCTGATCTTACAATAAATACTTCCTTTATGACGAATTGCATTGCAACGAAAGCGAATGATGCCAGCATCAGTTCTCCTTCCAGCCATCCAGCTCTGCAGCTTATCTATTTATTGTCTGTCTGAGCTCTAACTTACTTAAGTGCTTTAACCCGTGTCTCATAGTCATAATACATTGAACAGGATTGCGCAAACAGGAGTCGAACCCGCGCTTCATAATAACACATTGAAAAGATAGCACTTTCGGGAATCAAACCCGTACTCCATGACACTCCGGGTCTGGTGCACTGTCAAAATGCCATTTGTCCATAATAAAGTTGGCATAAAATTAAATGTGATTGATTAATTATCTATATTCGTGTATCGAGTGAACCAAAGCCATATTAATAAAGGTTATAACAATGACACTCAGCTATAAATTCCACTGCTGGGTTAAACAAAGACCACTGGTATAGTTATCTCTTTCTCAGTTGGTAAGTAACATAATTAAATAACGTACAGTAAAACTTTAAAATATCTTCTCGATCTAGCCAGGAATCGAACCTGGGCCTTCCGCAATCCTTGCGGCAGCATTGACCATTAGGAATCGAACCTAGGTCTTCCGCAATCCTAGCGGCTGTACTAATTATAATGATTCAGGTTCTTAACCTTATTAAATAAAACTCAAGACATAGGCAGACACTTAATTTATTAATATAGGACTGCCAAAAGTTTAATTATTTACTTATTATACTAGAAGATACGAAACTGTTTCATTATTTTGAGACCGTGTAAAACTGTTAGAATTTACATGGCCAGCCGTTGCGTTCCTAGGTCATCGATAATGAGGGAAAAACCATTCGGCTAAACAAAAAACCTCATAGACCAATCCTAGTTACATTTATACTACCTAACATGCATAATCTATGTAGTACAAGAAACTCTCTCGACACACACAAGTATTGCGCTCTTCTCTAAACCACGTATAATAAATTAGGGTATAATTTGCCTTCCCGATTTATCCCATTCTACCACTCCCATTCTACCACCTGGTTTATGCATTTAATTGTGATTCTCCTGGAATCTAACGATGTGAATCTTGGCTCGATCATTACAATATTAAATACTGATAAAACTAATTTATCAATTAGAAAAAGAGACTCGTGAATTAGTGACATTATAAACATTTTTAATGAATCAACAAACTGTTGCTAAGAACAAGGAGTGACATAAGATAAAAAAGGTTTTCATAAATTAAAGAGGTTTAACTATAAACAGTCCTTAACATCCTCCCTTTATGGCAACCCTTAACGGACCATACCAATTGTCTTTGCTATGGATTCAATCCGTGGCTTATGCAATGCCTTGGTCAGAAAATCCGCCAGTTGGAACTCGCTGGGAACGTATTCTACGCATATTTCACCATCAGCGACGAGTTCTCTTACATAAAAATGTCTAATAGCAATATGCTTGGTTCTTCTGTGGAGTTCTGGGTTATGTGAGATCTTTATAGCTGCATCATTATCGACCTTTAGTTTAGGTATCTCTTTCAACTCAGTTATTTCACCGAAGAGTCTTTTGATCCAGATAATCTCTCTGGCTGCTTCACTTGCAGCTACCAGTTCGGCTTCGGTACTGGATATGGCAACACATGTTTGTCGTCGACTCGCCCAAGATATGGCTCCTCCAGAGTATAAGCATAAAATACCAGACGTCGAGCGTCCGGTGTTTCGATCACCTCCATGATCGGAATCACTGTAACAATCCAGGATTCCAGCATTGCATCTCATTTTAAAAATTATTCCATAATCTGCAGTGCCCTTAATGTATCTTAGGATTCGTTTCAGCTTCTGGATGTCCTCTTTTGAAGGATTTTCTAGCGATCGAGATACTACGCTTACCGCATATGCTAAATCAGGTCTGGTTCCAACAGTTAAGTATGCAAGTGCTCCGACAGCTTCTCTATACGGAAATGAAGTAGGCTCTACCACCTCTTCATTTATATCTGGCACTCCATCTTTCTGTATAGGAGTTGTGACAGGTTTGCAGTTGCTCATACCGAAGCGATCTAACAGTTTCAGAGCGTAGTGCTTCTGTGACACTTTTATGCCATCATGCTGGTGCTTTATTTCTAATCCTAGAAAATACGATGCATCTTTTATAGTGATTTTGAATCTTCTTTTCAATTCTCTCATAAATTTTTCGGAATCTTCCTGATTAGTTGCCGCAACCAAACCGTCATCTACATAGAGAGCAAGAATGATTTTTCTACACTCACGGTTTTGTATAAATAGGCAGGGGTCAGTATTACTTTGTTTAAATCCAATAGTCTTCAAATGATCCACCATGCATTTATTCCAGCACCGAGGTGCTTGCTTGAGGCCATATAGACTCCTCTTGAGTCTACACACCTTCTTTGATCCATCGGAGTAACCATCAGGTTGACTCATATAGATTTCTTCGTTCAGGGAACCATACAAGAAGGCGGTTGATACATCAAATTGGGTGAGTTTCAAACCTTCATTTGCAGCAACGCTTAAGACCGATCTAATTGTCGTCATCTTAGCAACTGGGCTGAAAGTCTCTTCATAGTCTATGCCCTTTTTCTGTGTATACCCTCTAGCAACTAGTCTGGCCTTGAATTTATCTAACGAGCCATCTGCATTGGTCTTGATCTTGTATACCCATTTACAAGATATAGGTTTTCTGTCTTTTGGAAGATCAACCATTATCCAGGTTTTGTTCTCCTTTAAAGATTTCACCTCATTTTCCATTGCTTTGACCCACTGATCTTTATGCGGGCTAGAGATTGCTTCCTTGTAGGTTTTTGGTTCATTGATCTCATTAACAACATCTGCTGAAATCATAACATAGTCTCCAAATCGATTCGGTGCTCGAATCTGACTTCTGTCCCGTAAAGTTATTCTTGTAGCTATGTCAGCTATGTCATCTACATTCCTTGGTGCCTCAGTATCATCCTCATCATAGTCATCCTCATCACCTAGAGCATCTTCAAAAAAAGGTGATCCTGGCAATGATGCTTCTGAAGACGGTTGAAGTGATTCCATACATCTATCTTGGTTTCCTACTTCCTGACTCTCAACTTGATCTGGCGATGTGGCAGGCACAATCGAACTAGGCTCATCAGAGCTACTTGCAGTGCGATCCGAGCTGTTTTCGTTGCGATCATCCCCCCTTGCATCACACATCGGTTTTGAAAGTGGAAAATAGATTTCTGCTGAGTGCTGTTCTTCTGAATCACCTAGGCCACACGGTGTAAGTACTGACTCATTAAATATAACGTCTCTTGACCTTGTTAGTTTTCCACGTTGACTCAATAAGCGGTAGCCTTCATCACCGTCATAACCAATCAGGACGCATTTTTCAGCCTTTTTAGACATTTTGACTCTTTTTTGTTGAGGAATATGAGCGTAACATTCACATCCAATTATTTTTAGGTGGCTAATTGCTGGTTTTTTCTTAAACCACAATTCAAATGGCGATTTACCATTTTCTGGAGTTGGGCCAGTTCTATTTAGAACGTACGCAGCAGTGTTAATCAATTCTGCCCATGTAGCGAGAGGTAATTCTTCATGAGCATGCATCATTGTGCGTGCTGCTTCGACTAAGGTTCTATTTTCACGTTCGCTGAGACCATTTTGTTGCGGTGTATAGGGCATCGTGAGCCTTTGTCTTATTCCAGCTTCTCGTAGAATGCACTTTACATTCTCATTATCAAATTCACCTCCGTTATCACTCAGAAATTCTTTAACACAGTGTCCAGCCACTTTACATTCTTGTAACATATGTCGGAGCTTCAGGTGGACTTCCGATTTCTGTCGCATGAAATAAACGTGACGATACTTGCTGAAGTCGTCTTTGAACAGAACGAAGTAACGGAATTTATTGAAGGAAGGTGGAAAAGGTCCGCACACATCAGCGTGTATAATTTCTGCAGGTTCCTTAGCTCGTTCTCTCGTTCCAAATGTTTGCCGGTGTGTTTTTCCGTAAATACATCCGGTACACAATTCAGAATCTAGGCAAACTTTAATTCCTAGTTCCCGTTCAATAACTCCTTTGACATGTTTCTTATTCTGGTGGGCTAACCGTTCGTGGTAAAGTTGTAGAAGGTTATCTGCTGACAAGGCGTTCAGATCAGGAGTTGACTTTGTAATAGTCTCTACATTAAGCTTGTATAGTCCTCCGTTCTTGGCTCTTTTGCCAGTCAGTATCATGAGTCCATCAACTTTCAGCGAGCAGTGTTCCCTTTCAGACATGAAAACACTATTGTTTAGTCTGTCTTGAGTGGCCAGTACAGAGAATAGGTTTCGCATAATATCAGGTACGTACCATACATCACAGAGTCTTAATCTGGATTCCTTGCCATTAAGAATAGTTTTCAAGTCAACAGTACCTTTGCCAACAGCTTTGACAGTAGCTCCATTTGCAGTCGTCACTGTACGTGTTTCTTTAAAATGCTCGAAACTAGAGAAAAAATCGTTTCGGCACGTGACGTGCGACGTTGCTCCATTGTCTACGAACCAACTTGCTGTATCATAGTTAGTATGCATGGAGTTCACATGCGTAGTGACTGGCAGGAGCATTAAATTCAAATTGCTTGATGTCTGTTTATTCTCTGGCTTGGCTGGTTTCCCGTCAGCTTTCCATTTATAACACTGTTTGACCTTATGACCGACTTTTCCGCAGTACCCACATTTTTTCTTTGCTCTATTGATATTCTGTAGTGCTAGAGCTTCGGCGGGACCTCCAGTTTTGGATGAAACTGAACGCTCATAGGCACACAGCTGCGTTGTCAGGTTTTCTATAGTTTTGTCTGTCTTTGACATCAGCAACCAGCTTGATTTGAAGGCACAATAGGATTCAGGTAGTGTATCTATAATTTTGCAAATTAATAAGATATCCGGTAACTCTGATTTCTCTATCTTCATTAGTTCACCTTTTGAATCTGACCAAATTGTTTTTATTTTGGATACATGAGTAGTGATGTCATGTGACGGATCTTTGCTATAATCGAAGAACTCCATACAAAGAGCGTAACTCTTGTCTTCAGACTTTCCATCGAATAAACAATGTAGTTCGTCCCAAACTTCTTTTGATGAGTTGAAACGCATGATTTTTTGAAGAGTTTCATCTGACATGTTTGCAGTGAGCAGTAGTAATGCGGAACTATCAATTTTGTTGTAATTATCGAGAGCTTTAGTATATTGTGAAATTTCTTCGGCATTTTTGTTGGTTGGGGTCACAGGTTTCTGGAGAGCACCGTTTACCGCATCCAATCCACCGGGCATACCTCGTAGTAGTAATGTTGCCTTAAATTTCCAAGTAAACCAGTTTTTTACACCTTCCAGGTGACCGATGTCAATTTTGCAACTCGATTGCATTTTGAATCTTCGTCTTCCCGGATAGTTTTTGAAACTTGGTATATCCCACACTCGATTATTTATAACTCTCACTCGATTTCTTACGCTCTGCTACCATGATAAAACTAATTTATCAATTAGAAAAAGAGACTCGTGAATTAGTGACATTATAAACATTTTTAATGAATCAACAAACTGTTGCTAAGAACAAGGAGTGACATAAGATAAAAAAGGTTTTCATAAATTAAAGAGGTTTAACTATAAACAGTCCTTAACAAATACACCACGCTATTGGGAGCATGGGTCGTTCATTACGATATTTAATGCACCACACTATCATAACCAATAGAATTAAGATTAGCATTATTGCTGTTACCGACCAGCAACGTTACAGCCTCTTTGGATTTCTCTTTGGTCTACCTTCCAAATTCTAAGTTTGATTGACATCTTTTATATCAAAAATATATGTGAACAGTTGACAATAAACTGCTATAACGGGAAAAGGTGGTCTCATTGCTCGTGCCCTATCCTCAACATTGGTGTCAGAAGTGGGATGTTTTAGCCATGCCCATCACTACACGATCACGTAGCATCTTTTCAAAAAAATGTGACCCGGTAAGTAACCTACGAGGTAGCGCATCTATCCATGGTGCCCTAGCATCAGCGCTCCCCCGTAGGTCCAATTCCACAGTGGAGAGTGCTTCATTGCGGGTTAGCGCTTCTAACCATGGTGCCCTAGCACCAGCGCTACCCCGTAAGTCGCACTCCACATGCCACAGTGACCAGATAACTACTCCATCTAATAATTCCCGTACCATTGTCGACCAAAGCGCCCCAGCGCCGACCAGTCATAGCGAAGCTAGTCCAGCTTTTGCTTCTTCTGTATTAGAATCGTGTAAGCATACTGCAGGTTCTCATTCCGCAAGCACCGTAAAAGCACTACAGCACGCTGCCCAAGTTAAACATGCTCGACGCCTAGCCGAAATTGAAGCCGAGCGTAAAAAGGCTCTGGCAGAGCTTGAGTTACAAGCCGAGCTCGCCGCCATCACGCCAGCCAGCCACTCTTCGCGTTCATCGAGGACAAGCTACGTGGAGCAGTGGTTAGCAAACTCGGATAATTT
The DNA here is from genome assembly GCA_947562085.1 of Eudonia lacustrata. NCBI lineage: Eukaryota > Metazoa > Arthropoda > Insecta > Lepidoptera > Crambidae > Eudonia > Eudonia lacustrata. Next base: position 11,497,691 of record OX387321.1, on the reverse strand, counting down.
GAGCGTAGTGTCAGACCGTGCTAACATGCATCCTTGTTCTAGAGATAACGTTCCACCTAAATTCTGTGGTGATGTGGCACATAATCTACATCCGTGCTCGTTTCCTGAGCCTCCTGTGCTGGATGGTAGCGGTCTCATTGAGTATGCTGAGCACAACCTGCAACCCCTGCCGCGCACTGGTGCCGTTGAGGAGGATGTGGGCCATGTCAGGAAGAACTTAAACACCACTCCACAAGCAGGGAACATGTTAGGCACACACCACCTTAGTGAAAATTGTAACTTATATAACAAAAATAAAGAAAACAATGAAACAACAACACGATACAATGAAATAACTTTACTCGCCAACGCCATTGCGGACCTCGCAAGAAAAAACAATTTTAAGGTAAGTGACCTCCCTAGGTTTGATGGTCGCGCACTGGATTGGCTGTCGTTCAGAAGGGCCTTCGAGCAGTCGAAAGGCCACTTTTCGCCGAGCAACAACATTGCTAGGATCGCCTCCGCACTTCATGGGTCAGCTAAGGAAGCTGTCGCCTCTCTTCTTCTTTCCGCCGGCGACCCAGAGGTGGTGATGAAAGCCCTCGAGAACAGGTTCGCCCAACCTGAATTTATTGTTCTCCAACAACTGGCACTGGTCAGGAGTTTGCCGAGGCTCGGTGTGTACGACAGTGCACACGAACTCAACATCTTCGCGTGTCGCGTACGTAACTGTGTTGAAATAATACGCCTCTTAAATCAGCCCGAGTACCTCGCAGCCCCTGAGCTAGTTCACACAATAATTGGTAAGTTGACCCCGTTATTGCGGTCCAGGTGGATCGACTTTGCGGCATCTCATCATCGTCCCGGTAATTTTAAACTCGAAATTTTAGCGGATTTTTTGGAAAACGAAGCAAATTTACATGTGAAATTTGGTTTATTTTCTATGCCGTCAAATCAATCCACCAATGTCAAGACGCAAAACGTCACTAAAATGCCAGTGACAATGACTTCTCATAGAAGTCATTGGCCAGCCAGAGATAATGTATATGCCGTCCCATCCGTCAAACCACAGAATAGTAATGAACCATGTAAGTACTGTCAGTCTAAGAGTCACGGTATGACAAATTGTAAAGAGTTTTTATCTCTCAGTATTGACGACCGCTGGCCACTGCCCACTGGTTATAGAGAATAAAGTTTGTCGTAGGTGCCTTAAAAAGGGTTCCCATCAGTACATGACATGCAAAGTCAAGTGTGCAGTTGACGGATGTAGGTACAGTAAGCGACACCATACAACGTTACACCGTAATGCAAATTCAGCTCCCGCTTATGTCGCCGCACCGTCGTCGTCGACCGATACTTTTGTACAGTCGAATGCAGAAGGGTGCTGCTTTAAAACTAATCCTAACATTTTAGATAATTCACAGTCTGTTACTATCGCGCATAACTCAATGCCTTCTGTTGCCGTATCACCGAATCTTAAGCCACTTCTTAAAATGGTAGCGGTTACTATTACCGGGCCAAAAGGTACTATGGATACATTCGCCCTCCTTGATGATGGAAGTTCCGTGACGCTTTTAGATCAATCAGTAGCTGATTCACTAGGTGCCGCGGGAACTAAACACGCGATCGAAATCAACTGTATTGGTGGGCTGAGTAAGAAAACTGAGACAAGTAGTGTAACTATACAAATAAAGGGAAAGTATAGCTCAAACATTTACGAAATTGTGGCGCGAACTATACCAAACTTAAGTATTAAAAGTCAGTCTGCTGCCTTTAATGATATTACACAATTTAATCATTTAACCGACATTATACACTTTATCGGTTATGACCAAGCGAAGCCGATGCTGTTGATTGGAGCAGACAACTGGCACCTGATATTGCCGCAAGCTGTCCGTCAGGGTTCCCGTTGTCAACCAGCCGCAGCTTTAACGTCGTTAGGCTGGGTTTTGTTTGGTCATCTGCCCCATTCGCATCACACTTGCAACCTTATCACCAATATCGAAACATCATATCATGCAGATTCTAATACAAGTGATCTCGACTCCATCTTGAAAAACTATTTTAAGATGGACTCAATAGGGATAGCGCAAGTAGCGCATCGAAATTCGAACGACAAGCGCGCCATTCAAATTTTAGAGGCTACCACAAAGCTCCTTGACTCCGGCATGTTTGAAACAGGACTCCTATGGCGTAATGACATCTCGTATATCCCAAACAGCCGTGAGCTAGCCTTATCCCGCTTCACCAGCCTCGAACGCAAGATGGCTAAGGATAACTCATACGCGGAAGCTTATAAGGCAAATATGCGAGGTGTCATCGAAAAGGGGTACGCCGAACTTTGTTCTGAGTCGAAACCGGTAGGCAATGTCTTGTGGTATCTTCCACATTTTGGTGTCATCCATCCCCATAAGAAAAAACTGCGCGTCGTCCATGACGCGGCAGCAAAATGCGCGGCCGTTAGCCTCAACTCCTTACTCTTGACGGGGCCAGATCTGCTCCAACCCATGCTGGCCATAGCCATGCGTTTCAGGGATGGGCCAATCGCTCTAACCGGGGACATCAAGGAAATGTTTCCGCAAGTTAAGATCAGACCCGAGGATAGAGATGCCCAGCGCTTCCTTTGGAGGGATAACCCAGGAGCACCAATATTAGAATACCGAATGTCTTCGATGATATTTGGCGCTGCGTCAAGTCCTTGCACCGCGCTATGGGTGAAAAACAATAATGCCCTTCGTTTCCAAGCGCAACACTCTGAAGCGGTCAGAGCTATCATCGAAGACCACTATATGGACGACTACTTGGGAAGTTTTGACAGTACCAGCGAAGCTGCCCAACGAGCTTTAGAGTTAGTTTCGATTCATAAAGCAGCTCACTTCAAAATGCGCTCGTGGGTATCTAATCGAAAGGAAGCGTTGGCGCTGATCCCCTCCGAGCTGCACGCAAGTGATGTTACCGAGGTAGGACTAGGACCGTCATCCCCATCCCACTTCTGACACCAATGTTGAGGATAGGGCACGAGCAATGAGACCACCTTTTCCCGTTATAGCAGTTTATTGTCAACTGTTCACATATATTTTTGATATAAAAGATGTCAATCAAACTTAGAATTTGGAAGGTAGACCAAAGAGAAATCCAAAGAGGCTGTAACGTTGCTGGTCGGTAACAATTGCTAATCACTTATAGTGGCTCCGCATATTAGGGTGCCACTTATCTATGTATATATTATTCTATATTGAAGTAAATTCGTTATCAATCTCTGAATAAAATGTGATATAGTTCCCAAAAGTTAATTGTAGTTAGCTTGTGTCGAGGAAGTGTTTGTGGTAAAACCTAACAAAACTATAGTTATAAGAATACAATAAAATGTTAACTTTACTTGCTTGTCGGCCCTCGGAGATGTGGCCATCGACTGTCCTCCGCTCTCGTTGCCAGGCAGTCTCCACCTCTCCTCGGTTGCTCTCCCCTCTCCTGTAATTTTTAAAATATCTACAAGTATACGTCCTTCTAATTGGTTACGTTATTTGTGGGAGTTCCTTTAAGTATAGTTTACAACGTCCCGCCCCGAGTTTCTTAGAAACTTCACTAGAAACGCATGTGCGATGTCTATCCTTTTAATTTTTTTTCTTTTCCCACGGCCTGTGTTCAATGGTCAAGTAAATTTTAAAGTTCTCTTTTGTTTACTTAGGGCACTTTCGAACATCTGCTAAGTTTTTTCTTATCCTTCCAATCACTATCGCGACTAAAGAATAGATCATAATTTTTAACTTCGACTGGCTTTTTGTCGGCATGCTCTTTGTCTTTCTAAATTTATTATCTTAGTTCAAAAAACCCAACTTTTGTTAACAAAAAAATATTCGTTCCGTATTTCTAAACGCATTCATTTAGGTTTATGTCTTACACGTGTTTGGGACGGCTGTTAGTTTTCTCGATGGTTAAAAAAATATTATTTATTTTTAGTGGTACATACACTGACCACCTCAATACCTACACTTGTCGTAATGGTTCTCGTTTACTTATTTAGAAAAAAAAAGTATTTTTTATTATTATTATTTTTCTACTTTTACTTTTTTTCTTAATTTCTCAATTGTCTGCTTAAGCTGCTTTGTAATGTACCCCATTTGGAGAGGCAACTGCCTCCTCCTGACCTGACAAACAGGCTTTTAGCCTAGTTTTGGAGGCAGGACAAATTTTACCTGTAATCATGCTTTTGTGGATAATAAAGATTATTTATTATTTATATATTAATACGTGAAGCAAAAACTTTGTACCCCTTTTTACGAAAATTGCTCGGACGGAGGAGTATGAAATTTCGCACACTTAGGTATAGTTTATATAGAGAAGGAGTACAGAATGTTAATATTTTTTTTTAATTATGCATAAAAAGTACATTAAATCAATAAAACAAACATTACACACACTACCATGTATTTGACTCATACGCATATGTATTTGACACACACGCATAATATACTCGTTTCATTTCAAAAATGGAAGAGGAGTGGCCGAAATCTGTCAATGCCAATCCAAACTCACATTCTATCTTTTTTAATTTTGCATAGCTTAGGATACAATCCGTGCAGCCTTAATAAATTTACGGTTGAATTTCGACCACTGGGTGACCGCTAGTTATTATTATTACTTCTAATGACTAAAGGAAAAAAATGTCACTGGTTCCTGCCGAACGCTGGTGCCACTGCCCTAGAATGACTTTTTTTTTCCTTTTTTATGAGTTTTGGTGAGACGCAGATAGATGGTTATGTGGGACTCTTCCCCCGACCCCGACTCTAGTTCAAATGACGTTACCTCGATGGTCATTACCTCGATGTCTCTACCTCGACGGTACACTTCACCGATAGCTTACCTCGAAAGGTCAATACCTCGAAGGATCTCTTCCTCGACGGGTCTTTTCTTCGATGGTACATTTGATCGATGGGTTTTTACTTCGAAAAAATCATCAAAAGTACAGTAAATGTAAAGTATTTAAATGGAATAATCCCTTATTTTTATTAACATTTTGATAAAAAGAAGACAAAAGTGTCTTATGACTCATAATATGCAGAGTGATAATAAATGTTGCCTCATGATTATATGATAATCATTTCAATTCACTAGTATTTTTACACCTTTCAGTTACACACACAAATACTTTACATTTACTGTACTTTTGATGATTTTTTGGAAGGTGGACGGAAGGTCCATCGGCGAGATGGGTTGACGATATAACCAAGACCGAGGGTTGCACGTGGCCCAGAGTGGCGCAGGATCGAGGCGGATGGCACAAGCAAAGAGAGGCCTATGTCCAGCAGTGGGTCAGGAGGGGCTGACGATGGACGGAAGGTACACCCACTAACACCAAATTATTAAAATAAAACAAAAAACCAATGTTGAATGCAATTCAAATTGAATTCTGGGATCGTAAAGCTTGTTTTTTCTTTTTAGTATTTCTCTTTGCTCTTTTTTATATAGTTGTTTTAGCAGTTGGATTTTTTGGTTTATTTTAATAATTTGGTTTATTTCAAACTTTTTAGTTTTGTAAAGTAAATAACAAAGCGTTACAAAACCTACATAAAATAATTAGGTATATTAAAACGCCTTACTCTTTTAAATAGAAGATTCTTATCGTATACACCAAATGGCGTAAAAACGAAACTCTTGACGTCTAGTACCTTTGACTGACAAGTTTTTTTAGTTTTTTTAAACATGGGAATAAAATCTGCTAATATTCCCGAAAACAAAACACCATAAAGCATTTCTGTACCATAGAAAAATTGGCCATATCCTTTAAATGCCGTACACGTTGTAGTTCGTTTAAAGAATTTTGATCGTGTGGTCGATCTAACAGTTTTTTGGGGTCAAGACTACTGCTCGTAATAGCTAACTAATAGCTAATTTAAAAAAAAAAAAAATTATAGCCTGTGTCACTCTCACAGTTAAAACTAATCTAACGACACCTCATATGTTAAAATCCACCTTGCCGTTTGGGCAGTAGGGCGTTGCAAAAAAACAGACATACATATACATACATACACTCGAAAAATCTAACGACACCTATGTTAAAATCCACCATGTCGTTTGGGCTGTAGAGCGTGCCAATGAAACAGACATACATATACATACATACATACGTACACTCGAAAAACGTAACCGTCCTTCTGACGCAGTCGGGTAAAAACTCTTGCACTTCCCCTACGTGTTATAATATAACAATCACCGGAGTTTTGCAGGATGACCCTACTAATTTGAATTGTTGCTTAGTTAATCTATTTAAACTTTCATTTCAACATAAAAATATACGCTGCTTTGCGAGTTGCAATTGTTTTTTTAAAACTTATAACAACAGTTTTTAAGCACGATTATCTGTCTAATAGTGACGTCACAAACGAAATTATCTCCTCTCACCCCGCCTGAAATAGGCTCACAAAAAACTCTACAATTATCTTTAAGATACTTACTTACTTACTGCGCTGGCTCAGGGACCCGAAGTGGATCTTGGCCTCCGACACGAGATTACTAAGATACTAAGATACTACCTGATTTAAAGTTTGCTAATTGTTTTACAGATTTCCGCAACAGCAAAATGTTTTCGGAAGCACCAGACGAGGTGCTCAACATTTTGGCTACCGAAGATGTCACGGTGAACGCACACCAATTCTGTATTGTAGACGAGGTAAGACATTTGGAAGGTTGACGAGCTGACTGACTGACAGACTGTTCAGAGGCCTTACCATGAGCTCTTTAAGTAGTACTTCAGTGATATTGCAGTTCGTTTGACCAGCCGTAGCCGTCGCCAGTAGGCTTGCCAACTCCAAAAAAGGCATTCCCGGGATTACCCAGCTCGACATCCGGGACTTGGGCATATTACGCGGGACACAACACACCACGTATAAAATGGTTAGAAAAAAAACTGCATAACTATATTTTTTTATCATTTAATAAAAAAATCGCGACGCGACGCGAAATACGCAATTCATAGGTATTAAGAAATTGTATTGTGTTGTTGTATAATGCGTAACAAATAACTCGGGCCAACTGCCTAACCCGAGGGTAGTTGGTACGAGATACATACTTATATCATATTATCACTGATTTCCGGGTCAAAAAGCGTCCCGCAGAGGGTCTCGGCGGGACGGCCCAAAATTGACCCAGAAGCGGGACGTCCCGGAAAATCCGGGACGGTTGGCAAGCCTAGTCGCCAGTCCCCTCTGACCGTTACCATTTTTAGGCACGTTTATAAGGGCTTCATGAAGCTTGCTTATTACTCGTATGCCGCGGCGTATATATCTCATTTTCACATCTGCAACAACACAGCAACGATACTGTTTTAAGACCTCACGATAAGGTATAGTCAGGCCGTGCAACTTCAGACCCGATCGTTTTATTTTTATCTCTGTCAGTCGTCAGTCTTCGCCATACTTTTTATACATGGCTGTTGTCTTTCAACCAGTTTTAATTGGTTTGAAAGATTTATAATAATACTTACTAGATAAAAATGTAACTTCATTTTTTTGTTTCAGAATCTATCTGCTTTCAACTTAACCAAGGATTGGCTGGTGACTTCTTATTCAGATGATGACTACGGAGTGCAGTTCATTGCTACAGTAGAACATACTAGGTGAATTTCACATTTTACATAAGAAAAGTAACATACGTAAATAAATATGTAAACTATTGACCAATCCCAAAATCGTGGAAAATACATATAAACTTGATATTTGTCAAGTTGGTTCATAGTTCTATATAAAACAACATTAGAACGCTTTACATTGACGAAGTTATATTTTAATTTTAAATGCACAACGGGAAAATCCTTGACCATTATTTCACCTGATGGTAAATGTTGATACCTAACGCCGAAGGTAGAAGTCCACTTCACCCGGAATCCTCGTTTAGTGGGGAACTGGCTATCTAGCATAGGGGCCGTCCATTAATCACGTGAGGCCCAAAGGTGGGAGGGGGGGTCCGAAAAAATCACCAAATATCACAAGGGGGACCTGCCGGGATAAGTAGGTTAATAATTTAAATTTTACTTACATTGAGTATGGCGATATTTTTAAAGATGGAGGTAGCTAGCTTGGATTTGGAATTGAAACAAAACCCACCAACTAAACAGTTATGCTAATAGGTGCTCTGGGACTGATAGTTTTAACCAATAGAACACGACGGCAAAGTAAATGTCGGTAAATTTCAAATATCCATGAATTTAATTCCAGGTACCCATTTTATGGCGTGCAATTCCATCCAGAGAAGAACTCCTTCGAGTGGAAGCTTTCGAAGAAATACCCGCATTCGATGAACGCTATCAAAGCGAACAGATACTTCATGGATTTCTTCGTTAAGGAGTGCAGAAGGAGCCTCCACACTTTCCGCAGCGCCGCTGAGGAGAACCAGTACGCAATCTACAATTACGAGGCGAAATTCACTGGCGTTTTGGGCAGCCAACACCATGAGTGCTACTTCTTTGAACCGAGGGGTGTCGTATCGAATTGAACGATTAAAGTATGTGTAAACAAATTCACTTGAAGTTTTACTTTCGTATGATTACCTTTTAGAGATTAAATATTAGAGACAGAAAAAGATAATAATATTAAGATACAATGAAATAACTTATTTCGCGTAAGTAAAAATATGTGACTTTAATTTTGAATAAGGCTTAATGAGCATAAGATAGGACGCTTTAGGTCATAATCTAATCTAAATCTAAATAGCCTTTAGACTGTCCCACTGCTGGGCAAAGGCCTCCATCGTTGAAATCAAGTCATCGCTACAATTGATGGGTATTGGCTTAATCACCACACTTGCCAAATGCAGGTTGGTGATCACAAACCCAGGGTATGCATCGGAAAATCCGAAACACACTTTTGCCCGACCTGGGAATTGAACCCGGGACCTTCGGGCATCGGGCCGAGCGCATTACCAGGACAGTAAGGTGCTCAGGTCATAATGCCAAGTTCAAAATCAAATCATCTCTTACAGATCGAATGATACAATTTTAGTCTTTGCGTCTTACGTCTAAGTGTCTGATTATAAATCTAGTCTAGCCTAAAGGTATTATACTGGCACTTAAATGTACCTGAAATCTTAAATTTACCTTTCAATGGTTTTCTTTTTATCGTTGCTATTATTTTCGATCGCTCAATGTGAAAGTCTTTCGAGAGGCCTATTGCTTAACAGCTGACATCTTTCGGATGAATATTATGAGCACTTGTGACAAAGAAAATTGTTACATAAATCCGATGGAAAAACATATTAGCCATACCATAAGCAACAAATGTTTATCTTTTATCAACAGTGAGATAAATCATAAAAGTGACGTTTATTTTGCTCCACAATCGAGATAACAGGCGGAATTCGATCTTTTCTCGAATTATAGGAGCTCGGGTATTAGTTTTATTTTGTTAACCATTACCGTTTTGTGTGTTCATCGCTTCCATTAGGTAAATTATCAATTTTAATCTTTTTTGATAATGACAACATTGTGAGCGATAACTGGCAAACGACAATGCACAATAAACACAAACAAAATCAATGCACACAATAGCATGCGAGGTGACAGCTGTAAAGTTGTTGAATATTCCGCGATCGTCGGCTGCCCAGCAGGAGACCAAATCTATTTTAGTGCAGCTGCAAATGAGGGCAAAGTACACGAAATGTATAACGGAACGCGTTTTTGTTTACATTACAATTAACGAAGCTTTAAATATTGTATTAATGTGGTATGTTCCACTTTAATTCTGTTTACTTCAGTAATGCAAAAGTTGTAAATAGTTTGCTGTGCCGTAACCGCTTAAGTGTCAATATAATAATTAGTCATTAGTTCTTTGTTTTGATTGTAGGTGGTTGGGCGTGTCACTGGCCAATAGCATTATGGTATTGGTTATGAAATCAGTATTCGTTCTCAGTGTTTTGTGTTTACGGTCCTGTGATAGTGCAATGTTGATCAGAAGTGAAACGAAAACGGTCAATGAACGTCCTATCATAGGCATACTATCTCAAGAGCAGGCGTATGAACTGAAAGATGAATACTCGAAGGAGAATTTTACTAGTTACATCGCAGCTTCGTATGTGAAGAGCGTTGAAGCTGCAGGAGCTAGAGTTGTGCCTATTTTGTAAGTACATTACTGTGTTATGCTTTTTTATTAACGGGAGTGAATGTTTTTAATTTAAAAAATTAAAAACTTAGAGCAGTAGACATTAAAAATATCAGACGCCGAACTTGTTTCGAACTATTAAAGACCGCGAAAAGGTTTTTTTTCTTTTATTTGATGGCTTCGTGCGATTAGCACATTTAGCCAGTGTCAAAGTAATTTTTCTTACAAGTAATACATAAATAAACAATATTTCATTATATGATGATGATGAATGATATTAGAAATGGGAAGTGAGAAATGATATACCCCCAACCCCTCGAGTATCTCAGTAAAGATGTGGGGCTTTACTAAGTCCTCACGCGAGCTTCTTGAGAGAATTTGAAAAGTAACGTTGCACTGTTTTGTTTCATTTGCCAACACTTATGCACACTCACGAACACTTAACGGTTAATAATCCACCATTATTTCACATTAATATTCAATATAACACAAATTTTAGAAAATAAAACAAAACCGCAGACATGACGCTTCACTTTCCCGCCAAGAAGTCCAGGTCCACCCACGAAAAGTTTTTTTTTTCTTTTAGTTTATGGCTTCGTGCGATTAGCACATTTAGCCAGTGTCAAAGTAATTTTTCGTACAAGTAATACATAAATAAACAATATTTCCTTATGATGATGAATGATATTAGAAATGGGAAGTGAGAAATGATATACCCCCCAACCCCTCGAGTATCTCAGTAAAGATGTGGGGCTTTACTAAGTCCTCACGCGAGCTTCTTGAGAGAATTTGAAAAGTGACGTTGCACTGTTTTGTTTCATTTGCCAACACTTATGCACACTCACGAACACTTAACGGTTAATAATCCACCATTATTTCACATTAATATTCGACATAACACAAATTTTGGAAAATAAAGCAAAACCGCAAACATGACGCTTCATTTTCCCGCCAAGACGCCCCACGAAAAGTTTTTTTTTTTTTTTTTTTTTTTTGATGGCTTCGTGCGATTAGCACATTTAGCCAGTGTCAAAGTAATTTTTCGTACAAATAATACATAAATAAACAATATTTCCATAAATGATGATGAATGATAATAGAAATGAGAAGTGAGAATGATATACCCCCCAACCCCTCGAGTATCTTAGTAAAGATGTGGGGCTTTACTAAGTCCTCACGCGGAATTCTTGAGAGAATTTGAAAAGTGCCGTTGCACTATTTTGTTTCATTTGCCAACACTCATGCACACTCACGAACACTTAACGGTTAATAATCCACCATTATTTCACATTAATGTTCGAATTAACACAAACTTTAGAAAATAAAACAAAATTGCAGACATTACTCTTCACTTTCCCGCCAAGACTTCCCCACGAAAAGTTTGAAACATGACACATGCCATTTTTTTTAAGTTGATGGCTTCGTGTGATTGGCACATTTAGCACATGTCATTAATTGATTGTCAATTTTTTTCCTTTAGTTGATGGCTTCGTGCGATTAGCATATTTAGCCAGTGTCAAAGTAATTTTTCTTACAAGTAATAGATAGATAGATAGATAGATAACATCTTTATTCGGACACTAAAGACACACACAATATATAATCGTAAAAAAACAACAATTACACTAAAAATAAACATAATTTTATAACAAAACTATTAAAAAATACAAAAATGTGTGTGTGCCGCAGCATCTCAAAAGGGTCATGTAATACATTAATAGACTATATTTCTTTATGATGATAATGAATGTACTTATGCACACTCACGAACACTTAACGGTTAATAATCCACCATTATTTCAAATTAATATTCGACATGACACAAATTTTAGAAAATAAAACAAAACCGTAGACATGACTCTTCACTTTCCCGCCAAGAAGTCGATCGTCAATTTATTGTAGTACATAAGTTTGTCTATTTATTTATTTTATAACACTTGCAACATATTTTTTTTTTAAAGTGCTAATTGCTGCACTGAAGCTGAATTAAATATTTATAAAATACAGTGAAATTAAATGCCTACCCGACCTAGCCAGGAATCGAACCTGGATCTTCCGCAATCTGGCCGGCTGCACTGACCATTATGCTACCGGGAAGGCTGACGTAAGCACTGAATTCTTACACTGATTTTTTTATTTTTGATTGCTTTTAGCGGCACAGTGCCATCTATCCAACGGTTATTGCAACGGATGGCTATGCAGATTCGTCTTTACAGATGAAATACCACAGATGTGATAACACAACAACATAAATTACATATCGAACTTAATGCCTGAGACATTCTCTACCAGTCAACCATGGGTGGTTATATGTTATATTATGTCTATGTCTTTAACTTTTTCAGGATCGGAAAGAGTCGAAGCTACTATAAAGACCTCTTGGGAAAAATCAATGGGTGAGTAGGTAGTGTTAAACATCTTACACAGAAGTTTGAAGTTGGTATGTTATCATATAGCAAAAAACAGTAAAAAATAAATATTTGCTGCTTTCTCCACCATGTATGGGGTGTTTGGTAATACCTGTATAATCCCGAATACTCGGGTACGTATCAGCTTGAACCCTAGTTCAAGCTGATACGTTGTTCTTGGTCGTCAACCTCATGGTCAAACATAAACAGAAGTCGAAACATTGTAGGATTAAACAAACAAATGGTAATAAAATAAATTTTAATTTTTTTATGCAAAAGTAAATCTACATAAATAAGATTTTGCATGTTATCACAGTGTTATTATTTCTGTGTGGCATGGCTATGTTTCGGGAATATCATATATACCTAATACCAATACCAAGACCATATATACCAAATACCAATACCAAAAATCCTGTATATGAGCGACAAGAATCTTTCACGATTCACAAACAAATTAAAACCGTAGGGGGCCTAGTTCCTCGGTAGCTGAGGACTCCAGATGAAGTGTGCTTCCACCTTCGGCCATAGTCACTTACCATCAGGTGAGTTGAAGGGCAAGCGCTATCCCAATGAGGATTTAATAAATAATACATATCAAACAATTAAAAAAGATAAATTAATAAATTTTTACTTTTTTATTTTCAAGTGCTAATTGCTGCACTGAAGCTCAATTAAATATTTATAAAATTGCCCAAATTGCGGAAGACCCTGGTTCGATTCCTGGCTGGGTCGGGTAGGCGTTTAATTTTTTCACTGTATTTTATAAATTTTATAAATATTTAGATAAATTAATGTCAAAAAAAATCTTCAAATCCAGAGTATTATTCCCCGGAGGCGCTACTTGGTTCAACCAGTCTAATGGGTACGCGGATGCCGGTCAGCACATCTACGAGATCGCTCAAGAGCTGAACGATGCTGGAGACTACTTCCCAGTGTTCGGGACGTGTCTGGGCTTTGAGCTGCTCGTCATGTTGGCTTCGGGCAGAGAGGAGCCTGAGAATAGGGTGACATGTCGCGCTTATGGAAATTTTCCGATCCACTTCACTGGAGGTGAGTTTTGTTGGTTAGAAAGTTTATGGTATTTTATTAATAACTAGCGGCCCGTCCCTGCTTCGCACGGGTGGACATTTAAAAAAATATATAACCTATGTTACTCAGCGCTAATGTAGCATTCTAATGGTGAAAGATTTTTTTAAATCGGTCCAGTAATTTTTGAGTTTATTCGTTGCAAATATACATACATACATACATACAAAGATACAGAGGTTTCCTCTTTATAATATTAGTATAGACTAGCGGCCCGTCCCGGCTTCGCACGGGTGGACATTTCTTTCTATTATAGCCTGTTACTTAGCGCTAATGTAGCATTCTAATGGTTAGAGAATTTTTTAAATCGGACCAGTAGTTGTTGATTTTATTCGTTACAAAGATACAAATACAAAGCTTTCCTCTTTATAATATTAGTATGATATGCTGTAGTAGGCATGAAGCTGTGTAGTAGGTACACATCCCTGCACATCAAACTGTCAAAATGCCTCAATAGACTTTGAACTTTATATGTTTAAGGCATATGGTTGATTATTTAATAGGTTGATGTGCAGGCGTCTGTTTTTTTTTGAGAGAGATTGCTGATTGCCTCAGACGGCATTTTCAGCGTCATCGGACTTTTTGGGGGCGGCGAGGTACGTAAAGGGTACCTCAAGCCGTGTTGAAACGAATCACCTTCAAAGGTTTTCTAGAGGGAACGGCATCGCACACTTATTAGTGCGCGTCCCCGTGCCCTACTAGATTCTCCGAAGGGTCCGGATCGGATCGTCAGGCGTCTGTAATCATTGTAATCATACGCCGTGATGGGTGACCGAATTGATAAAGTTCGATCTATTAAGTGCTTCGGAAAGCATGTTTTGCCGTTGATCCTGATTGTCACTGTAAGTAAGGAGGCAGTGGTTAAAACCTTTCAATCAAACAAAATATGACAAAACATAAGTTTTCTTATTCCTTTAATTGAGCGTATAATTTTGGCTATGCTTTTTCTATTTATAGAGTCACGTGTTGTTATTTAAAAAATTGCAGATTTCCGGACCAGCAAGATGTTCAGATATATCAGCGATGAAGCAGTGGAAGTCTTGGAAAACGAGGAAGCCACCGTCAACGTCCATCAGTTCTGCATTATAGATGAAGTGAGTTGGAACATAGCTGAATAAATTAAGAGCCTTATTACATCTCGACTGTAATTTTTGCGTAAAATGGCGAATTTTGACGTTCTTGATCTCAGAAACAAAAATACATTAACAATTTTGACTTATTGAATAGTGTAGAATAGCTATTGACATATTTCGTAGCTCGCTTTTTGTAAATTTTGCTTAACTTTTTAATTAAACCCAAAATTGCAGAGAAATATTTTCATAAAATGCGCGAAGGTACTTTTTTGAGCTCCTAGATTGAACTACTGTTATAAACAATTAATAAATAACTAATTAATAAAAATTAGAATGTTATCTCTTATTTAGTCGTATAGTTCGTAGCGGCCTCGGAATTTTAGATATCATTGATTTTATAATATATACTAGAAGAAAAATCTTATTTTAAACCAAAAACTTCGAAAATCGCTTTAAGTTAACTGTGAATTTCTCTTATCTACGGTAATATTATTGAGCAAAAATACCAGAATAATTATTACTTCATGAGGAAAAATAATTTTTTTAAGCATGAATTTATTATCCTATTTCGATAAAAACGATAAATACAACTGCAAAATTACTACAAAATGCGATGCGCCGGCCGGCCGTCCGAACGATACTTACCTATTCTCGCCACTCTCCGAGAATTTGTAATAGGGCTCTTAAAAAGAGTTATTAAGTTGTAAAACAAAATTTGCATGATAAATTGAATATATTGCCCTAAAGAGAGAGAGTGTTTATCGTCGTAAATGTCGTTTCGTAAAAACTGACGATTTTTTACGAAACGACATTTTACGAAATAGCTGAATCTATAAAACAGGCTATCTTAGTCTATCAACGTTGGAACAAAACAATGTAGTTGGTAATAATCTAAGATGATGATAGCTAAAATGGTGGTAGCAAGACCAACTTCTAATAGGTCACAAGCACGCGCGTCTTGCGATGCGGCAAGCGAATGTCTAGTTCTTTGAAAGCCAATGGTCTTTGGCCGAGCGGCTATAAGAGATAAACGTTTTCAAATTTGTACATTTTATTTAAATCTATTTATTTTAGAACATGAAAAGGCACAACTTGACTAAAGATTGGCGCGTGACGTCCTATAGTAACGACGAGAACGGATTAAGATATATCTCCAGCATTGAACACAGGAGGTAATGGATACGTAACAGCCAATTACTCAGTTTATCTATAATTTGACATATCATCCCGCTACATCACAACATCCCGCCAACAACTCATCAAAATCTCGCTTGTTACTTGATAACCATCAAGTAACAAGCGGGATTTTGAGTTGAGTATGTCCAGTTGAGTATGACACTATCGTCGTAACTAACCAATTACGACGATAGTGTCATACTCAACTAGTAGTATTATTTACACATGGTACAGGTACTTAAGTCTGGAACTCTGGATGGTTCTGGAAGGTTTCGTGCAGAAAATGGTAAGAGTTTTCGAGGAGCGGGACTCGTAATCTCACATTCTATCAGACCGGGTCAGGAGTACAAAAACAACACTATCATCATCAGCTCATTTTTATGTCCCCATTGCTGGGGCACGAGCCTTCCCTATAGATGGAGAGGGAGAACGGGCCATAAACCACCACGCGTGCCCAGTGCGGATTGGTGGTTGTTAACGACTGCTAATGCAGCCGGGACCAACGGCTTTACGTGCTTTCCGAAGCACGGAGGAGCTCAATATGATAAATTTTTGGTCACCCATCCGATGACCGGCCTTTGCAAAAGTTGCTTAACCTTAGCAATCGCAGACCGGGCGCGTTAGTCACTGCGCCATCGAGCTCCAAAAACAACACTATCTATTGTTTATTTCTTACTTTTTTATTCCATAAGGTCAGCACTTGGTCTCCATCTCCCCTGATGTTAAATTATCGGTGTGAAGTTTCCCCAGGGGTTTTAGTGGGTCGGCCGCGTAAAAAAAAGGTTAGGTTAGGTTTGGTTAGGTAATAATTAGGCCGCGAAGATGGAAGCGCACTTCACCCGGAATCCTTAAATACACCTAAAAGCTTAACACCTAAAAGCTTCTTCTAAGCGCCAATAATTATTTGAATGTAGCGAAGGTTAAGTTAATAAATATAAAAATAAACACAAATGTTGAAAAAAATTCCACGAGCAGGATTTGAACCTGCACCCTTCTGACATACCGAGTCAGGTGCTCTCCCAATTGAGCTATCGTGGTTTTAATCAGCTCGCCGAATTTATTCAACACTATTTACTTTTTTACTTTGAAAGCCAAATTACAAATGTTTTAGTAATTTGCAACAAAATTCGCGTTAAAAATTATCTTGGCAAAAAAAAAAAAAATTTATAAATAGCTTGCCTACTTCTTAACTGATCCTTAGTATTTGTAAAAATATTATGATCGGATGTTAATAACGGTAGTTGTTGACATTGAATGGGCGCCTTTGGCTTTCAAAGTAAAAAAGTAAATAGTGTTAAATAATTTCGTTGGGCTGGTTAAAACCACGATAGCACAATTGAGAGAGCACCTGACCCGGTATGTCAGAATCATTCATGTCATTTGTGTTTTTGTAATTTGTTCGCAACAAAATTTGCGTTAAAAATTATATAAACAAAACAAAAACATTTTAATAAATATAGTCATCAGTTGTTCGCAAGGCTTTTTTTATAAATTCAGAACCAACAAAAATATATTTTTAAACCGCCACTCAATATCATTCCATTAGGGGTAGAGGAGGAACTGTTTGCCTGTAGTTGACAGATTGACATTATGTTTAAATACTAAATATATTCATGCCTAATTGACAAAAATATAATTCGCACTCTAAAAAGTTTGTTTAGTGAAAGGAGAGAATGATAAATAATTTATTGGAGTATAAATTGTTTACATTGTTCACTGGACATCATGTGGTTTTGACTGATTGATATAGGTAGGATAGATCGTATAATGCATATACTGGCACTCATAAAATCTGTATCAAAACGAAATGAAATACTTACCAGTGGCGGTAGCCAAAGTAACATTAAGAAAACGATAGCGAAGTTCGAAAATAATAAAATGTATGGGATTGACATATGATTGACCGCGTGATTTAGCGCGGCTTATGTCAATCCAATACATTTTATTCTTTTCGAACTTCGCTATCGTTTTCTTAATGTTACTTTGGCTAAGCCTACAGATTCGGCATAAAGATTTTTGCATAATTGGTCATTAGCATTGTTATTTGCGTTATTTGGAGGAGATCGATGTCGCAGTGGTTAACGCGCCCGGATGCGCAAACATAATGAATGCCACCTTCATTCAAAACTGCTTTAACTTAAATGCGATTTTATATGTGCAATGAAATGAAAAATAGCACATAGGGCGAAGGGGCCATAGCCCACAACGCTGGCCTTATGCGGAATGGCGGGTCTGGACGATTGCCATCTTACAACAACCGGTACCAACGGCGTAACATTCCTTCCGAGACACGAAGTTTTTTAATTTGGTCACCTATCCCATCTAACATTACGTTACCTAGCATTGCGAAGTTGTGAACTTGTAAGATCGCCATCGAGGAGGAGCTCGATGGCGCAGTGGTTAACGCGCCCGGTCTACGAGTGCTGAGGTTAAGCAATTTTCGCAAAGGCCGGTCATCGGATGGGTGACCAAAAATTAATTATCTCTAGCTTCTCCGTGCTTCGGAAGGCACGTAAAGCCGTTGGTCCCGGCTGCATAGCAGTCGTTAACAACCACCAATCCGTACTGGGCTCGCGTGGTGGTTTATGGCCCGTTCTCCCTCTCCATCCATAGGGAGGGAAGGCTCGTGCCCCAGCAGTGGGGACATAAAAATGAGCTGATGATGATGATGATGATGATGATCGCCACTGCGCCTTTAAAATCCGATCCGATCAGAATCCGATCAGATCCCTCGGAGAATCTAGTAGGGCACGGGGGACACACTAGTGCGTGATGCCGTTCCTCTTTTGACAGTGATTCGTTTCCCCTTGAGGAACCCTTTTAGTTTCTCGCCGCCCCCAAAAAAGCCGGGTAAAGCTGAAAATGCACAGTCCTTCCTTCAAACTCCTTTACCTCATATTTTTTTTTCTAGGCACCCATTCTTCGGTGTCCAGTTTCACCCAGAGAAGCCTGCTTATGAATGGAAGTTATCAAAACATTATGCGCATTCATCGGGCGTTATTACAGCAAACCGACATTTTATGGACTTCTTCGTTGGTGAATGTAAGAAGAACCACCACAGTTTTGGCAATGAGAATGAAGAGAACGAGTATTTGATATACAACTTTAGACCTTATTTCACTGGTGCACACGCCAGTTCTTATACTCAGTGCTATTTCTTTGAGCCTAAAGGAATATTAGAGTAACGATGGTAGAGTATCGGATTTCGATTGATGAAACCTTATTAGTTTCCATGGTAACGGTAAATGTAATGCATTTATGGAGAATACATTTTAAAGATATTTTAAAGAAATACGCATGTCGTTAAAGCAGTTGTACAAAATAAGATATTTAATTTATTAAAATTAAATGTTGCAATGTTAATAAAGTTAATAAACACACACACACATATGCACTCATGCGCACTTATATTCTAGCATTATGAGTCTTGGTTTGTATATTTTGCTTATTGTATTTTTTTCTAACTTAGTATTGTTTTTGCTACTTTTGTGTGACTGTTTTATGAATTTGTATGTATGTAAAATCATTAAGGAGGAGCGGGGCTTCTCAAAACAGGCCTTAAAGCTTAAAGAGAAGCTTAAACCCAAAGTTTGTAACACCTTTGATAATGGAAATAAACAAATTTTTATTATTTTTTAATTTATTTTTTAATAAAGACTATTATTTCCTGCCATGTAAACTTTTTCAACTAAGCTGTATAAGAAAATATGTCCAATGACTCTGTTTAACATACCAGTAGAGTACCTACATAAATGTACTACTAATAAATACACTGATAAAACCACACTTGAAAACTGGGTTCCGACAACTATCAAAAGGTTGAAATTGAACCTTGTAAGTAGAACATAACAGAGCTTAAACTATCAAACTTATTTAGTTACTTACGCCAACACAAACAAAGCTAGCATCCACGAACCGCATTATTCAGAAGTTGTTTCACCAATTATGTAATTTATTAACCTTTGGCGAATAGTCTAGTATCTCTGTATATTAACACGAGAAGAAAAATTGTGTACCCCTTTTTACGCACATTGCTCGCATGGAGGAGAGTGAAATTTGGCACAGTTAAAGTTCATAAAAAAAGGAGCGCAAGAAAATAAATTTTAGTTAAAGTTACAAATAATATAAAAATCTTCGTAGTAAAAAATTAAATTCGAATGATTTAAATCTGTTGTCAGCGACGACTAAAGTCATCCCTTATTGCATCGTGGTCTGTGACTGTTGGGCTTATATTATAGCAACGATTGCATCACTTGATTTGAGAAGGTAAGGGTAAGTAAACTCAGGTATACAGTTCACGAATGTCCGAATATATTGACTGAATAACTTACACATAAAATCAACGGAATGTTGGTACAGGTTGAACGCGGGGAAGCGACTGGCGTCGTGGCTAACCGTGTTCGGTTAAAACTGCTGACATAGGTGCAATTTACAATGTAGTAGGTAGGTCCCTATAGACTTATATATCTCAGAACAATAACTTAGTTATTGCATGTTATTGTTCTGAGTGCTATCACAGTCTATAACCTCTAATATAAATAAATAAATATTAGACAACATCACATACATTGCTCTGACTCAAAGACAGTAGCTTAAGCACTTGTGTTATGAAAATCAGAAGAAAGGACGGTATTACAACCACCTAGACCCGAGAAAATATAGACAAAGTTCGTTTTTCTACATTGGACCGACCGGGAATCAGCCCGGGACCTCGGAGATGGCAACACCAGTAACTGGCGTGCGAGCCACTCGACTACGGAGGCCGTCGAAAATATAGTTTGTTTTTTTTAAATTTTCAATGCAAAGGGTTACCGTTAAATTTCGACAACTGAGTGAGCGACGACTTGTCCTATTATTAAATTTTTGACTGGTTAAATGTAACCTACAAATAGCGAGCGGCGCCGCCTCGCCGGCGCCGGCGCGGCGGTTGTGTGTGACAGCTGTGTTTGAGGCGCAGCGGGGCGTCCGTATTTGAGATGCATCTGAAATACGTCGGGGCTAAAGTAGCCTTACGTAACTGCCAGTAATTAGGGTAATGTTATTCGCCGCATTGTTTATTTCGGTATCCGCTCAGTGTGTTGACTAAATAAGCTATCTATTGAGTTTGTCCTAATCAGTTAGGATTGGTTATCAACTTTTATGAAAGGAGTTTGGTGCAAGCGGTTCTCGCAATGTTATTGCTTCAAAGTGAAGCCTTTTTTTACGAAAAAAATAATCTGATAACTAAATACTACCCTAAGGTGTTGGGTAAAAAAGTTCATTAATAAATATTGTAGGTACTAAATAGTATCTTTTAGTTTTATTTTTTTTTATTTTTATTTATATATCATTCCACTCTTCAATAGTTATTACAAAAAACATGCATGTATGTTTTATATAACTTTAAAAACCACTAAGATTTAAGCTTAAGTTATCGAGAGTTTACAATAATAATTAATAATACTTATAATTATTAATTCTTATTTATGATTATTAATATTTTTATAATTTTATACACTCATACAATTAGGTCTTATGATAATATAGTATCTGGATGACCGAGCATTGCTCGTTATTTTTTTTTAAATGAAATTTTTTGTTTATTTCTCTCTTTTTAGTGAATTGTTTCGATCTATTTATCAAAAGCGAATATGGGTAGACCTACTAAACGCGCTGCTCGTATGAGACAGCGCCGTTTAAATGAGACAAGCGAAGAAAACGAGAAACGCCTATCAAAGTAGGAAATCAAAAACTGAGTTCCGGTGCCTGCCTTCATTTGCTTCGTCATAATCGCTTAACTATCTTAATCGAAATATTTTATCGCCACCCGTGAAATACTTTTCATTGAGGAGTTCCGATGGCAATCTGTGGTCTTTTTCATCAGTTACACTTCATCAAATGATACTATCTGAATGCAAATGCTTGATTTACTTCTGAAAATTCCAAAATCGCTATAGGTTTGCCTACAATATTTGAGGAGTTCCCTCAATTCCTTAAGGATTCCATCATCAGAACTGGACCAAATTAAAATGGGACCACACAGGAAGCACCAGCTCTCAAATAAAGAAAGAATCATAAAAATCGGTTCATCCAGTTAAATATTGTTAAGGTTTTTTTTTTAAACTTGTATAACTTGGTAACGTAACGGCATATAATTTTGTAAATGTCATTACATATTGAATTAAAGCTGTGGAGTTTCTTGCGCCCATTCTTCTCCACAGCTAAAATATAGACGTCCTGAATGGGTAGTAGGTAAAAAAATTACGGACGATTCAAAAGCACTTTTCTAAAGTTTATTTGAATAAAGAGTATTTGACATTGACTTTGACTTTGAAAGGTTCTGAGGTAACAAACATAAAAAAAAAATACAGACGAATTGATAACCTCCTCCTTTTTTTGAAGTCGGTTAAAAATGAAACCTAGCTAGATCGATTTATCGCCCCCGAAACCCCTGTATACTTAATTTCATGAAAATCGTTGGAGCCGTTTCCGAGATTCAGATTATATATAAACAAGAATTGCTCGTTTAAAGGTATTAGATATCCACAAACAGTTCATATGTAAAGAGTTACAATAAGTCTAGAAAGTGTTTTTTTTGTTTTTAATGTTTTTGTGTGTCACTGTTTATTACTTCGGTCGGCAAGTTATTGATGAGTCGAGGTACAAGGTTTCATCGTCCAAGAATTTATATTTTTTTTGGAAACAATTGATTTAAGTATTTTTAATTTTATATTATTTATGGAAATCTTCTTAGAAGTTGTACTTCTTCTTCTTCTTCTTATGTGTTAAAACTAAAATTTCTTATTAAATTTTGGCTACAAATACCCTTGGCAAATGGACTGACGACTGACTGACTCTATGCTAAATTGACATTTGGTATGGTGATTTTCACCATCCATTTTTAAGTTTAGACTTCAGATAGCATCCGAGTTTCCAATTTAGTTGCATCTCATATGCCTTCCTTATGAATAAGTAATCTGTTAAGAAGAGTTAAAACTGGCCCTTAGTTAATTAGGACCAATACACGTTCGAGGATACCTACTAAAGTCACTAAAGTTCAGGTAGTGCAGAAGTTCAGGTTCATAAAACAAAATGTATGTAAGTATACGTGACTGCTTAAACTAGCTTGAATACAAATTATTCTGAACCTACGCCATAGAACATTTATGTTTAATAACTGACTTCATGTACAGGAAAACTACACATAGTAAGGGTTGATGGGTAAAGTTTAATTGTGAATTCTAATCGGTTCGTTTCGATCTCGGGTTGTTGACACTCGTACAGGTGTTTGTAAGCAAATATATACTCCTGGGGCTTCCTACTTATGTTTGTAGAAACTAATAAACGGCATTTAACTACCGACTTGACCAGGGATTTGTCAAGTATTGATTCAATAGTGAACCTTGTGGAGTTAATTTTTCATTAAAACACTGTCATTATAAACTTATGGATAAGCCGGTTGTAATCGGATGAAAAACTAATGTCCTAAGGGTAAACTAGCTAGCTATCATCTTATCTAGATCGTTTGCCATGACGCCAATGTTAGTAGCTATTGTTGAGTTGAATCAAAATATTTTATAAAGTATTTTTTTGATACATTCATCTAAGTCATTGCTTACCCTATGGTGGAGATTTTGTACCGTGAAGAAGTCGCAAGAAACCACGCATCTAGGCTATTTATTTCTCCGGTTCAGTGCTAAAATATTACATTCAATACAAGATTATTTAAAAAAAAACCAGACAGTAATAGCACAGTATTAACATTTCATACAGTAGGGCATCGCCTTTGACGTGGGGCGATGCCGCCGCCCGCGTAGGTATCTACGCAATCGTTCGCCGACATGCAATGGTTGTCACAAAAATCGAAATCAAATAATCGTTAATATTTTTATAACATTAATTTATTATCAAAAATAAACTATATACATATTTTCAAATGTTGCACTGCTAAATTAACGTGAAGGTTTATTTTTAGATTTCAATTTTATATTATCAAAACAATATATTGAATTCGCATTTGGATTGCTTAAAAAATGAAAAAAAAAGAAACAAGCCAAAATAAGCTAAATCTTAAATATAAAACCTAAAAAATAGGTGAATATAAAACCTCTTTTTCTGTTGGTTTAAATAAATCATAACAGTTGGATATTAGACAAATACCTACTCCTTCTGTGTCCGACGTCCCAACTACTCCAATAAGTTGTAAACATAATGATTACACTTTGCGCAAGAGCTTGCGCCGTAAAGAATACATATACTTACCTACACTAGAAAAACCCGCTAGGTTGGAGTTAGAGTTACGAAGTAACTATTTAGTAAGGAGAGCCCGTTGTGCAACTGTGATACAGATGCTATCGATACCATCTTACATCTAATAACAGAATGCCCAATAAACACCAAGGTGAAACTATTTAGTTATCTAAATCTATGAAATTTTAAATTCTTGTGTTTCGACGTCGACTTACAACCGTATACAGAACAACGTGTATGCACCATTATATTCAATAGGAATCACTGAACGTAAATTCAAAAAACGTTTAAAATACGCAGAACGCGCACGTGGCTGCACTTCACGGTAGCTACCACAAACTGCGCTTGTTTGTGGTACACTCGCCGCAGCGCCCGCTTCCCCTCGGGTTCCCCTCCCTTGCTCTGCGAAAGTACCTTCGATGCGCAACTGTATGCTTGCTAAACTGTGGTAATAGGTTAGATTTCGATAGCATAGTCAGTTCTTAAATATATCGTTATCATGTAGGTATAGCTCCGTTAGACTCCGTAGAGATTTCAGTGGATTCGCTCACAGAAATCGGAGGAAGTTGTGCGACAGATCCAAATACTCGTAGGTTAAAAATACATTGAAATAATTAAATGCTTCCGCAATCCGGGCGGCTGCACTGACTCGTTATGCTACCGGGAAAGCTGACGTCAGCACTGAATTTTTTCACTGCTTTGATTTTTGACTGCTTTTTAGCGGCAGCAGTGCCATCTATCCAACGGTTATTGCAACCGATGGCTTTGTAGATTCATCTTTACAGATGCAATACCACAAATTTGAAAACACAACGCCATAGTATTTTATATAAATATTTATATAATTTATAAAATACATTGAAAAAATTAAACACCTACCCGACCCAGCCAGGAATCGAACCTGGGTCTTCCGCAATCCGGGGGGCTGCACTGACCACTATGCTACCGGGAAGGCAGACGTAATCGCTGAATTTTGTCACTGCTTTTTTTCCACTGTATTTTATAAATTTTATAAATATTTAATTTAGCTTCAGTGCAGCAATTAGCACTTGAAAATAAAAAGTATATTTTTTTATTAAAAAAAATAAAAATAAAAAGTTTACTATTTTCACCTGTCTAACCGAATAAGGTCGTTAACGCACGTCAACGCACGCAAGTGGCCTTTTTGTATAACCGGGCTGTTGGGCAGTAGGGTCGCCGTCAATTAATTTTCTATTCAGTACGACGGTAGGCCTTTTTTATTATGCAGTAGAAAATGCATTAGGCATCACCACTGCGCAAATGGTTAGGTGGGAATCTCTTCCCGACCACCTCAAGGAATAAGGAATACCCACTAAAAAGTCTTAAACTTTAATTACTCATGTGCAGTCAGGATGATCCGGGTCCAATATAAACAATCACCGTAGTACGAGGGTTAGGCCTACTATCACAGTCCTTTCGGTAGGACAATACCCCCATTTTACAATGTGTCTGTTCACCTTGATGGATCACTGTTCAAATCCCTATAGTAGTCCGCTACTTCCTGCCATTAATTCAGGGTTCGCCGAACTGTCAAGTAGGACATTTTAAAGGACAGCGCAAACATTTTTCTGGAATCGTCTATTAAACCACTGAGCCGTAAGTGAATCGAGTGTTTGTCTTATTTTTCTACGCATAATATAAAATCATTTTCCTCAACTTTTCTTGGAAAATAATATTATACTTTGAAGGAATTAACTGCCTCAGGCGGAAGCAAAATATTGTGATACAACTGTGAAAGAGAATCGGAAAAGACTTTTTACATATAACTGTTGTGGTTTTATAAAAGAAAATTGTATTTGACGGACCGATCAGCTTACCGAAAGTTTCGGGACAAAACAATGCAGGAAAGGGCAAGGGCATCGACCTAGCCTTGGATTTCCTTGATAAGGGAACTATTTATTTGCGCAAGTGCTATATGAGACAGGCCTTATTGAATCTACACGACACCTAGTACGTGAGAAGTTTGTTTAATTATCTACTCTTTTTTTGTAAACGGAAGGGAAAAAGATTTCATTCTGCCGTTGATTGAATGGTATAGTGATGTTATCTTCTCGTGGACTAGGGATGTGTTTTGCCAAGGTAAACCAATGTAAGGATTATCTTTAATCTAAGTATTAAAACTTTCTCTGACGTTTCATTTTCGGTTATGTTTACCCTCAACTCTCCTCTGTTAAATTGCCAAGGAGACACTAGCGAATTTTCGTTTCACATGTTGATATGTATAATCAAACGTTGTAAGGTGACATTCAACTGAAGACACAACAGTGTTAAAAGAGACATAAATCTACGTCGCGTCGTTACTACCTACAAACATTGGCACATGTCACAACACCGAGCTATAGTAAAGAAGTTTAGATATAAACGAGCCTATTAGATAGATAGGGAGAACGGGCCATAAACCACCAAGCGGGCCCAGTGCGGATTGGTGGTTGTTAACGACTGCTAATGCAGCCGGGACCAACGGCTTTACGTGCCTTCTGAAGCACAGAGGAGCACAAGATGATACATTATTGGTCACCCATCCGACCGACCGATTTATATTTACACAGAAATATATATTTATTTTATTATAAAAAAAAAATCAAAATGACTTTCTATAATTAAATATACTCAATACAGAAGGGAATGGCGTAACATTGAGAAGCCTTTGCCCAGCAGTGGGTAGATAGACGTACTGGAAATGATGATGATGACGAAATATATATTTAAATCGAAGTACCTATTAGCAATTACGTTTGTCATTTTATTGGAAGTTCATTGACGTCTCTGTTATAAAATCTTGGAAAAGGGAATTACATCGATTCCCGATTCCTTGAAGGCGCTTCAACCGTTTCCTCAAAAAAATACCTCTGACGACGGACCTGTATAGGGTTCCAAACGTCAGGTAGTATGATCGCGATTAGATCCGTATAAAAAAACCCCTTCAATACAATGCGTACATTTGAACGGCTTGACCGATCTTGACGAAAATTTGTATGTAGAACATGTGATTGTGCAAATGATAGGCTATAAAAAAAAAAAATATTCCCAAATTTTCGCACAGCGAAGCGGGCGGGTGACGGCTTAAATTGCATTCCATATCATTTAGGTATCAAATATAGCAGCTATGTACTTAACACTTCAATAACAAAAAGAAAACCAATTCATTACATAGCTGTATTTACAGACATCAAAAACAAATTTGAAATAAAAAAAATTTTTTTGTCTATTATTTAAAAAAAAAATGCATATATAAAAAGAACAAAAACATACTATACGCCAAACCTAGTGGTGCCTTTTTACATCCTATTGACCAGTCTATGCTTGAAGGTACCTATATTAAAAATATGTCGGTGGAATCTTCCTATTCCATCGATTATGAACTACTTAAATTGAAAACACTTTTATAAAAACATTTCAAATAAAATCCTTTCAAACACCGCATTATAGAAGACGTTGTATACAAGTTTTCAGCAAGTCAGCTAAGGGCATATGAGGTCAGGTCAACGCTCAATTCAGTAAGGTTAATTTGGTTGGTAAAAGCGTATTTATGTTCGCGACAGGCATTTAGGAGGCTGCGAGAGATGATTGATGCGTCACACCTATCTTAAGGGGTAGTAGACTGTATCCCGGCTGCCATTAGGTACATGTTTTGTGTTTCGGCAAGTAAACATTGCTCGTATAATAGGCGTTTCACTGAAAGTTATGGTGTCAGTTCATTTGTTTTGTCTTGACGAAATCGACGGGTTTCTTTTGTTTGTTTTGTAATGGCTTAGTGATGTGCACACTTGGCCATTGTCAAAGTTAGAGAAATATTATGTTGCAGTGGCATCAGTCTCCGACACTTTAACAGGTTCACGTCCAAGCCAAATCGTAAGATATGCCCCCCAAGTCCAAATAGATTTTTTAGGTTTGTTAGCTATCAAGTCCACTTTTGTAAACTCCTAACCCTATGAGTCCCACCTCACAAAAAAGTAAAGAAAGTGTACGGGTGAACAGCCCACATATGGGCTGTGGATAGTCACAGCCCATATGTGGGCTGTGGACAAAGACCGACCAGGCGTTTGTGTGTTGTTGTAAATTAAACTTTAAAAGTATCATAATTAGGGTACATCTATATACTGTTTTTAGAGGTGTTATAACACCCTGTCGGCAAGTTCGCTCATTCGACGAGTTCGTTTTGGTCTGGCAGTATGGTGTTAGGGCTGGGATTTAATATTTTGTATAATGGGATCCCAGGCAGGTGGTAGATTCCAACCATCTTCTTTATTGAAATTAGGATGTATTTTAATTTCACTAGCCTCGCGTATCATCCTAGGGATGAATCGTTGTTCTCTAGCGAGTATTTGTGGTTTATCAAATCTGATGTAATGGTAGGGCCCCTCTAGGCTAAACTAACTAACATAGATTTTCATTGAAAGTTTACGGGATGAGGGCTAGGTGGTCTGTTCTTGCTAGAGACTAAAATCAGCTGCTGACCCCTATTTTGAATGATTAAAGGAAAAACATGTCGATTACTGATTCCAGTCGGTCACTGGTGACACTATACCATAATTTAAATTTATTTGTTCATTAATAATGACTAGTGGTCGCCCAGTAGCCGAAATTCGACCGTAATTTTATAAAGGCTGGCCGAATTGTATCTTAAACAATGAAAAATTAAAAAAGATAGAATGTGAGTTTGGATTGGTATTGACAGATTTCGGCCGTTTGAAATGTTTGTAAAGAGTATACATATAAGCGTGTGTGTCAAATACATGGTAGTGTGTGTAATGTTTGTTTTATTGATTTAATGTATTTTCTATGCATAATTTAAAAAAAAATATTAACATTCTGTGTAAAACTATAAGTGTGCGAAATTCCATACTCCTCTGTCCGCGGAATTTTCGTAAAAAGGGGTACAAAATTTTTGCTTCACGTATTAATTTATAGATAATAAGTGATAATAAAATGTAGTTGTAGCTGTAGGAACTTAAAGGCTATAGGATTTCTATGAGATCATCATCATCATCTTCATCAGTTCATTTTATGTCCCCACTGCTGGGGCACGAGCCTTCCCTATGGATGGATAGGGAGAACGGGCCCAGTGCGGATTGGTGGTTGTTAACGACTGCTAATGCAGCCGGGACCAACGGCTTTACGTGCCTTCCGAAGCACGGAGGAGCTCGAGATGATACATTTTTGGTCACCCATCCGATGACCGGCCTTTGCGAAAGTTGCTTAACTTCAGCACTCGCAGACCGGGCGCGTTATCCACTGCGCCATCGAGCTCCTTTTATAAGATATCCTCGTAATGTGATAACCAATAATAAACAATCGACTCTAATTCCCCCCCTATTTCGGGACTGTGCAAAGCTGTAAGAGTATTAAGTGACGTTGTTGATATTGACTGTGACTCACTTAAAGCTCAGTCGGATCAACATGAAGCATATTGCGATAGAAGAAATATTTAAAAAAGGAGCGTTCTTCTTAAGCCCTTTTTTATACAGATGAAAATGCATTACGCATATCACTGCGCTCGAGAAGACATATGGTTATGTGGGACTCTCCACTCGATCCCCAAGGAGGAAGGAGGGTATGTATACCTACTTAAAACTTCTGCACATCCCCTATGCCGCCAGGATGACCCAGGGCCGTTATAAACAATCATCAGTCCTTTATCTTTAAGCTATGCAAAGAGCTGAGACCACGCAGCTAACTGCACCATACACGTGCTAGTAACATATCTGCTTCTTTTTAAATATAATACTTATCATTGCTGAGTATAATCATTACGTTACTTAAAAAAAAACAAATCAAAAATATAGGGTGCTTTTTTGAACCAGTGACATTTATAACTCGTTATCAATTGCGAGTGCTCTTTCACTCGTATTCAAAATCACCAAATACTAGTCTGACATTAAAACTTCAAACTTAAAAAAAATTAACAATTTTCTTCGTTTTTTAAAATTTTAAAACCACACTGCCACCGCACCGGTTAGATTCCAAGCGAAACCGGTGAGATTTAAAACCCACGGTCAAAATAAATAGATAGATCGGGTAAAAATATTTAAAAAAAATCACAAGCGTTTCCAAATGCAATTTGTACGCTATAAAATTCGCCTAAATCATCACATCCTCATCAGCTCATTTTATGTCCCCACTGCTGATGCACGAGCCTTCCCTATGGATGGATAAGGAGAACGGGCCATAAGCCACAACGCGGGTCCAGTGCGGATTGGTGGTTGTTAACGACTGCTATTGCAGCCGTAGCCGGGACCAACGGCTTTACGTACCTTCCGAAGTACGAAACTCGTATAACATGCATAGTAAAAACTTTGTATTCCTTTTTAACCCATTCCGCGCATGATCTATTTGGCATAGTTAAAATGGAGAATAAGTGCAGTAAGATAAAATTTATGTACAAATGAGTTACATTAAATTTTGTAAACATATATACATTTGAGAATTACGGTCGATTTTGACCACTGAGCGACTACTACTTCATTATGATACCCATATTTTAAAGTACATCATTATATTTATGACGCCGTTAATAATAGAATTAGTTATAATTTTAATTAGTTAATTTACGAAGTCTTCAGGCCGCTCTTCAGTAATGTGATAATTAATTCCGTAAGTATCAGACAGGTCGTTGACGCCACATTTCAGCAGCGAGTTCTGAGGGGCTGGACGACCGGAGCCTCGGATTATCTTATTATAATAATTGCGCAACATTCTATAATAGAAACAATTTTCAATCTTTGAACAGAGCTTTGCTCGTGTTGACTTACAGAACGGCCATTGACATAATTTTGTAACGGTTAATCTCCATGGAATATTTATGGACTCTTAGAAAACACTTCATCATCATCATCATCGTCATCATCATCATCATCATCTGATCAGCCTATACTAGTCCACCGCTGGACATAGACCTCTCCAAGAAAAAACAAAACACTTGCCTCCTTACTAATAAACAGATTAGGTATAAGCTTCGAATAGTTTTTTTTTCTATTAGTTAACGGTTTCTACGGTAAGCACATTTAGGCAGTATCAATATAGTTTTCTTACAAGATAAATAAACAAATAAATAAAACAATAAAATAAAAAATCTTATAAAATTAACAATAATAATAACAAATACAAAGGATGACGGGCAAATATCTATGAAACTTGGGCGTAAGATCAACAGTAATGTAACTAGGGCCAGTGGTTAGGACATGATATAGTTATTATATTTTCAATAATAATACTATCAATTTCCCCTGGGTTGGCATGTGTTTTTCAAGTATAAAACCCAAAAAATACAATTCAAATCATTTTATTGTTAACGGACCTCTTCGTCTATTATCACTTCTAATAAATGATGTGCGTGGGCAATAAAAGGCTCATGTCATCCTAAACCGAGGCACCATATCACGGAAATGACATGAGCACAGGTTCCAACAGTCCTTCTTCATGTCAGGCACGTACAGTAAGTGTGACTTAAAGCAAAAAAAAAGCAAAGCATGTTCCCGTCTAAATATATGCTGCCAATTCAGGTCGATGCTCAGGAATGTTTTCCTCCAATACGTGTCGCCTTTGTCGATAGACAGATCGTGGACACGTAATACAACGACGTTCTTCCATCACAATTATTAATATCAACAAGCAATCCAATCCAATGACATGAACACGGTAGTCCATAAACGTTAGCAGGGGTCAAAAAGAACTGATGATAGCGAAAAATGAAGATTTCGTACGCGAAACAACAAGTGAGCAACGAACAAAGGAGGAAAGCGTACCGGCGCTGACGCAGTTTCGAGAAAAATACACCTACCCCCACCCTGAACGTATTTTGTGACTACCCGGCTAATGGTTCGTGACGTGAATTAGTCGATAAACAAAAGCATACATTTTATCTGCATGTATTAACAATATTACATTTTTTTTTACTTAAAAAACGTTGAATATTCGTCGAAATATCACAGATATTTCGATTACCAATATCTCAATTCTCCGGTGACTTTGACACTTATTTTCATAATATTATTTTATGTATTAATAATAAGCTTTCTTTTGAAAGCAAAGCTAACCCTGTTGGACTTACGCCCATTTTGACTCATCATCCAAATTATACATGTCTGCTGCAGAAGCACAAAAGGGCTCAGCGGCTGATTTTGCTTATACACATAAATACATAAGTGTATAACCAAAACACTGGTATTCTGCTATTACCCAGAAGAGGGTAGACAAAAAAAAAACATAAATGTAGGCACTAAGCGACATAATATTAAATACAAATATAAAATAGAAAATTAATAAAAATTAAATATAAAAATTCATAGATATAATATTTGAGGTGTTGTGGTCATGAAGCTATTACAGAAAAATAAAATAAAAAATAACAAAACATTGGAGGAATCGGATTGAAGGATAAAAAAGAAATATTTCTTGAAATATTGCTTCTCTGAAAGGAAGGATTTAAAACATTTTTTAAAAATGAACTTAGCGTGCTCTTGGCCTCATCCGAATCCCTAGGTCTAAGAAGAGGCCGGCGATGGAACTAGCTTGCCCAGAAACAGCCTTTACCTACTTTATAAACTGATAGCTTATTTAATAAATACTAGCTGACCCGGTGGACTCCGTACCACTTGACAGTTTTCATGACAACAAATCAAACAAATCGCGGAACATTTTGTATTGCAAAATTAAATTTTCGTTTTTAGTATTTTCCGTTACTTATTATTTATGTTTCTCACCGTTTAAACCTTCCCTGAACTTCCACAAATATTTCTAAATCAAAATTAGCCAAATCGGTCCAGCTATTCTCGTGTTTTAGCGAGACAAACGAACAGCAATTGATTTTTATATATATATATATAGATTTCGGAGTAACAAAGCCAATATGTTGCGCAATGGAGCCTGATTACCCAACTAAGGTGACTATCACTAGCATACATTCGGTGAATTACATAATCTGCAAACTGACAAATAGGGACGATAAGTTTGACAGTCTGGTTTTGGCAAGTGCCGGTACACTCGTGTGTGTACTGTAAATTCAGTGAATGCATCAATTAAGTACCTATTCGGTAGAAGCTGACTCTGTAATATTTTTTTATTATAAAGTAAAGTTGTCAGCCTTTACTCTCAAGTTCACGTACTCTTTTACAGAAATTCTAAACGAATTCATTTATTTTATTTTGCTTTATTTGAAAAACATACATTGATGATTAACTGTTAACATACTACTAAATTCACACTATGCCCTATTTACATGTTTCCGCATACACTCGTATACTATACTTGACTAAAAAAAACCAATTCCAATTCATTGGCACAAAAAAATAGACAACAGTGGACAAATTAGGATTCAAAAAATATACATATATACTAGCTGACTTCGTACCGCTTTGACAGTTTCCATAACAACAAAACAAACAAATTATGGAACATTTTGTATTAAAAAAAATGTTTGGGGTGGACCACCCTTATCACTTAGGGGTATAAAAAATAGATTACGATTAGATTATTATTAGAGTCAGACCTACCGAATATACATATAAATTTCATAAAAATCGATCGAGCTGTTTCGATGTTGTTGTTGTTGTTGTTTGCCAATTGCCATACTCCTCGTATGGCAATTGGCAACCTACATGTGACACGAGAATTTTATATATATATATTTTTTTTTAATATACATATATTGGCGGGTAAGCACAGTGCCTTGATCTCGCCTGATGTTAAGTGATGTATGGCCAATGATGGAAGCGCACTTCACCCGGGATCCCCAACTGGTGAGGCACTGGCTATCTTATCTCTAGTCGCCGGAACACAACAATGCTACAAACATTGATGATATGGCGACATATTTAGATAAGATGGTGGTAGCTAGTCAGGCGGACAAATAAGCCCTACCACCAACCAAACCGAGTACACTAACATGTACCCCTCGCTGGGAATCGAACCCGGGATCTCTGGGTCTAAACCGGTGGTCTTAGCCACTAGACCACAGAGGCGGTTAAATATATATAGAAGAATAAAGATATTTAAAGCTGCCCTTATATAGACATAATTACTGTTATGTTTTTATTATTTCATTATGTTTTATTTTTATAATTAACTAACTGTGCCCCGCGGTTACATCCGCGTTAATTGATTACCACAATAAAGCTTATAGTGAGTCAACCTTAAAAGCTAGTCATATGTTGTCGCGGACTTTTTTTTAAATTTTCATAGGGGAACAATTTTATAAAACATAATTTTTACGTAAGTTTCGCCGTTTACGCAGCGCACGCAAGGAAAGCTCTCAAAAAAATATTTTCCCGGTTTTGCAACATTTTTCATTGCTGCTCCACTCTTATTAGTCATAGCGTGCTGTAATATAGCATTCCTCAATAAATGGACTATTCAACACAAAAATATATTTTCAATTCGAACCAGTAGTTCCTGAGATTAGCGCGTTCAACTAAACTTACAAACAAACTCTTCAGCTTAGTATAGATGAAGTATTGTCAAATTATTTTGGTTCAAAATAAAAACTTTTTGATTGAAATAGGTAATAAATGAAATTAAAAATATTAATTCGAAATATAATAATAAACAGTTGGACATAATGGACATATTTACAATTTTTTATTAAAAAGTGTACAACCGAAATGGTAGAGCCACTCAGCTGCCATTGAAACGCCATGTATTTTGCTAACAACGTGAAGTAACTAAGATATACTCAAGTCTTCTACTCAATATCTTCATGAAACACTATACAGATCAATATGCGTTAATTTTACACCTTATATTCGCGATGACGTTTCGAACCCTTCTCAACCCTTGGACACAGGAAGAAAGCAATATCATCTTCTCAGTTTTCAGGTCAATGCTCGTTAAATGGTTGCTCCTGATAATAATAATAAGTATGTCAGGCAAACATTAGTCGCCGTGGGAAGCACCGTGCTAAAGTTTCAACGTTTACCTACACAGTGTGTATTAGAAGTTCATAACATATAGGTGAAAGTAATGCTCAAAATATTTAACAGACTAAACCACAGCTACCGGTCCAAGACCCAGGGGTTGCGTTCGATTTTCGGTGGAGTAATATAGTAATATGGTAGGTACTCGGTTTGGTTACCTACCGCGAACTATGTGTGTTCTTGATTCAAGTCTTAGCTGGTTTTAAGTCCGAGAGGCTGTACTACCTACCTACAAGCTACTACGCGCTTTTTGATGCGGACAACTGGAATTTCCTTCCGGCGGCGGATCTGTTTCGTGATACATACAACCTGGTCATTTTCAAGCCAATGGTGAATAGGCATTTTCTAGGCAAGTATGCTACATCCTAGGCCGTATCATCACATATCATCAGATGAGATTGCGATAAAATGCTTGCCTTCAAATTTCTTCAAGAAACTTCAAAGTCTCGATAGTGACGAAAACGCCGAGGGTGGAAACGCACAGACGCCGGCACATCAACCTATCCAAAACTGTCAAATTTCTTCAACACATTTTCAACCATATGCTTAAGGTATAAAGTTCAAACTTTACATCTGTACGTTTCCACACTCGGCGTTTTCGTCACTTAGTACTATAATCGTTCGTAAAAATTGAATGAAACAATTTGTTTAATCATTTGTCAAAGCTATTTTGGGCAGTCGTGTGAATAAAATATTCATGTAAAAGTTATATATAGCAATCACGATCATATGGGTCCCTGAGGTCTACATCACTACCGAGTAATCGTGGGTGGTAAACCTCCATCACGAAATAACTAGTAGACATTACTTTTGCGTGTTTTATTTCAATTTTGATACAGTGTTAACTTTCCGAAGTGATTATCAGCTTTTATACATTTCCGCAACCTTACTAACCCTAAACCTACTACAAACTTCAAAGTATCATATTTTTCTGCTTTGAAATTAGCCAATTCTGGTGAAAATTTCTAAGGATTTTTCCATTGTATTTATGCGATTTAAAGTCTTGTAGGTAATTTTAAAATCCCAATATTTTTAACTATTTTATTGAGAATTGGTGGCCTTATGCGGCTTCAGCGTCACCGGATTTTATTTGGCGGGCGGCGAAAAACTTAAAGGGAACGCAACACCGTCATAGAGGGAAGGCCTCCCTAGATTCTCCAAGGGGTTTGGATAGGGTCGGAAATTCTAACTAAATTAAATTTTGATTTTTTTCTACGTTGTCTACCAAGTCATTAAACCTTATTTTTTATTAACCATAGAATGCTTTTTTAAATTGGCCTACTGTTTAATAAATATTGAACTATGAAGTTTCTATGCGATGTGTAGGTACCGAAGTATGGCGTTAACCTTGCGTTAACGGAATTTAATCTTAAAATAAGTGGCGTCCTGAAACACTTTCGATTTCGTATCGTTAGTATTTCCTCAGTTAAAAAGTTTTTTGTTTACAACATAATATGTCTTTCCAATGCATAGAGTCGTGAGAGAGATTCGTCGCGCGTCCAAGCCAGATAAATATAAAGATTTATTTATTATTTGCTGTGCTAACAAGTTCTAGTAAGTGTGCTAACACTTTATTGTGAAATACATCAGCTTGGCCTTTCAAATAGACGTAGAGATGCATGTTAATTATGTTAATTTTTCACTAAAGTAACCGAATCAAAAAAGTAATAAATGAAATTTGTTTGATTTTCTAAAATAGATTAACTCTTTAAAAAATCTTCTAAGTAACTAATTAAATTGTCTATGAATACCGTCTTTCGGAACAGCCTGGTTGGATTGTGATTAATTAGTATCATGACTACCTTAAAGGATATATTGTAGTCATCTATCAGTCTGAGAGAACCGGAGGGTATCGGAGAGTATCGGGTCCCGTGTAACTGAGGCACGTGTAAGTAAAGTGCACGGCGTAACATTGTGGTATGTAGAACAGCTGTTTATCTTTGTAAGAAGATATTGCATACGAATCCGTTTATTTTATTTTGTATTGATACGGGAACGATGATGAACAATGATTACGAACACATTAGGTACATTAATGTCAATTCTATTTAAACTATCATGGTCACTTGCAATAGAGTAATTATTAACGGGATTCTTACCATGTTCGATATATCGGATACTCACAACTAATAAACATGTTAAGAATCCCGATATTTATTATTTCTTATGGGGACGTCGTTGGACGATCCACCCGCATTATTGCGGGCCACATCATCTTTTTCCCGTTCTCTCTTTTGAGGGAGTTAAGGTTAATCCAGCTTTCACGGCACCCCGTCGAATCTTTTGGTATCTTTGGTAAATCTTGCTATCTGCTCCACCTTCAGATCCTTTAGGTCCTCTATGTGCAATGTGTCCGACCCCCAGAGCTCCCATCTTATCTGTGTGTACTTAGGGCACTCAGCTAGTAGGTGGAGGCTGGTCTCCTCGCTTTCCATGCACTCCGGGCATATGGGGTCGGTTTTCACTCCTACCACTGTCAGATGTCTGTTCAGCCGACAGTGTCCTGTTATGGTTTCTATGACTAGCCTCATGTTCTCTCTGGAGAGTCCCATTAGTTTGCTGGTCTTTTTCTTATCCATTTCCTTGATGAAGATCTTTGCCTGTCTCATACTATTCGAGGACCTCCATCTTCGGTTGGTTTCTGATGTGATACTGTGGTGATGTTGTGCGCTATTGGCAGCCGGGGTAAGAATCCCATTAATAATTACTTTAATCGTTGATATGTTTTAAAAGAAATATTTAATTGATTCAAAACCCTTTGCCACTGAAAAAACATTTTTTTTTTGTCTAGGTAAACCACTATTACCAAGGAGCTCGATGGCGCAGTGGTTAACGCGCCCGGTCTGCGATTGCTTAGGTTAAGCAACTTTCGCAAGGGCCGGTCACGGGTGGGGTGACCAAAAATTTTCCATCTCGAGCTCCTCCGCGCTTCGGAAGGCACGTAAAGCCGTTGGTCCCGGGTGCATTAGCAGTCGTTAACAACTAAAAATCCGCACTGGGCCCGCGTGGTGGTTTATGGCCCGTTCTCCCTGTCCATCCATAAGAAAGGCTCGAGCCCCAGCAGTGGGGACATAAAATGAGCTGATGATGATGATGGATGATGAAACTACACTATTACATCACTATTTAAAATTTGAATAATTTAACAACAAAAAACCACAAGCCAAACCTAGGTACAAATCCGGCATTTTATTTTGTTCTGTTTTTTATTAACTTAACAAAATCCACAGCTAATAAATGAGTGCATGTGAACTGAATGCTACTTAAAATCAATGAGGGCTTTATTTTACGAATACGCTCGTATTTCAATACTATCAACGACAATTTTCTAAATTCGACCACTCCACTGGCCACTCTGTGCTTCGGATATTGCATTTTTGTATTTTTTAACGTCCTTCGAGATGTTGTTACAATGATACGCTACGTATGTCTTTAATATAGTATGTAGGTCTATTTACCCTACATATTTGTATAGGTCCGATCGGTGCACATTATCTGTATTTTTTTTGAGGATTCCTTTAAGTCAATGACCTAGGAGTCAATAGCTTTGCCCTTCCACGTTTCTAAATAGGGCAGCAAAGTTTTCTATTCAGTGTTTATGTGGCTTCAACAACATTTGATGGAGCTTTATCTTTACCCAAGGGAACTAGTAAGTAAGAGTTTAGAGCCAACGGCTAAACAGGGCGAAACGAAATGTATATCGCGAGGAAAATCGGGACCACTCTTAGTAAATTAAAAACAAGATTTTATTTGTTATTGACCTTTCAAGGTACGTTTCGTTAAGATACACCATTGACAGTATATATTCAATAGTAATAAATGTATGCACGAGTATAGTGAACCATATATTACGTAGAGATATTGCGTCACTTAGCGTGTTTTACCGCTTATATCATGGCGAGTGCTCTGAAGAGCTCTTTGACCTCATCCCACCTTCTCCCTTCCTCCATAGCAGTACACGTGCTGCTCTCCGGAGTCACTGCTTCACTGTCTCAAATATTCCATCGCGCACTAAGAAATTTGGTGACTCATTTCTCTGTCGCACCTCCAAAACATGGAATAGTTTGCCAGCACACGTTTTCCCTTCTTCCTATGATATGGGGTCCTTCAAACGACGCGTGAAGAAGCACCTTGTGGGCCGGCAAAGTGAGGGTAACTGATGCTGCGTTGTTTTTACGCTGCACCAGTTGTCGTCGCATCTGGATTCCATATTCACTTAACATCAGGTGAAATGGAGTAATTTGCCGTGCTACGTATGAAAAAAAAAACCATGAAATTCCTTTACCATCTTAAATATAAATGTATCAGATTCCTTGTCATTATTGACAATGAACCTTTTTTTGAAAAGTTCAAAAGTGGCAAAGCAATGTCATGGTCGATTATACATAAAACTAGTTTTAAAGATATGTCTGAAGGTGTATGTATTCAAAAAGTTGCAACCAACAACATTAAGTTAGACAAAGTGTTGTTTTTCTCCACAAACGGAATTTGAACCGCCACTCATCTTTAGACGTAAACTTCTCTCTTAGAAAAAGTTAGTCCAATTAAGCTTATGAGATTTAAAACTGTAAACTTCAAGCACTTCCCATGAAATGTTTCATAATGTTGGTATAGATAAAGCAAGAAAAATTTATATAATATTTTTTACAAAAAACAATGGTTTTAATTGTTTTTTTAATTCACAACTACCTATTCGGGTTAGAGTCCTAACTCCTAACTAGAATAATCGTCTACAATAAGTTTTATTTAAATTTTCATATTTTTTTATCTTTTCTTTTCTTTTCTTTTCACATGTTGCCGTTAAACTCTACAATTGGCTAAATTTGTAGAGCTTTTATTAAAAATAAGTAGTGTTCAAATAAATTCATTGAAGCCAAAGGAGGCGTTGGAGTTTTACCTAACGCCTAAGTTTATTTAATCGTAACCTATTTTATTATTATTAATGTAAAAAAGTTGCGTACTAAAAGAAATTGTTACTTAAAACCAAAGATTTATAAATTTACCAAATCGGACTTCAAAAGTTACTTACAGTTAGCATTTGTATATTTAATCAAGTGGGGATATTTGGGCTTTAAAATAAGTTCAGAATCTCAACTATTGATTGTAGAAAAAACCATTTAGCATTAAGTCCGCCGCCTTTTGTACTGATTTATATTGTGCAATAAATTGTAAAATAAATAACAAATAAATAGGAATTAATTAAATCTTTGTTTAACATCCACATCATCATCCAATAGAGAAGAGAGAAGAACCCGAAAGGTCCGAATAGTTATTCCGAGTTTTGTTCATGTCATGTAAACGTCATTTCAAATTAGAGTAAAAGAGACAAAACACAGAACAACTATTCGGACCCTAATCTTTTTTTATTTGTAAGGGGGCTAGACTTTATGGAATCTTGACATTGCAGAATTGAATATTTGTATAGAATGATATTGATATAAATTTTAATATATTTGTTCCTTATTTAACATAATAATTAAGTAAGAACTACCTATTATCAAGTACTTACTACATTTTTTTTAATGACTTATATAATTAATTAATCCAAATTGACGCATTGACATATTTACTGTACCACAATTTTAAAATAATGTTATTAATGTTCCTAGTTTGTTGTGTTAATGATTTGTTATTGTTAATACTAATTTTATAAAATATAATATTTGCATGCCTACATTTTATAAGATTTAATTATTTAATATTTTTAATTGTTTTTTAGTTTAAACCAGGTAGATATTGGTTTTCTAAGTTTTAACCTACTTTTAATAATGAATGTACCTATATCATGTGTGTTTGAACTATGACAATATTAACATGACTGTATTAGACTGACGAATTTCATAAATTGACCAGTTAAGTAAAGTGACGAGTTATTGAAACTGACAAAAAAGTAAACTGACTTATTGACGAATTTCGCGATACTGACGAATGAGGTAAACTGACGAGTTCATAAAACTGGCTAATTAAATTCAAATTCAAATTTGTTTTTTTGACGAGTGATAACCCGACCCGTTATATAATACTGTTGATTCCATATTTTGATTTATTATTCATAATCTATGTACATGGTATTAAGCAAATAAATTCTATTCTATTCTATTCATAGTGTAGAGTCCCCACGACCCGGTCAACTCGATCCGAGGTCCTAGCCTTAAGAGTCGGAGAATCTAGTAGAGAACGAAAACACGCTTGCGTGATGACATTCCCTCTAGAAACCTTTTGACGGTGATTCGATCACACGGCCTCAGGACCCCTATAAGTTTCTCGCTGCCCCAAAAAAGTCAGGTGACGCTGTAAATACCGTTTGCAGCAAACTCTCTCACAAAAAAACCGGAAGTTGTTATTATATGGAAGATTTCTATTATCCACAAATAAAGTTTTAAGGGTAACGACCGATACCTGCTTGGTACCACTTAATAATAGGTTCGTAAAGTTATTCACCGTCAACTTAGCAACGCTTTTGGAACTGTCCAAAGGCGGCAAGGCATTCAGCAATCCATAGAATAAAATACAAGAATAGAATATAATTTATTTATTTGCAAAAAACATGGTACATTTACAATTCTTCCTACCAAACGGCCATTCGACCAAACGTTAATTCCTCCAAACGTTCATTCGATCAGTTATAGAACTATCAATGGTTAAGTATATCGACAAAAAATATTATATTCAGTTGCTTCCTTTTGGCGACTATATAAGGACCATAAGGAAAAATTACTAGGTATAAAAATAACTGTAACGTGATATTGTCAAGTTAGAAAATTGGAGAGATTTATTATTAACTAAGTATAAAAATGACGACATTTAAAAAAATCTAAGGTGATTATTACCTAAGTAAAAAAATTCCGATATATAAATATCACTTTACTTCAGTCATGGGTACTTCAAATTAAATATATATAAACAAATAAATAAATAAATAAATGTGGGATTCAATAAAAATCAAGGGCTTGAAAGTTTGCGTTTAATTTACTTTAACAATAATTATTACACACCGGCACGCGTCCCGTCTTAACCGTCGTCGTATTACGTGTCCTTTTTTCTCTCATTCTTTCTCGTTCATCCGTCATTCTCTCACATTCACTCACTCCTTACGTTCCATTCCACATTCGGCCTTCCTGCATCCAGTCTGTCCTCAGACTGTAGCCAACTGGCTCCAGGGAGATATGTTATGACATACATAATTAGATCACATTGACCTCGCTACATAAATTCGAGGTGTCCGACACACCCTAACACAGAATCATCTTTAAGCTAAACACATGACAAAACTAACACCTTAACGCAGAATCATCGTTAGGTTAAACAAATGACAATAACCAACACCTTAACACAGAATTATCTTTAAGTTAAACATATGACTAAACTAACACCTTAACGCAGAATCATCGTTAGGTTAAACGAATGACAATAACAATATTTTTTTAATTATACAATAATGCCTCTAAGTTACACAAAAATATATAGAAGTACCTAGCAATTATAATGTCTTTAAGTTACACAAAAATATATAAAAGTAGCAATTATAATGTCTCTAAGTTACGCAAAATTATATAGAAGTAGCAATTATAACGTCTCTAAGTTACGCAAAAATATATAGAAGTAGCAATTATAATGTCTCTAAGTTACGCAAAAATATATAGAGGTAGCATAGTTTGCACCTAAGGCTTAACAACTTCTCCAACAATACTGAATTTAATAACGTTAACAGACATCCTAAGCCACAGCAGTTCTCAAAGTGAATGTTTTCCTTCAATAACACAATACAAACCATATGGAACACACAATATAGAACGACGAGGAGAGCAAACAAGAGACAAACAACAACTTACAGTGGGTTTGTGAGAGTTGGCCAGGCCTTCATATAGTCTGCTGACGTTGAGGTCTTCCTCGGTCCCTCTGTAGAACTATCCATTTTCTCTACTTCATATCTGTCCTTGCCTTTGACCTGCACCACTCTGTAAGGGCCAAGGAACTTAGGTTTAAGCTTCATCCCTACTCCAAACTGGGTTCTCTTGATGGCTACCACATC
Source organism: Eudonia lacustrata (assembly GCA_947562085.1). Classification (NCBI taxonomy): domain Eukaryota; kingdom Metazoa; phylum Arthropoda; class Insecta; order Lepidoptera; family Crambidae; genus Eudonia; species Eudonia lacustrata. Next base: position 11,454,683 of record OX387321.1, on the reverse strand, counting down.
GCCAGGTTGGTACTGAGTACTTTTCTTTCGTCCTTTATTAAAATTCTTTATATTTTCTTCTTGAATTTTTAATATCTGCTGCTTAGCTTTACGACGTAATTCCTCTCTATTTTCTACAAAGTCAGCTCTATATTCTTGTGACAATAAATCATAAATCTCAATATCTTGTTTCATTTTCATCTTTGTTCCAATCAAAAGTTCAAAAGGAGTGCTGTCAATGCTACGGTGGTAAGTACTGTTCAATGCTCGCTGTAAACGACTTACGTGCCTGTACCACAAGGCTGGGTTCTCAATACACAGCTTTGTTAATACTGATATAATGGTTCTGTGTACCCGCTCAACCTGTCCATTTCCTCGAGGCACACCAGTTGTTATTGTACTATGATGAATCCTTTCCTCTTGACAAAACTCCTTGAAATCACCACTAGTGAAGGCAGCTCCCTTATCTGTAATAATTCTACAAGGGTTACCAAAATGTTGCTGATACAGTTGTAACTTTTGTATTACCTCTTTCGCTGTAGTACTCTTTGTAGGAAAAATAAAAGTAAATTTTGTAAATGCATCAATAACAGTCAGTATGTAGTTATACATTTTCTTTGTCTCTGTCATCGGTCCTATGTGATTGACATGTAAAGTATGCAATGGTATTTCCTTCTTGTCAATAGGATTGAGGAATCCTTCTTGTTTGCCTTCTTTTTGGGTTGCCAGCAAACACGGTATACAGGTTACAATAAAATCATCAATCTTTTTGCTGAGGTTTTCAATATGATAGTCTTTCCCAATCAATTATATCATCTTCTTTTTAGAAAAATGTCCATTGCTATGCACTTCATGAAAGATGTTGTTTTCCATACTTCTGGGTACAACCAACTTCTTTTCTTCACCCTTATACAATAAATCTGAATCTAAAATGTAATCTTGATAGGGTTGCAACTTCAGAACTTCTTTAATAGCTTTCAAGCTTTCATCCTGTTCTTGTGCATATCTAAGGTTATCATGCAAGTTTGAAGATATTGTATTCACACCTGGATTCCTACTGAGCGCATCTGTGTGTTTCATTTTACTACCCTCTCTGTGCTCAATAGTAAAATCATAATCTTGTAAAAATATAATCCATCTTGCCACTCTAGTTGACATTGACAAATCTTTTTTGTTAATTGTCATCTGGAATGCCTTGCAATCTGTGACAACTTTAAATTTTCTGCCAAATAAATAATGTCTGAATTTTTTTATCCCTTCTATCACTGCCAAAGCTTCTAGTTCGTAGCTTGTGTACTTGCTTTGTTGTTCTGTAGTCTTCCGGCTCATATAGTATACTGGGTGTAATTCACCATCTTCGGCATCTCTTTGCATCAATATAGCGGCATAAGCAATACACGACGCATCTGTGTGCAATTCTGTTGGCAATCTAGAATCATAAATTTTCAATACAGGGTTTGAAACTAACTTCTCTTTTAATATTGCAAAACATCTTCTGTGTTCATCATTGAAATTAAAGTCTGCGTTCTTCTTAAGCAAGTCTGTCAAAGGTTGGGCTATGTAACCAAAATTCTGTATAAACTTACGAAAATAAGAGCATAATCCGATAAAACTTTGTAGTTTTTTAATATTCTGTGGTTCCGGAAACCTCATCACAGCTTCTATCTTTACCGGTGATGGTCTTACTTCTCCATTTTCTATCTCATGACCCAAATACTCAACCTTCTTTACTAACAGCTGACTTTTTTTCCAGTTTATGTCTAGACCATATTCAGAAGCTCTTTTCAACACCATAGACAACCGTTCAATGGCTTCGTCTTCATCTGTAGCTAGAATCAATAAATCGTCGATGAATATTAACAAAATACCTCTCTCTACAAGATCCCTAAAGATCATATTGATAAATCTAGTGAAAACCTTCAGACATATCGCTAAACCAAAAGGGGCTTTCAGAAATTCATACTGTCCTGTTGAAGTGACAAACGCTGTATACTTAACAGAGTCCTCGTGAACCTTTAGGTGAAAATAACCATTTTTTAAATCAAGAGCGCTGAATACTTGACTTGACTTACACTTGTCAATTAGATCGTCTATTATAGGTAGAGGATACTCGTCTTTAACCATCTTACCATTAATAAGTCTATAGTTAACACAGACTCTGACACTGCCATCTTTCTTTCTAACCAGCACTAACGGACTTGAATACTCTGACTGACTTACCCTAATGATGCCCTCATCAATCCATTTAGCTATCTGCTGGTTCACCTCAAC